>JARQOC010000001.1:483049364-483649364 GCA_033576535.1 Allobates femoralis
TCAGGGATCCCCATGCAGGGGGATGGGGGATCAGGGATCACCATGCAGGGGGATCAGGGATCCCCATGCAGGGGGATGGGGGATCAGGGATCCCCATTCAGGGGGATCAGGGATCCCCCTGCAGGGGGATGGGAGATCAGGGATCCCCATGCAGGGGGATCAGGGATCCCCATGCAGGGGGATGGGGGATCAGGGATCCCCATGCAGGGGGATCAGGGATCCCCCTGCAGGGGGATGGGAGATCAGGGATCCCCATGCAGGGGGATCAGGGATTCCCATGCAGGGGGATGGGGCATCAGGGATCCCCCTGCAGGGGGATGGGGGATCAGGGATCCCCATGCAGGGGGATGGGGGATCAGGAGATGGGGGATCAGGGAGGTCTTACCAGACGTCGGGCGACGGCGGTGAGAGCGGCGGTGAGAGGAAGCCGGAGGACGCAAGCAGGCAGGAGGACGCAAGCGGGAGGCGGCAGCGGCAAGAGGAGGTGAGTTGAAGGAAGCACTGGTCACCGGCGGTGGCGGGGGACCGGGGACAGCGGGGGGGCCCAGACAAAGCAGGGGACGGGGAATAGCGGGGGGCCCGGAAACAGCAGGGGACAGGGGAATGAGCGGGGGGGCGGGCAGATGACACAGCGGGGGACAGGGGGATGAGCCAGGGGGGCAGACACAGCTGGGGGACAGGGGGATGAGCGGGGGGGCAGACACAGCAGGGAACAGGGGGATGAGCGGGGGGGCAGGCACAGCGGGGGACAGGGGGATGAGCGGGGGGGGCAGACACAGTGGGGGACAGGGGGATGAGGGGGGTGATGCACATCAGAGGGCACAAGCAGGGGATGATTGCAGGAGCCGGGTACAGCTGACAGCTCGGCTCCTGCAGAGATCATGCAGGGAAGTGCTGACATTCAGCATTTCCCTGCGTGATCTTGATGTGATCGGTCGGTCAGATTGACTGACCGATCACATCGCTCTGAGTGTGGGGACCTCTAACAGGGGTCCCCACACCTCTTCCCCTAACCCTTGGCTGTCACTGACAGCTTTTAGAATTGAACTGTCACTGTTCGTTTAGAAGCAGTGACAGTTCAAAGCCATGACGAGTATACTCGTCATGATGCGGGAACTGACATCTTTTCATGACGAGTATACTCGTCATTAGTCGTAAAAGGGTTAAATAAGAGTGTCTGAGCAAAGTATCTGAATACTCATGACCATGTGATATTTCAGTTTTTCTTTTTTAATAAATTTGCAAATGGGCTGCAGAGTGTACATTAATAAGAAAAAAATGAACTTTTTTGAATTTACTAAATGGCTGCAATGAAACAAAGAGTGAAAAATTTAAAGGGATCTGAATACTTTCCATATCTACTGTATATACCAGGATGATGGCAGCTATATACAGTGATGCAGGGCTATATACAGTGATGAGGGGGTTATGTACAGTGACGAGGGGGCCTATATATAGTGATTAAGGGTTATATTCCAGTATGAGGGAGGGCTATATACAGTAATGGGGGGCTATATACTGTTATGGGGCTATTTACCAGGATGAAGGCAGCTGCTGCATTTCCCACCCTAGGCTTCTACTCGAGTCAATAAGTTTCCCAGTTTTCGGTGGTAAAATTAGGAGCCCCAGCTTATACTCTGGTCAGTTTATATTTGAGTATATACGGTATATAGAGTCATTACAAACAGAGTGATCTATTTCAAGTGTTTATTTCTGTTAATGTTGATGATGATGGCTTACAGCCAATGAAAACTCAAAGGTCATTATCTCAGAAAATTAAAGTAGAGAGGATGTAGGGTTAAAAAACACACTCTTGTATTTCACGAGAAATCAAAGGGTGAACATAAAATTGATTTATTAGTCATGTGTTTCAGGGCTACCTGAAACGCCCTGAAACATTGCAATATGATATCGATCTGTGCTGAGGGAGGGGCCAGGCAGCCCTCAAATGTCTTGACTAATATATCAATATTATATTCACCCTTTCATGTCTCGAATACGACAGTGCGGTTTTTAACTCCTCATCCTCCCTACTCTATAAGCATCACTCTTGGAGACTGCAGCAGCCGTGATATGCTTTTACTGTATAGTGTTTGTGACTCTCTCAACCACATCAGGTGAAGCCTTTGATATCTATTTAGGTAATATTTAATCCCTCAGACCCTTTATCCTCCCTACTTTATTTTCTGAGATATGACCTTTGGGTTTTCAATGGCTAGAAGCCACAATCATCAACATTTACAGAAATAAACACTTGAAATAGATCGCTGTTTGTGATGACTCTTTATAATATACGTGTTTCACTTTTTTTTTATAGAATTACTGAAATAAATTAACTTTTTGATGATATTCGAATTCATTGAGATGTACCTGTATATTAGGTTAATTATGTTTTTATCATTGCATTGGTGAGGATGTTTTTATGGGCTCTGCTACATGGCTAAATCTAAAATGCTTGATTGTGTCAAAACGGCTGCATCCAATAATCTAAGTGATACATTGTTAAATTCAGGGTCTCTTTGCTATATCATGCTGCTCTCAGATGAGGAACCAAACACCTGCTGCCAGATTCCCTTTGAAACTTCTTTTTGTTACTTACTGGTATTTGCATGCATTTTTAGCACAATTCTACAGTGGAGACACACTATGAAGTCACATATATTTTACATGAGGCCCTGTAATAATGTCTATATAAGCAAGCACACCAGTTGGAGTGCAGGATATCAGGCTCCTGATGATCTTGAAAGTGAAAATCGTTGAGGCATAAATGAGGGACTGGATGACACTGGTCACAGCCGAAAGATAAGTGCCATATTGACCCAACATGGGAATGTATTGTTAACCTGTGCATCCCTGGTTAGAGCTGCAGGACATAGGGACAAGCCTAGGCACGAGCCATCGGAGCGGGGGGTCATATCGAATTTCAGGGCGCTGACCCCCGCCAACAGGTAGGGCTAAGAAACCAGGGTCAGAAAGCCTGTGTTTTAACCACGGTGTGCACAGTTTGTACCTCTATTGGTTCCTTTATATGATACCATTATAGACCCTAGGGCATGATATATCTAGTGTGCACTGTTTCTGACCTTCAGGGACAGCTGTGGGTGCATTTAGGGGCAGACACTGAAGAGTAGGGGCGCCATTTCGCTCATTAGGGTTCCGACCCCCGCTGTAAGGTAGAGGTTTGCAGTTGAAAAGATTTAGAAAGGGTTTTATATATGTACCAGATGGAGGCCTGATGCTGTTGCATCAGGAGGGTGGTGACGTCACGATGGGGGGGATCTCTCCCACCGTGCGCTCTCCACCTGTCTGCTTTCTCTCTCCCCTTGTGTGCTCTGTTCTTTCAATTGTCTCTGTATGTGTGCTCTCCCCCTTTGCGCGCCGTCTCTCTCCCCTCTGTGCTGTCTTCTCCCTGTGCGCTTTTCTCCCTGTTTGTAATCTATATAAATAAATGCATTTTTAGTTAAAAATCTGTTTCTGTGTATTTTTATTAATAAAGTGTTTAATTTTCTGGTAAAAAATATGTAGGGCTTCGCTGTATTTTCTATTGCCAGCACAGGTAAACCAAGTAGCTACTGGCTGCTAACCCCCACTTTCTGGTGTTACCTTGCCTGGCAATGAAAAATACAGGGAAGCCTTATTTTATTTAATTAACTAAATAATAAAAATAAATTGGCTTGGGCTCTGCCGTATTTTTGTTTGCCAGCCAAAGTAACTGTCAAGGGTGTGTCAGGAGGCACGGATGAGACTGTAGAGGCCCCTCGCAGAAGGTCTCGGCATTTGGCCAAACAGTCAAAATCCTAAAAAATGTCTCTGTCACTTTAAGAGGCATTTCTCTTTTAGTGAAAGCTGGTGGTCACTAGGGCCCTGCTGATCTCTACCTTAAGCTGTCTATTTATACCACTTGACTCCCAGGATGCACTGCTGGTGAGAGCTTGTCAGGTGATTGGAGGTAGCTTCTCAGCTCAAGCAGTGAATCCTGGAGTTTCTGTTGGATTGCTGTACGGATCTTCTCAAGCTAAGTGTTTCTTCCCTTTCCTCTTTGTTTGTTTGTTTCCCTGGTGTATATCTTTAGTTGGTAGCTGGGCTGACTAATGTTCACCCGCTCTGATCCTTGTGTAGCTGTAGTTCAGATACAGTGAGGGAATAGGTATCCAACTTGGCGACAGTTGCGGAAACTGTATAGGGTCGTTAGGGGAGCCAGGTGTCAGTGCTAGTTTATCTACGGGTCACCATCTCTCCTTTTGCCCTTAGCATCAGGAACTCCTTTCCCCCTCATCGTCCTGCGCTGGGTGTCTCCCTACACCCAGCACGACAGTAACCCAGGCAGGTGGGGGCTGTAATTCTCAGCATGGTAAGGCTGAAGCATTCTGGGCCCCCCATGCTGAGAATCGTAGACAGCAGCCAACCCAAAAATGGCACCTCCATGAGAGACGCCAAAACTGGCAGTTACTCCGCTCTTCCAGCTGCCATGTAGCGGTGACAGACTAGGTAAAAAAGGGGTTGTTGTCAGCTTTTTTTGCAGCTGACATCAAGACCTATTGCTAATGTCAGCCGCCAGTATGACAGTCGTCCGTTAGTAATACTTTCAGTAAAGAGGAAAAAGACATACAGGGAAAAAATTCTTTATTGCATACCAAATAGACAGAGACACCTCGTTATCCACTTTATTAGCACCCACCAAGTTCCCATCCAATGTAATCCTGTAATTACTGTAATCTTGTGAGGGGGAGGGTGGAATGGGGGATGATGTGTCACGCTGCCACCATCTTTGTATACCTGAATGTTCAAAGATGGCAGCCGAGTAAGTGTGCATGTGTGTGTGTGTGTGTGTCCGCAATGTCATCTGTTCCACCTCATTTGTGTATGTCTGTGTATATATGTGTTGACCCGCTGCGTCACGTGATCCACCGTGTGTGTATATATATATATATATATATAATATATATGTGTGTGCGTCCCCACCGTGTCACATGACCCGTCGTGTGTGGGTATACATGTGTATATATGTGTATGTTACCATCATAGCACATAATCCGCCGTGTGTGTATGTGTGTATATGTGCGTGTAAGTGTGTGTCCCCAACATGTCTCATGAGCCGCCACATGCATATATGTGTATATATTTGTGTCTATATGTGTGTGTGTATATGTGGACCACATGCATCATATGACCCGCAACACGTATGTGGATATGTATGTATGTATGTGTATATATGTCCTTGCTGTGTCATGTGAGTCACCACATGTGTGTATATATGGAGCCACTGCATGACATGACCCGCTGTGTGTATATATGTGTTGGATATATGTGTATGTCCCCACTGCATAAAGTGAGCCGCTGCGTGTATGTATGTGTGCGTGTATGTGTGTATAAGTGGAGCCCCTGAGTCACGTGACCCACCATGCTACAAAGAATACCTCTGTGCCATTGGCTGCTATGGGCATAAAAGGAGATAAACTCATGGTGTGGCCACCATCTTCCCCTGACCTCAACCCTATAGAGAACCTTAGGAGTATAATCAAGCAAAAGATCTATGAGGGTGGGAGGCAGTTCACATCAAAACAGCAGCTCTGGGAGGCTATTCTGACATCATCCAAAGAAATACAAGCAGAAACTCTCCAGAAACTCACGATATAAATGGATGCTAGAATTGTGAAGGTGATGTCAAAGTAGGGTTCCTATGTTAACATGTAACTTGGCCTGTTAGGATGTTTTGGAGTTAAATAGCTTTTTATTTCAGTAAATGTGACCTGTTAATGCTGCAAATTCAACAAATGAGCATTTTTAGTTCTTTCAAACATATCAAATGTTTACAAACTCTACTGTGCGTAATAATTTGGAACAGTGCTTTTAGAGTTTTTTTAATTTTGAAAATTATACTGTTATCATAGAGAGATTTCTTCAATAAAATTCGATGTATACTCTAACGGTTGATGACTTTTATTACACTGAGGGAACCTTTACACACACAGATAAATTGCTTGCAACTCACTGGTTGCAGTGAAATCATGGACACATTATTCCATTTGTACATGGCAACAAAATAGAACAATGTGTCCATGATTTCACTGCAACCAGAGATCTGTGACCAATATCTGAACAGATATCTGTGTGTGTAACGTGGCCCTGGCTGTTATTTGCACCAACCATTTCAAACAAATCAGAGAAAAAGAATATTTGCATAATAATTTGGAACACAGTGTATACACACATATACATAAATATACACACAAACATACATACATACACACACATATACATACATATGACGTGAACTGCTGCATGTGTATATGTGTATATATGTGTATGACACCTACATACACATGTACAAACATACACACATACATACACACTCTCAGTCCTGTCTGGTCTCGCCTCTCCTTCTGACTGGTCTGGCTTTGTCTGGGTTGGTCTGGTCTTGCCTTTTTTCCTCTCCCTCTAACTAACTAAAAACTAAACTGAACTTGGTATTGTGTGTCCTTTTTGTTGTGTCGTTCCCTCCCCTAATCGGGTCCTTCTCTAACTTTCCTCCTACCACCTGGCTCCTTCCACTATCCCGTTGCTGGACATAGAGTACCTAGACTTGGGATCAGGAGTGTGTTGGATGTATGTGTGGGGAGACCTATTTACCAGTCCTGGCTGCTGTGCCATCTAGTGGAGACCGGTCCGCAGGGGCGACACACACGTTCTATGTAAAGAAAAAACAACAACAGCTTGTAGTGCGCCTGTACACATGGGGCTGTTAACGGGCGGTTCTTTTGCGTTTAAACTCACCTGGTCTGGTTGTAAACCACAGCCCGTAGATAAGCTTATTAATATGAAGCAGCGGAATCCTCCGGTTCCGTCCTCGTGCTTCCTACGAGGTCTTCTCCGGGGAAACACTAGTGCCGGGCGGCGTCACGTGTCTAGTAAAGGGGCTGATCCAGCTGACGTCTTCTCAGGTCCTCTCCCTCCTCTGCAGCTCACTCCACCACTCTCCCCATAGGGAGTCAGAATGATACAAAAAGATGGAAGCGTGATGTATGTTTGGGCGCTGAGGTAAGGAAGATCTCTGATGCTGGCTTCTTTTCCGGACTTTATTAAAATAATTGCAGTTATAATTATTCAAGCTTAAGGCTCTCAAAACCCACGATGCATTTCGACGTGCACACACGTCTTTCTCAAGTGAATGAGAGCCCTTCAATTCCTCCTATCTTATATTCCCACCCCTCAGTTATCATTGGTTCCTATTTTTAACTCAATAGTTACCACAATACCAGGTTACCAACCTCACTATAACACGCATAATTTAAAATACATAACATTATAGCACCATCATTACAATTCATTCCATCAACAAACATTATATAAATACAAAATAACCAATTTCCATACACTACCATTAAAAAGTTATTATTAATAAAACAGGAATAGTTCTTAAACGATATAGTACATCAATATGGACACTAGGTGGGGATATATACTACCATTTATTCAGGTCTATCTTTCTCAGATTAGTAATCTAATATTTTATTTTATTAGTATTCCAGATGGCTCACACAATATTCCGAATTTTACCTGCACTATTACTTATATTCTTTCTAGTGCCAGGTTTAAACCCTCAGGCGAAAGCGTCCCCATTTTAAAGATCCAGAATGTTTCTTTTTTATTTAATCTCTCAATTTTATCATATGCATATTCATTAATTTGATCTATAATAATTAATTTTAGGCCTGATGGGTCCTTATTATGAACAGATGCAAAGTGTCGTGACACACTATGGAAAGGGAATCCTTTCACAATATTATGGCGGTGTTTATTCATTCTTGCCCGCATACTTTGGGTTGTCCTTCCAATATACTGGTATTTACAGTCACATTCCAGTAAATACACCACAAATCTGGATCCACAGTCCAGTCTGTGGGGTATCTTAAATAATTGCTTCGTTGTATTGGAAAAAAATGTTCTACTCCCATTTATCATGTTTTTACAACATTTACATTTAACGGATCCACACCTAAAACTCCCTTTTTCCCTTTCCATCTCTTCATTTTCATCTTTCTTATTTCTATCCTCTTTCTGTTTTATTTCATTAATACTTCTAATCCTGCTTGGTGCCAGTATTCTTTGGAGATTCATCCCTCTTCTAAATATAATCCTAGGATTTTTGGGAATGATTCCTGCTAAAATGGGATCACTCCTCAAAATTGACCAGTTCTTTTGCAGAAGCTTATAGATATTCCTGTGGGAAGCATTAAAACTAGTTATTAGATTGCAGCCAAATTCATTTTTATTTTCATTTTTCTCTTCAGGGATTTCGCCGCTGATTTTTTCGCTACTGATTTTTTTACTACTGATTTTTTCGCTGCTGATTTTTTCGCTGCTGATTTTTTCGCTGCTGATTTTTTTATTTATTCTCTTTATTTTCTTTTCCTTCAATTTTTTGAGGCAGGTTTCCTGTGTAAACTTGCTACTTTTTCTAAAGGCATCATTCAACAATTTTTTGGGGTAGCCCTTCTCTATAAATCTAGTTTTTAAGATCTTTACTTCTTCCAGAAAGTCTTCTTTATTAGTGCAGTTTTTTCTGACTCTCCAGTACTGCCCATACGGTATATTTCTCAACCATGAGGGAAGATGGCTACTGGAGAAGTTCAGATAGCTGTTCACATCCACCTCTTTAAAATACGTGCTGGTACTAATTTTGCCTTGATCATCTATCCTCAATTGGAGATCTAGAAATTGAATATTGCTATCCGAGATGTTAAGTGAGAACTTTAGGCCCCAGTCATTCGCATTGAGGTCCTCCGTGAACTGTAATGCCTCTTTTTCGGATCCTGCCCATATAAATATCAGATCGTCGATAAATCTCTTAAAGAGTTTAATATACTTACTCCCTAGTGGGGACTGCGCAATGGTGACTGATTCAAAGCACCCCATGTATAGCCCTGCGTAACTGGGGGCGAATCTCGTCCCCATTGCGCAGCCCCTTATCTGTCTATATGTATCCTCCTGAAAAGTGAAGACATTATTAAGTAGCACAAATTTGATACCTTCCTTTATAAACTCCTTTTGGGGGGGGGGCATTTCTGTGTCCTTTTCCAAGAACCAATTTACCGCTTTAATGCCAAACTCATGTGGTATATTTGAATATAATGAACTCACATCCATCGTCAGCAATAAGCAATCTGGGTGCGGGGGAAGCTCCGACAGAATACCGATCAAATGTGAAGAATCACGTAAATAAGAATCAAGTGCTAAATTATATTTTTGAAGAAATAAATCTAAATAATGTGATAAATTAGTAGTGAGTGACCCAATACCAGAAATTATAGGGCGACCAGGAGGGTCCACCATGTCTTTGTGTAGTTTAGGTAAAAAATAAAAATGGGGAATTTTAAATTTTGTGACTTGTAAAAATTTGTGTTCTTTTCTGTCCAGGATCCCCCGTTTCCAGGCTGCCCCAATCAGTGACCGATAATCCTTCAATATTATATCCATGGGGTTAGCGGTTTCCTTAATATAATAAATCTCATCCGATAACATTTGGGCCCCCTTTCTACTATACCATTCATGACTCATTATTACAGTACCACCCCCCTTATCTGCTTTTTTAATCACTAAATTGTGCTTTTCTTTCAAATTTTTCAGGGCAGAACGTTCACCCACCGTTAAATTATCTTTCCCTTTTATGTTTTTTATCTCCCTGATTTCACGTAGACACATATGTTGAAATGTCTCAAGGTGGGACCCTTTATGGTGCATTGGATAAAAATTACTTTTGTTTTTTGGTTAACGTGGACGAACTCCTTTTCTTCAAAAATTGGTGTTTCCTCCTCTTTATTTACCTGTACGTCAATATTTTTCTCATTCTTAACCATAAATTTTTTACCCTGTATTTTTTCTAGCGCAAAATGTCGTTGCACCGTTAATTTCCTCACAAATTCATTAAAGTCAACAAATAACTCTAGGGAATTAATTTGGGCTTTTGGGCAAAAGGATAACCCTCTTCCTATTAATCTCATTTCATCCTCCGTTAGTCTAGCACCTGAGAGATTAAAAATCCCATATTCATTAGCATTCCCCTTTTCCTTTATTTTATTATCCTGTACCTGATTATTCAATCTAATTTTGTTTTTTTCTTTTCTGTTAATGATGCCTCTTGATCTAGATTCAATTCCGCTCCCTCTACAACCCCTTGGTCTCGTTTTCTTTTGGACTTTCTGCCTACAGCCTCGTGAAAATAATACGTTATTTTATTCTGTGTTTTGTCCCCTATGGGAACCTTATCTCCCATCCTTTTTTCTTGAGTCGAAGTAATACCATTACTTACATTATCCCTTATTCTTTGCATAGGTGTTTCAAGGGGAGAGTTCAGGGTTATTAATGGAGGGGAAGGATTCGGTGATTCTGGTAATCTATGATACATCGTATTATCAAGTTCAGTAACAAGTTCATTCTCATTATTTATATTACCATTCTCTCTATCAATCTGTTGTGAATCTGTAATATTATGGACAGTAAATAATTCAAACGATACATTATCCTCAGAATCGGTTACCTCCATATCAAAAGACATTGAAGCTAATTCCACCCGCATATTCCGTGGTTCTTGTACCTTATCTATAAATTTACTAGTTCTTATTCCATTTTCTTCTTCCTCGCATTCCACTACACCAGTTTTCTCTTTCTTGTTCTTTTTCCCACTTTCAATCATACTATTTCTTCTTATCCTCTTTCCTTTATCTTTTTCCCCACCTGTCCCTTTTCTTTCTATCTGGATTTCCTTAGCAGCTGTTAATTTTCTTATACTTCGCTTTTTTTCTACCTTCTGGATAATTTTACTCTCTCTAGTTTTATTTAATTCCTCCTGGTCAACCATTTTATTATTAATTATTAATGTTTTTTTATGTTTTTCATAATCCTCCCTTTGTTTAGCTGTTTTTAAGATGTCATTCGTTTCTTTAGGGAGTACTATACATTCTGCTCCTAATTCTTTTCTCACCCTAGTTTCTCTGTTTTCTTTTTTTCTTTTGTTTTCTTTTTTTCTAGCACTAGCGGATTTTTCTTTTATTGCTTCGTTTACAGGGGATGATATTGGGGTTTCTTCCATTACCACATCCTTATCTATCCTTTCTATATTTCTATCCCGCATGAATTTATTCCCTTTACGCTTAATCAGATCCTCTTCAAATTTATTTAATCTGGTTCTCAATTTTAGATCTGATTCCTTATATTCCCGACTATGTTTAAAAGCCATTAAATCCAAACAAATTTTCCCCACGTCTTGTAGTGCCTGCTGTGCCAAGTTTAAACGCTTTTTTAGTAAAATTCGTAACATCCCCATAGAGCATTGTAATACATAATTATTCCAAGTTTCCGTGAATTCAGGATCATTAGGATATGGGGATTTTTGTGTTATTCTTAACCCTTTTGGTACCATTTGCTCTTTTAAATATTGATTAAGGAACATAGCATCAATTTGATTCGTTATTTCACACCTGCACTTCCTCTCATATTCATTAAGCTTCTCAACAAGTTGCTTTTTTTCCTCATTGTCCAGCTGTGCATGATCTCCATCATCTTTCCTTTCTAATTTATCCTCAATTCTCCCTATGCCTAGGGTTTCCCTTATTAATATTTCACGGTGTATTTCTCTATTGCTCATATAAAATTCCATTTTGTCCTTACAATTCCTGATAACCTCAAACAACTATAAAAACCTTAAAAAAACTTTAAAAAACGTTTAAAAAAAGTCCAGACAATATTCAAAATTCAAAAATCACAATCAAAATACACTTTACCAGTCCAATAATGTCCTATTACTTCGGATATATATTAGTATTCAGTCCAATAATGTCCTATTACTTCGGATATATATTAGTACTCAGTCCTATAGCTCTATAAAGTCCTTATTTGTAGCCTTCTATTCCGTGAATTCCTCTTAATGCAGCTCCATATGCCGGCAGCACCGCTGTTAACACTCCATTTGGTGTTGATCAATATGTAAAGAAAAAACAACAACAGCTTGTAGTGCGCCTGTACACATGGGGCTGTTAACGGGCGGTTCTTTTGCGTTTAAACTCACCTGGTCTGGTTGTAAACCACAGCCCGTAGATAAGCTTATTAATATGAAGCAGCGGAATCCTCCGGTTCCGTCCTCGTGCTTCCTACGAGGTCTTCTCCGGGGAAACACTAGTGCCGGGCGGCGTCACGTGTCTAGTAAAGGGGCTGATCCAGCTGACGTCTTCTCAGGTCCTCTCCCTCCTCTGCAGCTCACTCCACCACTCTCCCCATAGGGAGTCAGAATGATACAAAAAGATGGAAGCGTGATGTATGTTTGGGCGCTGAGGTAAGGAAGATCTCTGATGCTGGCTTCTTTTCCGGACTTTATTAAAATAATTGCAGTTATAATTATTCAAGCTTAAGGCTCTCAAAACCCACGATGCATTTCGACGTGCACACACGTCTTTCTCAAGTGAATGAGAGCCCTTCAATTCCTCCTATCTTATATTCCCACCCCTCAGTTATCATTGGTTCCTATTTTTAACTCAATAGTTACCACAATACCAGGTTACCAACCTCACTATAACACGCATAATTTAAAATACATAACATTATAGCACCATCATTACAATTCATTCCATCAACAAACATTATATAAATACAAAATAACCAATTTCCATACACTACCATTAAAAAGTTATTATTAATAAAACAGGAATAGTTCTTAAACGATATAGTACATCAATATGGACACTAGGTGGGGATATATACTACCATTTATTCAGGTCTATCTTTCTCAGATTAGTAATCTAATATTTTATTTTATTAGTATTCCAGATGGCTCACACAATATTCCGAATTTTACCTGCACTATTACTTATATTCTTTCTAGTGCCAGGTTTAAACCCTCAGGCGAAAGCGTCCCCATTTTAAAGATCCAGAATGTTTCTTTTTTATTTAATCTCTCAATTTTATCATATGCATATTCATTAATTTGATCTATAATAATTAATTTTAGGCCTGATGGGTCCTTATTATGAACAGATGCAAAGTGTCGTGACACACTATGGAAAGGGAATCCTTTCACAATATTATGGCGGTGTTTATTCATTCTTGCCCGCATACTTTGGGTTGTCCTTCCAATATACTGGTATTTACAGTCACATTCCAGTAAATACACCACAAATCTGGATCCACAGTCCAGTCTGTGGGGTATCTTAAATAATTGCTTCGTTGTATTGGAAAAAAATGTTCTACTCCCATTTATCATGTTTTTACAACATTTACATTTAACGGATCCACACCTAAAACTCCCTTTTTCCCTTTCCATCTCTTCATTTTCATCTTTCTTATTTCTATCCTCTTTCTGTTTTATTTCATTAATACTTCTAATCCTGCTTGGTGCCAGTATTCTTTGGAGATTCATCCCTCTTCTAAATATAATCCTAGGATTTTTGGGAATGATTCCTGCTAAAATGGGATCACTCCTCAAAATTGACCAGTTCTTTTGCAGAAGCTTATAGATATTCCTGTGGGAAGCATTAAAACTAGTTATTAGATTGCAGCCAAATTCATTTTTATTTTCATTTTTCTCTTCAGGGATTTCGCCGCTGATTTTTTCGCTACTGATTTTTTTACTACTGATTTTTTCGCTGCTGATTTTTTCGCTGCTGATTTTTTCGCTGCTGATTTTTTTATTTATTCTCTTTATTTTCTTTTCCTTCAATTTTTTGAGGCAGGTTTCCTGTGTAAACTTGCTACTTTTTCTAAAGGCATCATTCAACAATTTTTTGGGGTAGCCCTTCTCTATAAATCTAGTTTTTAAGATCTTTACTTCTTCCAGAAAGTCTTCTTTATTAGTGCAGTTTTTTCTGACTCTCCAGTACTGCCCATACGGTATATTTCTCAACCATGAGGGAAGATGGCTACTGGAGAAGTTCAGATAGCTGTTCACATCCACCTCTTTAAAATACGTGCTGGTACTAATTTTGCCTTGATCATCTATCCTCAATTGGAGATCTAGAAATTGAATATTGCTATCCGAGATGTTAAGTGAGAACTTTAGGCCCCAGTCATTCGCATTGAGGTCCTCCGTGAACTGTAATGCCTCTTTTTCGGATCCTGCCCATATAAATATCAGATCGTCGATAAATCTCTTAAAGAGTTTAATATACTTACTCCCTAGTGGGGACTGCGCAATGGTGACTGATTCAAAGCACCCCATGTATAGCCCTGCGTAACTGGGGGCGAATCTCGTCCCCATTGCGCAGCCCCTTATCTGTCTATATGTATCCTCCTGAAAAGTGAAGACATTATTAAGTAGCACAAATTTGATACCTTCCTTTATAAACTCCTTTTGGGGGGGGGGGCATTTCTGTGTCCTTTTCCAAGAACCAATTTACCGCTTTAATGCCAAACTCATGTGGTATATTTGAATATAATGAACTCACATCCATCGTCAGCAATAAGCAATCTGGGTGCGGGGGAAGCTCCGACAGAATACCGATCAAATGTGAAGAATCACGTAAATAAGAATCAAGTGCTAAATTATATTTTTGAAGAAATAAATCTAAATAATGTGATAAATTAGTAGTGAGTGACCCAATACCAGAAATTATAGGGCGACCAGGAGGGTCCACCATGTCTTTGTGTAGTTTAGGTAAAAAATAAAAATGGGGAATTTTAAATTTTGTGACTTGTAAAAATTTGTGTTCTTTTCTGTCCAGGATCCCCCGTTTCCAGGCTGCCCCAATCAGTGACCGATAATCCTTCAATATTATATCCATGGGGTTAGCGGTTTCCTTAATATAATAAATCTCATCCGATAACATTTGGGCCCCCTTTCTACTATACCATTCATGACTCATTATTACAGTACCACCCCCCTTATCTGCTTTTTTAATCACTAAATTGTGCTTTTCTTTCAAATTTTTCAGGGCAGAACGTTCACCCACCGTTAAATTATCTTTCCCTTTTATGTTTTTTATCTCCCTGATTTCACGTAGACACATATGTTGAAATGTCTCAAGGTGGGACCCTTTATGGTGCATTGGATAAAAATTACTTTTGTTTTTTGGGTTAACGTGGACGAACTCCTTTTCTTCAAAAATTGGTGTTTCCTCCTCTTTATTTACCTGTACGTCAATATTTTTCTCATTCTTAACCATAAATTTTTTACCCTGTATTTTTTCTAGCGCAAAATGTCGTTGCACCGTTAATTTCCTCACAAATTCATTAAAGTCAACAAATAACTCTAGGGAATTAATTTGGGCTTTTGGGCAAAAGGATAACCCTCTTCCTATTAATCTCATTTCATCCTCCGTTAGTCTAGCACCTGAGAGATTAAAAATCCCATATTCATTAGCATTCCCCTTTTCCTTTATTTTATTATCCTGTACCTGATTATTCAATCTAATTTTGTTTTTTTCTTTTCTGTTAATGATGCCTCTTGATCTAGATTCAATTCCGCTCCCTCTACAACCCCTTGGTCTCGTTTTCTTTTGGACTTTCTGCCTACAGCCTCGTGAAAATAATACGTTATTTTATTCTGTGTTTTGTCCCCTATGGGAACCTTATCTCCCATCCTTTTTTCTTGAGTCGAAGTAATACCATTACTTACATTATCCCTTATTCTTTGCATAGGTGTTTCAAGGGGAGAACTATTCCTGTTTTATTAATAATAACTTTTTAATGGTAGTGTATGGAAATTGGTTATTTTGTATTTATATAATGTTTGTTGATGGAATGAATTGTAATGATGGTGCTATAATGTTATGTATTTTAAATTATGCGTGTTATAGTGAGGTTGGTAACCTGGTATTGTGGTAACTATTGAGTTAAAAATAGGAACCAATGATAACTGAGGGGTGGGAATATAAGATAGGAGGAATTGAAGGGCTCTCATTCACTTGAGAAAGACGTGTGTGCACGTCGAAATGCATCGTGGGTTTTGAGAGCCTTAAGCTTGAATAATTATAACTGCAATTATTTTAATAAAGTCCGGAAAAGAAGCCAGCATCAGAGATCTTCCTTACCTCAGCGCCCAAACATACATCACGCTTCCATCTTTTTGTAACACACGTTCTATGGCAGCTTTGATCCTATGGGGTTCACCCCATGAGCAGTATCCATGCAGCTGAGATCAGGAAGGTGTGTGTCTGCCTTGGCCAGTTTGAGCTCTAACAGCAGGTCATTGAGCTCTTGGAATTTTCAACTGACCTTGCTGGATATTTGAGGAAAATCCTGTAATTGCTTGAACATTGCATTTTCTAAAACTTCAGGACTGCCAAAGCTTTTTTGTAGTCATTCCCATGCAGCCATGAGCCCAGCAGCTGGATTACTGATGTGAACAAATCTGAGTCTCTTAACTCTCTCTGTGAATTGTGGTCCCAACCAACTGATCAGTAGGTCTAGCTCTTCATCGACAGTGATACATTGTCACTAGTTGTGGTTTTAAACGGAGATTTCCACCCTCTGTAGTTCTCGGGTTGGTCGTTGAACCTTGTGAGACCGGTCTTAGTAAGTTCTCGGCGAATCATATACCTTGCAAAGTTGGACATATGTGTCCTCTCTGCTTTGGGAGCACAACTTGCTGCTTAGTAGTGCTGCTCACATGGGTTGTAACCTCTTAACCTGGAAACATGGGAAAGTATGGAGCAGTATAGGCGTTTAGTCCAGCAATAAGTGTGCTTAGTCTCTGCCATATTCGATGCTGGAACTATGCAGTTGTCAGAAATATACCGTAGTGACTTGTCAGAATATTGGGTTGCATGTAGGCATTCGTATGCGCAGTTTGCAGAGGTGCAGGGCCCGATGCATACTGGACCATGAAAAATTTTCAGGTTTGAAAGTTGGTGGTGCATTGGACTGACCTTAAAAGCTGGGTGCTGCCGGAGGATGGGCATGTTGGTGCCTCGGAGAAGCGTCAGTACTGACAGGAACATTGGTGGTGGTCAGCAGTTCACTGTTTTGCCTTCCATGTAGCCTCTTGGGCGCTTAAAGGGGCCTTCTGTATTGATTTCGCACAAGCTGAGGCTGTCTCTTTGACTCCCTTTGATAGCATGTTCAAGGACCTTTAACATTGCCTGTTGTATGCTGACATTCCTTCTCTAGGACTGCTATTTCCACTTTCTTACATGCAGTTTCAGCTTCTGCACTTGCTGTCCAAGCATCCATTTCTGCCTTCTTGGTGCTGATTCAGCTTCCAGCTCTGCTTGCTTGTGTGCTGATTCAGTTTCCATCTCTGCCTTTTTGGGGGCTGATTCAGCTTCCAGCTCTGCCTTCCTTTGGGCAAATCAATTGTAGTATCTGGAAAGGAGAAAGCGCAATAAGGGTATACCTGTGTGGTCAGGAGGAGAACAAAATTAGCATATTGCTCCCCTTTTTCAGGTTGTGACAGGCGCAACCAGAACAAATCACATACGTGGATTTTAATCCTGATGACTGTCTGCAGCAGCTCCCCCAATTTCAGTAGTTTCGGCTTCGGTGTGTGCTCTTATAAGCTGCTCACTGAGAGTAGAGTATTTTGATGAGCTTGATCTGGATAAATGCTTTGAGTACTTAGCAGATCTTGACTTGTGAGATGAGATTTCTGATATCTCTGCAATTCTTGCTTCTGTTTGACTCTTAATGTCGCACACAGTATGGTCTCGTTCAGAATTAAGAAGCTGGAAGTTCTTCACTTTATTTAGAGACACTGTTGTGTTTAGCCTCTCCAGGACGGAGGTATATTTGTCACAAATGACCTTGTAAGACTGGTATATTGTGCACAATTGTCCTAGGGCTCCCTCTAGTGGTAACTCATGAGCACCAGATGTAGATATAACAGACATGTTACTCATCACCTTTTGCCATAAGGAAACGCATTGGAAGCAATTTCACATCTTGCAGTCTCTAGGTTATCCTTAACTTTATGTATGTAGGCTTGGTTAAGCACTTGGATCTTTCACTAGAAGTTGTTTGAGGATCTGTGTCTCTCTCCTGCAGCTCTAATGGTGGGTTTACACGCCACGATATCGTTTCGATATCGCAACTCAATGGCGCGGGAGCGCGCAATTAGTGCACGTTTCACCCGCATCGCATTGACTGTTTAGACGCTGCGATATCGTAATAGAACGTCCGTGCGATGTCTCCGCCTCCCAATCCAGGATCGCATAGTTAACATGGGAGTGAATGGGTGACGTATCAAATCGCATCGTAATTGGGTGTTTACACAGCACGATCTGGCTTCAATCGCTATGCAATATCGGGGCATTGAATAGCACGCTCATTCGATCCCCGATATCGCATTGACATCGTTCCTGCATCGCATTGGACGTTCACACCATACAACGCAGGCACGATATCGGGTCCAACGATTGAACCACGTGACTTTTGATTGAAATTGTACTGCGATATCGCGACGTGTAAACCCGCCATAAGGCTGTGGTCACAGTACCATTTTTCACATGCATTTTTGGAGACCTGCGTTTTCAAAAACGCATCTAAAAAACGCACCCATAGGCCCCCATGTTAAAAAACGCATGCCCTAATAGCCAAAAAGCATGTGTGACTGTCCCATGCGTTTTTGGAGCATATACAAAAACGCATGCGTTTTTGTAGAAAACGCATGCGTTTTTATAACATGGATTCCTATGGAAAACGCATGCAAAAACGCATGTACAGTTAGTACCTTTTAGTGCCATTCAAAAACGCATGCGTTTCCCATAGGAGCCCATGTTAAAAAACGCATGCGTTTTTCCGGAAACGCATGCGTTTTTCAAAACGCTCAAAAAAATACTACAAGCACTATTTTTATGTGCAGATTCAAAAACGCAACCAAAAACGCAGGAAGCCATCAGAGACCTTAAAAAACTCATGCTGACATGAAAAACGCATGTAAAAAAGCATGCGTTTTTAAAAGGCACTAAAAAAACTGTGACCACAGCCTAAGACTGCTTTCACATCAGCGTGTTGCTGATGTTTGCGTTCGATCCGGCAGATGTCGCCGCATCTGACGGGTCGGCCACATAACGGCTGACTTGTGGCCCGGGTCTGGCAAGCCCCATGCATTTTCTATGGGGCTTGTGGTCGTGTGCGGCAAGTGCAGTTCTAACCGGATTCAGCAGATCCGGAACTTGCGGCAGCGAAAAGAAAATGCCGCTAGCAGTGGGTTTTTTTTCGCTGCACTTGCTGCACCCGACCGCAAGCCTAATACACAATGCATAGGGCTTGCTGGGTCTGGACCACAAGCAAGCTGTTAGGCAGCTGTTTTGGCATATGCGGCGCCATCTGCCAGATGGGCCGCAAACATCAGCAAAACGCTGATGTGAAAGCAGCCGAAGTCAGGCATTGACTGTGAAATTCTGGCAGTGTCAGCCATTGAGAGCACAGGAATACAACGGTGGAGGCTTTTTGCTCCTTCATGCAGAGGTTAAGCTTCACACACAATGTTATTTAGTTGATGAAACCAGGTGCATAGGCAGTGTGTTTGCAGACTCTATGTGAGCTGATCTGGCTTTACAATTATAGCTGGAAACATATTTTTTCCTGGCTGTAAGCTGTTTACTGGTGCTGGTGACAGGCCCCTCATTTTACTATTCTGACTCTTCAATGCAGTGCAAGTATAGGTGCCAGAAGTATCATCCCATCTGATATTCATATTGACTGTTGTACTCATATGCAAGCATTTTCAGATGGATTAATTCAACCACACTGACTTGAAGAAAGAGTCCAGGAGAAATGGAGATTATTTTTACTTACCGTATATACTCGTGTATAAGCCGACCCGTGTATAAGCCGACCCCCCTACTTTTGCCCCCAAAACCTGGGAAAACCTATTGACTCGTGTATAAGCCGAGGGTGGACCCCAGCACAGGTATACAGCCCCCAGCAGTGTGGTATATAGGCCCCCCCAGTGGTAGTATACAGCAGCCTCCCCAGTGGTATGCAGGCCCCAGCAGTATATACAGCAGCCCCAGTGGTATACAGCAGCCCTTAGGTAGTACACAGCAGCCCCAGGGGTATACACAGCAGCCCCAGGGGTATACACAGCAGCCCCAGAGGTATACACAGCAGCCCCAGGGGTATACACAGCAGCCCCAGGGGTATACACAGCAGCCCCAGAGGTATACACAGCAGCCCCAGGGATATACACAGCAGCCCAAGGGGTGTACACAGCAGCCCCAGGGGTGTACACAGCAGCCCCAGGGGTGTACACAGCAGCCCCAGGGGTATACACAGCAGCCCCAGGGGTATACACAGCAGCCCCAGGGGTGTACACAGCAGCCCCAGGGGTAGTACACAGCAGCCCCAGGGGTATATACAGCAGCCCCAGGGGTGTACACAGCAGCCCCAGGGGTATACACAGCAGCCCCAGGGGTATACACAGCAGCCCCAGGGGTAGTACACAGCAGCCCCAGGGGTAGTACACAGCAGCCCCAGGGGTGTACACAGCAGCCCCAGGGGTATATACAGCAGCCCCAGGGGTGTACACAGCAGCCCCAGGGGTAGTACACAGCAGCCCCAGGGGTATATACAGCAGCCCCAGGGGTAGTACACAGCAGCCCCAGGGGTAGTACACAGCAGCCCCAGGCCCCCCTCACTGTTTGGCGCCCCCACCTCAGGATGGCCCCCCCCGCACGCAGCGCTGCGCTCATACATTACCAGCCTGTCAGCTGTCATCCTCCGGTGGCGGATCGCGGCTCCCGGCTCCGGCTTCCATCTTAATCTGTGTCTTCCTGCTTTGTGACCGGGGCTCATCGCGATGACGTCATCGCGACGCCGGCCGGTCATGTGACATGCAGGAAGACACAGATGAAGATGGAAGCCGGAGCCGGGAGCCGCGATCCACCACCGGAGGATGACAGCTGACAGGCTGGTAATGTATGAGCGCAGCGCTGCGTGCGGGAGAGGGGGCATCCTGAGGTGGGGGCGCCAAACAGTGAGGGGGTCCCGTATATACTCGCGTATAAGCCGAGGGGAGACTTTTCAGCCCAATTTTTGGGCTGAAAAACTCGGCTTATACACGAGTATATACGGTAAATCTTATATTTGATTACAATGCAATAGGTAAAAAGAGTGATTCTGTAGATAGTAGTAAAACGTGTCCATGCTAAGATGGCAGAAAAACAACTAGATCGGGAAGATGGAAGAAGTAAAACTGACATCACAGAGCGCAGAGCTACAGGGATTTGTGCCAGATCAGAACCCCAAACTACAGAGGGGCAGTTACCCTGGAACGCAGCGTCTGTAGTTTGGGGTTCTGATCTGGCACAAATCCCTTAGTCATATTTAAAAGCTTGTTGGAAAGCTATTATGACTTTGAGGAGCTGCTAAAAGGTGGCACTGGAGTTATTCCACTTCCTTACTGAAGTGCAACAATAGACATATGGTAAACATTTTCCCTATGGGTGTCTTGGCTTAGGAGATCTGGTATCTCCTCTCCACCCCAGGCACTTTCTTTTCCTAACTTAATGTGCATAGGACTGGGTCCAGTTCCTCCACCTTTCTGTACACTAATATTCACATTTAATGTACATTTCAGACACATATTTACACTTCACAATTTTTCTTCGCCTTACTCTCTATACCTGTGGTTGATGGTTGGTGATTGACCAAAATTACTATGGGCAGACCTGTGTAGTACTGGCATGTCAATATTGTCTAATTCTAGTGTAGTGTCTGTACTTTCCACTAGTCTGCGAGTAGATCTACGTGTTTCTGGAATGTTGTAGTATTGTCTCAGTCTTTCTATGAGACTGGCAAGTGGACCGATTGCAGGATCCTCTGGTTCTGCTACAACGGGTGGTTCTTCTTGATTCTGGACTGGTTCTTTGGTTCCTCTTGGTTCTGGTGCTTGAAAGAAATGTATTACAGGTACTATTACTGCTCCTTCACATTGAGGCCAGTCTTCTGGAAAGTCTCCTAGTACTGTATGAATTACCTTTTCTTCTGGAAATTCAAAAGACATTTCTTTTCCTTGAGGTTTCAATTGCTCTGGGCATGTTTTGAGATGATCTCTTGAAATTGTTGCAGTGGTTTTTCCTCCATCTTTGCTGATGACGCAAGTTTTACTGTTGTCGAAATTGCACTGTAACACAGTATAGGGTTCTTGTTCCCACTGATCATCCAGTTTATGAGTTCTCCTTTTTCTTTTTAATACTATTTTCTCCAGCAGTTAAAGGTTCTGCTTGAGCATTCTTATTGTAACCTCTGTCTTGTTTTTCTCAGATTTGTCCTAATCTGGTTGCTACACAAGCTTGTACCTTTTTGTATTGTTCTTGACGTTGGGCATTCCAGTCTGTTTCATATGAATCAGCCTCTACTACGACAGTTCCCATTTCCAGATTTACAGATAATCTTCCTGGTCTTGCTCTCATAAGGTATGGCAGAATAACCTTTCCCCGCCACCAGAGCCACCTTATTCTTCATCTGCTGCAGGGGTAAATGTGCAAACTGTAACACCAAGCAGGTTTGACAACCTGTGCTCGGAGGTGTGCCAGCTGAGCAAAGACATGGCCTCCGTCATGAAAGCCTTACAGCTTAAAACAGAGGCCAAGCCATCTGACAAGTTCCTGCTAGCTGACAGCCCAGAGGACGTCCCGTGGATGGAACGAAAGAAAAACATGTTGCTCCATGGGAGGACCAGCGATCTCTATGGCTCTTCAGGATAACCCGTCTGCCGCCATTGTGGCAAGCAAAGCCACTATGCAAAGTTGTGTCCTTTAAACCCAGCAACCCCTGGGACCGCGGGCCAACCCCCAGGAATGAACTCATCAGGCCCACAAGACTGGTATGATGGGTATATTGATGGATGACTGTACTTGTCCATCACCTTAGATGGTATATCTACACCTGCCTTGCTGGACACGGGTTCGCAGGTGACCACCATACCGCATATTCTTTACAATAGATTTTGGTCTGATGCAGAACTGGAACCACCAAACTCCAACCTTGTAATAAATGCTTTTAATGGTCGCAGATACTGCGAATCCCGGGTAGAGGAGAGTGCTTCAGAAGGAAATCAGAGCTCTCCAGCACTAACAACAGGTAAAACTGACCGGTGGAGAAATTGGTAGTGTTCGGGTAACAGATACCATCACATGTCTGTAGTTACAGTATATTATAAACCCGTCATGTAGACTCCTGTGTACTGGGTGTAATATACTATGTACAGACATCAGATCTTATATACAGATAATATGTGACTGCAGACTGTGATCCTCGCATTGCTCACAGTGCTGTAGTGATTCGGTGAGCGTGTGACTGCAAGTATGTGATTTGCATACATGCGGTCACAGTCTGACTAGACTTGCTTGGTCTCACTTAATGTACCTGTATTGAGCAAGACCAGAAACAGTCTACTTGTAAACTGGCTGAGAGTATATGCATCACATACTTGAGATCACATAACTGCGCGCTCCTGCTGCTGGTACCAGAGAATTTTCACAGCGCACAGTGCGCACGATGTGGGATTCACATATCGTGACTGTAGACTTGTAGCTTAAGATCCGACAACCCCTTTAAAGATGGGCCGATACTCATGGGCCGCTGCTATGTGCTTGACCCCCAGGCTAAAACATGCCAGCCAACCCCTGCACACATCCAATTATAGTATGCAACTAATAAGGTTATCAGGTGCTACTTTGTATGTTACACCTTAAATCTGTAGATGCGCTCACTAGATAGACTTTGATTAGGGAATCTTTAAAATTATAAAATGATAATAGTTTTGCCTAGCAACAAGTTTAATTTCTATTCTTCAGTATAAAGGCACAATGTCAGTCATTAAAACTAGTGAAAACTATGGAACACTGAGAGGGTCTTACTAGCCAATGAAATAACAGCTGTTGTAACTACGGCAACTGTGCTGATGTCATAAATTCATACAGCTATGTCAGAAGATTCTGAAACAACAGGGCAGATGGACGGTCGTATGAAGAGGTGCCATACTTGACGTGTCTGGAGACCTGGAGCTTCATCACTCCAGCATATGTAAGGGAGGAAGGGGGGACGTCCGCCTAGCCAGCCAGATCAGCCATACCGCCCAGCCAGCCAGATCAGCCATACCGCCCAGCAGCCAGATCAGCCCGAATAACCCTAGCGATCAATGGGGTGACAGATGTTGCAGCCAGATCTCCCTCACGTCCAGTACTAGCCGTCTTCTCCTTTATATGTACGGCCTGGAGAGGTCGAATTAGACTTTCTCCATATGGTGCTCGCTCAGGGCACCTGCTTTTGTTGGCATTAACCTTCTAAGCCCAAGGGAAGGGCAGTCCTCCAGCCATGGTTCCCTAGAGGTTTCCTCCACAGGGGGTTTTTCCTCTCCTGAGTGCTGAAGGATGATTCTTCGTGAGTCGGAGGTTTGCCATTTTCAGTGTCTTTTTCATAGTAATTGGCTGATTCTAAATTTCAGACACTGAATAAAATAATAATCTGATTTGTAATAAAATTTGGTCTATTTTACATCCAATAAAAGTGTTTTGTGTGTTTCTTTCACAATCTTGTGTTGATCTGAATACCTATGATAAAGCCATAAAGTCAATAAAGAGTTGGTGTCTTTTATGAAGTGTAATACAAATGTAAAAATAAGGAAAAAGTGAAACATAGATATGAAGGGGATAGAAAAGGTTCATTTGTCATTTTAAGTATGGTAATGGGAACCCAGCCTGATATAAAAAAATGAAATAAATATACATTCTGATAACTATTAGTGGACTCATGTGTCCAAGTGTATTGAATCCTCGCCACACAATATGACTCACCGCTGAGCTTGAACTGAGGGGTGTGAGATCCCAGCAGGGAGGAGGGATGGTGAGGATTGTCAGTAGGCAGATAGGCAGAGTATAAACTTTTATAAAGGAATTATACAGACATTCTGATATGGTTTTCAAAGCAAACACAACATCAGAGTTGATAAGCTCTAAGACATCTGTTTACTAATGTATGCAGTTTGTATTGTGAAATATCTGCTTTAAACAAGTGATTCAACAGAGACTGCAGAAACTGACATACACACAGGGTAATCAATACAATACATTGAAGAAAAATACCACAGTCAAATACAAAACAATTACATAAATACAAATCATAAAAACATTGACAAATCATTCCTGTCATATTATCTTAACCAGGGGCTGGCTGGCAAATTTTGGCCTAGGGGGCAATCTCGCAGCAGTGGCCCATGAGTTGTGGTGGCCAATTTTAACCTGAAAAGTATAGAAACTTTGGTACACAAAGAAGAATGTTGAATTATTAGAACAAATGTCCACGTTAATAGATGTTCAATTCATATACATGAAAAATAGACCAACGTTTTGACCTACAAATGGTGTTTGTCAAGGTTTATCTTAAAAGGATGCTTGCTGAGAGAAATAATCTACTATATAATTGCCTTATCGTGTCGGAAATCCTGCATCGCTGATTGGTCGCGGCCGGCTGGGCGCCACAAATCAGCGATGCGGCATTTCCATTACAGAGAGACAGACAGGCGCAGTCCGGCCCACCTCCACCCAGTTTCCCGCCAGCCGCTCCCCGTTCTATGCTCCCGCTCCCCCGCTCCCCGCTCTATGCTCCCGCTCCCCCGCCACTCACCCCAGCATTCCTGCTCTTCTCCTTGCTGCATTGACGTCCGGAAAGGCAGCGGGAGGCAGGGTTAACAGAGGGGGTGTCATTATGGGCATGACCGAGGACACGCCCACCACATTAGGGCAGTGTCCTCTGTCATGCCCATTATGACACCCCCTCTGTTAACCCTGCCCCCCTGTGGCCTTTGATTACAGGACATCAATGCAGCAAGAAGGAAAAGAGGAAAAAGAAGAGGAGGAAGAGGAAGAATGCTGGGGTGAGCGGAGCGTGCTCCATCCTGATATTCACCCCAACTACCCCTCCTCACCCCACACTGCCCCCACTGAATCCACACTGCCCCCACTGAACGTACACTGCCTCCACTAAACCCACACTGCCCCCTCTCAGCCCACACTGCCCCTACTGAACCCACACTGCCCCCACTGAACCCACACTGCCCCCACTCAACCCACACTGCCCCCACTGAACTTACACTGTCTCTACTGAACCCACACTGCCCCTTCTCAGCCCACACTGCCCCCACTGAACCCACACTGAACTCACACTGCCTCCACTGAAGCCACATTGCCCCCTCTCACCCCACACTGCCCCCTCTTACCCCACACTGCCCCCTCTCACCCCACACTGCGCCAACTCAACCCCACTCTCCCCCGCTCAGCACCCAGTCACCCACGCTCAGCATCCAGTCACCCCACTCAGCACCCAGTCACCCACTCAGAACCCAGTCATCCCCACTCAGCACCCAGTTGTCCATCTCCGCACCCAGTCACCCCTGCTCAGCACCCACTCAACACCCATCCACCCCCGCTCAGCACCCAATCACCCCTGCTCAACACTGCTGAACACCGACACCACTGAACACCAACACTGCTGTACACCAACACCACTGAACACCAACACTGCTGTACACCGACACCACTGAACACCCACACCGCTGTACACCGACACTGCTGAACACCAACACCACTGAACACCGATATTGCTGTACACCAACACCACTGAACACAGACACTGCTGTACTCTGACACCGCTGCACACCGACACCACTGAACTCCCACAGCGCTGAACACAGACACCACTGTACACTGGCATCGCTGTACACTGACACCGCTGCCGCCACGACCAATCTGCGATATTGTCACAGGATTTAAACCCAACTTTGCATTGCATTATTCTTAAATCTTCATAAATAAACTACGGCACATACATATTCTAGAATACGCGATGTGTTAGAATCAGTGCACCATCTAGTATCATATAGAGGAGAACATTTCCTTTTATTAGAATCTTAAAAAGGACTCTGGAATAAAATCCAGAGATGTGTTTGGCACCCCATGGGTTAATGTGCCACAATAACATCACATTGGTTCTCTCCCTCACTACACACTGACAAACACTACCACCTCTGGGCAAGAGGGGGAGCACCACCTGCTTCCTTATATACTCTTGCCCATGAGGGAGAGCCGAGTTCAGCTCGGAGCAGGGCTGTGAAGAGGACACAGAGCAGAGTTAGCTCAGTGCAGACCTAGCAAGGATCAGAGGAACAGGAGAACGAAAGACAGAGGAACACTTCTGGGAGCTGGAGTGATACCTTCACTTGCCCCAGAAGAACGCACAGAACGGACACCGGATCCGGTACTGTGTCTGGCACACACAGCACAGTGAATCCAGGAACAGTGGGATCTCTAGATGCTCCCTAGTACCAGAGCGAAGCAACACGGAGGGGTCAGCACAGCATAGAGGACTCAAGTTGCCTAGCCAAGTGGTACCAGCAGAATACAGAGACGTGAGGAATCCCAGCAGCACAGCTAATAGCAGCAGCCAGGACACACACACAGAGGGCAGCACAAGGACGCTGACGACCCCGGACAGGGTTGGGAGAGAGCTTAGCCCCATTACAGACTCCGTGGACTATAACCTGCAACAACATCTGCAGTAAAGCTTTGGAAAACAGCAAAACTGTGAGTCTGTGTATTGATTGCGACCTTTGCTCCAGATTCAGCCCAGAGACAATTCCTCCCTACAGATCCAGCCTGTCAGCTCTGCAGCATCAGGAGAAGAAGAGAATTGCCTCAGTGTCTACCAAACGTGAGTGTGTGTCCTTTAACCCTTCTCCACCATCTATAACCCCAATAGACTTTAACTCCTTACTGCCCCGGGGGATACAGTTCTCCCCACTAGAACTATACCATCTCCGCTGTCATTCCATCACCCCCGGAGGTTCTGCAGCAGCGGCGGCCCCATCACTGACCGCACCAAGTGGGTGGCGTCACCCGTGACATTTCCCCTGTAAATATTCCCCTTTATTTGCCGAGCCAGGGACACGGTCCGGACCAAGCCACCCGTGACATCCCCAGCAACCGTCCGGTCCGGTACCGAGTACCCCAGTCCCGTGGGGCCCAACAACCTGGCGTCACGAACAGGATCTACCCGTTCCAAAAGAATTGGACCCTGTGCGCCATCCAAACTGTATTTTTGAAAATCCGCCATTTTGGAGCGCGCTGGAAAGAAAGGGGGCGGTACCCTGCATTGGCGCGAACCCAGCCTCCTCCCTTGGTGCTGACGACATCCGGCGGGGAAGCAGATGCCTGTTGCACTCCGGAACCTCCCAGAGACATCCGGACGGAAGCGGAAGACGGAGGGCGCATATTAACTAAGGGGGCCCAAGATGTCGCAGCCCGGTGCACAAGGCGGCGGCGGAGCAGCCGGAGGAGCTGCAGCGCCGGACCCAGCGATAGTACCCGGCGGTGCAGGGGCGCAAGGAACAGCATCCATAATGCCATTCCTGATGCCGTATACTCCAGGGCCAATGTGGCTGCCCCAATACTCCGGTGAGCCTAATACTTTAACTGACTTTATGCAAAAGATTAAAGAGTATTATGTGATGTATCCCCTCACTGAAGCCCAGCGTGTAGGAATGATAATGGGACAGTTAACGGGCAATGCACGGCGTGAGGTGGCGTCCTGGCTGGACACAGATAAGGACACTGTAGAGCATCTAGCAGCCAGACTGAAAGCAACTTTTGAATCTGCTGTTGATGCCCGGGTTAAGATGAGGTTCTTTGCATGCCACCAGAAACCTAAACAGAGTGCCAGAGACTTTGCCTTGAACCTGCAGGAAGCACTCAAAGCCCTTAAGCTGGCAGAACCTGCTTTAGCCCCGGGAGCTGATAAAATGCTATTTGACCAATTCATAGATGGCCTCCATTCCCCTTCCCATCGAGGACAGTTAAGCATGGTACTGCTGCAGAACCCTGACATGACATTTACTGAGCTGAAAGATAGAGCTATCCGTCTGCAGAAGCTGGAAGAGCCAAGGGAATTGACATTTGTGCTTGACACTGCAGCAGCACCTCAGCAGGCGGCGGCGCCCAGCGACATCTGCTATGTCAGTGACTGCTGTTGAGGCCGGGGAATATATCTCAAATGCAGCCATCAACCAAAAGCTAGATGCCCTGACAGACACCGTGATCTCCATGGCCAAGGTCATCAAGGAACTGCGAGAGTCAAAACCTGCACCCAAGATCGAGTTGGCGACCAGCAGAGAGAATGTTCCATGGATGAGGCCCAGAAGATACCCAGCAGCAAGAGGACGACCCAGCGATCGCTACCAACCAGATGGACAGCCCATTTGCCGCCGTTGCCAGAAATCAGGCCATTTTGCTCGAGAGTGTCCTTTAAACGACGATTCCCTGGACAGGCGGGCCGCTCCCCAGGAATGAACGATCAAGGCCCCTCAGCCTGGTATGACAAATTCGTGGGAGGAAAGCCGGTGATCCCTATTGTGTTGGATGGCATCCCCTTTAGTGCATTGCTGGATACCGGATCCGAAATAACATCTATCCCACATGTTCTATATAAAAGGTACTGGGCTGATTCAGACATTACTAATGCGCCAGATGACTTTAATTTTGATATATGGGCTGGTAATGGATTGGTGATACCAAAGGTTGGATTTAGAGAGATGAATATTCAGGTTGGGAAGGTAGAATTGCAGAACCAGGATATTATAATCGTAGATGTCAACCGGCGAGACCGTGAACCCGTGATGCTGGTAGGAATGAATGTCATTGAGAAATGTTTTTCCGAAGTGTTAAGTGTTTTGCAGCAAATCGCCGAGACTGTCGGAACTGGACAACAGAGGCTTCTGCACAAAGAGATCAAAGCCCTGATGTTGAAGCAACAGGTAGAAATCTCCGAGGTGAGATCGGCAGTGTAGGAGTAAGTGACCCAATACCCATTGTAATTCCTCCCAAAACTGAAATGTTGGTATGGTGCAGAGCCGCAATAGGCATTAAAGGGCAAGACTATCAGGCCCTGGTAGAACCCGTGTACTCAGACAGTAGACCGACCATACTCACTGCTAGGGGAGTGGTTGACGTACACAGGGGAAGAGTGCCATTACGCCTATTAAACTGTGGAGATGATGAGATCACGTTACCAAAGTATGCTACCATGGCTAAATTGTACACGGTTGATAACAACAACATCACCGCCGCTGAGCCCTTGAACCCGTCATGTCAGGCGGATGACAATGGCTCAGAGGAGAAGCTGGAGGATTGGTGCCAAAAGTTGCATGTAGGTACCAGTTCTACACCTCCCCGTCACAAGCATGGAGTATACCGGGTAGTGAAAGAATATGAGCAGATATTCAGCAAACACCCGTTAGACTTTGGGCAGATCAAAGGGGTAGAGCACACTATACCCACAGGTAACCATCAACCTATAAAAGAAAGGTGTAGACCCTTACCACCAGCTCACTACCAAACCACCAAAGACATGCTCAGAGAAATGAAATCTGCAGGGGTAATAAGAGACAGTTGTAGCCCCTGGGCAGCACCTCTAGTGTTAGTTAAAAAGAAGGATGGGACCATGAGAATGTGCGTAGATTACCGGCAGATTAATCGCATCACACATAAGGACGCATACCCATTACCTAGGATTGAGGAGTCATTAGCTGCATTAAAATCTGCTAACTACTTTTCCACCCTTGATCTGACTAGTGGGTACTGGCAGGTTCCTGTGGCCGAGGCCGACAAGGAGAAGACAGCTTTTACTACGCCGATGGGCCTCTGTGAGTTTAATTGTATGCCGTTCGGACTCTGCAACGCACCTGGGACCTTCCAAAGTCTGATGGAGAGCTGCCTCGGGCACAAGAATTTTGAAACTGTCCTCCTGTACCTAGATGACGTCATAGTCTACTCGAAGACGTACGAGCAACATCTACAAGACCTGGCAGAAGTGTTCGAAGCTTTATCGAAATATGGCATGAAAATCAAGCCATCCAAGTGTCACCTTCTCAAACCAAAGGTACAGTACCTGGGACATGTCGCGAGTTCAGAGGGAGTAGCACCGGATCCTGATAAAGTCACAGCAATAAGGGATTGGCCAAGACCTACAAACGTAAAAGAAGTGAGGCAATTCCTGGGCCTGGTAGGCTATTATAGAAGATTTATCCGAGGATTCACGAAGCTAGCAGCTCCTCCGCAAGACATTCTGGTAGGACGATCAAAGAAGACTTCAAACTGTAATCTCCTGACATGGTGGGATGAGGAAAGAGAAGATTCCTTCAATAAGCTAAAAAGTGCGCTGACGGGAGAAGAGATCCTGGCATACCCTGATTACCATCAACCCTTCATTCTATACACGGATGCCAGCAACATGGGACTGGGAGCAGTATTGTCGCAGAAGCAAGGAGGCAAAGAAAGAGTTATTGCCTTTGCAAGCAGGAAGCTCCGGCCTACAGAACGAAATCCCGAGAACTACAGTTTCTTCAAATTAGAGCTACTGGCAGTAGTTTGGGCTGTAACGGAACGCTTTAAACATTACTTGGCAGGTGCAGAATTCACCATCTACACGGATAACAACCCGTTGACTCACCTAGACACAGCGAAATTAGGTGCTCTGGAGCAGCGATGGATAGCCCGGCTATCTAACTACAACTTTGTCATCAAATATCGGGCAGGCCGCAAGAATGGGAACGCAGATGCCTTATCCCGGATGCCGCACCTGAAAGACGTGGAAGAGGAACCGGAAGAGTTGGAAGAGATTGAACTACCGGCCTTTCATCGTTCGAGGGTAGCAGATTATCAACCCGGCATCTACTAAAGGAAACCGGAAGTAAATCTTAACCCGTTAAGACACTACGAATGGGCCGAAACCCAAGATACTGATCCAGCCATGAAGCTAGTGAAAGAACTTCTTACGCAACAACATGCACACCCTGATCAGAATGCCCCAGCTGAAGCTATACAGCTATGGAAAGATAGAGGCAAGTTGTTCCTGCATCAATGGAAGCTCTGTAGAACGCATACCAATCCCAAGACGCATGAACTGGTCTGGAAGATAATCGTGCCCAAGCGAGCCACTCAAATGGTCTTAGAAGCTTATCATGACAATGCAGGTCATTTCGGATGGAAGAAGCTAGAAGCAATCCTGAGAGACAGATTCTATTGGGTAGGCATGAGAAAATCCATTGAACTATGGTGCAGAAGATGTGCCGCATGCAACCTCAGAAGGAAAGATCTACAGAAAGCTCCGCTTCAACCAATAGTAACCAAGCAACCACTTGAACTAGTCGCGTTAGACCACGTCAAGTTGTCACCAAGCCGGTCAGGCTATGTCTATGCCTTAACCATCGTGGACCATTACTCACGCTTCTTAGTAGTGGTACCAGTCAAAGACTTGACAGCGAAAACAGCAGCGAAAGCATTCCAGACGCATTTCTGTAGACCACATGGTTACCCAGAACAAGTCCTTGCAGACCAAGGTCCAGCTTTTGAATCGGAACTATTTAAGGAATTCTGCAATATGTACGTTTGTAAGAAGATTCGCACAACAACGTATCATCCCCAAACAAATGGTCTATGCGAGAAGATGAATCATATCGTAATCGAACTGTTAAAGACCTTACCAGAGTCAGAAAGAAACCAGTGGCCAGATAAATTACCTGATTTGGTAGACTTATACAACCATGTCCCCGTGAGTTCTACAAACTGCACTCCAGCCTACCTTATGCGTGCAAGACCCGGTAAATTACCAATTGATCTGGAAATGGGAATTGAAAAACCAGATACGGAAGTAGAAGAAACAGATTGGGATACCAAACATCAGAAGCAGTATCAACAAGTGCAAGAATGTGTAGAGAGAAACCTACAACAAGCAAGAGCAAGACAAGAAAAGACCTTTAACAAACATGCTCAAGCAATGCCATTACAAGAAGGTGATCAAGTTCTCAAGAGAAAGAGACGTACAAACAAACTGGATAATCAGTGGGAAACCGTCCCATACACAGTCTTACCATCTATCCTAGACAATGTTAAAACCTGTTTGATAAGCAAAGATGAAGGAAGAACTTCACAAGTCGTATCTCGTGATCAGTTAAAATTGTGTCCTGAAACCCTGAAGACACCTGAAGTCATAGAACCCGTACAGGTCCAACCTATCCAAGAGAAAGAAAAAGAAGAAGAAGTATTCCACACGGTACTAGGAGATTTCCCTAAAACATGGCCAAATTACCATGGAGCAGTTGTCATACCCATGATTGCATTCCCTTCAATGATGGACCCAAAACCAGAACCTGTGTTACCAGAACCTGTGTTACCAAATCCTGTGTTACCAGAACCTGTGTTACCAGAAGAAGACCCAAGACTTGAAGAACTGGAAGAACTGGAAGTAGAATCCGAAGAGGAAGAACAAATTCCTGGTCCCAGTGAACTTGCCAGTCCTGCAGTCAGACCTCCATCTGCCATAACACCAAGCACCCCAAATAGGTACACGTCTACTCACACTTTCAGATTAACTCCACCAACATTGCGCAGATCAGAGCGTAGTACGCAAGGTCAGTTACCAGCTAGATATAAAGAGTAAAATGCAGAATTAAATATGTAATGTAAATATGTTTGTTTAAATGTAAAGTAAATGTAAATTGAGCCAGTAGACTGTGTCCAAGAGGGTGGAGGAACTGGATTGACCCCCATGTACATTAAGTTAGGGAAAGAAAGTGCCTGGGGGTGGTGTAGCGAATTCAGGCCTCCTAAGCAGAAACGCCCATGGACAAATGTATATAGTTATTGCAACGTTAAAAAGCCCAGTACCTACAGAGACTATCCTGTATGAACTTTGAACTTTTCTTATTTACTTATGGACCATATATACCACGGACTGGTTGTGGTAAGAACTCTCTTGTATATATTCATCAGCCCGGAGGCAATAGACTAAACCTCCGGAAAGACTGCTTTTTGACTTTCGAACTCTTTTTCACATTTTAGTGATTTTTGTACTTTTTCATTTTAAGTCTATGTAAATATTAATTGTGTTTAATTGTTGTTTACTCTTTTTTCCACAGTCCCGGAGTACTGTATTTAACTAATGGGGAATGTGGCACCCCATGGGTTAATGTGCCACAATAACATCACATGGGTTCTCTCCCCCACTACACACTGACAAACACTACCACCTCTGGGCAAGAGGGGGAGCACCACCTGCTTCCTTATATACTCTTGCCCATGAGGGAGAGCCGAGTTCAGCTCGGAGCAGGGCTGTGAAGAGGACACAGAGCAGAGTTAGCTCAGTGCAGACCTAGCAAGGGTCAGAGGAACAGGAGAACGAAAGACAGAGGAACACTTCTGGGAGCTGGAGTGATACCTTCACTTGCCCCAGAAGAACACACAGAATATACACCGGATCCGGTACTGTGTCTGGCACACACAGCACAGTGAATCCAGGAACAGTGGGATCTCTAGATGCCCCCTAGTACCAGAGCGAAGCAACACGGAGGGGTCAGCACAGCATAGAGGACTCAAGTTGCCTAGCCAAGTGGTACCAGCAGAATACAGAGAGACGTGAGGAATCCCAGCAGCACAGCTAATAGCAGCAGCCAGGACACACACACAGAGTGCAGCACAAGGACGCTGACGACCCCGGACAGGGTTGGGAGAGAGCTTAGCCCCATTACAGACTCCGTGGACTATAACCTGCAACAACATCTGCAGTAAAGCTTTGGAAAACAGCAAAACTGTGAGTCTGTGTATTGATTGCGACCTTTGCTCCAGATTCAGCCCAGAGACAATTCCTCCCTACAGATCCAGCCTGTCAGCTCTGCAGCATCAGGAGAAGAAGAGAATTGCCTCAGTGTCTACCAAACGTGAGTGTGTGTCCTTTAACCCTTCTCCACCATCTATAACCCCAATAGACTTTAACTCCTTACTGCCCCGGGGGATACAGTTCTCCCCACTAGAACTATACCATCTCCGCTGCCATTCCATCACCCTCGGAGGTTCTGCAGCAGCGGCGGCCCCATCACTGGCCGCACCAACTGGGTGGCGTCACCCGTGACATTTCCCCTGTAAATATTCCCCTTTATTTGCCGAGCCAGGGACACGGTCCGGACCAAGCCACCCGTGACATCCCTAGCAACCGTCCGATCCGGTACCGAGTACCCCAGTCCCGTGGGTCCCGACATGTGCCACAATGAACTCTCAAAAAGGGGCTTATATATAAGGTACTAGGGTCAGGGGACATGGCCCGTCACCCGACGGGACCCGTGGCTGCTGGATTGGGGCACTGTGTGCAGAGGCGCAAGCAAGGAAGTGGTGGTTAGGCAGCACTGAGAGAGTGAGCAACCCGAGAAGGAAGAAACATAAAGGGGGCATCTTAGATAAACAATCCCGATTGCTGAGGACTACCTGGACTGAAATTGCGCAAGGACAGTACCTTGTAACGCCGTCAAGTGAAAAGCTAAGTAAACTGGGTTTAGAACTCAGAACTATGTGTGAGACTATTCATTTCCCACCTGAGGAGCGGAAGACTGCTAAGCTGCGCAGGCCATAGAGACCTGCCTGTGAGACGCCCTGATCCCTCTCTCCGGCCAGACCTGCCCCGCTGGCCCACCACTACAAACTCTTCTCTACCGGTTGCCCTGGGGACCTGCTCTATCCGTGGGGAGCAAAACCGCCACAGCTGCAATCCCATAGTCCCCAGAGGACCCACACTGCAGCGTTGGCCACTCATAGCCAAATACCACGGGTGACATCACGACAACCAACTCTCTAAACCTGTTTACTCCCACTTTTGAACATTTTATTGACTGTACCGGGTCACGCCAATGTGACATCCCATCCCCCGACGACATCATCAAACCTGGCTCCGAGTAACCCCCGGCTCCCATGAAGCACGTCAGTATCATGTGATTATATTCATTACTTCCACATGAATAGCAGCATTTTCATCTATTACAGCATTCATGATATTTCACATATACATCCCTACTTTGTTATTTACATGTTATACAATTCTACTGCTATCACTGAGTTTTAAATGCACCTATTTTTATTTAATTTCCTAACCTAACACATTAACGACATAGTAGATAATTACACACTTTCTACAATCACACGATGCAATAGAAATGGGCCCTCATCTAATGTTAGTAACAAACTTGTATGCATTAATATACATGGTACGAATCTAGAAGAAGGTTATTTTCACAAACTGCGTTTTGCTGCGTTTTTGTGCTTTGTTTTTTACTATGGCTTTATGCAAATCTATGTTAATCTAAACTTGCATTTTAGATTGTGATTCCAGAAAAAGCTGTCCACACACATTAGTTTTATTTCTTTGCAGAAATTGAAACATGGCACAGGTTTTGCTGCATTGTGAAAAGAATGAGCATGTCAATTCTTTTCCTAGGTTTGGCTGCGTTTTTTCAAAGAAAGCAATGAACAAGTGCAGAAACGCAGCAAAAATGCAACATAAATGTGACACGCCCCCCCAGGGCGGTGGGATACTTGGAACCGGGCTTCGGTACTGCTGGGAAATCACAGGGGTCAAGACCTGGCTCCGTGACCCTGGCGGTGTCAATAAAAATTCAGTAGTTAAGGTTTTGGGGGTTGAAGTCGCGATGCCACCCATGATGTTCGGCTATTGATGGCTGACCCTGCTGTGCGGGACCTCTGGGGATGATGGAATCGCAGCTAAAGTGGTATCACTGCCCCTGGCTGGAGCGGCTCCCCAGGGCAACCGGTATTGTTTATGGCGGTGGTAGGCCATTGGTGTGCAGGACTGAGGGCGCGGAATAACCAACAGACACACAGTACGTTGTCTCCTCTACCTTTATTGGTAGTTGGAGGTTCAGACCAGAACACTGACCACAGGTGATGTTGTGAGTCTGGACAGCCTGGAAGGAAGTTGGGGATCTCCTCACCCAGTGAGTTCTGAGGCCTCCCTGCTGCGCTCCTCTTTGCTAGTCCTGGCTGCCTGTAGCTAAGGTGTGACTCTTTCTTCCTGCTGGTGAGTCTCTTACCCATATGGCAGACAGCCTGAGCCCTTCTCTGGTACCGCTCCTCTGGTGGTTATCCCTGGGCTCTCGAGTGCTGCTGTGGCTCCAGATGCTTTGGCTGTGGCCGGGAGATGTGGAGTCTCCCGTCCTCTGGTTTTGGCTGCTGGGTCTTTAGTTTCAGAGTAGAGTTTCTGCCCTGGAGTGAGCCGGCAACTGGCTCCACTCCCCAGGCTCTCTCCTCCCCTTTCTCAGACCCTCTCCGACAGGTCCCTCACGCTTGCTGTTATCTATCCTGGGACGAGCTCCTCCGACTCCAGTCCGCAGGACGTCTGAACTGTTCTTCCTCTCAGACTGAATACTCCTCACTCACTGGAACTCAAAAACTAACCCTCTAAGAAATTTGTTGTTTACAATCAAAACATCAGATTTTGCTGTATTTTTGCTGCAGTGGTGATGTTAGGTTACGTTCACACACTGCGTATTTCCAGCGTTTTTTTGAGGATCTGTAAATCCAGTGAAATGCAGTGCCGTTTGGCTTCCCAGCCAAGTCAATGCATTTCCCGATTTAGCGTTCAGACTCTCCGTCTTTTTGAGGATCCTGTATTGTGTAGACCCAGCGCTACCTTCTTTATATCATGGCTTACTGATATCCCAATGTACCCCAATAAGTTAGTATGGCAATAACCAGCTGATGCACTGACGTTATAACCCTTTTTAGGGAATTTTATTATGAAAATTTTTTATCATATATACAGTAGTACTCTTAAAACATTCAAAAACATTAAAACTCTTAAAAATCATATAATCCTAGGTACATGATGTATTGCTCGGATTTGCATGCATTAATCTCATTTCCGTTATTTGAGCAATAATGTGGACTATTCGGTCCCTCTCTGGAGCATTGGGGTGGTGATGGTGGAGTACACCTCCTGCTGCTGGCTTCTTCTTTTAGAGAGTCAATGTTCCTGGACAATATGGATAGTATGCACGTGTTCTGAAAATAACATTTTAATCAATATGGTTTCTGCTGACTAATATTCTGTATGATTAATGTTATACTGAAGGGTCTTACCATCATAGATGTGACTAACCAGGTTTCTTGCTTGTTAGGTTATTTTTGGGGCTGTGCTTGAACTCCATGAAGAGATATATTGTGGATCTTGTAAAACAAATTACTGGTATCCCTTCATTTTATTAGTATTTAGTTCAGAGTTTACATGGTGATTGCGTATCGTGGTTACTTCATTCAGTTGTCTATTTGTGCAGATTTTCACATGGGTGAGTAGGTGCTTGCTGTGAACTTAGTCAATACTCTGTGGAAAATAGGATATTGTTTATATTATCAGTATTGTCCTGTATTAGACGTGTTTTTCATGTCAGCTCTTGATAGCATTATATACATAATTACTTTTTAGCAGATATAGGACTAGTGTATATACAGAGCCGTGATGGTACTCATGTATATACAGAGCTCTCTGTTTCTCTCGCTCTGTCACTTGGTCTCTGTCTCTACACAGCACTATACTCTATATATAGGTCCACACTGGATGCTGTATTTATCTATATACTGTATGTATATAGTGTGGACCTGTATATACAGTAGAGTGCTGTCTGTGTATACAAGATATACAGCCGGCAGTCTCTGCATATGGCCAGCAGTCTCTGTGTATGCGTCCTACACAGTCTCCAATGTGTATACATCCCGCAGCAGTCACTAATGTGCATACGTTTCTCAGCAGTCTCCAATGTACATAGGTCCCGCAGCAGTCTCCAATGTGCATAGGTCCCGCAGCCGTCTCCATTGTGCATTTGTCTCGCAGCCATCACCATTGTGCATTTTTCCCGCAGCCGTTTCCATTGTGTATACGGGCAGCAGCAGTCTCTGTTGTGTATGCTCTATCGTATGTATAGCCCGTTTCCATTGTCTATACAGCCAGCAACCATCTCCATTGTCTATACGGCCCGCAGCCATCTCCATTGTGTGTTCTCTATTGTGTATACAGCTATTGTGTATTCAGCCCACAGCAGTCTCAAGTGTGGATGTGTTTAATATATAATAGAGAGAGTGTAAAAAAAAAAGGAAAAACAGTACAAAAATATAGAAAAAAGTGGACTTTATTGCCCAATGGCATGGCCACGCATTGGGCAATCAAGTCCACTGTTTTATATTTTTTGTACTGTTTTTCCTTTTTAACTCTATTGTAAGGAACCATCTGGTTGGGAAAGCTATGCACATAAATTGAGATAATTTTTGGTGCTGTTCCTATTTTTCACTATAAATATAATGTATGTTTGGGTGGAGGCGGAGCATAGGTGGAGGCGGAGCTGGGGTGGGGGCTGGGCGGAGTCTTAGGGGGGCCCCAAAATTTTGACAGTAAGGGGCCCCGAAATTCCTAATGGCAGCCCTGCCTGAGGGTACTACCTTGCGGTGAGCAGGAGCGCCGACCACACTAACCTCCACATCGCCAGATGGTTAGGTCAGCACCGTACTGATTTCCTCCAAATAGATGCTTTAAGATCCCTGGCATTCATTCTAAATGGCCGCCTGCAGCATCGCAGAAGTGCTTTGTCAGCCATGGCTGCTGGTATTATACCTAAAGGTACCGTCACATGTAGCAATATCGCCGCCATATGGCTGGCAATTTCACGTGAGCGCGCACGTTCCGAGCACTTTGTTGCACATCACCGTCGCCCTGTCACACATAGACATCTCGCATGTGATGTTCCGCGATCCTGCGTTCCGGAAATTGCCTGGCGCAGGCTGGAAGCAATTTGACATTCCCACATCGCCGCCAAATCACCGCGTCAGACGCCACCACCTCATCAGCGATGTGGGCGCAGAGTGTTAGTGTGGCGAGGAGACAGGCATGCCCGAGTGTTGTACAGCGTGCCCCTAACACTCCAATTGGCCAACACAACTGCGTCGCCATTGGTCAGTGTTGTCAGGAAGTCTGCCCACTACATGACGCATGTGTCCTTTCTACTATATTGCAATTCAAATATGGCGCCTTAGCCATGGCCAGCCAATGGGAGTCGCGGCAGACGGGGCGCGCCAAACAGAACGCTCAGGCACTCCTCTGGAATTGCTTCTAGATGGCCTGAGCTCGCTTTCTGCATCGCTATCGCCCAGTCACACACCATGATGCGCAGAAATCTCTTGGTGGAAATCGCCTGATTTCTCAGCAGAGCAGGGCGATCAGGCGACGCACCCCCAGCGATTTCTCGCCATAAAATCGCCCTGTGTCACGCCACTACGCACATGCGATGGTAGAGGAGGAAGGGGTTACTGTGTCCAGCAATGGGGAATGTGCACACACTTCCACCTGCAGAGCCACTAGATATATATAGCTGCCCTGTGCTCACAGGACCTGAGATGACGCAACATTGAGAGGAGAAGTCAGGGGTCACATGATCATCTCCTCAGTGTATGCAGGACTTTGCTGTGCTGGTTGTCATGGTGCTGAATGAGGTGAAGTTAATGTGTGAGGCCGTGTATGTACGAGGTGTACGGAGCAGAGCCGCGTGTGTATGAGGTGTATGAGGTGTATGGAGCAGAGCCGTGTGTGTACGAGGTGTACGGAGCAGAGCGGCATGTGTACGAGGTGTACGGAGCGCAGCCGCGTGTGTACGAGGTGTACGGAGCATAGCCACGTGTGTACGAGGTGTATGGAGCCAGGTGCACGAGGTGTATGGAGCAGAGACGCATGCGTACGAGGTATATAGGGCCGTGTGTACAAGGTGTACGGAGTGGAGCCACGTGTGTACGAGGTGTATAGAGCTGAGTGTACAAGGTGTACAGAGCGGAGCTGCGTATGCACAAGGTAAGTGTAATCCCCGCAGATGTCACGCCCATAGTCCTGGCTGCACCTGCTGCCAGCATTCTTCTCCAGAGTCCTGGTTGTCACTGTCTGCCATCTGCAACTCAGCAGATGCTGAGGCGACCGGAGCAGCGAGAAGAGAGGTATTTACTTTTTTTTTTTAATCAATAAGTATACTGTGGGAAACTATGTAATGTGCAATATAATATAGGAGGACTATGGCGGTGCAATATACTATATGGAGGACTATGGGGTGCACTATACCATTGATTGCAAACCTATGGCACGCATGCCAGGGAGGGCACGCAGAGCCATCTCCGCTGGTAAACGGCGTCGCCTCTCACCGGCGCTTTGAACTGCCGGGATTATGGTGCCGGCAGTCCAAAGTTATGTCAGATCGGATGCTTGCCCTTCCTCCTCCTTGTCTCCGATATTCTCCAAGCTCTGCCCAGCCGGCGTCACGTGACCGTGACCGTGTACGTGTACTTTACACGTTTAATGGACAAGGTTTTTTGCATGAGATTTTTTGGCCTTGTGAACGTGATCATACAGACGCGTTCTTTGTGTGCAGGGCTTATTAGTTTTTTGTAAATTTGCCTCTTGCCTTGCAAGAGATGTGAGTTCTCCGCCCCTCACCCTTGGCTCTACACACAAAAAGCTGCTTCCAACCTCAGTCCATGTCGGACACTGGACCTGTTTGGACCCTGTTCACTAGGTACACATTTATTTGATCAGTTTTTTTAATACAACAGATAGGACTGCTTCGATATGGGTACACCGTGATGAAGTGAAGCAGCTTGAAGTACGTTTTATGCGCAAAAAACGTATGGACTAAGTGTATGGACTAAGTACCCTGTTTATTTATATCTTTTACTGCACTTGCATTTTAAACTTTTTTACTGCAGAGTACTTTACACGTTTAATGGACAAGGTTTTTTTCATACGATGTTTTGGCGTTGTGAACGTGATCATACAGACGCGTTCTTTGTGTACAGGGCTCATTAGTTTTCTGCCAGTTTAGAAACAGTGCTGGGAAGGCAGTCCGTGAGGAAAGGGCCTGACAGTGCAGTTGACAGGAGGGAGCCCCATCTTTAAGTGGGGGCCCAGGACAGAAGGCAACGGACCAGGACTGGTAGGAGCCGGCTGGTCACGTTGGGGGGAAAGACACTGGCAAAGTGGGAAGCAGAGGCGGTCAGAAGTTCACCTCTGACTGCACACCGACGAGCTGCGGGCCCTTAGTAACTGGGTTGTCGACAGCACCAAAAGGACATCTCATCCCCTCAGAACAGAAACCGATTGAGGGCACTAGTGGTCGTGGACTGAATTCCCATGGCGGAAATTGTGCGCTCCTACTGCTCCCTTCCGTACCGGTAAGGGACAGACCTGAAAGGCTAGTGACATACCGAAGGACTGGCGGGAGAGCGCTGTAAAGGTGGAAGGGATGGGAAGAATAGAACAAACCCCGAAAAACAAAGAGAGTAAACATTCAGAGACTCCATAAGGGGGACCCTGAGCTGGCAACATCCACCCGGTCAACCAAACTGTACCGTGTTCCGTTTTACCATCTGCCAGTACTCAGTAAAGTGGAGTCAAACTTGAACTGGTCTCCGTTGTTCTTCCCGCCAGTGCCCAGATGGCTTCAACACTATCACCAGCAGCTCACCAAAGGGGTAAGAACTATCACCTCAACTCCCCTCATTCTCAACCATCACCGCTGCCCTGAGGAAATAGCTCCACCTGTGGGGAGCTGTACCATTCTCTGCTGCACCGACCATCACCTCAGCGGCTGGCTTGCAGCGCTGGTACCATTTTACCGGGAACTACAGGTGGCGTCACGTTCCCCTGTAACTACTCCCTTCTTCCCCTACCATCTAACAAATGATAACCAGGGCACGGAATCGGGAACCCGACCACCCGTGATTCCCCCATCCAAGAAGCCATCAGTCCCGGTGTCCGAGTACCCCTATCCCTGGCCACATCACAAGGATAGGGCATTATTGCAGGATGGAGTATTACTACACGATGGGGGCAGGATGGGGACATTACCATAAGGGGACAAGGATTGAGCATACTACAAGGGGATAAAGTTGGAAACATTACTACAATAAGGGGGTCAGGATAGGGACATTACTGCCCGGAGAGCGTCAGGATGGAGCACAACTGCAAAGAGAGGGTCAGGATGGAGCACATTACTAGAAGGAGAGGGTCAGGATGGAGCACATTACTACAAGGAGAGGGTCAGGATGGAGCACATTACTAGAAGGAGAGGGTCAGGATGGAGCATATAACTACAATGAGAGGGTCAGGATGGAGCACATAGCTTGCAGTTTGGGCACTCGGCCTCTGAAAGGTTCGCCATCACTGTGCTATATGGGGGATGCATTATACTATCGTGTTTCCCCGATTGTAAGGCCCCCCCCGATTGTAAGGCCGCCTAGGGGTAAAGGGGGGGCCTGCTAATGTAAGGCCTCCCCCGATTATAAGGCCTTACAACCGGGGGGGCTAATGTAAGGCCTTAAGCGGAGGGGGGGAGCGGGAGCGGGTCGCACGTCACGTGCGCCCGCTCATTACATATGCACTGCATCCCCCTGTCAATCAGCGACAGGGGGAGCAGTGCACTATATACGGTATATGGGCCCCCTCCTGCTGGCACACTACTCCCCTGTTCTGAGGCCCCCCCTGCTGCTGCTGCACACATCTTACCCTCCAGGGTCTTCTTGCAGCAGCCAGCGCGTCCGTCCTCCGTCCTCGGCTGTCTCCCGGGTCATGTGACCGGCCAGTCGCAGTCGCGATGACGTCATGCGCTGCGACGGGTAACATGATCCGGGAGACAGCCGAGGACAGAGGACCGCAGCAGCAGCAGCAGCAGGGGGGGCCTCAGAAAAGGGGGGTAGTGTGCCAGCAGGAGGGGGCCCATATATATAATGCACTGCTCCCCCTGTCGCTGATTGACAGGGGGATGCAGTGCATATGTAATGAGCGGGCGCATGTGACGTGCGACCCGCTCCCACAGTGTCCCAGCAGGAGGGGGCCTGTAGGCCACACTGCTGGGGCACACAATATAAGACCCCCCCGAAAGTAAGACCGGGGGCCACTTTTGGCCCTCAAAAAAATGTAAGACAGGGTCTTACTTTCGGGGAAACACGGTATGTGGCCTGGCCACGTATTGGGTAATAAAGGCCACTGTTTTCCTATTTTTTTTTGTGCTGTTTTTCCTTTTTTTACTCTGTTGTAAGGAACCATCTGGATTGCTGGTTGGGAAAGCTTTGCACATAAGTTTACATAATTTTTGGTGCTGTTCCAATTTTTACTATAAGTATAAAGTATGTTTGGGTGGAAGCGGAGTATAGGTGGAGGAGCAGCATGGGTGGAGGCGGTGCCAGGTGAAGGCTGGGCGGAGACTCATGGAGCCCTCAAAATTTTGGTAGTCAGGGGCCTCGAAATTCCTAGTGGCAGCTCTGAGCAAGCTCCTCTGCCAGCACCAGCTCATGGTTTCATACTTTCAGGGCTGCCATTGCTGAGGCCCAAAAACACAGTCTGTAAAGCGTACAAGACCCGGTTTTACCAGGTTAGTATATCCTGATCATGATACCTAAAATCTGCCTTGCCCCTGGTGGGAACCGTGGGGTACTCGTAACCGACTTCTCTCGTCGTCGCCTGTGGCTGCGGGATGCCACGGTGTCATGACCTGGTCCGTGATCTCCACGTTGGGCAAGCAGTTAAAAAGGGTAATTGAAAATATTGAGTAAAATAAAATAAACCAAAAATAAAAGAATGTCGTGACGCCACCCGTGGAATGCGGCCGTTATAGCCGCTGCTGTAGTCGGGGCCTCTGGAGATGATGGGAGTAGCAGCGTAGATGATTTGGCTCTCCATGGGAACAGCTGGTCCCCAGGGTAACTGAAGAGTGTATTGTGGTACAGGACTCGCAGTATGTGCAGGTTTAACGGCACAGTCAGGGAGTCTCCTGATGCCGGTTCACGAAATCAGTCTATCTCCCTTCAAGCGCAAGAATCACAGTCGTAGACAGCATAGACTTAGGATTGGGAGTGTGTTGGGTGTGTCTTTTGGGGTGACCCATTTACCAATCCCGGCTGCTGTGCCATGTAGTGGCGATCGGTCCGCAGGGGCGCCACAGACCTCATTGATCATAAGAGTTCACACTCTACAGGAGACAGAGACGATCCTGCTGACCATAAGAGCTCACACTCTACAGGAGAGAGAGGACCTCATTGATCATAAGAGCTCACACTCTACACGAGACAGAGAGGATCCTGCTGACCATAAGAGCTTACATTCTACAGTAGAGAGAGAGAAAGATGACCCCACTGATCATAAGAGCTTACAGTCTACAGGAGAGAGAGAGGAACCCAATGACCATAAGAGCATACACTTTACAGGATAGAGACGGCGCCACTGATCATAAGAGCTTACAGTCTACAGGAGAGAAAGAGGACCCCACTGATCATAAGCGCTTACAGTCTACAGGAGAGAGGGCCTCACTGACCATGAGGGTTTACTCTCTACAAGAGCAAACGCCACCTATCATAATAGCTTACACTCTACAGGAGAGACAGAGAGGACCCCATTGATCATAAGAGCTTACACTCTACAGGAGAGAGAGACTGGATCCCATTAACCATAAGACCTTACATTCTACAGGAGAGAGAGAGCGAACTCCATTTATCATAATAGCTTACACTCTAGAGGAGAGAGAGGCCCTCACTGACTATAAGAGCTCACACTCTACAAGAGAGAGAGAGCACTTCTCTGACCATAAAGCTTACACTCTACATGAGAGGGAGGACCTCACTGACCATAAGAGCTCACACTGTCCAGGAGAGAGTGAGAGGACCCTGCTGACCCTAAGGGCTTACACTCTACAGGAGAGAGAAAAATAGGAACTTGCTGACCATAAGAGCTCACATTCTACAGGAGAGAGAACCTCACTGATCATGAGGGTTTCCACTCTCCAGGAGAGAGAGGACTCCACTGATCATAAGAGCTTACAGTCTACAGGGGAGAGAGAAAGAGGAACCCACTGACCATAAGTGCTTACACTCTGCGAGAGAGAGGACCCCAATGACCATTAGAGCTTACACTCTAGAGGAAAGAGAGAGAAAGACTGGATCCACTAGCTATAAAAGTTTACACTCCACAGGAGAGACAGCGGTGACCCCACTGATCATAAAATCTTACACTCTACAGGAAATATGGAGAGAGGATCCCACAGATCATAAGAGCTTACTCTCTGCAGGAGAGATGGAGAGAGGACTCCGCTGATCATAGGAGCTTACACTCTACATGAGAGATGGAGAGAGGACTCCGCTGATCATAAGAGCTTACACTCTACAGGGGAAAGAGAGGAGACCACTGTCCACAAGAGCTTATACTCTACAGGAGAAATAGAGGACCCCGCTGACCATGAGTTTACAATTTACAGTAGAGAGAGAGAAAGAGGATCACTCTGATCATAAGAGCTTACAGCCTACAGGGGAGAGAGAAAGAGGACCCCACAGACCACAAGAGCTTACAATTTACAAGTGAGAGGGACTTACCCGTGACTCTAGGGATGGAAAACAACTCTTCTGTACAAACTGTGCTCTGCTGCTCTTTGATATCCTAGACTATATACAGACTAGTCTAACCTTCAGAATTTGGCCATTGTCAAAGCTACTTATACTATTGTGCCAAATGTTCTGCTTCCAACACATTTGAAAATTGTATAAATACTTCCCTGCAGTTTTACTGTATCAAAAATTCTTAAAATATGGGGGGAGTTGTATTTGAAGAAAAATTATGCCGTTTTGCTCTTTTGTGGTAATCCAAGACTTTTCTTCTAAGTGGGCAAGGCTTTGTTATGTGGGCAGAGCTGGTTCCAGGTTTTTGTGGGCCCTGGGCGAAACAGTCCCAGTGGGCCCCTTTAACACATTTCATGATTCATGAGTATATAGAGGTTGTGCTGGTCCATATATATATATATATTATTTGCAGGCTGTGCTGGGCTCTATATATTATTTGGTGGCTGCTACTGGGCTGGCTGTGTCACGCGCACTAGGGCAGGGGTAATCGGACAACCCGGGCAAACAGTCTACAATTCACAGTGGTGACCCCAGAAGCCGTGGCCCTGACTGGACATGTAAAGGGGGAATATTTACAGGGGAGAAAATTAGTCGTGACGCCAGCTGAGGTATCTGGTCAGAGGTGACAAGTGCTGCAGGTAGTAGTCCCAGGGGATAAATGGTGGTGCAGCTAGATGGAGCACTCCCCTCAGCAGGTGCGGGCCCTGGGAGTAGTAAGTGTTGAATAGTAGTGGAGATGATGGGGGTTGTAGAGGTGAGTGGAGTAAGCAGTGCAGAGGTGCAGGGTAGTCGCAGAAATGAATCAAGGAGACAGTCTCTGTTCTTTACCTTTTACTTAGTATTGCAGTCATCCACAGATCCAGGATACTTCAGGTGACACAGACCATTTTATTGGTTATTTCTGCACCGGCTGTTTTGAAAGGTGTAAACACAGTTGTGTGGCCTTAGCCACAGCTTCTTCATTTTTGGCAGTAGTTTGAGGACAGGTCTCTCAATAAAGCTCAAGTGTTAACAGTTCCTGAGTAGATCAAGCAAGTCCTGGCAGGCATCAAAGTGCAATAAAACAGTTCAGTGGTAGCAGTTTTTGGAGTTGCAACTCGCTGTCTCCGTTGTTGATGGTGCAGTGGGGCTGATTCACAGTTTGTAGTTCCCTGGATAGGGTTTGCATCACACTCACATGCACAGTGCCTCTTCCTCCTGGGACAGAAGGAACTCGGGTAGGGCTGGTCGGGATTATTAAACCTCTTCCTCCTATAATAAGTCTACGTGCTGCTGGTACGGGTGTGCAGGGCCATACAACAGGGTGACGCCGTTCATGGCTGGGTGCATAACCAGTGTCAGCGGATTGCCCACTTACGGAGCTAGCAGATCAGAATCTTGGCCATGGATGGGGGAAAGGTCCAGTTCTCCAGCAGCTAGGTTGTCCACCTGCACCGCGTTCCAACCTGGGTATGCCCATTGCAAAGTGGCAGTGGCTAGAAGATCCTTTGCCACTTGGTCCCCAGTATGTGTTGAACATCTCGGTAATTCACACATATGTCATGGACCACTGTTTTGTCTCTGATAAACCTGTACCCACATTTTCTATTGAAGCTCACAACAGTTGATGATGAGGAATTTTGGTCCATTCTTCTTTGCAGTTCATCTTTAAATCATTACGATTTGGAGGCTCTAACTTGGCAACTTGGAGCTTCAGCTCCCTCCATACGTTTTCTATGGGATTAAGGTCTGGAAACTGGCTAGGCCACTCCATGATCTTAATGTGCTTTCTTTTCAACCACTCCTTTCTTGCCATGGCTGTACGTTTTGGGTCATTGTTATACTGGAAGGCCCAGTGACAACCCTGCACATGTGCCTTCTTGAGTGTTACCAATGGTTTCTTGGTGACAGTGGTCCCCGATGCCTTGAGATCATTAATAAGTTCCCCCTGTAGTTTTAGGCTGATCTCTCACCTTCCTCATGATTCTGGATAACCCACAAGGTGAGATTTTGCATGGAGCCCAAGATCAATGTTGATTGACACTCATTTTGTAGTTGTTCCATTTTCTTACTATTGCACCAACAGTTGTCTCCTTCTCACCCAGCATCTTATGGTCTTGTAGCCCATTCCAGCTTTGTGCAGGTCTAGGATCGTTTCCCTGACATCCTTAGAAAGCTCTTTGGTTTTGCCCATGTACTAGAGGTTAGAGTCTGACTGACTGAGTGTGTGGACAGGAGTCTTTTATACAGGTGACAATTTAAGACCACTGTCTTTAATGCAGGTAACGAGTTGATTAGGAGCGACTAACTAGTCTGTAGGAGCCAGAACTCCTAATGGTTGTTACGGGATCAAATACTTATTTTTCTCTGCAAAAAGCAAATACACTTATATAATTTAGACAATGTGACTTTCTGGATTTTCTTTTTGATTTTCTTTACTTCATTGTTACAATTAACCTACCCTTAAAATTATAGACTGTTCATGTCTTTGTCAGTGGGCAAACTTACAAAATCAGCAAGGGGTCAAATAATTATTCCTTCACTGTACAAGCGCTCCATCCATCCCACGTGGTCCTCACTGTCGCACCCTAAACACTTGATTGTAATATCACAGTCCTTAGCAAAGTGTTCGGTAGAGACACAACATCTGAAGCATACCCCAAATATCTTTATAAATTCCTTATGTTCCTGGAGTGGTTTCTTTCTGAATCCGATGCACTTCTTTAGGGCATCTTATCAATGGGTTCACTGGTAATTCGGATTTACAACTTTCTCACCCTCATTGCTCTCGTCTGGTGCTGATGTCAGAGTAGGCAGGACATTGGTCTTTTTTGCTGAACACTGAACCACTGCACTTTCTGTCATTTGAGCATGGACTTTCGTATTTAGAAGAAGATGATGCAGAGCTGCTGGGTTCTTCATAGCAGAAGCTGGAGTCGGTATTATACTCTGCAATCTCTTTGATTAAATCGCAGAGAATGGAGGAAAGGAGACTCGAGGTTGTCTTTTGTAACTTGATCCTCACACTTTTCTTGCATGTGATCCACCCACCTGGGCCGTGGGGTATTCGGTACCGGGCCCTCTCGTCGTCGTCTGGGGGTTACGAGATGTCAAAGGGTCGTGACCCAACTCCGTGGTCCCGGGCAGTCAATAAAAGGGGGGAAAACCGTTTTAGGGATTTTACGTGACACCATCTATGGTGCGCGGCTATGGTTATCTGCAGTTGGGACCTCTGGGGATGATAGACGTAGCAGCAGAGATGTTGAGCCCTCCATGGGCAGGGCTGGTCTCTAGGGTAGCCGTGTAGTGAGTGTGGTGGTGTGGATGCAGGATGCACAGGCAATCTTTTGCTGCCGATTCTCAAATCAGTCTGTCTCCTCTCAGGCGCAAGAAACACTGTCTTAAACAGTATCAAGTTTTAACGTGGTTTTACTTTCCCTTCTCGTCAGATGATTCAGCTTACAACAGTTCAGCAGCATCTCCGGTGTGGTTTCAGCAGCCGGGATGGTTTATCTGCAACTCCTCATTTTGTATCTCTTTCGGGCCTTTTCGGTCTGTTCAGCATGCTAGCTAAACTCCAGCAGTCATGGGCTTTCAGTGGGTGACTTTTCGGGTTCCCTAGCCCTAATATGACGGCCTTCCTTTCACTGCACCAGAGGTTAGGTCTCAGGACATAAAGACCCAGCACCTCGCCAGAGTTCGCAGTTGGAGCATAAAGCTTCCCTGCCTCTTCAGCAGAGCCGGCACTCTGGTTCCGGCCCAGTCCACCAGTGTCCCCGCTAACTCGGGCACACCTGAACCCCTTCTGTCTTTCACCATGGTCTGCAGCATTGAACCCGGGCAAGCCCCACAGACACAGGCCACCGGATCCGTGTTCTCTCTCAGTCCTGTCTGGTCTCGCCTCTCCTTCTGACTGGTCTGGCTTTGTCTGGGTTGGTCTGGTCTTGCCTTCTTTCCTCTCCCTCTAACTAACTAAAAACTAAACTGAACTTGGTATTGTGTGTCCCCTAACCAGGTCCTTCTCTAACTTTCCACCCACCACCTGGCTCCTTCCACTATCCCTTTGCTGGACATAGAGTACCTAGACTTGGGATCGGGAGTGTGTTGGGTGTATGTGGGGGGAGACCGATCTACCAATCCCAGCTGCGCAATCTAGTGGTGACCGGTCCGCAGGGGCGACACACACGTTCTATGGCAGCTTGGAGACTATGGGATTCACCCCACGAGCAGGGCCCGATGCATACTGGACCATGAAAAATTTTCAGGTTTGAAAGTTGGTGGTGCATTGGACTGTCTTTGAAATCTGGGTGCTGCCAGAGGATGGGCATGTTGGTGCCTCGGAGAAGCGTCAGTACTGACAGGAACATTGGTGGTGGCCAGCAGTTCACCGTTTTGCCTTACATGTAGCCTCTTGGGCGCTTAAAGGGGCCTTCTGTATTGATTTCGCACAAACTGAGGCTGTCTCTTTGATTCCCTTTGATAGTTTGTTCAAAGACCTTTAACATTGCCTGTTGTATGCTGACATTCCTTCTCTAGGACTGCTATTTCCACTTTCTTATGTGCAGTTTCAGCTTCTGCACTTGCTGCCAAAGCATCCATTTCTGCCTTCTTGGTGCTGATTCAGCTTCCATCTCTGCTTGCTTGTGTGCTGATTCAGTTTCCATCTCTGCCTTCTTGGGAGCTGATTCAGCTTCCATCTCTGCCTTCCTTTGGGCAAATCAATTGTAGTATCTGGAAAGGAGAAAGCGCAATAAGGGTATACCTGTGTGGTCAGGAGGAGAACAAAGTTAGGATATTGCTCACCTTTTTCAGGTTGTGACAGGCGCAACCACAACAAATCACATATGCGGATTTTAATCCTGATGATGGTCTGCAGCAGCTCCCCCAATTTCAGTAGTTTCGGCTTCGGTGTGTGCTCTTATAAGCTGCTCGCTGAGAGTACAGTATTTTGATGAGCTTGATCTGGATAAATGCTTTGAGTACTTAGCAGATCTAGACTTGTGAGATGAGATTTCTGATATCTCTGCAATTCTTGCTTCTGTATATTTGTCACAAATGACCTTGTAAGGCTACTTTCACATAACGATTTTGTAAAATCCGATGCTGTCCGATATAAATCGGACAGCATCGGATTCCTCTGATGCCTGGAATCGGGTGCCAAATAGGCACCCGATTCCGACAGAAAATAGAATGCCTGCCCTCCTGTCAGATCGCTCCCTGAGAGCTGTCATGTCTCTCCCCCGGTCCTCTCCTTTATCCCCTGTGTCTCCCCTCTTGGCCCCCGGTCCTCCCCTGTTGGCCCCCGGTCCTCCTCTCTTGGCCCCCGGTCCTCCCCTCTGGCCCCCGGTCCTCCCCTCTTGGCCCCCGGTCCTCCCCTCTTGGCCCCTGTGTCTCCCCTCTTATCCCCTGTGTCTCCTCTCTGCACCCCCGGTCCTCCCCTCTTGGCCCCCGGTCCTCCTATGAGTCCATCCCCAGTCCTTCAATGTGCTGCCCCCATGTGTCCTCCGGCCCCCCCATGTGTCCCCCTCCTCTCCTCTTGTCCTCCCCCTCTCCTTTTGTCCTCCTCCTCCTCTCCTCTTGTCCTCCCCTCTCCTCCTCTCCTTTCTCACCTGTCCACGACTCCTGCACGGTCCCGCGCGTCTCCAGGTATCTTGCTGTTCTGTCTTCAGTGCTGCCAGGACCTCTTGTGATGTCACAATCACATGACTGCCGGCTATTGGTTCCTGGCAGTCATGTGATTGTGACATCACGGCAGGTCTTATCAGCACAGACGGCAAGATACCTGGAGATACCGGAGACGCCGGGAGACGACGTGGGCCTCGTGGACAGGTGAGCATAGTTTTTTATTTTTTTAATTAACCCATTCATTCACTTTTGGAGCGATTTTAGTGTACTGAGCATGCTCAGTACACTAAAATCGGTCCGAGGAGACATAAGATGTTTCCTCGGACCCTGCTCCATAGGGCCCCATGTCAAATTGATCGGGTCGGATCGGATGTGCACTAAATGCCATCCGATTTGGTCCGATCCGAATCTGTCCGATTTTTTTTTCGGTGCAAAAATCGGAGCTTGCTTCGATTCGGTCCGATGCCCATAGGGTTGCATGGGGTCCGAAAATCGGTCCGATGCTGTCCGATTTTTATCGGACAGCATCGGAACTGATAAAATCGTTATGTGAAAGCAGCCTAAGACTGGTATATTGTGCACAATTATCCTAGGGCTCCCTCTAGTGGTAACTCATGAGCACCAGATGTAGATATAACAAACATGTTACGCATCACCTTTTGCCATAAGGAAGCACATTGGAAGCAATTTCACATCTTGCAGTCTCTAGGTTATCCTTAACTTTATGTTTGTAGGCTTGGTTAAGCACTTGGATCTTTCACTAGAAGTTGTTTGAGGATCTGTGTCTCTCTCCTGCTGTTCTAAGACTGCTTTCACATCAGCGTGTTGCTGATGTTTGCGTTCGATCCGGCAGATGGCACCTCATCTGTCGGGTCGGCCGCATAACGGCTGACTTGTGGCCCGGATCTGGCAAGCCCCATGCATTTTCTATGAGGCTTGTGGTCGTGTGCAGCAAGTGTAGTTCTACCGGATTTAGCAGATCCGGCACTTGCGGCGGCAAAAAAAAAATTTCCGCTAACAGTTGAGGGTTTTTTCGCCACCGCAAGTGCCGGATCTGCCAGATCCGGCAGAACTACACATGCTGCAACTGACCGCAAGCCTCATACACAATGCATGGGGCTTGCTGGGTCCGGACCGCAAGTCAGCTGTTAGGCAGCTGTTCCGGCATATGCAGCGCCATCTGCCGGATGGGCAACGAACATCAGCAAAGCGCTGATGTGAAAGCAGCCGAAGTCAGGCATTGACTGTGAAATTCTGGCAGTGTCAGCCATTGAGAGCACAGGAATACAAAGGTGGAGGCTTTTTGCTCCTTCATGCAGAGGTTAAGCTTCACACACAATGTTATTTAGTTGATGAAACCAGGTGCATAGGCAGTGTGTTTGCAGACTCTATGTGAGCTGATCTGGCTTTACAATTATAGCTGGAAACATATTTTTTCCTGGCTGTAAGCTGTTTACTGGTCCTGGTGACAGGCCCCTCATTTTACTATTCTGACTCTTCAATGCAGTGCAAGTATAGGTGCCAGAAGTATCATCCCATCTGATATTCATATTGACTGTTGTACTCATATGCAAGCATTTTCAGATGGATTAATTCAACCACACTGACTTGAAGAAAGAGTCCAGCAGAAATGGAGATTATTTTTACTTAAATCGTATATTTGATTACAATGCAATAGGTAAAAAGAGTGATTGTGTAGATAGTAGTAAAACGTGTCCATGCTAAGATGGCAGAAAAACAACTAGATCGAGAAGATGGAAGAAGTAAAACTGACATCACAGAGCTACAGGGAGAGGAAAGGGACAAAATACCAAAGGCAGCACTTCGACCTAGCAACAGAGAAAAAAGCAATACACAGCACATCCACAACAATTAATCATTCCCATTCATGGGACATGAGATGCATCAAACCTGAATATACAGTAAGGGCCAGAATTATTTGGACACTAACTAAATCTTCATGATTTGGGCTCTGTATTCTATTACTTTTTATTTAAAATGTAACAACTGAGATGCAATTGAAGTTTAGACTTTTAGGTTTAAGGGGGTAGAACAAAAATATCCTGTGAAAGATTTAGGCTACGGTCACATAGAGCGTATTTCCCGCACTTTCTGGGGGCGCATTTATTGCCGCGTTTTGTGGAAAAATAAAATACTTACCTCTCCGCCAGCTGTTCCGGGTCCTGAGGGGAAGGTGTCCAATCGCTGCAAGGACCTTAATCATCTGATTGGCCGGTAGTGATCAGCTGATGTGTCACGTGACAGCATCAGCTGATCATGACGTGACATCATCAGCTGATTGGTTTAAACCACCCGCCAAAACCGATCGAAGGGTGGGCGGTTTAAACCAATCAGCTGATGTGTCACATGGCACATCAGCAGATCGCTACCAGCCAATCAGATGATTAAGGTCCTTGCAGTGATCGGACGTCTTCCCCATAAGACCCGGGACAGCCGGCGGTGAAGTAATTTATATTTTTTTAATACCTTTTGTTAACTTTTATTTCGCTTTTGCAGTGCATATAGATACAATGTGAAAGCGGAACTACAGGCCCATCATGTCACACTGGGGGAGGAGCCCAGTATTCTTCCTCCTGTGTGTGACATCACATCCTGCTATTCCCCCTGTGTCCGTGAATGCGCATTCCAGCTCCTTAGTGCGCTCTTTCTCCCATAGGCGCATTATATTAACTGCAAAGAATTGACATGTTCATTCTTTTTAAGCACGCTCCTTCTCACATAGAAGCGCAGCTGAAAAAAGTGCAGCGTCTGAATGGCAAAAGTGAATTTCCATTCCCTCTGCCAGGAAACAGAGACGCAGATGCGCTTTTGCAGGAAAAGTGTGTGTGAAAAACAGTGGGAAATACGGTGTGTGTGAACGTAGCCCAAGGCTACGTTCAGACATTTGCGTATTTTGTTGCGCTTTTTTGCGCGCGCTTTTTGATGCGTTTTTCTGCCGCGCAAAAAAGCGCAACAAAATACGCAGGGGCTTTCACACACTGCGCTTTTTTTACCCCAGAAAGCGCAGTGATATCACAGAGGGGGAGAAAGAATCCTGCTTCCTCCTCCCCTCTTTGACAGCTGTGACCGCCCCATTAGATTTCGCAGTGTATTAATATATACTGCGAAATCTAAATTAAACAAAGGCAAATGTATGAAAAATAAAAAAGAATGAATGCTTTACCTCTCCGACGCCTTTTCCCGGTGTCCGGTGCCGAGGCCAGGAGATCTCTGTCCTGCAAGATCCTGCCGTGATGTCAGAGGGGCGTTCCCAGCGCTGATTGGTCGCTCACGGTCATGTGATATGCATCACATGACCGCGAGCGCCCAATCAGCGCCGAGAACGCCCCTCTGACATCACGGTCTGTCCTGGCAGAAGACACCTCGCCTGGCCTCATTACCGGACACCTGGAAAAGGCGTCGGAGAGGTAAGTATTCATTCTTTCTAATTTTTCATACATTTGCCTTTGTTTAATTTAGGTTTCGCAGGGTATATTAATACACTGCGAAATCTAATGGGCGGTCACAGCTGTCAAAGAGGGGAGGAGGAAGCAGGATTCTTCCTCCCCTCTGTGACATCAGAGGGAGAAAACGCAGGAGCAGCTGCGTAAAGAATTGACATCTCAATTCTTTACGCAACTGCGTTTTCTCCCTGAAAAAGCACTGCGTATTTCTACGCACTGTCTGCACGGCAAAGTGAATTTCCCATTCACTTTGCTGGCAGACACAAAACACATTGCGTATTTTGAAAAGCGCGCGTTAAAAATTGCGGCAAAATACGCAATGTGTGAACGCAGCCTTAGGAATTGAAACCATTTTTCTATAAAGCCTCCTCATTTCAGGAAGTAATTGGATAAAGTAATTGTACCATAAATAAAATGATCATCTTTAATACTACTGTAGAGAATCCTTTGCAGACAATGACTGCCTGAAGTCAGGAAGCCATGGATGTCACCAAATGCTGGGTTTCCTCCTTTGTGATGTTTTCCCAGCCTTTACTGCAGCTGATTTCAGTCGTTGCTTATTTGTGGGTCTTTCTACCATAAATTTTGTCTTAAGAGCCTGTGGCTGTTAACTAGTTACATCCCACTGTTAATCTCTGATGGCCCCTTTACACGCAGCTACAGGTGACAGGTTTTCCACAGGTAACTTACTGGTTGCAGTGAAATCATGGAGATATAGTTCCATTTGTACACAGCAACAAGATAGAACCATGATTTCACTGCAGCCAGTAAGTTACCTGTGGAAAACCTGTTACCTGTAGCTGCGTGTAAAGGGGCCATGACAGATTTTACGTGTGCCAGTGTGGCGCCCCACTACGTAGGTGCCACAAAAGGCGTACTGCACCCAGAAAAGCGGTGTAGTACTCCACTGCAATTGGGACAATGGTCACAACATGGAGCCCTAGAGCAGACACTCACACACTAGAATGGTGGGTGGGAGGAACCCCGGGAGGGTCTTAGCGACCTCTAGAGGGTCCCAAGGAGCGCAGTTAGTGAGTAGTGAATCATCTCGGCTGAGAGGCCCTAAGAGAGAACAAATCCCAACCAGAGGAAAGAAAGCAGGGAAGCTCACCTAAGCAGAATTAACTTGAGTGGAGAGTGAGTAACGAGTAGAGTTTGCCCCATAGGAAGAAACCCGGGTACCGGAGCCCACACCTGTGATTACTCCAAGTCTCACAGAAAATCCGCTAAACAGGGATATTACAAATACGGCTCTGACTCCTAAAGATCCCACAAGAGGGAAACAGAAGCGCAGTAGGCAGCTGCGGCATTCAAGAGAAGATTAACCCGATGAGTACAAATGGGAGAGGAGACAGAACAAGAAGCAGCAGGAGGCCAGATCATCTATAGAAGATTAGGCTTCATACTGGGAACAGAATAGAAGGAAAAGAAAGGAACATAAAGGAGGGTTCCACCTCAAGCCAGAATCCCAATTGCAGCCTGGAGCATTCGCCAGTATGCCATCTTATGAATTGTTGAACTGTAATGCTGAAAGAATTGTTCAAGTAAAGTTACCCGGTGAAGTAAAGCTTTGACTCTGCTGCATCCTTTCCTTTATAAACTGCTTCCTTACAGCATCGCTGCCCCGGCGGTCCTGTCTCGCCTGCAAAAGACTAATCCATCCAAGCCGCAATATCATCGACCGCCGGTGGGCTGCGGCGGCGCTGGTGAGCATCACCAGACACTGCAGGTGGCGTCACAAAGACAAAAATTGTATATAAATCCCCTGTAAATAACCCTTTTTCACTGACCCCTAGGGCCAAAGTCTTGGGGCAGCCACCCGTGATATCGCAGAGACTGTAACCAAGCCCGAGCCCTGAGTACCCTGCCCTGGGCGAGTCACCAGCATGGCGGTTCACCATTCACTGCTCCCAAAGGTGTGCCCATGATAGGATGCCAATGAGTTGTTATGACAGCTAGGCGTCAGCTTGGCAGCTGGCCCCGGTGTCCCTATTTCACTACCCAGGGTCCAGTCAGCAAAAAATTACACACATCCATCCACTGTTCCCACTTAACCAAAGGTTTCACAAATAATAAATGTTGCAGAATACGGGTCTATCCCTGCTACTCAGAGGTCAGTGCACACATGGTTACAATATTTGCTGCCTCCTGTTTTTTATGAGGAGTGAAAAAATGATCCTAATAGTGTCCTTTATCTGTGTAGATATGATATTTAGTTTAGGCAGTTTACACTGTATGACTTACAATAGTCATTTTACACTAGGTCACAGTATAAGCCCTTAAAGAATCAAATATCCCACAGACAACAACTTGGGACCACATTTGATATGGAAAGGGATAGTCCCAGAATAGTACAACAATAATGTATAATGTAATAATGTAATGTAATAATGTTGTAAATTGTAAACCACTTCCACACTTATAGTAACCCACCATACACATGTGTAAAATGTCAGGGTAGTTCTTCATAGACATCCTCTTTGTTAATGGTATTGTAGGACATGGATAGATTTAGTAGTAGTAGATAATAGTTCATGTAATCACTGCACACGTACAAGTTGGAAATCTGTTTTAAGTGAGTATTTATTTATAGTGGCCGGTGAAGCAACAGACAATGATGTTTCGACCTAGTATTGGCCTTGATCACATAGTCGCTGGAAGAGATAGGACAACATCTTATTGTATATATTTCTATTTACAGGTTATCTACAATATATGTGCATAAACTATAAATATATATAAACATATACAATGCAGTAGGAAGACATATCAAAAAGCCACATGAAACAGTTTACCATTGCCATAGGATAACCATTGAATATTATGTAGAGTCTTAACAGGCAAAGGAAGGATAAGAAAAGAACAAAAGATGTTACAATGGTATGTGAGTTGTTGGTTAAGATAGCTGAATATTGACATACCCTTATTAGTTGTGCAGCATAGTAAAAACAGTTACCGTATGTTCCTATGGTATGAGTAGGAGACGGTCATGTGGTAGAATATACCCATTTGGAGATGATAAAAGGTTATAAGCCATAGTGAAGCTGTCCATATAAGGTGGTGTTGATTAAGGATATAATTAATCATAGGTTACCAGTGTCGCTAGTGTAGGTTGGATGAGGTTACTACATCAGTTTCAGGGGCGGACCTACCGTGGTGCAACTGGTGCAGCGGCACCAGGGCCCCGACAGGCTAGGGGGCCCCCCCTCAAGGCACGGAGAATAAGCCGACATGCTGCCGGCCACGCCTCTTCTAGCTGCCGGCCACGCCCCCTCACAGCAGCTCAGGAGCGAGGACAGAGCCCCAATCACAGTGCAGAGAGTGAGTCATGTGACCTCTCCTGCACTGTGGGGAGGACCTCACTCAACCAATCCTGGCAATGCGCGCGGGCCTCTGAAATTCTCTCCACATGGATGATGGCTGTTCAGCATCAGCAGCAGCAGCAGCAGATGAGGGGACACAGCTCTGCACAAGGACCCAGGTACAAGGAAAGGGACCAAAGACAGGGCACAGGCTGAGGACAGACCCGGGGGGGGGGGTTTGCTGCTCTGTACACTGCTTTTATGCTTTTACAGGACCTGTGATGATGTCACATTGAGGGGAGGAGTCAGTGGTCACATGATCAGCTCCTCAGTGTATGCAGGACTCTGCTGTGCTGGTTGTCATGGTGCTGGATGAGATGAAGTTTATGTCAGGAGGGATTTACAGTGTGGATGTAGCAGAGCCAAGTGTGTATGAGGTGTATGGAGCGGAGTTCAGAGTGTATACGTGGTGTACGGAGCGGAGCCGAGTGTGTACAAGATGTACTGAGCAGAGCCGAGGGTGTACGTAGCGGAGCCGAGTGTGTACGAGGTGTACGTAGCGGAGCCGAGGTGTTACGGAGCCGAGCCGAGTGTGTACGGAGCGGAACCGAGTGTGTACAAGGTGTACGGAGTAAAGCCGAGTGTGTACGAGGTGTACGGAACAGAGCCGAGTGTGTACGTAGCGGAGCCGAGTGTGTACGAGGTGTACGGAGCAGAGCCAAGTGTGCACGTGGTGTACGGAGCAGAGCCGAGTGTGCACGTGGTGTACAGAGCAGAGCCGAGTGTGTACAATGTGTATGGAGCAGAGCCAAGTGTGCACGTGGTGTACGGAGCAGAGCCGAGTGTGTACGAGGTGTACGGAGCGGAGCCGAGTGTGTACAAGGTGTACGGAGCGGAGCCGCATGTGTACGAGGTGTACGGAGCAGAGCCGAGTGTATGAGGTGTATGGAGCAGAGCCGAGTATGTACGAGGTGTACGGAGCGGAGCCACGTGTGTGCAGAGCCGCGTGAGTATGAGGCAGGGCCACATGTGCGGGACATATGGAGTAAAGCCGCGTGTGCATAAGGTATATGGAGTGGAGCCGCATATGCTGGGGCGTCCTGTAGAGGAGCCGCATGTGTACGGAACGGAGGCGTATGCGCAGGGCATGTGTAGCAGAGCCGCGTGTCTACAAGGCATTTGGAGCGGAGCCACGTGCGTACAAGGTGTGTGTGCGCCAGTGGTAGTTCCCCGCGGATGGCGCTCCCGTTCCTATAGTCCCGGCTGCCTCTGCTGGCAGCATTCTTCACTCGAGTCCTGGCTGAGCTGTCTGCTTTTTGCAGCTCAGCATGGTGGGGCACGATGATGTCATCACTGAGTGCCACTGTGCTGATACGTGCAGAGCGGAGCAGCAAGAAGAGAGGTGAGTATTTACTTTTTTTTTTTTAACCCGTGAATACAGTGATGGGAGACTATGTAATGTGCAATATAACATAGGAGGAGTATGGGGTGCAATATACTATATGGAGGAATATGAGGGCCCATTATACTATATGGAGGACTATGGGACTGCCTTATACTATATGGAGAGCTATGCGGGTGTATTATAATATATGGAGGGTCGTGGAATGCATTATAATATATGGAGGACTATGGATGATGTATTAAAATATATATAGCCAATTATATAATATGGAAGCCATTTTAATATATCTGGAGGGTTCTGTGGGGGCATGATAATATTTGGAGGGGTGTGAGGAAGCCTTCATACTTTATGCAGGGCTCTTTGAGGGTTGCGTTGTAAATAAATATTACAATCTATATGTTTACATTACTTTGTTGCCAATATGAGGGGCGGGGGGGCCCCCAAAAAATTTCTTGCACCGGGGCCCACTACAGTCTGGGTCCGCCCCCTGATCAGTTTTGTTGCCAAGTAGAGTTAGGGCCGCTTTACACACACCAACTTCTGTGACCAACTTCTGAACAGATCTCTGGTTGCAGTGAAATCATGGACACATTGTTCCATTTTGTGGCTGTGTACAAAATGGAGCAATGTGTCCATGATTTCACTGCAACCAGAGATCTGTTCAGAAGTTGGTCACAGAAGTTGGTGCGTGTAAAGCGGCCCTTAGGCTAGGATCAGGCTTGCGTCTGGCCCTAGCCTGGTGCATCCGGCAGAAACTTAGAAAATTTCTGCCTCAGGTACTATTACAGAGTCTTAAAATGAAAAATGTACAAAAACCACAGCAAAATGGTGAAAAACAAGGTGCAGTCTATACGGCACTAGTACATCTGCCGCAGGCTGTAAAAGATTGTTTGTCACAACCAGTCCTGTGACTTTGGTCCATTTTTAAATTAAATGGGGGAAAATCCAGGGAAAATGTTAAGAGTTTATACAGTGAAGTCTCTGCAAGCTCTGGGGTTTCAAACGGGTTTAAGTCCTTTCAAAAAGTTCAATAAATTATAGACATATGGTAAACATTTTCCCTATGGGCGTCTCGGCTTAGGAGACCTGGTATCTCTTCTCCACCCCAGGCACTTTCTTTTCCTATCTTAATGTGCATAGGGCTGGGTCCAGTTCCTCCACCTTTCTGTACACTAATATTCACATTTAATGTACATTTCAGACACATATTTACACTTCACAATTTCTTCACCTAACTCTCTATACCTGTGGTTGATGGTTGGTGATTGACCAAAATTACTATGGGTAGACCTGTGTAGTACTGGCATGTCAATATTGTCTAATTCTAGTGTAGTATCTGTACTTTCCACTAGTCTGCGAGTAGATCTACATGTTTCTGGAATGTTGTAGTATTGTCTCAGTCTTTCTATGAGATTGGCAAGTGCACCGATTGCAGGATCCTCTGGTTCTGCTACAACGGGTGGTTCTTCTTGATTCTGGACTGGTTCTTTGGTTCCTCTTGGTTCTGGTGGTTGAAAGAAATGTATTACAGGTACTATTACTGCTCCTTCACATTGAGGCCAGTGTTCTGGAAAGTCTCCTAGTACTGTATGAATTACCTTTTCTTCCATTTCTTCTTCTGGGAATTCAAAAGACATTTCTTTTCCTTGAGGTTTCAATTGCTCTGGGCATATTTTGAGATGATCTCTTTAAATTGTTGCAGTGGTTTTTCCACCATCTTTGCTGATGATACAAGTTTTACTGTTGTCAAAATTGCACTGTAACACAGTATAGGGTTCTTGTTCCCACTGATCATCCAGTTTATGAGTTCTCCTTTTTCTTTTTAATACTATTTTCTCCAGGTGTTAAAGGTTCTGCTTGAGCATTTTTATTGTAATCTATTTCTTGTTTTTCTCTGATTTGTCCTAATCTGGTTGCTACACAAGCTTGTACCTTTTTGTATTGTTCTTGACGTTGGGCATTCCAGTCTGTTTCATATGAATCTGCCTCTAGTACGACAGTTCCCATTTCCAGATTTACAGATAATCTTCCTGCTCTCATAAGGTATGGCAGAATAACCTTTCCCCGGCACCAGAGCCACCTTCGTCTTCATCTGCTGCAGGGGTAAATGTGCAAACTGTTACACCAAGCAGGTTTGACAACCTGTGCTCGGAGGTGTGCCAGCTGAGCAAAGACATGGCCTCCATCATGAAAGCCTTACAGCTTAAAACAGAGGCCAAGCCATCTGACAAGATCCTGCTAGCTGACAGCCCAAAGGACGTCCTGTGGATGGAAGGAAAGAAAAGCATGTTGCTCCATGGGAGGACCAACGATCTCTATGGCTCTTCAGTAGAACCCATCTGCCGCTATTGTGGCAAGCAAAGCCACTATGCAAAGTCGTGTCCTTTAAACCAGCAACCCTGGGACCGCGTGCCAACCCCCAGGAATAAATTCATCAGGCCCACGTATGACGGGTATATTGGTGGACGACTGTACTTGTCCATCACCTTAGATGGTATACCTACACCTGCCTTGCTGGACACGGGTTCGCAGGTGACCACCATATCGCATATCCTTTACAAAAGATTTTGGTCTGATGCAGAACTGGAACCTCCAGACCCAACCTTGTAATAAATGCTTGTAATGGTTTGCCACTTAAATTAGTGAGGGTTAGAAAGGTACCAATAAAGGTGGGGAGGGTGGAATTACAAGACCAAGGACTCATAGTGGTTGAAACACACCCTAGTTTAAAGGATCTGTACACAATTCTTGGTACAAATGTGATTGGTAATTGCTTGGGTGAAGTGTTGTTCTTACTCCAACAGATTGCAGATACTGCCAATCTCCGGCAGAGGAGAGTGCTTCAGAAGGAAATCGGAGCTCTCCAGCACTAACAACAGGTAAAACTGACCGGTGGAGAAATTGGTAGTGTTCAGGTAACAAATACCATCACATGTCTTAAGTTACAGTATATCATAAACCATTCATGTAGACTCCTGTGTACTGGGTGTAATATACTATGTACAAACATCAGATAATATGTGACTGCAGACTGTGATCCTCGCATTGCTCACAGTGCTGTGGTGATTCGGTGAGCGTGTGACTGCAAGTATGTGATTTGCATACATGCGGTCACAGTCCGACTAGACTTGCTTGGTCTCACTTAATACACCTGTATTGAGCAAGGCCAGAAACAGTCTACTTGTAAAGTGGCTGAGAGTATACGCATCACATACTTGAGATCACATAACTGCGCGCTCCTGCTGCTGGTACCAGAGAATTTTCACAGCGCACAGTGCGCACGATGTGGGATTCACATATCGTGACTGTAGACTTGTAGCTTAAGATCCGACAACCCCTTTAAAGATGGGCCGATACTCATGGGCCGCTGCTATGTGCTTGACCCCCAGGCTAAAACTTGTCAGCCAACCCCTGCACACATCCAATTATATTATGCAACTAATAAGGTTAACAGGTGCTACTTTGTATGTTAGGGTAGGGACACACTTCAGTTCCTGATCAGTTTTCCTGATCAATGTTCATCAGTTTGTGTGCCAACACCAGGAGTGAACCTTGCAGAGAAAAAGTATAATTGAAAGATTGACACCTGTGGTGGGTTTTGGAGTCACTCCTGGTTTTGGCACACAAACTGATGAACATTGATCAGGAAAACTGATCAGGAACTGAAGTGTGTCCCTACCCTTACACCTTAAATCTGTAGATGCGCTCACTAGATAGACTTTAATTAAGGAATCTTTAAAATCATAAAATGATAATAGTTTTGCCTAGCAACAAGTTTAAATTCTAATCTTCAGTATAAAGGCACAATGTCTGTCATTAAAACTAGTTAAAACTATGGAACACTGAGAGGGTCTTACTAGCCAATGAAATAACAGCTGTGGTAACTACGGCAACTATGCTGATGTCATAAATTCATACAGCTATGTCAGAAGATTCTGAAACAACAGAGCAGATGGACGGTCGTATGAAGAGGTGCCATACTTGACGTGTCTGGAGACCTGGAGCTTCATCACTCCAGCATATGTAAGGGAGGAAGGGGGGACATCTGCCTAGCCAGCCAGATCAGCCATACCGCCCAGCCAGCCAGATCAGCCATACCGCCTACCCAGCCAGATCAGCCATACCGCCCAGCAGCCAGATCAGCCCGAATAACCCTAGCGATCAATGGGGTGACAGATGTTGCAGCCAGATCTCCCTCACGTCCAGTACTAGCCGTCTTCTCCTTTATATGTACGGCCTGGAGAGGTCGCATTAGGCTTACTCCATATGGTGCTCACTTAGGGCACCTGCTTTGACCTTCATTACTGCCTGTTTTCTGCTGATATAACCTGTGTGACTATGTGATGTCACTGTTGTCATATCTATAGTGGATGTATATTATGTCTCACTGTAAATATGATACAATGTACAAATTCTGATACAATTGTGTTGGCATTAACCCTCTAAGCCCAAGGGAAGGGCAGTCCTCCAGCCATGGTTCCCTAGAGGTTTCCTCCACAGGGGGTTTTTCCTCTCCTGAGTGCTGGAGGATGATTCTTCGTGAGTCGGAGGTTTGCCATTTTCAGTGTCTTTTTCATAGTAATTGGCTGATTCTAAATTTCAGACACTGAATAAAAAAATAATCTGATTTGTAATAAAATTTGGTCTATTTTACATCCAATAAAAGTGTTTTGTGTGTTTCTTTCACAATCTTGTGTTGATCTGAATACCTATGATAAAGCCATAAAGTCAATAAAGAATTGGTGTCTTGTATGAAGTGTAATACAAATGTAAAAATAATGAAAAAGTGAAACATAGATATGAACAGTATAGAAAAGGTTCATTTGTCATTTTAAGTATGGTAATGGGAACCCAGCCTGGTATAAAAAAAATGAAATAAATATACATTCTGATAACTATTCGTGGACTCATGAGTCCAAGTGTATTGAATCCTCGCCATACAATATGACTCACCACTGAGCTTGAACTGAGGGGTGTGAGATCCCAGCAGGGAGGAAGGATGGTGAGGATTGTCAGTAGGCAGATAGGCAGAGTATAAACTTTCATAAAGGAATTATACAGACATTCTGATATGGTTTTCAAAGCAAACACAACATCAGAGTTGATAAGCTCTAAGACATTTGTTTAATAATGTATACAGTTTGTATTGTGAAATATCTGCTTTAAACAAGTGATTCAACAGAGACTGCAGAAACTGACATACACACAGGGTAATCAATACAGTACAATGAAGAAAAATTCCACAGTGAAAAACAAAATAATTACATAAATACAAATCATAAAAACATTGATAAATTATTCCTGTCATATTATCTAAACCAGGGGCTGGCTGGCAAATTTTGGCCTAGGGGGCAATCTCGCAGCAGTGGCCCATGAGTTGTGGTGGCCAATTTTAACTTGAAAAGTATAGAAACTTTGGTACACAAAGAAGAATGTTGAAGTATTAGAACAAATGTCCACGTTAATAGATGTCCAATTCATATACATGAAAAATAGACCAACGTTTTGGCCTGCAAATGGTGTTTGTCAAGGTTTATCTTAAAAGGATGCTTGCTGAGAGAAATAATCTACTATATAATTGCCTTATCGTGTCTTTCTTACTGTAACGGAAATCAGCGACGCGGCATTTCCATTACAGAGAGACAGCAGGCGCAGTCCGACCCACCTCCACCCGGTTTCCCGCCAGCCGCTTCCCGCTCTATGCTCCCGCTCACCCGCCACTCACCCCTGCATTCCTCCTCTTCTCCTTCCTGCATTGACATCCGGAAAGGCCGCGGAAGGCAGGGTTAACAGAGGGGGTGTCATTATGGGTGTGACCACATTAGGGTAGAATGCTCTGTCACGCCCATTATGACACCCCCTCTGTTAACCCTGCTCCCCTGTGGCCTTTGATTACCGGACATCAATGCAGTAAGAAGGAAAAGAGGAGGAAGAGGAAGAAGAATTGGAGAAAGAGGAAGAAGAAGAGTAGGAAGAGGAAGAATGCTGGGGTGAGGGGAGTGTGCCCAATCCTGCTATTCACCCCCAACTACCGCTCCTCACCCCTCTCACCTCACACTGCCCCCACTGAACCCACACTGCCCTCACTGAACTTACACTGCCCCCTCTCACCCCACACTGCCCTCACTGAACCCACACTACCCCCACTGAACTCACACTGCCTTCTCTGAACCCACACTGCCCCCACTGAACTCACACTGCCTCCACTGACCAACACTGCCCCCTCAGACCCCACAATGCCCCTATTGAACCCACACTGCCCCCACTGAACCCACACTGCCCCCACTGAACTGACACTTCCTCCACTGAAGCCAAATTGCCCCCTCTCACCCCACACTGCCCCATTGAACTCACACTGCCTCCACTGAACCCACACTGCCCCCTCTCACCCACACACTGCCCCCACTGAACTCCACTCTCCCACGCTCAGCACCCAGTCACCCCCGCTCAGCACCCAGTCACCCCCACTCAGCACCCAGTCACCCGCTCAGCACCCAGCCATCCCCACTCAGCACCCAGTCATCCCCACTCAGCACCCACTCACCCGCTCAACACCGCTGTACACCGAGACCACTCAACACCAACACTGCTGTACACAGATACTTCTGTACACCGACACCACTGAACACAAACACCTCTGTACACCGACACTGCTGAACACCATCACTGCTATACACCGCCACCACTGAACACCAACACAGCTGTACACCTACACTGCTGTACACCGACACCACTGAACACCCACACCGCTGTACACCGACACTGCTGAACACCAACAACACTTAACACCGACATTGCTGTACACCAACACCACTGAACACCGACACTGCTGAACACCGACACTGCTGCACACCGACACTGCTGCACACCGACACTGCTACACACCGACACTGCTGCACAAAGACACTGCTGCACACCGACACCGCTGCACACCGACACCACTGTACACAAACACCACTGTACACTGGCATCGCTGTACACCGACACCGCTGCCGCCACAACAAATCAGCGAATTGTCGCGGGATTTAAACCCAGCTTCGCATTGCATTATTCTTAAATCTTCATTAGTGATGGGCAAATCCTAAATTACTCGGAATCGCTTGACTCTAGCGAGTCCGAGCACAGGACTCGCTACTCGTTGCGAGTCTAGCGAGTCCACTGTTAATGAATGGGGAAGCGAGTAATAGCGAGTAGTGTGAGATTTACAAATCGCAGATGTGTCTCGGAAGCTTCAGCCTGAAGCAATCCTAGTTTTGTCATTTATTTGCATTGGACTCGTTTACTTTGCAACTGTAATCGCTGGGAAACTCGCACAGATAAGAGTCCTGTCTTCTCTGTGTGCTGGCTGCCAGCTCCAGGGTCCTAGAGCCTGCCTGCTGCCTGATGTAGCAGTGCTGAGATTGTTCTCAGTCTGCTCATTCCCTGTGTACAGACATGAATGTCTGTGCACAGAGATGATGTAGCAGAGCTGAGATTGTTCTCAGTCTGCTCATTCCCTGTGCATATACATCTATATCTATGCACAGGGGATGTAGCAGAGAGGACATCGCGTTTTGGACTGCGTCGGACGGAAGAGGATTTTTTTAATTAAAGATGGAGTCCCTAATGGCTTTTTTTTTTATTTCTAATAAAAAATTTTCTTTGTGTTGTGTTTTTTTTAAAACAATTTAATAGAAATTCATGGCGGTCATGTCTAATATTGGCGTGACCGCCATAAATTTCGGGCTTAGGGCCAGCTGATAATACAAAGCTGGCCCTAACCTCTTTATTACCCAGCGTGCCACCGCCACCAGGGCCGCTGGAAGAGCGGGGTTCAGCGCCAGAGGATGGCGCTTCAATGAACGCACCATCTTCTGGGGCGGCTGCGGGCTGCAATTTGCAGCGGGGGGTGCCCAGAAAGCTTGGGCATCCCTGCGCTGCGGATTCCAGCCCCCAGCTGCTTAGCTGTACCTGGCTAGACATAGAAATTGCGCGGAGCCCCACGCATTTTTTTAAAATTATTTCATGAAATTCTGAGATTCTGACTCTGACTCTGACTCTGAGACTCTGACTCTGAGACTCTGAAATTCATGAAATAATAAAAAAAAAATGCGTGGGGCTCCGCGCAATTTCTATGTCTAGCCAGGTACAGCTAAGCAGCTGGGGGCTGGAATCCGCAGCGCAGGGATGCCCAAGCTTTCTGAGCACCCCCCGCTGCAAATTGCAGCCCGCAGTCGCCCCAGAAGATGGCGCGTTCATTGAAGCGCCATCCTCTGGCGCTGAACCCCGCTCTTCCAGCAGCCCTGGTGGCGGTAGCACGCTGAGTAATAAAGGGGTTAATACCAGCTTTGTTATACAAGCTGGTATTAAGCCCGAGATTCTTAATGTCAGGCCACGTTTGACCCAGCCACTAAGAATCTCCAATAAAGGGTTAAAAAAACACAACACAGAGAAAAATTTTTATTTGAAATTAAAAAAAAAGCCATTAGGGACTCCATCTTTAATTAAAAAAATCCTCTTCCGTCCAACGTAGTCCAAAACGCGATGTCCTCTCTGCTACATCCCCTGTGCATAGATAGATGTCTATGCACAGGGAATGAGCAGACTGAGAACAATCTCAGCACTGCTACATCATGTCTGTGAGCAGGCGGGTTCTAGGACCCTGGAGCTGCACACAGAAGACAGCTGGACTCGGCTCGCAATGTAACAGCAGTTATTTGCGAGTTTCCCTGCTATCACTGGCACAGTAGCCGAGTCTAATGCTAGACAATGACAATCCTAGTTTTGTCAGCGTTTCTGGCAAAACTAGGATTGATATTGATTTGCATTGGACTCATGCGAGTAATCACTGGGAAACTCACAGAGTACCGAGTCCTGCGAGTCCCTTACTACTCGCCGAGTAACGAGTCCTAGCGAGTAGATTCGCCCATCCCTAATCTTCATAAATAAACTACGGTACATACATATTCTAGAATACCCGTTGCGTATCATGTTATTTACATGTTCTATAATTCTACTGCTATCACTGAGTTTTAAATGCACCTATTTTTATTTAATTTCCTAACCTAAAACATTAACAACATAGTATATAATCACACACTTTCTACAATCACACGATGCAATAGAAATAGGGCCTCATCTAATGTTAGTAACAAACTTGTATGCATTAATATACATGGTACGAATCTAGAAGAAGGTTATTTTCACAATCTGCGTTTTGCTGCGTTTTTGTGCTTTGTTTTTTACTATGGCTTTATGCAAATCTATGTTAATCTAAACTTGCATTTTAGATTGTGATTCCAGAAAAAGCTGTCCACACACATTAGTTTTATTTCTTTGCAGATATTGAAACATGGCACAGGTTTTGCTGCATTTTGAAAAGAATGAGCATGTCAATTCTTTTCCTAGGTTTGGATGCGTTTTTTCATAGAAAGCAATGAACAAGTGCAGAAACGCAGCAAAAATGCAACATAAATGTGACACGCCCCCCAGGGCGGTGGGATACTTGGAATCGGGCTACAGTACTGCTGGGCAATCACAGGGGTCAAGACCAGGCTCCGTGACCCTGGCGGTGTCAATAAAAATTCAGTAGTTAAGGTTTTGGGGGTTGAAGTCGTGATGCCACCCATGATGTTCGGCTGTTGATGGCTGACGCTGCTGTGCGGGACCTCTGGGGATGATGGAATCGCAGCTAAAGTGGTATCTCTCTCCATGGGTGGAGCGGTTCCCCAGGGCAACCGGTACTGTCCATGGCGGTGGTAGGCCATTGTGGTGCAGGACTGAGGGCGCGGATTAACCAACTGACACACAGTACGTAGTCTCCTCTACCTTTATTGGTAGTTGAAGGTTCAGACCAGAACACTGACCACAGGTGATGTTGTGAGTCTGGATAGCCTGGAACTCTTAAAAATCATATAATCCTAGGTAAATGATGTATTGCTTCGGATTTGCATGCATTAATCTCATTTCCGTTATTTGAGCAATAATGTGGACTATTAGGTCCCTCTCTGGAGCATTGGGGTGGTGATGGTGGAGTACACCTCCTGCTGCTGGCTTCTTCTTTTAGAGAGTCAATGTTCCTGGACAATATGGATAGTATGCACGTGTTCTGAAAATAAAATTTGAATCAATATGGTTTCTGCTGACTAATATTCTGTATGATTAATGTTATACTGAAGGGTCTTACCATCATAGATGTGACTAACCAGGTTTCTTGCTTGTTAGGTTATTTTTGGGGCTGTGCTTGAACTCCATGAAGAGATATATTGTGGATCTTGTAAAACAAATTACTGGTATCCCTTCATTTTATTAGTATTTAGTTCAGAGTTTACCTGGTGATTGCGTATCGTGGTTACTTCATTCAGTTGTCTATTTGTGCAGATTTTCACATGGGTGAGTAGGTGCTTGCTGTGAACTTAGTCAATACTCTGTGGAAAATAGGACATTGTTTATATTATCAGTATTGTCCTGTATTAGACGTGTTTTTCATGTCAGCTCTTGATAGCATTATAAACATAATTACTTTTTAGCAGATATAGGACTAGTGTATATACAGAGCCGTGATGGTACTAGTGTATATACAGAGCTCTCTGTATCTCTCGCTCTGTCACTTGCTCTCTCTCTCTACACAGCACTATACTCTATATATAGGTCCACACTGGATGCTGTATTTATCTACAGGGCCTACAAGTAGTATTCAACCCCCTGCAGATTTAGGTGGTTTGATAAGATGCAAATAAGTTAGAGCCTTCAAACTGCAAACGAGAGTAGGATTTATTAACAGAAGCATAAACCTTACAAACCAAAAAGTTATGTTGCTCAGTTGAATTTTTAATAAATTTTAAACATAAAAGTGTGGGTCAATTATTATTCAACCCCTAGGGTTAATATTTTGTAGAATAACCCTTGTTTGCAATTACAGCTAATAATCGTCTTTTATAAGACCTGATCAGGCCGGTACAGGTCTCTGGAGTTATCTTGGCCCACTCCTCCATGCAGATCTTCTCCAAGTTATCTAGGTTCTTTGGGTGTCTCATGTAGACTTTAATCTTGAGCTCCTTCCACAAGTTTTCAATTGGGTTAAGGTCAGGAGACTGACTAGGCCACTCCATCACCTTGATTTTTTCTCTCTTGAACCAGGCCTTGGTTTTCTTGGCTGTGTGCTTTGCGTCGTTGTCTTGTTGGAAGATGAAATTACGACCCATCTTAAGATCCTTGATGGAGGAGCGGAGCCCCTTGGCTGAGAAACAGCCCCACAGCATGATGCTGCCACCACCATGCTTGACTGTAGGGATGGTATTCTTGGGGTCGTATGCAGTGCCATCCAGTCTCCAAACGTCACGTGTGTGGTTGGCACCAAAGATCTCGATCTTGGTCTCATCAGACCATATAACCTTGAACCAGTCTGTCTCAGAGTCCTCCAAGTGATCATGAGCAAACTGTAGACGAGCCTTGACATGACGCTTTGAAAGTAAAGGTACCTTACGGGCTCGTCTGGAACGGAGACCATTGCGGTGGAGTACGTTACTTATGGTATTGACTGAAACCAATGTCCCCACTGCCATGAGATCTTCCCGGAGCTCCTTCCTTGTTGTCCTTGGGTTAGCCTTGACTCTTCGGACAAGCCTGGCCTCGGCACGGGAGGAAACTTTCAAAGGCTGTCCAGGCCGTGGAAGGCTAACAGTATTTCCATGAGCCTTCCACTTCCGGATGATGCTCCCAACAGTGGAGACAGGTAGGCCCAACTCCTTGGAAAGGGTTTTGTACCCCTTGACAGCCTTGTGACCCTCCACGATCTTGTCTCTGATGGCCTTGGAATGCTCCTTTGTCTTTCCCATGTTGACCATGTATGAGTGCTGTTCACAAGTTTGGGGAGGGTCTTAAATAGTCAGAAAAGGCTGGCAAAAGAGATAATTAATCCACACATGTGAAGCTCATTGTTCTTTGTGCCTGAACTACTTCTTAATACTTTAGGGGGACCAAACAGAATGCTGGTGGGTTGAGGGGTTGAATAATAATTGACCCACACTTTTATGTTTAAAATTTATTTATATTCAACTGAGCAACATAACTTTTTGGTTTGTAAGATTTATGCTTCTGTTAATAAATCCTACTCTCGTTTGCAGTTTGAAGGCTCTAACTTATTGGCATCTTATCAAACCATCTAAATCTGCAGGGGGTTGAATACTACTTGTAGGCACTGTATATACTGTATGTAGATAGTGTGGACCTGTATATACAGTAGAATGCTGTCTGTGTATACAAGATATACAGCCGGCAGTCTCTGCATATGGCCAGCAGTCTCTGTGTATGCGTCCTACACAGTCTCCAATGTGTATACATCCCGCAGCAGTCACTAATGTGCATACGTCTCTCAGCAGTCTCCAATGTACATAGGTCCCGCAGCAGTCTCCAAGGTGCAAAGGTCCCGCAGCCGTCTCCATTGTGTATTTGTCCCGCAGACGTCTCCATTGTGTATACGGGCAGCAGCAGTCTCTGCTGTGTATGCTCTATCGTGTGTATAGCCCGCAGCTGTCTCCATTGTCTATACAGCCAGCAGCCATCTCCATTGTCTATACGGCCCGCAGCCATCTCCATTGTGTATTCTCTATTGTGTATACAGCTATTGTGTATTCAGCCCACAGCAGTCTCAAGTGTGGATGTGTGTAATATTTAATAGAGAGAGTGTAAAAAAAAAAGGAAAAACAGTATAAAAATATAGAAAAAAGTGGACTTTATTGCCCAATGGCATGGCCACGCATTGGGCAATAAAGTCCACTTTTTTCTATTTTTTGTACTGTTTTTCCTTTTTTACTCTATTGTAAGGAGCCATCTGGTTGGGAAAGCTTTGCACATAAATTGAGATAATTTTTGGTGCTGTTCCTATTTTTCACTATAAATATAATGTATGTTTGGGTGGAGGCGGAGCATAGGTTGAAGCGGAGCAGGGGTGGGGGCTGGGCGGAGTCCAGGGGGGCCCCAAAATTTTGGCAGTAAGGGGCCCTGAAATTTCTAGTGGCAGCCCTGCACACCACACACATACATACACATATGCACACACCACACACACATATACGCACATGACACACATACACATACATACACACACAAATACCCACACCACACTCACATACTTACACACATACACACCCACATATACATAGATACACCACCCACACATACAGACTCATATACACCACACACACACACACATATATATGCATATACACACACATACATACACACCACACACATATACACACTCCATATACACAGCCATATGCTGTGGCTCAGCAGCGACAGGACAAAGAATGACATTGCCTGCTGCACTGATCACAGAAGACACCGGGCTGCAGTTTGATTAAGCAGGTGACAGTGGGAGATGTTCCTGCCCTGATGGCCTGTGCTGGAGCATCACCATGTATTGTACACAGGCAGACAGACGCTCCAGCACAGGCCACATATTACAGTACTTCAGCTGGATGACATCCGGTGGCTCATGTGCGGAGAGATTCAGAGCAGGGGCGGACACTTCAGAGGGGGAACTGCACATGTCTGATATGTAGAAGGCTGTTAGCAGGTCGGACAGGGCAGCCAGTAATACTGACATTGGGGGGGGCATACTTAAGATCATTAGTTTATATCTTTCAAATAATGCATAATTTTTAATAAAACTAAATTACAATAATATTTATTTAAAAGATGTCTGCTACATTAGCAGTATATTGCTTCATGGGAAAACCCCTTAAAAATCTTTCCATGTGTCAACACTGACCTCAATGTGAATGTAAATATATTAGTATAGGAGGGGCCATCAGTGAAGTGTTGCTGTCTAGGCGAAGTCTATTCAATTCCTTATCCATAACCAGATAAAAGTCTCCAACACACAAGATATGGTCATCGGGGAATTTAAAGCAAAGTGAATCGCCTTTTTGATGATCACCATATTTGAAAGAGGAGGGTTGTAAATGCATAATATAACATTCCTTAGAATTTACAGAAAAAAATGTAGGAAGGGAAAAGGTGCACGACAGTGTTTATCTGTGTGGTTTCAATATTGAATGAATATCAGTATAGGCTCACATGGACTGGTTGTGATCCGTCACAGCGATTGCTAAAGCATGTAATGATATCCATGATATCTAGGGCTCACCTTATGCGGCAGTCTCCCATCTGTCATAATCCAGAGATATTTAGAGAGAAAAGGGACATCGGACCGTGTTTCTGTTCCAATGAATCAGTGCAGTGGCGTTATTAAACTCATTTAGTGGTTTATTTCAACGCATTTCAGGGTTTATATCCCCTATATCAGTATTACCACAAACAAGATGTATATCTCTGCATTATACCAGCAGGTTATATATAGACCGAAATTGAAGTGTCATCAATCAAAGTGAGGCTGTAATGGTCATGTAATGTCCCCTGACATTGAATACATCCCTATTGTGTAAGGTCATGCACTACAGTTCAAAGATAGGGGTCACCCAGACAATTTTGTGTTTTCCTTGAAAACTCATACTTTTATTTATGAAATGAGTTGCAAAATGAATAGAAACTATAGTCCAGATACTGACAAGGTTAGAAATAACGATTTTTATTTGAAATAATAATTTTTTCCTCATATCTTTGCTTTCGTCAAAGAATGCTCCCTTTGCAGCAATTACAGCATTGCAGACCTTTGGCGGGTACTATTCAATGAAGCTGCCAGATGAGGAGCTGTGAGGCATCGATTTCTCAAACTAGAGACTCTAATGTACTTGTCTTGTTGCTCAGTTGTGCAGCGGGGCCTTCCACTTCTCTTTCTAACCTAGTTAGAGCCTGTTTGTGCTCTGCTCTGAAGGGAGTAGGACACACCGTTGTAGGAAATATTCAATTTCTTGGCAACTTCTCATATGGAATAGCCTTCATTTCTAAGAACAAGAATAGACTGTCAAGTTTCTCTTTTCTGGCCATTTTGAGAGTTTCATAGAACAAACAAATGTAATGCTCCAGATTATCAACCTCCTTCTCAAAGGAAGGTCAATTTTATAGCTTCTCTAATCAGCCAAACTGTTTTCAGCTGTGCTAGCATACTTATGCATGGGTTCTCTAAAGATACATTAGCCTTCTTACAAAGTTGTCAAACACAATGTATCATCAAATCACTGGATTGGTGGTTGTTGAAAATGGGCCTCTATACACCTATGTACTGTAGATATTGCATTAAAAAACAGACATTTGCAGCTAGAATAGTCATTTACCACATTAATTTATAGAGTGTATTTCTGATTCATTTTATTGTTTAGCTTCATTGAAAAATAAATGTGCTTTTCTTTCAAAAATAAGGACATTTCTAAATGACCCCAAACTTTTGTACAATTTCAACTTCTAATAAAAAATATACAAAAAATACTTCATATTATTTACATATAACATTGATATAAAACTTTAACCGTAAAATTATAGTAATATTGAAGTATCTTAAGTATTTCCAAATCAATACATAATCCACTGGTAATGTTTTTTATCTATGTTATACACTAAGAAACCTTGTATGTCATTTATTAATTGGTTTCAGAAAGGGTTTGAGGCTTTTTTGTGATTTTTATATCCGTCAGCTTCTTTGTTCTAGATGTTTGTGCTACACAATTAATCTGGATTGAACACCATACATCTGAGTTTAACGGGAACCTGATCCCTAAAAATCACCCCCTATCCTTTCAATACATGTCCCTGCACCTTAATTAACCTATTCTACCTATCCCTTTTTATTAAAATTGTGTTTAGTGAAACTTTCAAAAAGTGCTTTTATTACCTCATCATTTGTGGCTTCTGGGCTCTTGAGAAGTCACACAGGGCGTTCTCTGTGGCTCCTTGCCGCCGCCTGTAGTGTAATTATTCACTCCCCGATTGACGTGATAATCCTTTTGCATATTATTCGGCCTCCTCCATTGTAGGATAAGCCTGTATGACGCTAATCGCGTCATATCCGGCTATCATGATGTCGGTACACCCATTGGGTGTATCAAGGACCTCGTGATGCGCATTGCACATGCGCGAGGTTACTTTACGGCAGCTCATCACAGCAAAGCTGCCGTAAAGCAATCTCACACATTCGCAATGCGCATCGCGAGGTCCTCAATACAGCCAATGGGTGTACCGACGTCATGATAGCCGGATATGATGCGATTAGCGTCATACAGGCTTATCCTGCGATGGAGGAGGCCGAGGAATATGCAAAAGGATTATCACGCCCATCGGGGCTTGAATAATTACACTACAGGTGGCGGCAAGAAGCCACAGGGAACGCCCTGTGTGACTTCTCAAGAGCCCAGAAGCTGCAAATGATAAGGTAATAAAAGCAGTTTTGAAAGTTTCACTAAACACAATTTTAACAAAAAGGGATAGGTAGAATAGGTTGATTAAGGTGTAGGGACATGTATTGAAAGGATAGGGGGTGATTTTTAGGGGTCAGGCTCCCTTTAACACTATCTGAGTTTAAAAGAACTAGTATCAAATTAGAATTAGCAATTATCCCTAAAATACATATATTTACTATAAGTGAGTGGTAATCTGTGAAAAAAGTGTTTGTTATTTGTGTGAAATTATTTTTAATCATTGTGCATATGGTCAATAAAAATGATTTATTATTATATATGAACAATTGTGATATCTGTGATGATAAATATTAAGTGAATATAGAAAAATAATAATGTGAATGTGAATCTAAAAAAAGCGTTTAATATTTCCACCTTTAAATTTATGTAGTTTGTTAAAAATATATGTAAACCTTTATTAATAAAATGTTTTTTAATAAAATTGTTTTTTATTTCAATTGTATGTCTTTATAAAATCAAATAATAAAAGTATAAATATAGAAACTGAGAAGAATGAATCAGTATTGATCTTGTGTATGGTAATTTAGCCAGCATTATTACCCCTCTTTTCAATCCGTATTTTCACTACTCTGTCTTAGAACAGGAAGATAGCATCTCCCAATAGTCTGATCATGGGAGCTTGCTGCCCAATGGGAGGACACAACCCACATAACTCACCATCATCGGACCTGATCAGCTTCAGGGGAAAAACACGCACCGAGCTATAAGGTATGCATAATGCGTTAGCCAGACCCATAATGTTAGTGCGGTGTCAGAGTTTCGGAAGCAATTTCACCCACTTCACAGTGCCAACAGAAGAGCATCTACATTAGAAGATACACAAAAAAAAATAAATGTCTCTCTAAAGAGAAATCACATCTCACAACATATTTTGTATGGATTTTCTTTTTCTACAAAAAATATTATGATATGATAACAGGGTTCTGCTTCCACAATAGTTTCAATAGAGCAAATAGGTCACCTCATTCAACCCCCATGGTTTTAAACTTCTAAGTCTGTATATCCAATACAGTATGTTTTTTTTTTAGCTAAAACCTCATCTCTGTTATGATACATTTACACGCGACCACAGGAAGGTAGGAACAGGCAGGCATCGGACACAATTGTGCCTGTTGCCTTGAAAAGACCACGATGTGGCGGCGTGTAATTCAGGACTTTCCTTCCTGTGTCTTCCCTGAAGGAAGGAAAGTCCTGAATTACACGCCGCCACATCGTGGTCTTTTCAAGGCAACAGGAACAATTGTGTCCGATGCCTGCCTGTTCCTACCTTCCTGTGGCCGCATGTAAATGGACCATAAAAGAAATCTTGACAAAAAAAATGTGCTAGCCAGTAACTGTTACTTTTGTAGACCAAGCAGGGGAAAAATTATGGAATCACTTAATTCTGAGGAAAAAATTATGGAATCATGACAAACAAGAAAAACAAAACAACACTCAAATACATTACTAGTATTTTGTTGCACCACCTCTGGCTTTTATAACAGCTTGCAGTCTCTGAGGCATGGACTTAATGAGTGACAAACAGTACTCATCATCAATCTGGCTCCAACTTTCTCTAATTGCTGTTGCCAGATCAGCTTTGCAGGTTGGAAGCTTGTCATGGACCATTTTCTTCAACTTCCACCAAAGATTTTCAATTAGATTGAGATCTGGACTATTTGCAGGCCATGACATTGACCTTATATGTCTTCTTTCAATCTTTTCACAGTTTTTGCTCTATAGCAGGATGCATTATCATCTTGATAAATTATTTCATCATCTTCAAACATCATTTCAATTGATGGGATAAGAAAAGTTTCCAAAATATCAATGTAAACTTAGGCATTTATTGAAGATGTAATGAGAGCCATCTCCCCAGTGCCTTTACCTGACATGCAGCCCCATATAATCAATGACCGTGGAAATTTGCATGTTCTCTTCAGGCAGTCATCTTTATGTATCTCATTGGAACGACACCAAACAAAAGTTCCAGCATCATTACCTTGCCCAATGCAGATTCGCGACTCATCACTGAATATGACTTTCATCCAGTCACCCACAGTCCACAATTGCTTTTCCTTAGCCCACTGTAACCTTGTTTTTTTCTATTTAGATGTTAATGATTGGTTTTGTTTAGCTTTTCTATATGTAAATCCAATTTCCTTTAGGTGGTTTCTTACAGTTCGGTCACAGACATAAACTACAGTTTCCTCCCATTCTTTCCTCATTTGTTTTGTTGTGCATTTCCTGTTTTGGAGACATATTGCTTTAAGTTTCCAGTCTTGACGCTTTGATGTTTTCCTTGGTCTACCAGTATGTTTCTCTTTAACAACCTTGCCATGTTGTTTGAATTTAGACCAGATATTAGACACAGCTGACTGTGAACAAGCAACATCTTTGGCAACATTGCATGTTGATTTATCCTCTTTTAAGAGTTTCATAATCCTCTCCTTTGTTTCAATTGACATCTCTCATGTTGGAGCCATGATTCATGTCAGTCCACTTGGTGCAACAGCTCTCCAAGGTGTGATCACTCCTTTTTAGATGCACACTAATGAGCAGATCTTATTTGATGTAGGTGTTAGCTTTGGGAATGAAAATTTACAGGGTGTTTCCATAATTTTCTTCATCAGAATTGAGTGATTCCATAATTTTTCCCCATGCATGGTCTCCAAAAGTAACCGTTACTGGCTAGCACATTTTTTTCAAGATTTCTTTTAATGTTTCTTCAAGTTAGAGAGTTGCCATTTGAAATGACTTTAGTTTTGTTGCATGTCTGTGATCTGCTTTTTTTCTACATAATTAAACAACTGAATGTACATCCTCCAAGCCAGGTGATTCCATAATTTTTACTAGGGGTTGTATGTACCAAATGTACAACAGGGGGTCTGTATGTAGGTGAGACAGGACAAAAACTTAGAACAAAATTAATTCTCATCACAACACAATAAAAGAAACATGTATGGATCTACCCGTTGCCAAGCATTTTTGTAGGTCTGATCATAGTACAATAGACATGAAACTGGTCATATTAAAAAGTAATTTCAAGTCTCAGAGAGAGAGAATTTGGGAATACCAATTGATAATGACCTTTGACACATTCAAACCAGGAATGAACATTTCACATGGATTCATGCATTTTTACATCACTTAAAAGGGCATTTGGGGGCATCATATATTATAAGACTTTGGATCTTTTGCATTGGGATCTAAGACCTCTAGCATTCGAAGTCATGCATACAATTTCGCATCCATTCATATCTTAAATAATAGAATGTAGAAGATGGTGGCCCTACATCTCTACCTCCCTTCACAAGAGGTACACTGTGTGTTGGTATGAGCGCTCACCCTCTATCTAGGATATTTAGTTGATCTGTAGAAAGAGAAGGTAAGTGCTTCGTTAGTTGTCAAAAGTGTCACGTGCTTAGATGGCGCTGACATTGCTGGATGCTGATGTGTATGTTGTTTGTCTTTAAGAGATGCATGAGATATTGGTGGGAAGGTCTTTGCCTCCTGCGTTGTGCTCCAGAGCTGCATTCACTATTATGTTTAGCTGCTGTTTGAGGGGTTGATGTGGGACTCACCTCCCCTCCCCATGGCTTTAAATAGCATTCCCTTTCCTCTGTCTGATGCTGCTGATAGTTATTTGCTCTTTCACTCCCTGACAGAAGTTATGTCGCATATCCATGTTATGTAAATAAAACCTTATACCCTGATGTTAAATTCATCCATTGGTTGTATAAATTACTCTTTTGAAAGCTGAAACCCTCTGAAATGTGGTTTAGGTTAAGAAAATAAATTGGCATCAGTGCTGAAATATTGATCATTTAATGAACACAGAATGGTCTGATTTTGGCAAGACAAATGTTTTGTCACCCACAGAAAGTAATGTGATATTCAAACCAATAATTAACTTAAAATGCAAATATATGTTGCATAACATTGGTGAATGAAGTTGTGGTGCTATTAGAGTCATATTTAATATTTTGTGTGACTTCTATGAGCTTGAAGGACTGCATCCATGCAGTTCAACAATGATTCATACAATTTATTAATGAAGTCATCAGGAATACCAAAGAATCCAGTCTTACCTGCCTCCCAGAGTTCATCTAGATTCTTTGGTTTTGTCTTCCAAGCTTCCTCTTTCATCCTATCTCAAACATGCACAATGATGTTCATGTCTGATGATTGGGCAGGCCAGTCCTTGAGCAGCTTGATATTTTTTACCTGGAGGAACTTTGTTGTAGAGATGGATGTATGAGATGGCGCACCATTCTGCTGCAGAATTTGACCCCTTTTATTATTTGGAATATAAGAGGTAGTTAATACTTCTGGTCTTCAGTCTCTTGATAATCAAGGCTTTGGTCACAGGGTGGATTTTTGGCATGTGGTCAGAGCTCAAGTTGCAGTTCAAGCAGTGGCGTAGCGTTAGGGGGGGCGGGGGAAGCGGTCCGCCTCAGGCGGCACGTGTGTGGGGCGGCAGCAGCAATGCAATTCTCCTCAAGGCTCCAGCGAGGTGCCTGGGGGGTCCACGCTGTCTGCTGCAGGACAGCGTCCCCTGCCCTGCATCCTCCGATGGCTGTGGGACAGTGGGCGCTGCGTATGTGCCCCTGATGGGCCCCCAGGAGCCCCCCTGTGTGCTGCTGCAGCGCCCTCACCCCCCTCATTCCCTCCCTCCAAACAAGTGTGCTGTGTGTAACAGACACTATCATACCTGCCCATCTGCACTGAACCGAAGCAGAACTCTATAATCTCCGAGGTGTTTGAGGTCCAGCAGATCATAGAGATCAGCTCCTGGCTCAGTGTAGATGGGCCTGTGAAATCGCGCCAGGAGCTGATGATCTGCTGGACCTCTGCTCTTGCTCAGTGCTGATGAGATGTCCATGATCGCGTCTGCCACACACAGCACACAGGTTTGGAGGGAGATGGCAGGGGGGCCCCCTATGTCAGTCACAGTATGTCCAGTGACCCCCCTATGTCAGTCACAGTATGTCCAGTGCCCCCCTATGTCAGTCACAGTATGTCCAGTGCCCCCCTATATCAGTCACAGTATGTCCAGTGCCCCCCTATGTCAGTCACAGTATGTCCAGTGCCCCCCCTATGTCAGTCACAGTATGTCCAGTGCCCCTCCTATGTCAGTCACAGTATGTCCAGTGCCCCCCCTATGTCAGTCACAGTATGTCTAGTGCCCCCCCCTATGTCAGTCACATATATAGGTTATATAGAGGCTATGCTGGGATGTATATATTACCTGGAGGCTGTTTTGGGCTGTATATATTACTTGGAGGCTATGCTGGACTGCATATATTACCTGGAGGCTGTGCTGGGCTGTATATATTACCTGGAGGCTGTTTTGGGCTGTATATATTACTTGGAGGCTATGCTGGACTACATATATTACCTGGAGGCTGTGCTGGGCTGTATATATTACCTGTAGGAGGCTGTCTTGGGCTATATATGTTATTTGGAGGCTGTGCTGGTCAGTGTATATTACCTAGAGGCTGTGCTGGGCTGTATATATTACCTGGCGGCTGTGCTGGACTGTATATATTACCTGGAGGCTGTGGTGGACTGTACATATTACCTGGCGGCTGTGCTGGACTGTACATATTACCTGGCGGCTGTGCTGGACTGTATATATTAGCTGGAGGCTGTGCTGGACTGCATATATTACCTGGAGGCTGTGTTGGACTGTATATATTACCTGGAGGCTGTGGTGGACTGTATATATTACCTGGCGGCTGTGGTGGACTGTATATACCGTGTTTCCCCGAAAGTAAGACCCCCCCGAAAGTAAGGCAGGGTAGGGGGTGCCCAGGGGTTTCTAATGTAAGGCACCCCCCGATTGTAAGGCCGCTTTCGGGGGGGGTCGCGGGGAAATGTAAGGCCGCCTACGGGGGGGTCGCGGGCCTCTCTTTAGGTTGCCGCAGGCTTACCGTACTTGTACGGTATACGACGCCGCCGTCCAGGCTCCTCCTGTCCCCCTGGTGCAGCCGCTGGTCCGGAGATCATGGGGTTAATCACAGCCTAACTTGCTGTGCCCCGCCGATCTCCACCCAGCGCGACCTGTGATTGGCCGCCCAGCCCTGAGGAATCGTCACCCAGCACCGCAGAGGAAAAGAGAAACGAAAACAGGTACCATAATGACACATGTGTACTGTAAACATGGGTGTGTGTGTGTGTGCACTGTGTGTGTGTGCACTGTGTGTGTGTGCACTGTGTGTGTGCACTGTGTGTGTGTGCACTGTGTGTGTGTGTGTGTGTGTGTGCACTGTGTGCGGCGCAATTGCGGCACGGCCCCTTGCAATGTATAGGCCACTTGCTCAAAAATGGCTCCCATTTTAAAATGGCAGTTGCGGTGAAAAAACCGCACTTGCAGCACAGCACTTGCGGCGCAATTGCGGCACGGCCCCATGCAATGTATAGGCCACTTGCAGTTCACTTGCGACAAGTGCGGTTGCCGCACTTGCCGCAAGTGAACCGCTAGTGGCCTATACATTGCATGGGGCCGTGCCGCAATTGCGCCGCAAGTGCTGTGCGGCAAGTGCGGTTTTTTCACCGCAACTGCCGCAAGTTAGGGGAGGCTGAAGTGGGATTTTTTTTTTGCTAATGTAAGACCTCCCCCGAAAGTAAGACAGGGTGGGACTTTTGGAGGTAAAATTAATGTAAGACAGGGTCTTACTTTCGGGGAAACACGGTATTACCTGGAGGCTGTGGTGGACTGTATATATTACCTGGAGGCTGTGCTGGACTGTATATATGACCTCGAGGCTATGCTGAGTTGTGTATGTTATTTGGAATCTGTGCTGGGCTGTATATATTATCTGGTGGCGGTGCTGGACTGTATATATTACCTGGATGCTGTGGTGGACTGTATATATAACCTGGAGGCTGTGCTGGACTGTACATATTACCTGGATGCTGTGGTGGACTGTATATATTACCTGGAGGCTGTGCTGCACTGTATATATTACCTGGAGGCTGTGCTGCGCTGTATATATTACCTGGAGGCTGTGGTGGACTGTATATATTACCTGGAGGCTATGCTAAGTTGTGTATGTTATTTGGAATCTGTACAGGGCTGTATATATTATTTGGAGGCTGCAACTGGCAAATAATATATACAGCCCAGCAGCAGCCTCCACATATAATATACAGCCCTGCATAGCCTCAATATTATAAATACAGTACATTTAGTGTGGGAAAATCCGCCGCAGGAATTCATATGTGCAAATTTTCCTGCACTAAAATACGCAGCATATCGGCTGTATATTTTAGTGGCACCATGTGGACAGGAATTAGCAAACCCATAAACTTTGCTGGGAAAACACACAGCTGCATATTAGTTGCAGATCTGCTGTTATATGCACCAAATACATGGCAAAATACGGATCGTGCGAACAGGTTCCAACGGAAACTGTATGCAAATCCGGCATAATTCCATTACGGTTTCATCTGATTTAAGGGCAAAAACCATGTCCAGTCAGATGCAGTTTTCGCCTGATCTTGCCGGATTCATAAAACTCGCGTATGCGAAGACGCCCTCACATGGTGCATATTTACTAGTGATGGGCAAACCCGAACCACTACCGTATTTTTCCTTTTATAAGATGCACTTTTTTTTTCTCCATGTTTTGGAGGAAAGTGGGGGTGCGTCTTATAATCGGAATATAACATTCTATCATCCTGGGTTGCTTGGGAGGGGGAGACAGCATGGAAGTGGGGACAGAAGTGGCAGGGAATGGTCCCTGCTGAAGAATCAGGCTGCAGGAGCACCACGTGTCCCCGGCTCATTACCGACATGAATATTCACTTCACTTGCTCCCAGTCCCCACCCACCTCTCTGCACCGAAGACAGCGCAGAGAGGTGAGAGCAGGGGGAGCAGGAGAAGCTCCTTAGCCGGCACACATGGTCACTCCCCAGCTTCCTGCAGCTGCCAGGGAGATTGTGTGCTGGAGCTAATGAGAACGGAGGAGCAGGGGTGCAGCTGTGGTAAGTGAATGAGCACTGAGCTTTGTGCTGATTCACTGCCATGAAGACAGAGACAGAGCAGGGAGATCGGTACCTTATCACAGGTACCTTGTCAGTGTTGTGCCTCACTCCCTCTGCTCTCTGTAATGTGTCCTGCTGAGCCCTGCCCCGTGCAGAAATGAAGAAAGGTCAGTCTGCAGTTCAGGAGCTTCAGTGTATTAGAGCAGGGCTGGAGCCTGCATATAATGGCAGTGTATCGCTCCCCTGGCCCTGTATCTACAGGTCAAGCTCTGTTGTGGTGACTTGTAATTAGTAGACAGGGCTGGAGCATTGTATTTCAGCACTGTGTACAGACCCTCTCCCTCTTACAGGACATCACATCAGAACTTATCTGCAGACTATGGCCACTTCCTTGATTTTAGCAGGGTGACAGGGCAAAGCAGGACACATTAAAGTGAGTACACATGTATATGTAACATAACCACTAATAAAGTAAAGTTAACACTACCAATACTGTGCTTAACTAGAACTCCAAGCATGCTATAGGATCTACAGTACATGCTGGGAGTGATAGTTCTTAAAGGGATTGCTACTTCATGAACAAATCCCATCTCATTCACCTTGTTGGCCCTTGTAAAAGTAAGGCTGCCGTCACACTTGCATCCCCTCCGCAGCGTCTTGCGGAGGGGGACCACAAGCAGAGCGCAGGCACCACAAGTCCCTATGTTTAACATGGGAATGCGGGTGCCTGCACTCGGGTGCAGATTGGCGTGCGCACTCCCGTGCGCACCCATTCACTGCCATGTATTATTTGTACGCATCCAGATGCTTGCATACAAATCATACATTCTCATCTGCACCAGAAACACGACATGTTGCGTTCAGGGTGCGGACGAGAGTGTGTGATTTGTGCACATGCATACAAATAATACATGGCAGTGAATGGGTGCGCACGCCAATCTGCACCCGAGCGCAGGGTCTTGCGGTGCCTGCGCTCAGCTTGTGGTCTCCCTTCGCAGGGCGCTGCGGAGGGGGGCACAAGTGTGAAGCCAGCCTAAAAAAGACCATACTTACCCCCAATGCTGCAGCGGTTCCAGCATTGTCAGAAGTTGCATAGTCATGTCCCATTGTCCCATGTGACATTGATATGAGACTCAGCCCTCCGACCAGTAAATGCTAGCATCTGTCTCCCCGCCATCAGACACTGGAGCAAGAAGTCTTTGGTGTTGCTCACATGCTGCTCCTGCATCCGAAGGAGACAGACGCCAGCGCTGACTGGTCGCAGGGCCTGAGTGTCATATCAAAGTCATTTTTTGCTTAAAATATTTTTTTCCCTATTTTCCACCTCCAAAATCTGGGTGCGTCTTATAATCCGGTGCGTCTTATAAAGCGAAAAATACGGTATCTTCCTATTAGTGTTTAGGATCATATTAAAAAAATGAAGCAACTTTACTATTTAGATTTGATAAATAAATATTACAATTTTTATGTTTACATACAGTCATATGAAAAAGTTTGGGCACCCCTCTTAATCTTACTCTTTTTTTTTTGTTTAAAATTTTTTTTTGCAACAGCTATTTCAGTGTGATATATGTAATAACTGATGGACACAGTAATATTTTAGGTTTGAAATGAGGTTTATTGTACTAACCAAAAATGTGAAAGATGCATTATTTCAAAATTTGACAGGTGCCAAAGTATGGGGGGCACCCTTCTGATTTTCATGATTTAAATACTCCTAACTACTTTTTACTGACTTACTGAAGCACTAAATTGGTTTGGTAACCTCATTGAGCTTTGTACTTCATAACCCGGTGTATCCAATCATGAGAAAAGCTATTTCAGGTGTCCACTTGCAAGTTGTTCTCCTAGTTGCATCTTCTCTGAGGAGTGGCATCATGGGCTCCTAAAAACAGCTCTCAAATGATCTTAAAAAAAGATTGTTCAACATAGTTGTTCAGGGGAAGGATACAAAAAGTTGTCTCAGAGATTTAACCTGTCAGTTTCCACTGTGAGGAACATAGTAAGGAAATGGAAGACCACAGGGACAGTTCTTGTAAAGGCCAGAAGTGGCAGGCCAACAAAAATATCAGAAAGGCAGAAGAATGGTGAGAACAGTCAAGAACAATCCACAGACCACCTCCAAAGACCTGCAGCATCATCTTGCTGCAGATGGTGTCACTGTGCATTGGTCAACAATACAGCACACACTGCACAAGGAGAATCTGTATGGGAGAGTGATGCGAAAGCAGCCGTTTCTGCAAGCACGCCACAAACAGAGTCGCCTGAGGCATGCAAAAGCACATTTGGACAAGCCAGTTTCATTTTGGAAGAAGGTCCTGTGAACTGATGAAACAAAGATTGAGTTCTTGGTCATACAACAAGGCGTTATGCATGGCGTCACAAAAATACAGCATTCCAAGAAAAACACTTGCTACCCACTGTCAAATTTGGGGGAGGGTCCATCATGCCTTGGGGCTGTGTGGCCAATGACGGCACCGGAATCTTGTTAAAGTTGAAGGTCGCATCGATTCCACTCAGTATCAGCAAATTCTTGAGAATAATGTTCAAGAATCAGTGTCAAAGTTGAAGTTACGTCGGGATGGATCTTTCAGCAAGACAATGATCCAAAAGCACTGCTCCAAATCTACTCAGGCATTCATGCAGAGGAACAATTACAATGTTCTGGAATGGCCATCCCAGTCCCCAGACCTGAATATCATTGAACATCTGTGGGATGTTTTGAAGCAGGCTGTCCATGCTCGGCGACCATAAAACTTAACTGAACTGGAATTGTTTTGTAAAGAGGAATGGTCAAAAATACCTTCATCCAGGATCCAGGAACTCATTAACAGTCTACAGGAAGCGACTAGAGGCTGTTATTTTTGCAAAAGTGGATCTACTAAATATTAATGTCGCTTTTCTGTTGAGGTGCCCATATTTTACCTGATGATCGGTGATAGGACCTGTGGTGACGTCGCGACTCAGGAGTCACGTGATCGCAACACGTACCGCTACCCCCGCCGGATGACGGAAGGGAAGACACCTCCGGAGTCTGGCGGCGAAAATTGCTCCGGCCCCAGGCCCTCCTTGAGTCCTGCTTGTTGCCATACACTGGGGTTGTGCAGAGGTGGCGGTAAACAGTGACAACCCCAATAGGTGGGTGGCCATTTGGCCCAATACTTACCCTCCAATTGCACCCCTTTTCTTTGTGTTTTAGTATAGTAGTTATATTCTTGTATATAGGGGCAGTATAGTAGTTATATTCTTGTATATAGGACTCCTATATACAAGAATATAACTACTATACTGGACTGCCCCCTATGTGCAAGAATATAACTACTATAATAACAGCAGAGTTAGTAGCAGACTAAAAATTAGATATTTGAGTGTAGTGTGGGCTCTTCGGATGCTTCCGAGTTATCAACAACCAAAGGGGCAGCAGCCGCGGCAAATTTTTCGACCCGGGCGCCACAAACAGTTGCTACGCAACTGAGTTCAAGTGATGGTTTGGGGTGCTAAGTTTTCTTTTTAGACACACCCACTAATTAACCGATCATTTACTGAGCATAGGTGAGCATGTAAACTAGAATTCAGTGCATTATATGACTAGGCGACAAAACTTTTGTCTTGCTAAAATCTGACCATTTTGTGTTCATTAAATGATCAATATTTAACATTGATGCCAATTTATTTTATTAACCTAAACCAAATTTCGGAGGGTTTCAGCTTTCAAAAGAGTAATTTATAAAACCAATGGATGAATTTAACGTCAGGTTATCAGCTTTTAATTACATAACTTCTGTCAGGAGTGTAAGGCTGGGTTTCACATTTGCGCTGTGAACGCAGCAAAACGCAGGCACTATGCGCTTGTATGTTTAACATGGGTATGCATAGTGCCTGTCTGTGGCTGCGTTCAGGTGCGTTTGCTTGCTGACTAATTTATGCGTTGCCGAAACGCAAAAAAAATTTGTGGTGGTTGTGGCTTGCTTCATGACAAGCAGTAGCCACTCACAAAATGAATGAAAGTGAATCTGTGGCATTGCCATCTCAGGCATGCACAACGCTGCGAGATGAGGTCATCCGGTAATCTGTCCTGCGTTCTTCTTTCTCTTCTTCTTCCTCTTCTTCTTTCCTCTTCTTTCTTTTCTTTCTTCTTTCTTCTTCTTCTTCTTTCTTCTTTCTACTTCTTCCTCCCGGCTGCTGCCGCTTCATTTGAACTAGCGGGCGGAACAGCGGCGGTGGGCGGGAGGCGGAGATCAGCGGTGAAGATCTCCTCCCGGCCGCCGCCACTGATCTCTTCCTCCTGGCGACCACCGTTGATTCGTTTAAAATAGCCAGTGGGAAAGCCGGCGGTGAAAACACTTCACCACCGGCTTTCCCGCCAGCTATGTCAAATGAACAACTGATGCTGAAGCATCAGCTGTTCATTTGAAACATCCAGTGGGAAAGCCGTCGGTGAAGTGTTTTCACCGCCGGCTTTCTCACCGGCTATTTTAAACGAATCCGCTGTGGTCGCCAGGAGGAAGAGATCAGTGGCGGCCGGTAGGAGATCACTGCTGATCTCCGCCTCCCGCCCACCACCGCTGATTGGGTGGCCGGACAGACTCACTGACATTTTCATGTGAACACATGTGGACAATCACCCCTACGTTCACATGAAAATGTCTGCGTTCGGCACTGCGTATGCGCATGTGCTCCATATGCTACAGTGCCAAATGCAAATATGAACCCAGCCTTAGTCTTGGTGCTGTGCTGTTGCTTAGCTGCTGGGCTGAAGTCTTTCCTTGGGAGTAGCTGTTATCCCGGATCCGTGGGTGGAGGTAGGGGCCCTCAGCCTTGGCCTATTCAGAAGCCAAGGAATAGGTGGAGACTCAGACCTCCTCACCATTAGAAGTACCTCCGACAGCAGGGTGAGCTAGGGACCCCCAGGGTAAGGGTCAGATTAGCTCCTCCTTATCCCTTCGCACATTACACCTACCTGTTATTTGATTCCCTTACCTCACAAGCGTGACAAGAAGATAACCAATAAGCAGCGCTGCTGAAATGAACAAAAACAAAATGATAAAGAGAAGAAGCAAAACCACAGAGTAGAGTCTACTATTCTTTATATTGTTCCGCAAGGGAGATACCCACACAGTTGCACAATGTAAGGCAGAGGTCCCCAACTCCAGTCCTCAAGGCCCACCAACGGTCCAGGTTTTCATTATTTCCTTAGAAATTTGACAGTTGGTAATTCAAACTCCTGCACAGGTGGTGATTCCAATTGTCAAATACCAAGGAAATCCTGAAAACATGCACTGTTGGTGGGCCTTGAGGCCTGGAGTTGGGGACCTCTGATGTAAGGTATAGGTGTTATGTCCACAGAGCAAGTGGGCTCCTTTTTTCCCCGCATTCTACAGTAGAAAGATCTTGTTTTCCCCTGAAAGAGGAAAAAGGAAAATTAAAGGACCAGGTCCCTTTTTGCCCCAGCAAGAAAATAGGGCTTTGGTAGGCACAGTGGGTAACAATCCTAGAGTCATTTTCCCTTGGATCCTGGGTGGAGTTGGAGCCATTCCGCTGCTATGTTCAGAGTCGAGAAGTAGACCAAAGTACTCTTGTAAGCAATGCGGAGTCAATCATGGTAAACATTTGAGTACAGAATGTTTCTTTTGTTTAGTGCTTTCTTGACATCCATAAATTGAGTGCATTGATTCTGTAAATCCACAGAGAAATCTGGAAAGATGTAGGTGTTTGCATTAATGTAATTAAGTAGGCCTTTCTGTCTGGTCAAGCATAGTACAGTGTCTATCTTTTCAGTTTAAGAGTCTTGCAAGAAAGGGTCTAGGTGGAGAGCCCATGGGAAGTGATCTCGTTGGGACCCTATGAGCCCTTTCCACTATTGAAAAAAACTGTCCATTATGGTGGTTTTAAGCCATTCCTCTAGAAATTGTTCTGGCTGTTGTCTCTCAAAGCATTCTGGCAGGCCAATAATTCAAATCCTTTTCCGGTGCATCCTATTTTCCAAATTATCTTCCTTTTGGTGCCAGGCATTTATTGGTCCTGCCACTTTAGTTAGTTTAGAGGTCATTGGAGTCAGTTTGTTATTCAGTGCAGCATACGCTTGTTTTGAGCTCTGTGATTCGGCCCCTAGGGCTTGCATATCATGGCAGACAAGTCCCACTTTGGAATGCACCTCCTTAATCTTTCCTATTAGAAAGAATTTAAATAAAGATATAGCATTAAGCAACTGTTCTGAGACCTTCCGCAGAGTCAGGTCCTCTTGATCCCACCCCTCCCATCCATAAAAAATAAAGCCTTTACAGTTTTCCGTGCTTTTAGCTGCAGAGAGGATATTTCCCCTTACCATTCTCGGGGTGTCTGTGATTCCCCTTGCACTTTTGGTGCGGCTCATTATAGCTTATAGTAAAATGAAGTACAATCAACAGTGTGGGATGTGGCAGTATTCTGCAGCAGTTCTCGTGTGCATTTTATCACAGGTGCTGTTGGCGTTAGGAGAGGAACCGCATAATGTTAGTGTTTTATAGGCTGCTGTACAAATATTGTCTCACTGAAGAGGGAGTACAAGGGAGGATAATGTGGTGTCCTCTGCCCCTGCACTTCTTTTTGGGTTGCTTTAGCAACTGGCCTTCTTTAGCCTGCTGTTGGGCCACAAAAGGTTAACCGCATATGCTGACTCCTACAGCTGACACCCCAGGGCATGTGGGAGAGTGGGGAAAGATGGCTGGTGTTTTTTTTTTATGTGGGTTTAGGGGGAGTAATGAAGGGCCCATTTTTTCAGGGCACACACTGCGATTCCCTCAGACCTATCCTGACGAGTGACGCGCTGCTGCTTGATCTGACCTAGCTGCACCATTGAGGCAATTACCCGGGCATTACTTCAGGTCTTCTGCAGCATGGTGAGCAAGATGGCCACTGTCCTTCTGTGCAGGCCCTTCCTACAAAAGTCTGTGTGGTAGTGCAAGCACTTTACCTTTGAAGCCCATGGGACCACCGCTGTCCAAGAGGTATCACACTGGGGCTGGGTGAATCCGTCAGCTGTGGTTAATGGACGGATAATCATCAGGATAGGAGGAGCTCTGTCTCGGAGTGACTGCTCTGCTGCTACACACCCCCCCGGAAGCCTGTCTTTTGGAACTTAAAATTTCTCTGTTTAAAAACTCTATGGAGCTTGTGCATTATTCCAGTACCTTTTAAATGATCCCTTTTAAGAGTTTGGATAATCCCTCTCAAAATTAGCTATAGTGGCACTTGAAACTTTTGGTATTGAGGAACATCAAACTTTAAACTAATGGATGGTCACTATTCTGGCACATTATTCTTGAGTTTGCTGTTTATAACTTAAACCATTCATATTAATAAGATAGAATTTACACATCATGGCACCCTCATGAGTACCAATAAAGTTCACATTTTAAGAATTATTTTGCACTGACATTATAGAGACTGCCAGTCTACGGCTGCCTGGTGCCAATATTGTATTTCTAAGAATCTTTGTTAGAAGTCCAGATTGACTCTTTGAAGAATGCATTGTGCTGTCTCCAGTCTTTTACTCCATAAATGATAATAGCTCCTCCATACTTTCTGGCAGATTGCTCTAAAATCTAATTACATCTCATGTCAACTAATAATTATCATTGCCCATCACTTTTAGACTTTATCGGTTCATAAATACAATCAGAGTATTTATCCTCACGTAATCTCTCTAAAATGTCATCACACGAAGAGAAAGACATTGAAAGATTCAGCATCCTGTCCTCCAAGATTTTTGTTCCAAGTACACTAAGAACAAGTTTCTTTAGAAAGATATCACTATTATTATTATTCTTTTTTTTAGAAACTATATTCTTGGGGTATTGTGATATTAACACGTCATTGCAGTTTTTCTTTCCACTTTGGAGTGATTCTTTAAACCTAAGTCCCCTGCTCCCAGTCTTATATGCATCCTTCCCTGTTTCACCTTTTTTCAGAGTCACTCAGGTCCCGTGGCACCATCTTCTGATCATAACATCTCATTGGCTGGAAGTCAGACATTACTCCAGAATTTTCAATAAAAGTCCATGAGAGCCAAAGGAAGTCTTATAGAGTTGCATTTAGTTCTGACCTTCGGCCTCCTTTATGAAACATTGGAGCTGCCTGCAGGTCACAAATAACCAGAGACCGACAGGAGCAGCAGGAAAAGTTACAAAAATGCCTGAGGGTAATTAAATTTAAAGCACCACTCAGGCAGTGAAATACAAAAATGCTGATGTAGTGCTTTAAACATATAGCATATCTTTATACTTAAATTGCTGATAGATGAAGATTTGACCTCTGGTACCCCACCTGTCTCTAGCAAAAGACATTTGTCACTGTAAAAAGAGAGTCAGGCAAGAATATGCAGCTTGCTCCATAAACTTCTATGTGAGAATAGAAAACACCATGAAGAAGGTCCCAGACGTTGGACCTGCATCTATGAGACATTCATAGCATATCCTGTAGATATGCTTTACTTGTTTAACATTGGCGTAACCCTTTTACGAGTATTTAGCATACATTAGACTTAGCATCACAGATCACCAAACACCAATGGGTTTCCATGACAGCAAGAGGTCAGCTGATGCCTCTGTGTCTGTCATAACGATCTTTTTTTTAGCTCTGGTTGTGAGCCAGGGTTCATAAGAGATTGCACTTTCTGCTCTACAGGCAGTGCTGCAGCAACGCTCTGTACAGTATGAGCGATTGGATGACCACCTCTCCAAGACCCCTAAGGGGAAGTAAAAGGGGTGATGAATCCCCAAAAGATACTACTGTCTCACCATCAACAGGGTCACAAACTCTCTGTAAGGCTATGGATTCTTTAGAGCATGCAACGATCAAACCTATTAACGATTTTAAGCCTTAATATAAAATTTACAGTGCTTACAATAAACATATATAAAAGATCAAAATAAAAAGGACACACATACTGATATGCAAAACAGTTATAAAATAAAATGGGAAAAATACAGAAATACCTAACTTCCATCTTAGAGTTATTCTTCTATTTCCTTGGGGGGGGAAAGAGAAATGAAATATGGATCACATCAGCATCGGCGGATCCCCACCTGCGAACAAATTTTTTTGAGTCACCTAGCTTTTAGATGTTTAGCCTTTGCCTTGGGTTTTCAGGACAGCCTCTAATTTTAATATTCTAATTTCAGGTCTGTGACTGGACCATGGCTAATTTAGTAATAAATAAAGTGCATATTAAATGCCCTGTTTTTTACAAGCACCCCCTTTCCTATAGTAAATAGAGAATATGAGGTCCTGCCTAGGCACCATTTGGCCAGTCCTTTGAAGCTTGCAGAGGTGTGACAAATTCCACCCTTTGTATCCTCCTGGAAACCCCTTGGTTCCTAGTTCCTGTAATTAAGGTAAGGAGAGGTTATGCCTCTTTTGTGTAGACATGCAGAGGAATCAATGTTACCTTTATATTGCCTGCTACTATTATATAATTATCTCTACAAATCCCTTTTTCCACCACATACGGTATCTACACAATTGTATTGACCTGGAGAATCATACTGCCAGGTCAGTTTTACAGTGAACAATCTAAATTAAAAAAGAAACAAATTAATGCAGAATTTCACTTTTTTTCTATTTTGCCACTTTTGGAATTTTCTTCCCACTTACAATTACATCATAATGATAAATTGAATGGTGTCATTCAAAAGAAGAACTCATCCAACAACAAACAAGCACTTATATCAACAGAAAAATACAAAAAGTTATGGCTCTTGGAATAAGGAGAGGAAAATATGAAAGCAAACAACAATAATCAATTGCCCATACCTTAGGAGGTTAAATAAATATTTTTGTTAACAACCTGCTGCCTTGAAAACAGCATCAATTCTTCTCAGTACACTTTGAAATACTTATTGAAAACATTTGGCAGGTAGGTTGTCAGTTTATGTAATCCCAAACAGTCTTGATATTTTTTAGATCAAGGCTCTGGGGGCATATCACCCCTTATCAAAGAGAATCGGCATATTGGCTGCGGCTCAGTGTACAGACAAATTAACCACAAAAACAGCATGAAGGGTTTGAACTCCTATGCTTGACAGTACTCCCTCTTCTATGAGGAGCCAATGGACCTTCTAAGGTCCCTAACTGCTGACAAAACTCTCTCACAAGGCAATCCACATGCAAAACGTATGCATCAAGCCATGAATTATACTCAGGACCAAAACCTTTCCATTTAACGAGCTACTGTAGTCGACGTTTAACACATCTGGAACCCAAAAAGAACTTCACCTCATACACCTTTGTCCTCCTCCAAGTCCGAGTCTACCTCAATGTTGTCATGAGGAACCAGAGTTCCCTCACACATTTTAAGAAGAGAGCAATGGAAAGAATTATTGACCCAACCTGCGGTCTATAAGCCGACCCATGTATAAGCCGACCCCCCTACTTTTGCCCCCAAAACTTGGGAAAAACCTATTGACTTGTGTATAAGCTGAGGGTGGACCCCAGCACAGGTATACAGCCCCCAGCAGTGTGGTATACAGCCCCCCCAGTGGTATACAGGCCTCCCCAGTGGTATATACAGGCCCCAGCAGTATACACAGGCCCAGCAGTATTACAGTAGCCTCCCCAGTGGTATATACAGGCCCCAGCAGTATATACAGCAGCCCAGTGGTATACAGGCCCCAGCAGTATATACAGCAGCCCCAGTGGTATATACAGCAGCCCCAGTGGTATACAGCAGCCCCAGCAGTATATACAGCAACCCCAGCAGTATATACAGCAGCCCCAGTGGTATATACAGCAGCCCCAGTGGTATACAGCAGCCCCAGCAGTATATACAGCAGCCCCAGTGGTATACAGGCCCCAGCAGTATATACAGCAGCCCCAGTGGTATACAGCAGCCCCAGTGGTGTATACAGCAGCCCCAGCAGTATACAGCAGCCCTAGTGGTATACAGGCCCCAGCATTATATACAGCAGCCCCAGTGGTATACAGCAGCCCCAGTGGTACACAGCAGCCCCAGCGGTATACAGCCCCCCATCAGTGGTATACAGGGCCCCCCCTTGCTGCCGCACACCTGTAAAGCAATAGATCATTATACTATCCCTGTCGCTGTCGCTGCCGCCGCCGCTCTCTGATACCGTGCTCCTCCAGGTCTTCATGCTTCCTCCTCCGGCGCACAGGAAATGACGTCATTGCCTGCGCCCGCCGGAGGAGGAAGCATGAAGACCCGGAGGTGCGCTGTATCAGAGAGCGGCGGCGACAGCGACAGGGATAAGTATAATGATCTATTGCTTTACAGGTGTGCGGCAGCAAGGGGGGGCCCTGTATGCCCTGTATACCACTGATGGGGGGGCGCTGTATACCGCTATATGACTCGTGTATAAGCCGAGGGGGGACTTTTCAGCACATTTTTGTGCTGAAAAACTCGGCTTATACACGAGTATATACGGTATGTTATACAGACCAACACATTTAGGAGCAAATTTCTTTGACTGAATGTTAAGATTAAGATTTTTTTAAGGAAAGCCAAGCAAAATCTTCTACCTTAAAGACAGGGGCCTTACTACACCTTCAATTTGCAGTTCTCTTGGTCCACTTGCAAGTTATCAAAAGATCTTTTTCAATTTCACTCTAGCCCTAATGAAACAAGAAGAATATCTTTCCTCCTCTGAGCCAGAAGACTGCAAACCCAAGAAATTTCCAAACCCTTGATGAAAACTTCCACAACAACAAAAAAGGTGAAGTACCAGTAGCACTAAATGTGAGATTACTCAGAGAGAACTCAACCAGTGTAAGAAAATCCACCCAGTCCTCTTGATTTCATGAATCAAAACATCTTGAATATTGTTCTAATTCTTGGTTCATCCACTCTGTCTGACCATTAGTTACAGGATTAGAGATGAGCGGACCCGTGGATGTTCAGGTCCACCGAGTTCAGCTGAACTGTACTTAAAAAGTTTAACTCAGTACTCAAATGTGACCCAAACTAGACCCCAAACTACACAGAAGGGGCTAGGGAGGCAAATGGAAGCAAAAAAAGTTTTTTTAAATGAAAGACTTTATTATTAGGGTTATAACAAACCTACAGGGCCCTGTGTGAAAACATGATTGCCCCCCTTAAAAAACATAAATTAACTGTCATTTATGACATCTATGGAAAGCTGAGTTAAATTTACCTAGCCACACCTAGGCCTGATTACTGTAACACCAATTCTCAACCAAGAAATAATTTAAATAGGGGTGCCTAACAGAGTGAAGTAGACCAAAAGATCCTCCGAAGCTAGACATCTTGCCGCGATACAAAGAAATTCAGGAACAAATGAGAAACAAAGTAATTGAGATCTCTCAGTCCGGAAAAGGTGATAAACCGTTCCTAAAGCTTCGGTACTTCAGCAAAGCACAGTGAGAGTCATTATCCACAAATGGTGAAAACATGAACCAGTGGTGAACCTTCCTAGGAGTCGCCAGTTGGACAAATTTCTCCAAGAGTGCAGCAATGACTCATCCAATAGGAGACAAAGACCCACAACCTACAAAGATCTCCGGCCTCACTTGCCTCAGATAAAGTCATTCTTCATGACTCCACCATAAGAAAGAGATTGGGCAAAAATGGCGCGCATGGCAGAGTTCCAAGAAGAAAACCACAGCTGAGCAAAAAGAACACAAAGGCTCATCTCAGTTTTGCCAGAAAACATCTTGTTGATCCCCAAGACTTTTGGGAGAATACTCTATGGACTGACATTTAGTAACAGGCAAGCCCAAACTGTAAAGTTCGGGGTCCGTACCGAATACCTAGTATTCGTGCACAAATCTCAAACACGGACTTCCCAGGGAACTGTAAAAAAAAAGCAAATAGTGAGTGAACAGCATTATACTTACCGGGTTCCACCGTCCTGCCATCCCGCCGTCCCGCTGCTTCTCTTTCCGATGCCGCTCATTCACTGCCAGGATATTCACTACAGAGGGACGGAATCTGTGATTAGCTGTTGGGCCCCTCAGCAATTCACTGACATCATTGTACTGTAAAAATAAATAAATTATTCTCAGCACAGATAAAGCAGACTACAATGGGCTGCAAACCCCAGCTGCCTTAAATTTACTTGGGCTGGCAATCAAAATAAAGGAAAGCACAAATTTGTTTTAATTATTTAAATAGATAATGAAAAATGTGTGGCCTTCGCCCTATTTTGATTGCCAGCCAACGTAAAACTCAGGCAGTTGCGAGCTGGGATTCTCACTGTGATAAGGCCCAAGCTTTCTGTGTCCCCATGCTTCAAATTGCAGCCCGCTGCTACCCCTGGAAATGGCGCATTCATACAAGCGCCATTTTCAGGCGTGTCACCCAGGTCTTATAGCGGCCCTGGTGGGGTATGGTATACTGGATAATAAGGGGTTAATGCCAGATTTGTATTGTCAGCTGGCACAAAGCCCAAAATTCATGTTGTTGGGCCAATATTAGACCCGGACACCATGAATTTCTAGTAAACATAAAAAAATCACAACACAGAGAAAAAATATTTTAACAGAAATGAAAAACAAGACAGCCTCATCACTACTGACAAGACAATACTTTATTTTTTTAGAAGGTATACAGTTGTGTTCAAAATAATAGCGGTGTGTTCAAAAACACGAATTAAGCCCAAAATCTCTTAATTGTTTTTATTTCCATGCATTGTGAACATTGCACACTGTTTTCTAAATCAAAACATGAAGAGAAATGTATATAACTTTTAACTAATTTACAGAAAATAACAAAAAATTAACATTGGGATATTCAAAATTATAGCAGTGTCTGCATTTGTCTTTACAAGTGATGAGCGAGTACCGTAATATTTGTAATCGCTATACTCATAACAAGTACTTTGTAATAATCGTGTATTTGTTCCGAGTGCAATGCAAGTCATTGGGAAATGTGAGTAATTTTCTGCTGGACCCTACAAAGAGGTCTCGGAAGGTAGTAGAAAGGCAGAGATGGATGAGGTCGTGCTCATACTGCATGGGAACAGTAGGCAGACATAATGTAGAGTCTGCATACTGTTCTGCCATACAGCCGTGACAGAACCTAGTGAAGACAGATAGAAGAACAGGTAGATCGGGCTTACCAGACTCCTGCTGCTGCTCCCAAGGCTGTTCAGTCTCCCGCACTCCTGCTGAAGCACGTCCAGGGCAGCTCAGTCTCCCGCTCCCACTGAATCACTTCCTAGGCTGCCTATTAAGCTATTTGCATATTCACTGCACTGTCAGACAAACAGCCAATCACAGAAGGTACCTCAGGGGAAATGGTGTATCAGTGTCCGCGCTGCTGAAATCCCAAGAAAACGATCCGGAAACCATATGTAGGTTGCATCAATCATCCATTTATTCCTTTCCTACGCGTTTCAACACTGTCCTAGTGTCTTCCTCATGGAATATCCCTGAGGAAGACACTAGGACAGTGTTGAAACGCGTAGGAAAGGAATAAATGGATGATTGATGCAACCTACATATGGTTTCCGGATCGTTTTCTTGGGATTTCAGCAGCGCGGACACTGATACACCATTTCCCCTGAGGTAACTTCTGGATGATTCCCACGTGCATGTGGAAGGTGGAAGTCCTGCAGCAGCTGCATTTAATGCCAAATGCTTTTACACCAGTTGTGGGTCTCACAACTGTGCTAGGTGAGTGAATTCATACCCACCGCATACATTAGTGTCACTAGTGATAGGGCACTATTGCGCCTCTTGTTCCCCCCCCTATTTTTTTACTTTAATCACAGAAGGTAAACAAACTGTAAGCAGTCTAATTGGAGGCGCTCAGGCACAAAGGCAGCAGGCACTGGGATGGTTTTTCAATAGACCTTTATTCAGGCTCCCCTACTACTCCACAACATGTTTCGATAGATTCTCTATCTTCCTCAGGTGGTTCACTGTGCCTCTGGCACTGGACTGCTTGACCATGTGCATGGCATTATGAAGTCTGAAGACTACCAACAAATTTTGCAGCATAATGTAGGGCCCAGCGTGAGAAAGCTGGGTCTCCCTCAGAGGTCATGGGTCTTCCAACAGGACAATGAGCCAAAACACACTTCAAAAAGCACTAGAAAATGGTTTGAGAGAAAGCACTGGAGACTTCTAAAGTGGCCAACAATGAGTCCAGACCTGAATCCCATAGAACACCTGTGGAGAGATCTAAAAATGGCAGTTTGGAGAAGGCACCCTTCAAATATCAGGGACCTGGAGCAGTTTGCCAAAAGAAGAATGGTCTAAAATTCCAGCAGAGCATCTAAGAAACTCATTGATGGTTACCGGAAGCGGTTTATCGCAGTTATTTTGGCTAAAGGTTGTGCAACCTAGTATTAGGCTGAGGGTGCCAATACTTTTGTCTGGCCCATTTTTGGAGTTTTGTGTGAAATGATCAATGTTTTGCTTTTTCCTTCATTCTCTTTTGTGTTTTTTCATTGAAGACAAATTAAATGAAGATAATAATACCAAAGAATTTGTGATTGCAATCATTTTCAGGAAGAAACTGAGTATTATCTGACAGAATTGCAGGGGTGTCAATACTTTTGGCCAACACTGTATGTAGTCTTAGGGCCGCTTTACACACACCAACTTCTGTGACCAACTTCTGAACAGATCTCTGGTTGCAGTGAAATCATGGACACATTGTTACATTTGTACACATCCACAAAATGGAACAATGTGTCCATGATTTCACTGCAACCAGAGATCTGTTCAGAAGTTGGTCACAGAAGTTGGTGTGTGTAAAGCGGCCCAAAGATTTTGAAATCACTGCTTTGAGGCAAAACACAGCCTTTTTAGGGGAAACAATACGATTTGCCAATCACTTGTATGCAAGCTTTGGCAATGACAACAGATTTAGTAATCACATTTTTTCTCAGCAAAAAATGCCTATGTCCACAAGGGCCCTCTCGCCCCCTATTGTCTCTAAAAAGCAATCGAGTAGCTAACTACCGTATATACTCGCGTATAAGCCGAGTTTTTCAGCCCAAAAATTGGGCTGAAAAGTCCCCCCCTCGGCTTATACGCGAGTCAATACGGTCCCCCTCAAAGTTTGGCGCCCCCACCTCACTTGCTGGCCCCCCCGCATGCAGCACTGTGCATATACATTACCTGTCTAGCAGCTGTCACCCTCCGGTGGCGGATCGCGGCTCCTGGGCTCCGGGCTCCATCTTCCTCTCTGTCTTCCTGGTTTGTGGCCGCTGGGCTCATCGCGATGACGTCATCGCGACGCCGGCGGTCACGTGACAAGCAGGAAGACAGAGAGGAAGATGGAGCCCGGAGCCCAGGAGCCGCGATCCGCCACCGGAGGGTGACAGCTGCTAGACAGGTAATGTATATGCGCAGCGCTGCATGCGGGGGGGGGCCAGCAAGTGAGGTGGGGGCGCCAAACTATGAGGGGGGCCCTGCTGGGGCCCTGTATACTACCACTGGGGCTGTATATACCACTGGGGCTGTATATACCACTGGGGCTGTATATACTACTGGGGCTGTATGTATACTACCACTGGGGCTGTATAATATGGGGCTGCTGGATACTACACTGGGGCTGTATATATATGGCTGTATATACTACTGGGGCTGTATGTATACTACCACTGGGGCTGTATATACCACTGGGGCTGCTGTATACTACCACTGGGGCTGTATATACCACTGGGGCTGCTGTATACTACCACTGGGGCTGTATATACCACTGGGGCTGTATATACTACTGGGGCTGTATATACTACTGGGGCTGTATGTATACTACCACTGGGGCTGTATATACTACTGGGGCTGCTGGATACTACCACTGGGCTGTATATATACTGGGGCTGTATATACTACTGGGGCTGTATGTATACTACCACTGGGGCTGTATATACCACTGGGGCTGCTGTATACTACCACTGGGGCTGTATATACCACTGGGGCTGCTGTATACTACCACTGGGGCTGAATATACCACTGGGGCTGCTGTATACTACCACTGGGGCTGTATATACCACTGGGGCTGTATATACTACTGGGGCTGCTTGTATACTACCACTGGGCTGTATATACCACTGGGGCTGCTGTATACTACCACTGGGGCTGTATATACCTCTGGGGCTGCTGTATATACCTACTGGGGCTGCGTGTATATTACCACTGGGGCTGTATATACCACTGGGGCTGTATATACCACTGGGGCTGTGTATACTACCACTGGGGCTGCTGTATACTACCACTGGGGCTGCTGTATACTACCACTGGGGCTGCTGCTGTATATACCACTGGGGCTGCTGTATAACACTGGGGCCTGTATACTACCACTGGGGCTGCTGGTATACCACTGGCTGTGGCTGTAACCTGCTGGGGCCTGTATAACACGGGGGCTGCTGTATACCACAGGTTTGGGGGCAAACTGTGGGGGTCCTTTCCTCGGCTTATACACGAGTATATAGTTATAGGTTTTGGGGATAACACGGCTAAAGGGTCGGTAACAGCATGGAGTAGGCCATAAGCACAGCAGCGCTATCCCTAAACAGTAACACTCTGAAAATGGCGATGATGGCAAATGGCCACTTCTTTTATCCCAAGGGACATATGACTTAGGCAGCCAATAAAACAAGCCAGACTATAAAAAAGCACTTGTGGATGTTTTATGTGCCATGATTGGCTGCAGACCAGGAACATTCACACAGAAAATGCTGGCGGAAAAAAATGGAGTCCAATGCTTCTCTGATCTCTTCACACCCCCTCCCCTCATCAAACACGTCCTGCTCACTATCCTACATTGTCAGAAGTTAGGAGAAAAGCACCACCTAAACGCAGTAATGCTTTTTTTTCTCCAATCATTAACAAAGCCACAATTATTTTGTTTGTGATATGACTCGTGTTTCCGACCTTTAACCAAATCTGCAATGTTCATGCCGAATTTGAAATTGGTGAACATGTTTGGGGAAGGTTTGCTTATCTCTCGTCTCATGTAACCATTTTAGTAAAATATTATTTAACATTACAGGAACGTGCATATATACCTCTGTGGTTTGAAGCAATAATCCAATTTGTAGATTAATAGCAAGATTATTTAATGAGTCCAATTAAATTACACAAGTAAAGTTTACTCCTGTCTTGCACAGTTGACTTTGTGCTTTGTCAGAATTCCATCTCATCGGCCTCCTGTGTCTTTATTTTACAAGTATTCAATATTTGCTAAAGTGGTATACCCAGGGCACTGTTGTCAGAGCTTATAAAGAAATCCTGACAAGGGAGAGGGGGAAAGTGGGAGGGAGGGAGTGGAAAATTGAAAGAGGACTGCCTTATTTTGCAGCTCAATCAAAGTGAGGAGCTGAGAGTGTGTCAGGGCACTGTGGCTTTCAGTGTAGGGAGAGATCAATGGACCTGTTTGATTAGTGTGTGAGGGTACGAGGAAGATCTGGACCTGCTTATATTGATGGACTAACACTAGTGCTATCATCTATTGGACTCATTGGAAGTAAATCGAATTTTGAGGATAGTGAAGACGTGCACAGGATTATTTCATTTTTTGGCTTCTAAAGGTAAGACATTTGACCTGCATGGCACATCTACAGATGAAGAGCACCTGGATTAGAATTTGCAGTGGATATCTTTGACGAAAAAGTTCTTTTTCAAAGTCTCCTATTTACAGCGTAGAATTTTATTAAAATATACATTTTTATGGCGGATAATTCTGTGTGATCAAAACTTGCAGAATGATTTTGTACTGTGACTGAATCAGTGAAAACTTGTTATGTTAGCTGTGACCTGAGGTGTGGGAACTGACATTCCCCGCGAATAGTTAGTCCCTAATCTCATTTCATCCTTCTTTATTTGTCCAGTAAGCGGACTCTTGTGATCTACAAAAGCTATTTGCTTTATACTTGTTACTAAGGGACTGATATCAAATTTCATAATTATTCTCTGATTTTCATTTTTTTCAGTGATTTTATTTTAGTTTTCTTATGATTGTTATTCAGTATATAAGGTATGATTATATGGGTGTATGGTGAGGAATAGAACGTTTATGTGTTCTAATATTTGTTTTTATTTAAGACGTGGTCTCTGGGGTCACTGTGAAGGGGGATCAAGTGTTATTTTCAATTGTAATCCTTAAAAAGACGTGTAGTTTCTATATTTATACATCTACTCCTTATCTTGGACCTTAGGTATATAATGGGGATGTCACACGTGTCAATGTCGTCAGCGATCTGATCGCTGATGACATTGACGGCTGATCGCTGGTGAGCTGTCACACAGGCAGACTCACCAGCGATCAGTACCACTGAGCGCGCTGGTATCCATGCAGGTAATGAAGCGCCGCAACCTCTAGGAATGGCATAAGATCTCTAGTATTAAGTGATACAGTTAAATCCTTGAGATACATCCAAAATATTGGGACAGAACTCAAAAGTCAAATAGTCAAACTGATTTTATTTTTGGCTCACATAGCAGTCTTTCCCAATGCTTGACAAAGGTTGCTATTTTGAGCTGAAATGTATCATGGACTGATTAAAATCTGACTTTGGAGTGTTGTCCCAATTTTGGGGGGATTCTAGAAGAGATTTGTGGTAATTTGTGAGGTTTGCGCTTGCGCCATTTTTGCTGCTTTAATTTTTTTGTACATTGATGGGAAATATACTGAGTAGACAAATAACATGAAAAATGTACTTTTACACATATATTTAGACTCTGCAGATGTTGCTTAAACTTTGCGGCTGGGTAGTATTTGACACAACAATATATTTCAGACACTTTTCTCCCTCAGTAGAGAATGCTGGAGTAGGAAATCATGAATCCATCACAACTGCTTATCATTCCTTTACCAGATTAGATTTATGAAAGATCTTGAAAATGTAAGAAGTGTTGAACTAGTATGGACATGAAGCAAATGCCTTAAGCAAACAGTTTGAAGTAGTTTGGAACAGCACGAATGGACTCTGTAGCTGAGAGCTTTGTCAAGATGTGCAAAGACGAAAGGATTACAGCTCACGAGGAGACACATTGCAACTCTAGTGTATCAAGATGGACAGCTTCTCAGCTAAAGTACCAATTGTTTGAAGATCTTAGTATTGAAAAAGACAAAGCTGTCTGCTTATGTGTCTGGCTGTGATTTTCTGCTATGAATTTTGTAATACATATATCAGTGGTTGAATTTGACATTTATTTGACACCATTCTAGAAAAAGTGTTGATTTCTGTTCACACTGGGCTTGAACTCTGTGCCAATATACTGTATATCAGAAATGTAAAGCAAAAAATGACAAGAAAGTCCCTTTAAGCGCTTACATCAGCGTTTATCGCTGATCGCGAGTTGCTGTGAAAACAAAGCAACTGCCTGCGATTACCGCATAAGGTCCACTTGCGTCTACTTGCGCAAGCCCCATAAATGTCATGGGGCTGTGGTAATGTGCAGCATGTGCCCAAGTGCGTTCGGCACTTGCGGAAGGTGCTGCACGAAAAAAAACACAGTTATGCCGCGTTTTTTTCGCGCGCACCTGCCGCAAGTGCGATACCGCAACTTGCCGCACATCGCAAGCCCATTTGACATTGTATGGAGCTTGCCGCAAGTGCACCGTTATGCAGAAAAACGCGGCAGTTTGCGTTTTTTTACAGCAGTAATTGCAATAGTGAAAGGAATATACATTATGGCAAAATTGTTGTCCACCTTTCCAAAATTGTAGGTAAAAATGTTGTTTCAAGCATGTGATGCTCATTTAAAGTAGTTTGTGGCAGTATGATGAGTGGGCAATATGAAAATCAGAGTTGAAACCAGATACAAAGGGGAGAAGTGGACTCAATATCTGCAATGTTTGTCTGTGTGTGCTACACTAAGCATGGTGAAGAGAATAACGAGAAAAGAACTGTCTGAGGATTTGAGAACCAAAATTGTTGAAAAATATTAGCAAGCTTAAGGTTATAAGTCCATCTCCAGGGATCTTAAGGTTTCTTTGTCTACGGTACAGAGCAAAATAAAGACGTTTACAACATATGGCACTGAAACTAATCTCCCTGGATATAGACAGCAGAGAAAAATTAATGAAAGGTTGCAATGCATGGTAGTTCGGATGCTGGATAAGCCATCTCACTCAAGCTCATAAGAAATTCCTGTCCTGCAAGCTGTCCTGCAGACTCATGTGCGTCAGTGTCAGCGTGAACTATCTGTTGACATTTGAATGAAACAAAATGCTATGATAGGAGACCCAGGATGACCCCACTGCTGACATAGAGACATAAAAAATCTAGACTGCAGTTCACCAAAATGTACGAGTAAGCCATAATCTTTCTGAGAAAGTGTCCTCTGGACAGGCAAGACCAAGATAGAGCTTTCTGGTAAAGCACTTAATTATACTGTTTACCGATCATGGAATGATGATATCTCCAAAATATGTAATATAGGTGAAACTCCTGACATAATGAGGCAGTATGAGTGAATGGTTTGGTCTCTGTTCAGTGGTGTCCTTCTTTTCAAAGGTGCACAAACCTGCTTTGTGCATGCTTAAAAAGATATTTAACCTCTTCATGACCATAGGAGTGTGTATACTCCCTTGGCTGTGTCCCTACCAATGATGCGAGCTCACACTTTGAGCTTGCATCTCCCCCACACATCTTAGCTGATCTGATCAGCTGAGATGTGTAGCTAAAAGTACCGATCTGATCAATCCTGTTAACCTTTGGATCGTGCTGTCAATCACTGACAGCGTGATCCAAATCACCGCCGCAGGAATCGCACCATTCCTCACCAGTATGCAATTTGCTGTTACCTTGATGGCCCGGGGTCCTATGATCACCCCGGAAGCTGTATACAATCACTTCCTGCCGGCGAGCTCCTGTTTTCAGATGTGCAGCAGTTCATCTGTACACAGGAGAAGCAATCAGTCTGTGCAGCAATCAGGCCCCCTATGGGGGAAAAAGTAAAAAAAAAAAGAAAAAAATAGAAAAAGGTTTTTTTTGAAAATATGGAAAAATAACACAAATTCCATCAACCCCCTTTTTGCTCCAATTAAAATAAAACTATTAAAAAATACACATTTGGTATTGCTGTGTCAGAAATGTCCTATCTATCAAAATATAAAATCATATAATCAGATCTTTAAACTGTGTAATGAAAAAAAAACTCCAAATGCCAAAATTTAATTTTTTTGGTAGCCACAAAATTGCAATAAAATGCAATAACGGACGATCAAAACAGCGTATCGACCCCAAAATGGTATAATTAAAAGTGGTCAGCTCAGGCCTCAAAAAATACGCCATCAAACAGCCCCAGATCCTCAAAAATGAATGCTACAGGTTGCGTAAAAATGACGCCAAACTGCAATTCTTTTCCTGAAAACCTTTTGAATATTTTTTCACAACTTAGATAGCAGTAAAAGTATACATGTTTGGTATCTACAAACTCGTACCAAACAGGCATCATACCGACATGTCAGTTTCACCATATAATGAACATAGTGTATAAAAAAAATAAATAAATAAATGTGTAATTACACTTTTTTTTTTGCAATTTCACTGCATTTGAATTGTTTTCCCCATTTTCCTGTACACTATATACCGTATATACTCGTGTATAAGCCGACCCGTGTATAAGCCGACCCCCCTACTTTTGCCCCAAAAATCTGGAAAAACCTATTGACTCGTGTATAAGCCGAGGGTGGACCCCAGCACAGGTATACAGCCCCCAGCAGTGTGGTATACAGGCCCCCCCAGTGGTATACAGGCCCCCCCAGTGGTATACAGGCCTCCCCAGTGGTAGTATACAGCAGCCCCAGTGGTAGTATACAGCAGCCCCAGTGGTAGTATATAGCATCCCCAGCAGCCTCAGTGGTAGTATACAGCAACCCCAGTGGTAGTATATAGCAGCCCCAGTGGTAGTATATAGCAGCCCCAGCAGCCCCAGTGGTAGTATATAGCAGCCCAGCAGCCCCAGTGGTAGTATATAGCAGCCCCAGTGGTAGTATATAGCAGCCCCAGCGGTAGTATACAGCAGCCCCAGTAATCCAGGGTCCCCCCAGCCTTGCTCCGGTCACCTGTAAAGCAAAATATACTTATCACTGTCCCGCTGCCGTCCGCGCCCGCCACTGCCGACATCCCCGATCCTCCATCTTCATGCGTCTTCTTCCGACTTCCTGTGTTCGTCGCAGGCAATGACGTCATTGCCTGCGACGAACACAGGAGACCGGAAGAAGACGCATGAAGATGGAGGATCGGGGATGTCGGCAGCGGCGGGCGCGGACGGCAGCAGGACAGTGATAAGTATATTTTGCTTTACAGGTGAAAGGAGCAAGGCTGGGGGGGCCCTGGATTACTGGGGCTGCTGGGGCTACTGTGGCTGCTGTATACCGTCACTGACTCGCGTATAAGCCGAGGGGGGTACTTTTCAGCCCAATTTTTGGGCTGAAAAACTCGGCTTATACGCGAGTATATACGGTAGTAAAATAATTTATTTCATTCAAAAGTACAACTCATCCCACAAAAAACAAGCCTTCATATGTCTACAGTTAGGTCCAGAAATATTTGGACAATGACACAATTTTTGCAAGTTGGGCTCTGCATGCCACCACATTGGATTTGAAATGAAACCTCTACAACAGAATTCAAGTGCAGATTGTAACGTTTAATTTGAAGGGTTGAACAAAAATATCTGATAGAAAATGTAGGAATTGTACACATTTCTTTACAAACACTCCACATTTTAGGAGGTCAAAAGTAATTGGACAAATAAACATAACCCAAACAAAATATTTTTATTTTCAATATTTTGTTGCGAATCCTTTGGAGGCAATCACTGCCTTAAGTCTGGAACCCATGGACATCACGAAACACTGGGTTTCCTCCTTCTTAATGCTTTGCCAGGCCTTTACAGCCGCAGCCTTCAGGTCTTGCTTGTTTGTGGGTCTTTCCGTATTAAGTCTGGATTTGAACAAGTGAAATGCATGCTCAATTGGATTAAGATCTGGTGATTGACTTGGCCATTGCAGAATGTTCCACTTTTTTGCACTCCTGAACTCCTGGGTAGCTCTGGCTGTATGCTTGGGGTCATTGTCCATCTGTACTATGAAGCACCGTCCAATCAACTTTGCAGCATTTGGCTGAATCTGGGCTGAAAGTATATCCCGGTACACTTCAGAATTCATCCGGCTACTTTTGTCTGCTGTTATGTCATCAATAAACACAAGTGACCCAGTGCCATTGAAAGCCATGCATGCCCATGCCTTCACGTTGCCTCCACCATGTTTTACAGAGGATGTGGTGTGCCTTGGATCATGTGCCGTTCCCTTTCTTCTCCAAACTTTTTTCTTCCCATCATTCTGGTACAGGTTGATCTTTGTCTCATCTGTCCATAGAATACTTTTCCAGAACTGAGCTGGCTTCTTGAGGTGTTTTTCAGCAAATTTAACTCTGGCCTGTCTATTTTTGGAATTGATGAATAGTTTGTATCTAGATGTGAACCCTTTGTATTTACTGTCATGGAGTCTTCTCTTTACTGTTGACTTAGAGACAGATACACCTACTTCACTGAGAGTGTTCTGGACTTGAGTTGATGTTGTGAACGGGTTCTTCTTCACCAAATAAAGTATGTGGCGATCATCCACCACTGTTGTTATCCGTGGACGCCCAGGCCTTTTAGAGTTCCCAAGCTCACCAGTCAATTCCTTTTTTCTCAGAATGTACCCAACTGTTGATTTTGCTACTCCAAGCATGTCTGCTATCTCTCTGATGGATTTTTTCTTTTTTTTCAGCCTCAGGATGTTCTGCTTCACCTCAATTGAGAGTTCCTTTGACCGCATGTTGTCTGGTCACAGCAACAGCTTCCAAATGCAAAACCACACACCTGGAATCCACCCCTGACCTTTTAACTACTTCACTGATTACAGGTTAACGAGGGAGACGCCTTCAGAGTTAATTGCAGCCCTTAGAGTCCATTGTCCAATTACTTTTGGTCCCTTGAAAAAGAGGAGGCTATGCATTACAGAGCTATGATTCCTAAACCCTTTCTCCGATTTGGATGTGGAAACTCTCATATTGCAGCTCTGAGTGTGCACTTTCAGCCCATATTATATATATAATTGTATTTCAGAACATGTTTTTGTAAACAGCTAAAATAACAAAACTTGTGTCACTGTCCAAATATTTCTGGCCCTAACTGTATATTGATGAAAAACATAAAAATGTTATGGCTCTTGGAAGAAGGGGAGGGAAAACGAAAAATGAAAATGGAAAATCGCCCGGGCTGCAGGGGTTAAAAAGAAGGGGTTAAAAAGAAATCACTCGATCACAAGACTGACAGGAGTTCAAAATGATCACAGTTTTCAGAGATATGCATGTAAGCACTCAGCTTAGAGCGCAGGACAAATGAGCTGAGCATTACTGCAATCTTTAGGAGGAAGATAAAAATCAAATCAAACATAGTTAAGAAATTGGCTTAATTATTTTTTAAGACATTCACCTTGCGGTATAAGTGATGGCAGATTTAAATAGTTATTTTTTTTAGGTTTGGCTACCATCATTCTAAAAAACGCTTTTTTTACAAAATAAAATTTTTTGAATTTGAAGGCTAAATTGTTTTATTGTTTTGCTGACAGAGTCATGTGAGGACTTATTTTATGCAGGATGGGTTTGAGTTTTTATTGGTACCATTTTGGGCCACATACTACTTTTTGATCACTTTCTATTATGTTTTTTGTGAGTCAGAATCCGAATCAAACAGCAATTCACTTTTCTTAATTTTTTTTATGCCGTTCACCATGTCATAAAAGTGATAACACTGCTTTATTCTTTGGGTCAGTATGATTACAGTGATACCAAATTAATATAGCTTTTTTTTAATGTTTTGCTGCTTTTACACAGAACTATTTTATAGTAAAAAAATGTTTTTGCATTGTTGTATTTTGAGAGCTGTAGCAGCTTGTTTCTTTGCGGGACAAGATGATATTTTCAGTGACACCATTTTTATTTACATATCCCTTTTTGATCATGTTTCCTTCCACTGATGAAAAAGCATAGTTTTGTGCTAGGTGTTTTATTTGTTTTTTATGGTATCAACTGAAGGGGTTAGCTAATGTGATAGTCCTTTACATTGGGTTGGTCCAGATGCGGCAATACAAAATGTGTTTCTTTTTTTTTATACATTTCTGTGGTTACATATACAGTATATGACATATTTATTGGTATAATATTTTTTCTTTCTTTGGTTCTTTATTTTCTGATTTTTAGAAATATATTTTAATTATTTTTATAAATTATTTTTAACTTTTTTCTTCCATTTTTATGTAGTCCCTATATGGGATCTTAACTTTTATTATTCTGCTGATATAATGTATTACAATGCACAAGCATTGCAATACATTATACCTGTCAGGGACGAACTTACAGAAGCTTCTTAGACAATGCTGTTGGCATGAAATATTCAGTAGAAAAGACAGCGCCTCCAGACAGGTGGTTCAATCAATGCAAGTTTCTTTATTCCATGTCTGTCACACAGCGACGTTTCGAACCAACTGGTTCTTTCTCAAGCACGGCATAGTTCTTTCTCTTGGCATGGTCCAACAGGCTTGCAACAACTGGTTGACCTGAAATTCACCATGACAACCTCAGGTTGCCATGGCAATGATTGGGCCTCTGTGATCATGATGCACGCTCTCTCCCAGCCTCCTAAAGCCTGAGATCACTACATTTGTACACGACCACAAAATGTAACAATGTGTCCATGATTTCACTGCAACCAGAGATCTGCGAACAATCTCTGCACAGATATCTGTGTGTGTGATGTGCTAACCGCTACTATTGTTATATATCATTGTTGTCAAAGCTATCTACAAATGATTATATGCATTAATAAAGGCCACTTCACACGCTAGGATCTCGTTAATGATGTTATTGAAACGTCACGGATTTGTGATCGTTCAAACGATATCGTTAGTGCGTCATTGCGTGTAAACAAACGATGTTGGAATGATAAATCGTTCGATCGTTCAGCAAAAATTTGAGATCCTGACCTCAAATCTATCGTTCGTCATCCAATTAACGTTCTGGGAAGCAGCTACATCGTTCAGTGTGACACCTTTTTGAATGATGTCGTTCATATTCCTGCCGCTTTTTAACATCGTTCAATCGTTCTTCTCCAAGTAGCTGGAGCGTTGCCAAAGTTAAGATCGTTAACGATATCCTTGCGTGTGACAACGCACTAACGATGTTGGAAGGATCGCGGTCATGTGACATAGCTAACGATATCATTCACCTATATCCTAGCGTGTTACGGTACCTTAAGTCATACAAGGTTGTGATGAATACTTTAATTTTACTCTGCTCCACCATCTATCTTATATCCAGAAGTTTGAGTACCTATGGGAGACTAATAGTACCATCATAATTGTAACATGTTTTATTGACAGATAGCTCTGCCTAATAAGTTATAATGAACTACATACAAATGGCATATTTGTTACATATGCAAGAATGTATAAGATCAAAGGGTTATATGATGGTATCTACTATATAATTGCCTAAGACGTTTTCGTGTCGGACCCCGACAACGTGCCGTGGATATGTCACACTCTGTGACGTCATCACGGCGAAGCATTGGCCGCGTAGCGGCCATTGCGAGCCGCTGACGTCACCACGCACGAGCAATGGCCGCGAAGCGGCCATTGCGAGTCGGTGGCCGAAAATAGAACCAGAGGCTCGGCCACAAATTTAGCGATGTACCGCTGAGGTAGCGCGAGCAATGGCCGCGAGGCCATTGCGAGTCGCTACCTCAGCCGCCCTGTGCCCCTGTGCCCCTGTGCCTCAGTGCCTCAGTGTGCCCCTCTGCCTCCCGCTCCGAACCTGTGCCCCTGTGCCCCAATGCCCCTGTGCCCAAGTGCCCCTGTGCCCCTGTCACCCCCGCCATCCCCTGTGCCTCAGTGCCCCTGTGCCTCCCGCTCCGAAGCAGCTGCTGTCAGCACATGCTGATACAGTGCTCCGGAGCCTGTGCCCCTGTGCCCCAATGCCCCTGTGCCCAAGTGCCCCTGTGCCCCTGTCACCCCCGCCATCCCCTGTGCCCCTGTGCCTCTGTGCCCCTGTGCCCCTGTGCCCCAGTGCCCCTGTGCCCCTGTGCCTCTGTGCCCCTGTGCCTCTGTGCCCCTGTGCCCCTGTGCCCCTGTGCCTCTGTGCCCCTGTGCCCCTGTGCCCCTGTGCCTCTGTGCCCCTGTGCCTCTGTGCCCCTGTGCCCCTGTGCCTCTGTGCCCCTGTGCCTCTGTGCCCCTGTGCCCCTGTGCCTCTGTGCCCCTGTGCCTCTGTGCCCCTGTGCCCCTGTGCCCCAGTGCCCCTGTGCCCCTGTGCCTCTGTGCCCCTGTGCCCCATTGCCCTGTGGATTACCGCAACCGCGCCGCATATTAACTCGCTGGCTCAGTGCGAGCACTTGCGGCGCGGTTGCGGTAAAACCCATAAGGATTACCGCAACCGCGCCGCATTGCGAGTCGCTGGCTGAGTGCGAGCACTTGCGGCGCGGTTGCGGTAAAACCCATAAGGATTACCGCAACCGCGCCGCATTGCGAGTCGCTGGCTGAGTGCGAGCACTTGCGGCGCGGTTGCGGTCAAACCCATAAGGATTACCGCAATTGCGCCGCAAGTGCCAGTTGCGGCGCGGTTGCGGTAATCCCCATAGAAAGTATAGGGGGACTTGCGGCAGGTGCGGCAAGTGCGGTTTTGCCGCACCTGCCGCAAGTCCCCCTATACTTTCTATGGGGATAACCGCACCGCAGATGCGGTTTTTTAATAAAATAACATAATTTTAATACAAAAAAAATACAAAATAATAAATAAATTTAATAATAATAATCGTAAAAAAAATAATAAAAATAAATAATAAAATAATAATAAAAAAAAAAAAAAATTACATTAAGATATTAATTACATTAATTTATTAAAATATAAGTATTGGACCCCCCCAAAAGTATTGGACCCCCCCAAAAAAAATTATGTGACCCCCCCAAAAATCCCCATAGAAAGTATAGGGGGACTTGCGGCAGGTGCGGCAAGTGCGGTTTTGCCGCACCTGCCGCAAGTCCCCCTATACTTTGTATGGGGATTACCGCAACCGCACCGCAGATGCGGTTTTTTAATAAAATAACAATTTGAATACAAAAAAAGTCACTTAAAATACAAAATAATAAATAAATTTAATAATAATAATCGTAAAAAAAATAATAAAAATAAATAATAAAATAAAAAATATAATAATAAAAAAAAAAAATAAATAAATTACATTAAGATATTAATTACATTAATGTATTAAAATATAAGTATTGGACCCCCCCAAAAGTATTGGACCCCCCCAAAAAAATTATGTAACCCCCCCAAAAATCCCCATAGAAAGTATAGGGGGACTTGCGGCAGGTGCGGCAAGTGCGGTTTTGCCGCACCTGCCGCAAGTCCCCCTATACTTTGTATGGGGATTACCGCAAACGCACCGCAGATGCGGTTTTTTAATAAAATAACATAATTTTAATACAAAAAAAATCACTTAAAATACAAAATAATAAATAAATTTAATAATAATAATCGTAAAAAAAATTATAAAAATAAATAATAAATAAAAAATAATAATAAAAAAAAAAAAAAAAAAAAAAAATTACATTAAGATATTAATTACATTAATTTATTAAAATATAAGTATTGGACCCCCCCAAAAGTATTGGACCCCCCCAAAAAAAGTATGTGACCCCCCAAAAAAAGTATCTGACACCCCCAAAAAAGTATGTGACCCCCCCCAAAAAAATATGTCACCCCCCAAAAAAATGATGTGACCCCCCAAAAAAATTATGTCACCCCCCAAAAAAAATATTGGACCCCCCAAAAAAGTATGTCACCCCCCCAAAAAAGTATGTGACCCACCCAAAAAAGTATGTGACCCCCCAAAAACTATTCACACCCCCCGAAAAGTCCTCACACCAGCTATAACTACTATAATCAAATTAATGCACATTCTAGACACCCGATGCATTTGCATCGGGCTCACAGCTAGTCTTCCATAAAAACATACAGGAATACAGCCTTTATGATGATTAGTAGGGATTATGCTTTCCAGGATGTAAACCACCAAAGCGTACACTCTGATTTAGAATAGCCTGAGGCCGCTTCCTCTTTATGCCTAATGTCTGCTTAAACTTTGCTTTATTTGCATTCTTGATATATTTTAGCAGAAACTATTATATGTAAAATGTCAGCAAATGAGTAAAAGGCTGGAACTTGCTAAATAAAATACATTTTTGATGTTATTAATAGGGCATATATTGTCAAAGATTTATTGTCTTTGGAGAATATCATGCATTGCCCTCGGACCAATGTTACTCTATCAGCCAGCTCATATCTGCAAGTTTGTACTCAGCTGTAATTGAACTGAGGAAAAAATTGTAGCATGCTGCGATTGTCAGCAAGTCTCAGATTACTCGCATTCATACAAGTCTACGACCTTTGACACACTCAAAGCAGGATTGCACTTTTCACATGGATTTATGGCTTTTTACATAAACTGAAAGGGCATTTGGGTGCATCATATCTTTTAACAGACCCCAGTTTAAACTTTGACACTTCTTATGTGAAGTGCCTGTACCTCTTACCTGGGAACCCTGATTTTACTGCCAGCTGCAGCTCTTTATCCCTCCCAACTTACAACTATCGTATATGCTTCACATCACCTATGTTATGTATTGCATTTGTTCTTTTACATTAATTAAGGAGATTTCAAATCTTGGAGAACAAGTCAAAGGCTGAACTCTGGCATATATTGCCCAGATGCTTTTCCTCTACCCACTCCCATCACAGACCACTCTTCAAATTTTGGACTAACGGTTAATCAGGGGACATGGAGCTGTCTGCTTCTTATCTATGGAGGTTGCTGCCACAGATTCTTATTATTATTATTATTAATAAGTATTTATATAGCGCTATTAGGATACATGGCGCTTTACAATTTAGAGGGTAGACATAGACAAGTGGTCGAAGACGACGACCACAAACGGCGACAAACGATGACAGATCACAAGTAATAATACAGGTACAATGGGGCCGGGGATCCTGTCCGCGAGGGCTCACAGTCTAAAAGGGTGGGGAGGGAGACACTAGGAGGAGGACAGGTGAGTTGGTGCAGTGGATAGGGTCTCAGTGTGTGTTGTAGGCTTGTAGAAAGAGGTGGGTCTTCAGGTTTTTCTTGAAGGTTCCCAGGGTTGGGGAGTGTCTGATGTGGTGAAGGAGGGAGTTTCAGAGTCTGGCAGAAGCACGAGAGAAGTCTTGTGTGCGGTTATGGGAAGTGGAGATGCGGGAGGTTGAGAGAAGGAGTTTTTGGGAGGAGCGCAAGTTGCGCGAAGGGAGGTAGCGGGAGACCAGGTCGGAGATGTAGGGAGGGGACAGGTTGTGGATGGCTTTGTATGTCAGGGTTAGGGTTTTGAAGTGAGATCGCTGGGGGAAGGGGAGCCAGTGGAGGGCTTGGCGGAGAGGGGAGGCGGGGGAGTAGCGGGGAGATAGGTGGATGAGTCGGGCAGCAGAGTTGAGGATGGTGTGGAGAGGATCAAGGGAGGTGGCAGGGAGGCCGGTGAACAGGAGATTGCAGTAGTCCAGGCGGGAGATGATGAGGGCGTGGACGAATGTCTTAGTCGTGTTGTGGTCAAGGAAAGAGCGGATGCGGGCAATGTTTTTTAGTTGAAGTCGGCAGGCGGTGGCGAGGGCTTGGATGTGGGGCTTGAAGGAGAGGTAGGAGTCGAGGATTACCCGAGACATTTGGCATGGGACGGGTGAGAGGGAGCAGTCTTTAACGGTTGATGGTAGGTCAGGAAGGGGGGGAGGGTTGTTAGGGAAAGACGATAAATTCAGTCTTGTCCATGTTGAGTTTGAAGAAGCGGGTGGAAAAGAAAGATGCAATGGCGGATAGGCATGGAGGAATTTTGGATAGAAGAGAGGAGATGTCGGGGCTAGACAGATAGAGCTGGGTGTCATCGGCGTAGAGGTGGTAATGGAGGCCGGTGTGACTCGATGAGGTTGCCTAGGCCGAGGGTGTAAATGGAAAAGAGTAGTGGTCCCAGGACCGAGCCTTGAGGGGACACCTACGGAGAGGGGGTAGGGCGAGGAGGTGGTGTGGGAGTGGGTGACACTGAAGGTCCTGTCCGTCAGGTAGGAGGAGATCCAGTAGAGGGCAAGGTCAGTAATGCCAAGAGACTCAAGAATTTGGAGTAAGAGGGAGTGGTCAACAGTGTCAAAGGCAGCAGAGAGGTCGAGAAGGATGAGGACGGAGTAGTGTCGTTTGCTCTTGGCGATCAGAAGGTCGTTAGTGACTTTGGTCAGGGCTGTTTCGATTGAGTGTTGCGGTCAGAAGCCGGATTGTAGGCGATCGAAGAGAGCACAGGAAGAGAGGTGGGAGGACAGTTCGGAGTAGACGTGTTGTTCGATAAGTTTTGAGGCAAACGGGAGAAGAGATATGGGGCGATAGTTGGAGACTGATGTAGGGTCGAGGGATATTTTTTTTAGGAGTGGGCGATGATTAGGGCGTGCTTGAAGGGTGAGGGGAATGTGCCGGATTTGAGTGATATGTTGAAGAGGTGAGTCAGGGCAGGGATGAGGACTGTGGTAAGGTTAGGAATGAGGTGGGAGGGGAGTGGATCCACGGCGCAGGTGATGAGGTGTGATCGTGATAGAAGGGAGGAGAGGTGGTCCTCAGTCATGGGGGTGAAATTGCATTTGGGTGGGGGGGGATGGGCTGGAGGTGGGATGGGGTGAGGGGAGTGTGGGTCGAAGCTTTGTCTGAGTTTATCAATTTTGGCTTTGAAGAAGGTGGCGAAGTCGTCGGCGGAGATGAGAGGTGAGGGAGGAGGTGCAGGGGGGCGAAGTAAGGAGTTGAAGGTTTTGAAGAGTTGTTTGGGGTTGTGAGACAGGGCTGGTAATTAGGGAGGAGAAGTAGGCTTGTTTTGCGGAGTCAAGGGCAGTCTTGAAGTTATTGAGGGAACGCTTGTATAGGGTAAAGTGCTCTGCGGAGTGGGACTTCATTTCTGCTCGGCTGCCCTAGTCATCCGTCGGAGTTTTTTGGTGAGGGTCGTGAGCCATGGTTGACGTTGTAATCGTGTTGTGTAAAATGTGAGTGGTGCAGCCTGGTCGAGGGCTGTGATGAGGGTGGAGTTGTAGAGGGAGGCGGCGGAGTCAGCGTCATGAGAAGAGGCCAGGTCGGAGAGGGGGAGGAGGGATTCAGAGAGTGAATGGAAGTCAATGAGCTGAAGGTTTCTGCGGGGGTGGGGAAGTGTCCGGCAGGGGGGGAGCATAGTAGGGGGGAAGAGGGACGAGAAGGTCAGTAATTGTGGTCGGAGTGGGTGAGGGTTGAGTGTGCGAGGTCGGAGAGGGAGCAGAGGCAGGTGAAGACAAGATCAAGTGTGTGGCCACCAGTGTGCGTGTGCGGAGGAGATCCATTGGGAGAGGCCAAGAGAGGAGGTGAGGGATAGGAGTCTGGAGGCAGCGGCTGTGGGGGTGTCAATGGGGATGTTGAAGTCACCCATGACGATGGTAGGGATGTCGGAGGAGAGGAGGTGGAGGAGCGAGGTTGTGAAGTGGTCGAAGAAGGTAGAGGGGGATCCAGGGGGGCGGTAGACAACAGCCAGTTGGAGGTTGCAGGGGGAGTAGATGCGAAAGGAATGTGCCTCAAAGGAGGGGAGGGGGGGTGGAGTAAGAGGGGAGAAGGAGCAGTCGCATGGCCAGAAGTAGGCCACGCCACCGCCGCGGGTGTTGGTGGGGCGGGAGAGTGTGGGAGAGTGTGAATCCCCCGTAGGAGAGGGCGGCCGGGGAGGTTGTGTCAGAGGGGGTAAGCCAGGTCTCCGTAATGCCGAGGAAGGAGAGTTTTCTGGAGATGAAGAGGTCGTGGATAAGTGTTAGTTTGTTACGTGCCGAGCGGGCGTTCCAGAGTGCGCCGAGTAGGAGGACAGGGGAAGCCAGGATAGGGGGAATGGGACGGAGATTGAGGGGGTTACGAGGGTTGGTGGTGGGCCGTTGGAGTGGGGTGGAGGAGAGTGGGGTGGTATGGTGGGGTGGGCCAGGATTAGGGGAAATGTCACCAGAGAGTAGGAGGAGCAGGGAGAGGGTTAGGAGGTGGGAGCAGGGGAGCTTGCGTGGTGGGCGTGTACGTCTAGAGGTGGTGGGTTGAAAGTGGGGGAATAGTTCAGAGCATTGGGTGAGGTGGGTAGGAAGGATGGAGGATGAGAGTAGGATTTCTTTGCCCAGTGGGGGGATGGGTGGGGGTAGTAGGAAGTGGAGAAGGATGGGAGTGAAGGTGAGAAGGAGCGGAAACATGGTGGGGTGAGTAGGGGAGGAGAGGTGGTTAGGGTCAGAGGTAGCCAGGGATCTGGTGTGGCAAGGGTAAGTTCCCGATGGTGGGTGATTGGCCGTGGTTGAGGTACGGCCAGGTGATGAGGTGCAGTCCGGGGGAGGAGATGCAGTTCAGGGATAAGATGCAGGCTAGGGTTGGGATGGAACCAGGGGAGGGATGCAACTAGGGTTGAGGTGTAGCTGGAGGTGAGATGCAGCCGGGGGTTGGGTGCAGTCAGGGGAAGAAGCAGCCAGGGATGAGATGTAGCAGGGGTGGGATGTAGTCACTGGTGAGATGAGATGCAGTCACGGGTGGGATGAGATGCAGCCACGGGTGAGATGAAATGCAGTCACGGGTGAGATGCAATGCAGCCACGGGTGAGACGGGATGCAGCCACGGGTGAGACGGGATGCAGCCACGGGTGAGACGGGATGCAGCCACGGGTGAGACGGGATGCAGCCACGGGTGAGACGAGGTGCAGCCACGGGTGAGACGAGGTGCAGCCACGGGTGAGACGAGGTGCAGTCACGGGTGAGACGAGGTGCAGTCACGGGTGAGACGAGATGAGGTGCAGCCACGGGTGAGATGAGATGAGGCGCAGCCACGGGTGAGATGAGATGCAGCCACGGATGAGATGAGATGCGGTGCAGCCACGGGTGAGATGAGATGAGGTGCAGCCACGGGTGAGATGAGATGATGTCGCGGGTGAGGTGGGTTGCAGCCACAGGTAAGAAGCAGCCAGGAGGGTAGTGCAGCCAGAGGTGCAGTGCAGCCACGGGCGAGATGAGATGCAGTTATGGGTGAGTAGCAAGCCAGGTGGGTAGTGTAGTCAGAGGTGTAGTGCAGCTGTCTCCCACCCCCCATCCCTGACCACTATATGTCATGCTTCCCCACGTAGGGGACCCTGCTTTCTTGACAGGAGGACACCTCTAAGGGGAGAGGTGACCCAGACAAAGAAGGGGACACGCCAGGACTTGGTTGGAGCCAGTTGGAGAGTCCAGGTCAACACCGGTATTCTGGAGCCGAGGCAGTTTGATAGGTTTATCCCAAACTGCAGACCAGCATGTTGTGAGCCATCATAAGGGAGCCACGACACTCACCAAGAGCCTAACCGCAGTCCCATAGCTAGGTCCAAGACGCCAACAGATAATAGAAACTTAAGGTAAAAGACCTGGGGACTGGCAACCAGACTTATGTGTGGGAGGACAGTGAGCCATGAGCCTTTGGAAGTAGAGACCAGGAAAGATCAAAGAAAGACACCTGTGACAGACTCTGGAAAAGCCTCCCAAATCCGCAGCTACAACCCCCGATGAATCTGACTGTACCGTGTACTTTATCCACCTGGTGCCAGTAAAGTACTGTTTGAGCTAATCTGGTCTCTGCATCAATTATTCGTCGCCCAGGAGGCTCCTGCAGCATCGTAGGAGCCAAGAACTACGAGTCCTCTCATCCACCCTGCTGCCCTGAGGTAAAAGCTCCACCTGTGGGGAGCTTTACTACCAAAGCTGCTTCACCATCACCTCAGCGGCCGGCTGCAGCGCTGGTAGACACATTTTCAGGTACCACAGGTGGCGTCATGTTTAATCCCCCATTATCATCACTGCCATCAGCCATTGAGTGCCCAGGGCATGGAATCGGGACCCGACCAGCCGTGATTCCCTCCCCCGCCATCCCGGTTCTGAGTAACCCCTTCCCTGTCGGCCCGACTCGCAACCACTGAGGAATCTCAGATTCTAATATTTTTCTATCTACTGGCTAACATGGTACAAACAGATTTTTTTGTAGATTTTCATTGGCTGCCATTTTTCTGAATCATAAAAGGCCATTAAAATGTTAAAAATATATACCGTATATACTCGTGTATAAGCCGACCCCCCTACTTTTGCCCCCAAAACCTGGGAAAACCTATTGACTCGTGTATAAGCCGAGGGTGGACCCCAGCACAGGTATACAGCCCCCAGCAGTGTGGTATACAGCAGCCCCAGTGGTAGTATACAGCAGCAGCCCCAGTGGTATATACAGCAGCAGCCCCAGTGGTAGTATACAGCAGCCCCAGTGGTAGTATACAGCAGCCCCAGAGGTATATACAGCCCCAGTGGTACTATACAGCAGCCCTAGTGGAGTATATACAGCAGCCCCAGTGGTAGTATACAGCAGCCCCAGAGGTAGTATACAGCAGCCCCAGAGGTATATACAGCCCCAGTGGTACTATACAGCAGCCCCAGTGGTAGTATACAGCAGCCCCATTGGTAGTATACAGCAGCCCCAGAGGTATATACAGCCCCAGAGGTATATACAGCAGCCCTTAGGTAGTATACAGCAGCAGCCCCAGGGGTGTATACAGCAGCAGCCCCAGGGCTGTATACAGCAGCAGCCCCAGGGGTGTATACAGCAGCAGCCCCTGGGGTGTATACAGCAGCAGCCCCAGGGGTGTATACAGCAGCAGCCCCAGGGGTGTATACAGCAGCAGCCCCAGGGCTGTATACAGCAGCAGCCCCAGGGCTGCATACAGCAGCAGCCCCAGGGCTGCATACAGCAGCAGCCCCAGGGCTGCATACAGCAGCAGCCCCAGGGGTGTATACAGCAGCAGCCCCGGAGGTATACAGGCCCCCCCATCAAGATCCAGGGCCCCCCCCCCTTGCGCGGCAAACCTGTAAAGTAAAATCATACTTATCACTGTCCTGTCGCGCCGTCCCCGCTGCCAACATCACGATCCCGGGCTTCATTCCGCGTCTTCCGGCTTCCGACTTCCTGTGGTCGCGGGCAATGACGTCATTGCCCGCGACCACAGGGAGGTGGAAGACGCGGAATGAAGCCCGGGATCGTGATGTCGGCAGCGGGGACGGCGCGACAGGACAGTGATAAGTATGATTTTACTTTACAGGTTTGCCGCGCAAGGGGGGGGGGCCCTGTATACCTCCGGGGGAAGCCTGAAGTTCTGTATACTCGAGTATAAGCGAGTTTATACGGTATGTATAAAAAGTTATACTTACCTCACGTCTCATCTCTCCAGCCCCTCTTTTCCTCACTGTCACCAGTCTGGCCCCCCATTGCAAACAATATATTAAAGATAGGCTCACTGTCTGTCCAGGGGTGCACCAGAAAAATGCGCAGTTACAGAGAAGATATATCTGGGCACACCTCACTTTCTCATGAAAAAAATGTGAATCACACAATGTGTCAGAGGTAAAGTGTTTCTTGTTTTTTTATTGCCACACCATGTCCAAAAACACCAAATATCACCAACGTTTCGGCCTCTTACATCGGCCTTTATCATGGTTTCAGTGTTAGAACAGGTGGGGGTTCCAAATAGAACCAAAATGGAGTAAGCGAAACTACAGCAAGCGTAGATGCACACCTTAGGATTCCTTGTGTGTGATCTGTGGCGGTGAAGCGGCGGTGTGGCCGATGTAAGAGGCTGAAACGTTGGTGATATTTGGTGTTTTTGGACATGGTGTGGCAATAAAAAAACAAGAAACACTTTACCTCTGACACGTTGTGTGATTCACATTTTTTTCATGAGAAAGTGAGGTGTGCCCAGATATATCTTCTCTGGCCCCCATTGCAACTTCGGATTAGCGTTGGCAGTGTTATGATGTCATGGCGAGACCCATAACTTTTGTAGGTGGATGTGCAAAATGCTCCCAGACCTAACAAACTCTAGGAACTAAAGCTTCAGGATTTTAGAGCCACCGACGCAAATCCGAAGATGTAATGAGGATTTGTATCCACAAGATAAACAAAATTGCCAATTTAATAAGGACGTGATGTATAGTATTCCCAGTTAACACCATAGCTCTTAAAGAAGTGAGTGAAAGAACCTATAGAAGCTTTATTTAGTTATTTACTTATTGTTCCGGTATGTTTTGGTAAGTGCAGGACAGTAGACTTCCATCTCCACTTCAGGGTCAACACTTCATTGATTGTCAACTTTTTTTTTAGGAAAAAACATTAAAAATCCTAATTACCGTAATAATAAAAATTATAAATGACTAGCTGTAGCACCCAGTGTTGCCTGTAGTTGATAGTAACTAACTATTCTTATCTATAACAAAATAGAATGGTTTATCAAAAATGTTTTTGCACATAAACGTCTCAAAGTAAATAGACAGAAAATGTATTATTTAACCCCTTAAGGACCGAGTCACTTTGCAGCTTAATGACCAGACAGTTTTTGGTAATTCTGACCACTCTCCCTTTATGAGGTAATAACTCTGGAACGCTTCAACGGATCCTAGCGATTCTGAGATTGTTTTTTCGTGACATATTGGGCTTCATGTTAGTATTAAATTTAGGTCGATAATTTTTGCGTTTATTTGTGAAAAAATCAAAAATTTGGCAAAAATTTTGAAAATTTTGAAATTTTTAATTTTTATTCTGCAAAACCAGAGAGTTATGTGACAAAATAGTTAATAAATAACATTTCCCTCATGTCTACTTCACATCAGCACAATTTTGGAAGAAAAAGAAAAAATTGGTAGGACGTTATAAGGGTTCAAGGTTCATCAGCAATTATTCATTTTTCCAGCAAAATTTACAAAACCATTTTTTTAGTGATCACATCACATTTGAAGTCCCTTTGAGGGGTTTACATGACAGAAAACACCCAAAAGTGACACCATTCCAAAAACTGCACCCCTCAAGCTACTCAAAACTACATTCAAGAAGATTATTAACTCTTCAGGTGCTTCACAGAAACTAAAATAAAGTTGAAGGAAAAAATGGACATTTTAATTTTTGTAAGTTCTTTTAGCCTCAATTCTTTCATTTTCACATGGGCAACAGGATAAAATGGATCCTAAAATTTGTTGGGCAATTTCTCCTGAGTACAACGATACCTCATATGTGGTCATAAACCACTCTTTGGGCGCACGGCAGGGCTCGGAAGGGAAGGAGCGCAATTTGAATTTTGGAGCCAATTTTCCGTTCAAAAAGTGAAATGGCGCTCCTTCCCTTCTGAGCACTGCCGTGCGCCCAAACAGTGGTTTATGACCACATATGAGGTATCAGTGTACTCAGGAGAAATTGCCCAACAAATTTTGGGATGTATTTTATCCCTTTGCCCATGTGAAACTGAAAAAATGTAGGCAAAAATAAATTTTTGGTGAAAAAAAAGTGTTTTTTTTATTTTTATGGATGAATTTGAATGGAAAATGAATGGAAAATGAGCTCAATTTGTTAGCGGACACCATGTCGCGTTTGGAGGGTCCCTGTGTGTCTCCACATTGGAGCTCCCCCACAAGTGACCCCATTTTGGAAACTAGACCCCCAAAGGAACGTATCTAGATGCATAGTGAGCACTTTGAACCCCCAGGTGCTTCACAAATTGATCCGTAAAAATGAAAAAATAAACTTTTTGTGGAAAAATAAGTGCGTTTTCATTTTTAAGGATGAATTTGTGAAGCATCTGGGGGTTCAAAGTGCTCACTATGCATCTATGACCCCATTTTGGAAACTAGACTCCCTAAGAAATGTATCTAGATGCATTTACAGTAGTAAACTAAAGGCCCCCAAATTATCTTAGATAACAGCCACACAAAGCTTGTTTGACTGACTGTGGAAATTAGCGGATTGATATGTGGAGCATCAACTTTGAGCGTATTTCCTAAAATTTGCAGTTTCACTAAAATTTGAACACTTTGACATTCAATTCATGGTTCAAAGAAAAAAAAACCTTGCCCACCATCATTTCCCACACTGCTAAAGCATCAGACAGCAGGCTAAAGCCATTTTACATTGCCACATGGGCTTCCCCATAATGTCCCACAACTGTGACCTCTTATGGATTGTCATACCTTGTGCAGTGGTGGTCCGTACCTGCGCCATCAGTTTCTGGTGAAGCATAATTTGTATGGCAGAGTCTCCATCTCCACAGTCACTGGGTTAATTTCTGTCTCATGTAACATGTAAACTCTTATGGCAAAACAGGGTCTGTTCTCTATTTCTAAGGGTAAGTGCCCACAATTAGGAGTTGCTGTGTACTAGACACAACATCAATCTTCTTGCAGAGACACGAGTGACCTCTGCGGGAGAACATAGTGTCTATGCCCAAGATCAGGATTCTGGGCACAGTGTATTTTTGCTGTGTTCTCCCATTGAGAACACTCTTATCTCCTCAAGTATAATTTGATGGGAAGCCGTCCCACATGTCAGCCTACACTATGTAAAAAAGAAGCACAGTGGGCATTGGATATCTATAAATCCCATTCACTGTGCTCGTACTGTACAACACAGCATTTTGGACACAGCGAAAACCCACTGCATCCTAATTGTTGCTAATTCTGGTAATGGGCACATAACCTAATATACAGTGTCAGCTCTATTGCTGAGTTGGGTCCTCTTACTGTCTCTTCTATTAGGTGTAAACTCCTACGTTCACTGAGGTACTCTCCCACTCCACTGTAAGGTGTAAGCTCATCTAGTCATCAGGGTTCTCTTTTCTGCTCTTCTCTACATATATTTCCTAAGACCAATTGCAAGCATTTTTAAGAGTCATGTCAATTTATTTGCCAGAATTCAAATTTGGTGGGAAAATTTGTCTGTTGGCGAATTAGAATTTTAAAATACATGTTCATTTCTAACTGACCACTATCTATCCCAACTCCTCTGTATGTATGATTGTCCAGCTCAATTGAGCAGTCATGGGATTTTGGGAAAGCAAAGTAAACTTACCCTATACACATTAAATTAATATTTGCTGAATAGCTTCAGTCTAATGTGTATGGGAGCTCTGGAAAATTGATTGCATGCATCAGTGTGTTTGATGGGGACAACGACCAATGACCTCAATACTACAGGTCTGAGTTACAAGGTCCCAACAACCGCAGTATCGTTGCTGCGTCGCTGATTAGATCTGACTGTTTGACATCTGACCAGCGATCACGTAGTGACGCACCAGCGATCCCTACCAGGTTGTATCGTTGTTTGGATTGCTGGTGCATCACCAAGTGTGACGAAGCCTTTAAGTGGAGCTTTATATGCAAGACCTCTGACTCCTGTCTCATACTTTCCTTGGGGGGCTTCACCGGCTATCGCGTCATTCCGGTGAAGATTGTTTTATGGAGCACACCAGAGGTCACTTTTCAATACATCTCTATGAGAGCCTCATTCTGGCTCTAATAGACTTTAATGGAGCTCTTGTGACGGAACTTTGTGTATCGTTAAAAGATTAAACCATCCGAAGTAAGTATATTATGGAGGGCGGGGGGCTTAAATTTAATACATCAACTCATTGATTAAAAAAAATGCTCTAGTGCTGCTTTAAACATCCACTTTAATCCAAAGCATGTTCTATTTATTATGGAACACTAGGTGTGCAGGAAGAGATGCATGTTGCATTGCATTTTTCTCTCATACCCTGAATTGCCAACACCCCAGAAATTCCAGGACAATCCATTAATATATGGTACTTTTTTTCCCTGATTCCATGATTTTTTGAAGCTGAAGAATTTTATATAGCTCACTTTGACGGTAATTATCATTTTACAGTTTATAGGCAATACAGCTGATGTCTTCATATCAAAATTATAGGCTGTAAACATATACAGGTGCATATCAATGAATTAGAATACATCAAAAGGTTCATTTGGTTCAGTAATTCAATACAAAAAGTGATTTTGTTTACCGTATATACTCGTGTATAAGCCGACCCGTGTATAAGCCGACCCCCCTACTTTTGCCCCCAAAACCTGGGAAAATTTATTGACTCGTGTATAAGCCGAGGGTGGACCCCAGCACAGGTATACAGCCCCCAGCAGTGTGGTATACAGCAGCCTCCCCAGTGGTATATACAGGCCCCAGCAGTGTTACAGCAGCAGCCCCAGTGGTATATACAGCAGCAGCCCCAGTGGTAGTATACAGCAGCCCCAGAGGTATATACAGCAGCCCCAGTGGTAGTATACAGCAGCAGCCCCAGTGGTAGTATACAGCAGCAGCCCCAGTGGTAGTATACAGCAGCAGCCCCAGTGGTAGTATACACGCAGCCCCAGTAGTATATACAGCCCCAGTGGTAGTATATAGCCCCAGTGGTAGTATATATACAGCCCCAGTGGTAGTATATAGCCCCAGTGGTAGTATATAGCCCCAGTGGTAGTATATAGCCCCAGTAGTAGTATACAGCCCCAGTGGTAGTATATAGCCCCAGTGGTAGTATATATACAGCCCCAGTGGTAGTATACAGCCCCAGTGGTAGTATATAGCCCCAGTGGTAGTATACAGCCCCAGTGGTAGTATATAGCCCCAGTGGTAGTATATATACAGCCCCAGTGGTAGTATACAGCCCCAGTGGTAGTATATAGCCCCAGTGGTAGTATACAGCCCCAGTGGTAGTATATAGCCCCAGTGGTAGTATACATACAGCCCCAGTGGTAGTATATAGCCCCAGTGGTAGTATATAGCCCCAGTAGTAGTATACAGCCCCAGTGGTAGTATATAGCCCCAGTGGTAGTATACATACAGCCCCAGTGGTAGTATATAGCCCCAATGGTAGTATATAGCCCCAGTAGTAGTATACAGCCCCAGTGGTAGTATATAGCCCCAGTGGTAGTATATAGCCCCAGTGATAGTATACATACAGCCCCAGTGGTAGTATATAGCCCCAATGGTAGTATATAGCCCCAGTAGTAGTATACAGCCCCAGTGGTAGTATATAGCCCCAGTGGTAGTATATATACAGCCCCAGTGGTAGTATATAGCCCCAGTGGTAGTATATAGCCCCAGTGGTAGTATATAGCCCCAGTAGTAGTATACAGCCCCAGTGGTAGTATATAGCCCCAGTGGTAGTATATATACAGCCCCAGTGGTAGTATATAGCCCCAGTGGTAGTATATAGCCCCAGTGGTAGTATATAGCCCCAGTGGTAGTATACAGGGCCCCAGCAGGGCCCCCCTCATAATTTGGCGCCCCCACCTCAGTTTCTGGGCCCCCCCGCATGCAGCGCTGCACATATACATTACGTGTCTAGCAGCTGTTACCCTCCGGTGGCAGATCGCGGCTCCCGGCTCCGGGCTCCATCTTCCTCGCTGTCTTCCTGCTTTGTGACCGGCGCGATGACGTCATCGCGCCGGTCACATGACAACCAGGAAGACAGAGAGGAAGATGGAGCCCCAGTGGTAGTATACAGCAGCCCCAGAGGTATATACAGCAGCCCCAGTGGTAGTATACAGCAGCAGCCCCAGTGGTAGTATACAGCAGCAGCCCCAGTGGTAGTATACAGCAGCAGCCCCAGTGGTAGTATACACGCAGCCCAGTAGTATATACAGCCCCAGTGGTAGTATATAGCCCCAGTGGTAGTATATATACAGCCCCAGTGGTAGTATATAGCCCCAGTGGTAGTATATATACAGCCCCAGTGGTAGTATACAGCCCCAGTGGTAGTATATAGCCCCAGTGGTAGTATACAGCCCCAGTGGTAGTATATAGCCCCAGTGGTAGTATATATACAGCCCCAGTGGTAGTATACAGCCCCAGTGGTAGTATATAGCCCCAGTGGTAGTATACAGCCCCAGTGGTAGTATATAGCCCCAGTGGTAGTATACATACAGCCCCAGTGGTAGTATATAGCCCCAGTGGTAGTATATAGCCCCAGTAGTAGTATACAGCCCCAGTGGTAGTATATAGCCCCAGTGGTAGTATACATACAGCCCCAGTGGTAGTATATAGCCCCAATGGTAGTATATAGCCCCAGTAGTAGTATACAGCCCCAGTGGTAGTATATAGCCCCAGTGGTAGTATATAGCCCCAGTGGTAGTATACATACAGCCCCAGTGGTAGTATATAGCCCCAATGGTAGTATATAGCCCCAGTAGTAGTATACAGCCCCAGTGGTAGTATATAGCCCCAGTGGTAGTATATATACAGCCCCAGTGGTAGTATATAGCCCCAGTGGTAGTATATAGCCCCAGTGGTAGTATATAGCCCCAGTAGTAGTATACAGCCCCAGTGGTAGTATATAGCCCCAGTGGTAGTATATATACAGCCCCAGTGGTAGTATATAGCCCCAGTGGTAGTATATAGCCCCAGTGGTAGTATATAGCCCCAGTGGTAGTATACAGGGCCCCAGCAGGGCCCCCTCATAATTTGGCGCCCCCACCTCAGTTTCTGGGCCCCCCCGCATGCAGCGCTGCACATATACATTACGTGTCTAGCAGCTGTTACCCTCCGGTGGCAGATCGCGGCTCCCGGCTCCGGGCTCCATCTTCCTCGCTGTCTTCCTGCTTTGTGACCGGCGCGATGACGTCATCGCGCCGGTCACATGACAACCAGGAAGACAGAGAGGAAGATGGAGCCCGGAGCCGGGAGCCGCGATCTGCCACCGGAGGGTAACAGCTGCTAGACACGTAATGTATATGTGCAGCGCTGCATGCGGGGGGGCCCAGAAACTGAGGTGGGGGCGCCAAACTTTGAGGGGGGCCGTATGACTCGCGTATAAGCCGAGGGGGGGACTTTTCAGCCCAATTTTTGGGCTGAAAAACTCGGCTTATACGCGAGTATATACGGTAAGTATTTTTACACAGTGTCTGCACAGCAAAGTGAATTTCCCATTCACTTTGCTGGCAGACACAAAACACATTGCGTATTTTTAAAAGCAAGCATAAAAAAGCGCACAAAAATATGCAATGTGTGAACGAAGCCTTACAGTGGTTGTGTCTCTCATAACCACCCAAGGTGAAGCCTCTGATCCATATTTTTTATTTTTTATTTTTAATAAAGTCTTTATATAAAGTTTTTTTTAACAAACAAGGAAACAAAAAAACATAACATCTTTTTTGTGACATGAAATAAAGGTTATTTGTTACATAACCACTTGTTATTTTCAGAAAATCACAAAGTCATCTAACTATAACACTGGTCAACAGCATTTTTGGTGCCAAAGATATTTCATTGAATTTAGGGTAACTTTGGGGTGCTGATTCTGAATATGTCATCAGTTTTGCCAGATTGGCTCAAGTTTTTGAGATTTTTCGTAAAATGTGTAAAAAAAAAGACGTTTTTTGCTACACGCGCATTAACTTTATTGATATTGTCATGAATACAATAAATTTAACAAAGTAAATGTTGATTTTAGTTTATTTTAACTAGTTTTAGAAAGTAATCTTCAAAAATGAACAAGACATGAAAGATAGACATTTAATTGCTGGAAAAGCGCTTTTTATATGATTTCCTTCTATGTGAGCTATTGGGGCAGTCACGCTGTAGATTCCAGCAGTAATCAGCCATCATATGTCTGTCCCATCTGCCTTGGTACCTTTCCTCCATCACCATAATATCCTGATGAAATCTCTCCCCTTGTTCTTCGCTAAAATCTCCAAGGTTTTCTGGAAATCTGTCCAAGTGACTGTGAAGATAATGCAATTTAATGCTCATGTGTACACCCAGATTTCTAAATCTCAATAGCATGTTTTGTACCAGTTCTTCATAATTGTCTGCCTTTTGATTTCCCAAGAAGTTCTTCACTACCAACACAAAACTACACCATGCAGCAGCTTCAATGTCATTCATTTCCTTAGGAAAATTTGAATCTTTAATGAGTTTCCAAATTTGAGGACCATCAAAGATTCCTGCCTTCAGTTTTTCGCTACTAAGACCAGGGAAAGATCTGCAGATGTACATGAAGCAATTACCATCTTTGTCTAATGCCTTGACGACTGCTTCATTAATCCTAACTTTATGTGAAGTGGTGGTAGAATGATTTTTTCCCTGTCCACCAAAGGTTCGTTCACTATGTTTGATGCTCCTACTGTCAAGGTGTCCCTTGGAGGCCAATTCAGTTTCTCCCAGTGCTGATGTTTTGCTCTACTATCCCACATGCAGATGAAGCAAGGATACTTTGTGTATCCACTTTGCTGTCCAAGTAAAAAGTTGACCATTTTTAAATCAACACATATCAGCCACGAATGTTCATGGTAGCACAGTTTCTCCAAGACCATTTTGACATTTTGGTATTGTTCTGCAAGTTTAGTTGAGTGAGCTACTGGAAGAGATGCACACTGATTGCCATTGTTCAACAAAACACATTTCAAACTCCTTTTAGAACTATCTATGAAAAGCCTCCAGTCTACAGGACGATATACTTGTAAACCCATTTGCAGCATCAGGCCAGGAATATCCTTACAATATACAAGTAGGTCATCTTCACAGAAAAATGGAAGAAGTGCTTCTTCTCTGGTCCTGTAAGATGTAATTTTAGTTCCAGGCGTCAGACAATTTTTTTCACTTAGCCTTGAAGCTAAAAGTTCGGATGCACTTTTTGAGAGGTTGAGGTCTCTTATTAGATCGTTGAGCTCTCCTTGGGTAAATTGCGTAGGTGTTCTGAAACTTCCTTCATATTCTAGTTCACTTCCAGAACTAATGCTTAGCTCCATACCCTGCATTTCATCATCATCATCAGGTGGGGGAAGGTCAGGTAACATGGTAAACACAGGTACAGGCACATCTTCACAATGAGGGACAGGCCTTCTTGCAGATTCCATGTTAGGATACTCCCATTTTCGTTTCTTATGCTTATTGAATCCTTGTACTTGCACTGCACAGAAATAACAGTCATCATGATGATTTTTTTGCTCTCTCCACACCATTGGAACACCAAATTTGAAGCTTGTTCTTTGTCCTTTGCTCCATTTTCGTAATAATTCGATACATGCTTTGCACACTATGTGTGGTGCCCAAAACTTGTCTTGGTCCCCAAGCATAACCCCAAAATAGGCAAAATACACTTTTTTAACGAAGTCTGTTATGTTTCTTCTATGTTTTGTCAGTGTATATTCACCACAAATGTAACAGAATGAGTCTGGATCGTTAAGACAACTTCTTCTTGATGAGTTCATGCTTTTCACTGGAAAACAGACAACAACATAAAGTTAGTGCAAAAATCAAGCTATGAACAAACTTTTAGAACACTAATGAACACAAAACTATATTGAGAACTGCTCAGTTCAAGTACTAATCCAAAGAAATTAATGAGATGATGCGTCGCATTTACCAACAAGTGCTATAAATAAGATACCAAAAATCTCAAAAACTTGAGCCAATCTGGCAAAACTGATAGCATATTCAGAATCAGCACCCCAAAAATACCCCAAATTCATTAAAATATTTTGGGCACCAGAAAAAAAAATTTTTTTTGTTGACCTGTGTAATAGAAAGTGGTGGGTAAAGGGAGTGAAGGTGAAAACTTAGGGAGAATTGGGAGCAGGGGAAGGAACGGTAGATAAAGGGTTCCGAGGTGTCCTGCTCAGAGTGATGATGTTGACTAAGGCTGGGGTCACATTTGTGGCAACATTTTGAAATCCTAATCCGGTTTTGAGCTGTCAAAAAGCTCAAAATCCGATCAGGAACCGCTGCCCATAGGAGCCCATTATGGTAACCGGATTTCACTACGTGCAATCCGGTTACTGGCTCCGAATTTGCAGCCTGCGTGAAAAATCATGCACGCTGCAATTTTCGCAGTATACTAGTGTCCGCTCCCCCTAGAGACATGCTGTCCACACAGGACGGCATGTCAAGGGTTAACTTAACTGTTAACCCCTGAGCCGCAATTGTCAGCTTTCTACAATTCATTCTATTAAAACCCGGCCACTCCTGCATCACGACCAATATCCTACGCAAATTGCGTAAGCAACACAGACAGCTCCTCATTGAGGATGCTATACTGTAAAAGGCTTATGCAAATTGCATAGGATACTGGTCCTGATGCAGGAGTGGCCGGGTTTTAATAGAATGAATTGTAGACAATTGCGGCTCAGGGGTTAACAGTAAAGTTAACCCCTGACATGCCATCCTGTGTGGACAGTATGTCTCTAGGGGTGGTGGACACCCCCTAGAGACATGTTGTCCACATGGATTTTTATTATTTAACCCTTTGTTTATCCCTGCAGCAGCAGGGATAAACAAAGCAGGCGGCAACCGGATTGCTCCAGATTACACATCCAGAGCAATCCAGTTACCGCATTGCGGTTTAAAGAAAAGATTTGGACACAAAAATGTGTCTGAAGGTAATTGCGGTTCCCACATCCAAATCCGGATGCGGGAACCGCAATTACCTTTTCAAGTGTGACCCCAGCCTAAGTAGTTAGAAAGTTCAGACCTTCATATGAGGGTATAAACATTCGATTTTGAGATAGACATGAAGAACTGATAAAACTGTAAAGAGGTATGTTTGAGGAGTATAGATTGTTTCTCCTGGAGGTTTCTCTGATGTATTTAACCACAGGGTCCAGGAGTTGATAGTTTTTTGAGTTTTCGGAGTTGGACAGTTTAAGCTTTTCGTATATGCCTGATTTGCTTTTTTTAACCATTCTTTATATGTAGGGGCTTCAACACAATGCCGTGCAATGGTCATTTTAACCGCATTGATCAGATGTTTAGGTATATATTGGAGGGGTCTAAATTGAGAAGAATGAAGCCGGGTGTTATTGGTATATCTATGTTGAGGACTTTTTTTATGAACTCTTTAATGTTTAACCAGAACTGTTTGATTTTTATGCATTCTAGCCAAATTATCTCTCAGACCCTTCATCCTCCCTACTTTAATTTTTTGAGATAACAACCTTTGGGTTTTCATTGGCTGTAAGCCATAATCATCAACAGAAATAAACGCTTGAAATAGATCCCTCTGTTTGTAATGACTCTATATATTATATGCATTTCACTTTATGTATTGAATTAGTGAAATATATTAGGTTTTGATGGTATTCTAATTCATTGAGAAGCACTTATAATCATGATTTATTATGATTTTCCAATATGTCCATTAAAAATATTGTCAAGTCCGCTACCCTTATTACTTAGCCAATGCAAAAATTATACTTGATGCTGTACATAGAAAACTCCCTCTTTAGTAGACAGATATAAAACACTACTATTTAACACTAGGTGACTTACTGTTCTGTGTGTTCCAAAGTAGAATTCACTATGATGGAGAAATATTATAGCACACAGGTCTAATAAATCTATGCCATAAATGAATGAAACGCAGACAAACCCAAAAGCGTAAAATCATAAGTACCAAAAAATATTCACTTTCTTTCAATATCACAAAAACCCATTGTATAAGTTATGTAATATTGAGATCACCACTTTTTTTTATATTTTTTTTGTTTTAATTGTTAATTGGTTTTTAAGCCAAGAATTAAAGAGACTTCCCACTGACATGTGTTTTCAGTCCAAGACAAGTTTTCTTGGGTTTAATTACTTGTCAGCTTTAGTAATGTAATCCTCTGCTATGATATTTTATGACAAGTGCCTGGCATTCTGTCAATGATGGTTTAGTTCAAAGAAAATGAGTCTTTCCTGCTTGTAAATGGGAGTTTGTTGGGTTAAGTAATTGTTGTAGGTTTGCACAATTTACACTTTGTGCAACACCGTGTTTCATATGGCAGAAATTAAATCTAATGTATGACAAATAAAACAAGACTCTCAATCTGTCTGTGGCAATTTCTAGTCTTATTTCTAGCCTATAAGTAGTCATGCAAAATGTTGGCAGAACGGTTTGGGCTGATACTGGATATGTGGTAATCTGGAAGGCTTCACCCTAAATTTAAATGGTCACTGTTGCTTTAATAAGCTTAGCATAAATCAATAGTACAATCAAAACTTTGTAACTTTTTTTTTAAGAAAAATGTGCTTTTTTTCTTCACTTATGGACCACTTCTCTTGCTCCCACATGCCTCCTGGAGAAAAAAGAGCTGAAATCATGTTGGCTCAATATCAGGTCACAGCTCCTATTAAACTCCATTGAAGGGAGAGGATGGAGAAGAGAGGAACACTCAGCAGAATGAGAGACCAGAGAGACAGACAGATCATGCTGCACTTCACTGCTGACTTCACAGCCTCATAGCTAAGTATGGCAGTGTAATATCCTCAATGCTGTTGATGATTTTGTTTCTGTGCTATAGAGAAATAACAGCAATAATTTAATATATAATTTCCATCTGTTTGTGGGATTCATCATTGCAACGGCTCCACCCACTAGGTCAGAGACAACAGAAAACTCGAGATGGAGCTTGCAGAGGAGAAAACTAGTGAAAAATATGAGAAAAATGACATATAATAATGGCCATGTGCAGACATGACATTTTACTTTAAAGTCATATACTATGGGCTCTTGATTAGGAGTAAAAATAGATCTTCAGGAAGAGAAATGTATCAATGTAGGATACAGGGCTTTTCTTTGAGGCAGTTGAACGATAAGGGAAATCCCAGCTTCCTAACATATTTGGCTATTATATGCTGAGGAACACTTGCTGGGAAGTGATATGTTGTTCTTTTGTGGTTAGTTCGATATACAACAGTGACTGAGTGCACATTGAACCAAATTCCTGTTGCTAAATCAAGACCAAATTATAATTTGAACTGCCATCACTGACACCCAGTTATCATACAGGTTAGGATTTTTCCATACGTTGTATTCCAACAGTGTTGGGATTTTTATCTTGGTTTTGTATACCATTATGTCTCAGGGATAGACCCGGACTCCGAGGATAAGATAATTTTTTTCACCTGATCCCTTAAAAAACCTTACACATTAGGGGAAATCAGGTGTATTATCAGCTGGCTCTAAGCCCAAAATTCATGGTGTCACGCTAATATTAAACATGGCCACCATGAATTTCTAGTAATCAAATAAAAAAACAACACAGGGAAAAATATTTTTATTAGAAATAAAACACAACACAATTAGTGACTCCATCTTTATTGAACAAAAGACCCCCCACCCCCCTTACATAGTCCTGGGTCGAGGGTCCTGCGACGTCCCCTCCGGATCCAATATCAGGTTCAAAAACCTGAAAGATCAATATCAGGTTCAAGGACCTGAATGAGATGACACATCAGCTGATTGTTTGAAAGCCCAGTTAAAACAATCAGCTGATGCATCAGTAGAAAAAAAACATACTCATCTTCCTGCAGACAAGTCCTCTCAGCTCCAGGATCTGCCAGTAATCAGCTGATGCTGTTACCTAACAGCATCAGATGATCGTCTAAAGGCCCTGTTACACACAGAGATATCTGTGCATAGAGTGTTCGCAGATCTCTGGTTGCAGTGAAATCATGGACACATTGTTCCATTTGTACACGGCCACATAATGGAACAATGTGTCCATGATTTCACTGCAACCAGAGATCTGTGAACAATCTCTACACAGATATCTGTGTGTGTAACAGGGCCTTAAGTCCCGGTAAAAAGCCAGCTTTTTCCAACCCAGGCGGTTTAAATGATCAGTTGACAGCAGCAGCTGATGATCATTTAACCTCCCTGGCAGTATGATTATGTCAGGAATTTTGTACTAAAAGTGGTACCATTTTTTTTGGTAAAAAATTTCTTTTATGGGCAGAAATTTTATACATTTGTATTTCCCACCCAGTTCCGCCTCCAATGAGCCGCTGCGGCTCACAGAGACGAAACCAGGAAGTCATATGGAGGCATCCGAAGGGGCTCTCACCGGCAATCACAGCGGGGACATCGCTGGATCACCAGGAGAATGTAAGGAGACTTCGCTGCCATTTACCCCGAGCGTCAGATGTGGACCCACGGTGGTGCAGCTGTTTCAGCTGCACCAGGGCCCCTCAAGCATCAGTAGGGGCCCCCGTGACCCTGTGACAGAAGCGAGGAGGGTAACCGTTCCCGCCCCCCCCTCTCCTCTGCAGCCCCGGCTCCCAGACCCCTAGCCCCAGGCGGCAGCATTACCTCCCCGCCTATTAGCTATAGCTGCTAGCATAGCTGCTAGCACCCCCCGCTCCTCACCCAGAGCTGCTATCACCCCAAGAACCCCCCCCCCCGCCCCGCTCCTCTACAGAATATCTGCTGTAATGCTCTGCAGTGCTCCTCTGCTGTAATGCTCCGCAGAGCCCCTCTGCTGTAATGCTCTGCAGAGCCCCTCTGCTGTAATGCTCTGCAGAGCCCCTCTGCTGTAATGCTCTGCAGAGTTCCTCTGCTGTAATGCTCTGCAGAGCTCCTCTGCTGTAATGCTCTGCAGAATCTTTGCTGTTCTGCACTGCTGCTCTGCTGTAATGCTCTGCAGAATCTTTGCTGTTCTGCACTGCTGCTCTGCTGGTTTTATTCTTTGCAGTTCTTTGCAGGCAGTAAGATAATCACAAGCAGCGGACACCATTGTCTCATAGATAACTGACTCTTCTATATCTATGGGGACACAGCGCTTCTGCCCAGTGGTGGACCTTCAGCCTTGGGGGCCAAGGTGCAGCATTAGGTGAGGAGCAGGGGTGGGACTGGATGATTTGTGTGCTGGCAGCGTCAGGTGATCGGGTGATGAGCAGGGGTTTCTGTGCTGGCAGCACCTGGTGAGGAGCGAGGGGGAGGAGCATGTGGGGGTGCTGGCAGCGTCTGGTGAGAAGCGGGGGGGGGGCCGGCAGGTGGGAATTGCGTGCGGCTCCTGCCTTTTCATTGCTTACACTTCTGTACCATTTCTGTAACACGGCCCGCGGGTAAACCCGAGCTTGACTCGGGGTTACCGCTTCTGGTAATGAATGTTAACCCCGAGTCAGGCTCGGGAATACCGCTAGGGAGGTTAAGCCGGCTGGAGTGAAAAAGCCGACATTCTACTGCGGGACTTCCTGATCAGCTGATGCTGTCAGGTGACATCCTAACTTGTAGGATGGCACCTTTAGCCTGACGTATCTGGAAAAAAGCCATACTATATCGCCTGGGAGGAAAGACGGAGAATACAGGCGTCTCTTGTCGGCATGTCTCTTCATCCTGCCGGAAACTTGTGTAAGAGCATCTCTGGTCTCCGTCCAGATCTTGGAGAAGTCCATGGACAATGCATCAGCCACCGGGTTGCCGGACGCTGAGGAGATCGGCAGGGGCAAAACCAGGATGTTGCACGAATACCACGAGAAAAGGAGATTTAGCAGGCGACTCACTAGAGTAATTGTTGCAAGCGAACTCCGCCCATGGAAGAAGACAAGTCCAGTTATCGTGATGAGCATTGGCAAAGTGCCAAAGGTAGGTGGTGAGGACTTGGTTAATACGCTCCACCTGCCCATTGGACTGAGGGTGATAAGCAGAGGAGAAGTCCAACGTGATGTCCATATGCTTGCACAGCGCCCTCTAAAACTGGGAAGTAAACTGGACTCCCCTATCGGACACGATATGACGGGGAAATCCGTAAAGCTGGAAGATGTGTTTGATGAATATCTTGGCCAACTCTGGAGCAGATGGTAGACGGGGCAAAGGAACGAAGTGGGCCATTTTAGAGAAGCGGTCCACAACTACCCATATGACCATACAGCCAGAGGAGCAGGGAAGATCCGTAATGAAATCCATGGCTATGTGTTGCCAAGGAGCCAACGGGACTGGGAGAGGCAGTAGACGTCCAGCCGGCAACTTTCTGGACACCTTATTTCTAGCACAAGACGGACATAAAGCAACAAAATCATGGACGTCTTGATGGATAGTAGGCCACCAGTAGTGACGAGAGATCAAAGAGAGAGACTTTTTAACTCCGATGTGACCGGCAATTCTCGACGAGTGTCCCCATGACAGGACCATCCTCCTCTTATCCTGTGCTACTAAGGTCTTACCCGGCAGAATTCCAGCTACACGCAAGCGCATGCGCAGTATGGGGCTTGAAGCTCTAACAGCGGCGCGGGTGTACATACGTCACCCGGCGCCGGAAATGACGCGAATCGCCCCCACACAGAAGCGGTCCGGAATAGGAGAGCGGGGAGGCGCGCAGGGAGGCGCGCATTTGAATGTATGATGAAGATCACGCCTATTGAGGCGTGATATTATGAAGAGGGACAGCCTGGCTGGGTGACTATGAATACCATAGTCACTCATTAACATCAGTAATGAGGTACTTTTAGAACGTTTATATTCAGTTTCAATATATGCATTTAGGAGCTAAAAGGAGTGTAGGGTAAGTGTTACTATGCTCTAGGGACAGCTTTTAATAGCTTAGGAGGTGGTTTGGGGGTGACAGGATCCCTTTAAAGAATATTAATATTAGAAAGGTAATAACCATTAAATTTTATAGTAAAGTATAAAAATAGAAGGATCAACCACCAGTTTTCCTTTTTTAGAGATGGGGGGACCCTATGCTGTTTTTTTTTTTTAAGTTATTTATTAATAATAAATAAATATTTTGAAAAAATAGTTTGGAGTCACTTCTGTTTTGAATTACCAGCCAAAGTAAAGCTGTCAGCTGTGGTCAGCAGGCTCCAGCCATTGGCTTTACCCATCTGACGATCAAAAGTAGGGGGGGACCCCACGTTGTTTTCATTTTTTATTTATTTATTTATTTGGCTAAATACAAGGCTAAACACCCTTTAGTGTCACATGAAAGGCACTAATGGGTGCAAGCTTAGATTATGGTGGGGGTTCGGATATTATATACAGTTTGACATCTGTATATCTATCTAGCTATCCTAGCTATTTAGAGTATGTAAAAGATTATGTAAAAAAAAGTGTTGTGTGTGGTTTGTGTGCGGGCTGTGTGCTGTCTGTGTGTGGCCCATGTTCGGTTCGTGTGTGGTCCTTGTGCCGCATGTTTTTCTCACACCCATTGATTTGGAGAGATGTGCAGCCACTCGTAGCATGCTGCGATTTACCCCACATTGCCAAATTTTGAACATGAAAAAGTAGCAGATATGCTTTGACCTATTGGTATGTGTGCAATGGGATCGATCCATAGGATCCCTAAACCCCAGGGACTCAATCCTAGATAAGCCCATGATGTGATTGCGCAGATCCACTTTCACAGAATGAAGGAAGCATTTCTGGCTTGGCTGAGGAACAAGCCTTCTTTAAGTAATTCATCACCGAATTGCAGTTTTTGCAGTTATTTTAATTTCTTATTCATATGGCAAATCAAAGAAAATAACCTTTTTCCTGTAGTTGTATTTTATTAAGTCTTCTTTAAAAATCCAGTGTGGATTGGTGAATACAGTGCAGTGCTTATCAACGCGTTACCCACCCCCAAAAACAAACACTTAGACAAACAACCGTCTATGCAGTTATGAACCTATTTGGAGTTCTCAAGGTGTTGAACACACTTGTCATGCGTTTCTATTTATGGGTCAAGGGAGAGAACCTCCTGGATACAATTTGCACCACAGAAAGCTCATGCCATTAAACCCAATGTTGGTCAAGTTAATTTGTCTCGTTATCAGGTGTTGTCCTTGTGTCCTTTTATATCTGTCACCTATAGCTCCTGTCAATAGGTCCTATATGTCACATAGATCTAGTATACATCGATTGTTTCCATAAATATGGCAATTTTATTCCCTGCCCGACGCCTTTCGCCTCTCCAAATTAAATGAGAGGCTCATCAGGGGCTTTGGAGATAAAAATAATAAAGATGTGTGGGTCACACTAGTCGTATGTGATCCAGGAGGTTCTCTCCCTTGACCCATAAATACCCATGAGAGCCACAGGTTCTCCTTCCTGCCACCAGAAATGTATTGGGTGATATAATTCACCTGATTTTCCCACCCCGGGAGTTTTTAGTTTTTTTTTTTTTTTTTTGCTCTGGACTTTATATTGCTGCTTATCTTGGCAGAATGTTTGATTTGTTTTTCTTCTATAATTTTTTCTTTTTTTTTCTTCAATGTCTTGTACCCCTGGTTTGGCTGATGTTATATGCCTGATTGCGTTTTGAGCTGCAGTTCACTTTATTGCCTGTTCTTGTAGTGGGGCGCTCTTTTGGCGCAGTAATAAGAAGTCTACTGCTCAGTGTAATGTATTTATTTCATTATGAGTATTATAAATGTTAAAGGGCTGAACTTGCTTTGTAAAAGTTGTTTGGTGTGGAGGGAACTAAATTAGGGTGCTTTTACATCTGTGTTTTTGCAAGTCTGGCAGATGTGTTCTTGCAAAAGCCAGATACGGCACACTTGCGCCAAGGTTGCGCTTGTGCTAATGCTTTGTAAATGGACCTCTGGACAAGTGCGGAGGCTTGCGTTTTTGACAGTTATCCGGTACTTCCAGCACCTCTGGTGCCGGACGAAAAACGCTGCTGGCTACACCTTCACTGGTCAGAGAGGGATTATACTTACTTATCTCCTCGATTCAATACAAATAGCGGGATTGATTATATCTTGATGGATGATGCTGTGCTACATAAATGCTGTAAAGCGGAGATCGGCCCAATAACATGGTTGAACACGCCCCCACCCTGCTTTCCATCACTGACTCTGGTTCAGTGACACCCTCAGCAACATGGAGATTAAATAACTACCTACTATTCAACATAAAGATTAATGCTTTAGCATATCCTTCCAATTAAAATAATTCTTTTCATTAAATGATAATGGTGCCACATTGAATGAGACTCTTTGGACAGCTCACAATGCCTTTATTAGAGGGGTTCTCAATAAGATTTCTGCTAGCGAAAGAAAGTGATGGTGAGACATTTAACTGACATCTTGTCTAAACTTCAAACTCTGGAGAAAGCTAATAAAGATAACCCATCAATAAATTTTATTCGGGCAATTATAGACCTAAGTAACTGCCTTCATTCATTTCTGATTCTTAACTATGAAAAAACTTAAAAATGGCCAAATCTAAATTTTACAACTTGGGGGATAGAGCCTGGAGGTTATTGGCTAGAAGGGTGAAGAAAAAAGAAAGCCAAAACAAGATCTCATGCATAGTTAAAGCAGACAGATCCCATGTCTTGAATCCCATAAACATAGCCAATAAATTCAGAGAATACTATCGCGAACTATACAATTAAAATTCTGACCCCTGACCCTCAAACTACTAAACCTACCCTCCAGGTTACTCAATCCTTTCTCCAAAACGTTTCTCTTCCTAGAATCTCTCCAACACAATTAGGCGACCTTAACTCTCCTTCACATTCTTGGAGGTCCGTCAAACCATTAATGCAACAAAAAAACTCTCTTTTTCTGGCCCTGATGGATTTTGTAACTCATCATCAATTTGCACAGACTCTGGTCCCTTATTTGTTGAGAGCCTTCAATTGATGGCAGGCTAACTCTGATATTAAGCGGGAAAATCTGGAGGCTTCAGTTGCTATGCTACTTAAACATGGGAAACCCACAACGACCCCAGGTACGTTTAGGCCGATATCTGTTTTGAATTGAGATCTAAAAACTTATGCTAAACTCTGGGCCTACAGACCTCTGGCAATGCTGCCTTTACTGATATGTTCAGACCAGGTCGGGTTTATTCCAGGCAGGCAGGCGAAGGATGGGACTAGGAGGGTAATTAACCTAGTTGAAATCATGGAAAACACTAAATTCCCCAGTAAGCTCTTGTCCCTAGATGCTGAAAAAGCGTTTGACAGAGTGTACAGGAGGTACATCAACAAAGTCATTGACAAGTTCGGTATTATAGGACAAATTAAGAAGGCCATTATGGCTCTCTATACTAATTCTCGGTTTGTGCGTCTGTGTTCTTCTCCCAAAACTTTAATATGACCAAAGGCTCACGTCAGGAGAGCCCTCTATCCCCTGTTTTATTTTTACTAGTAATGGAGCCTCTGGCTGCGGCCATTATAGCTAACCCCAATATCAGTGGAGTCCTGGTGGGTCAGATGGAACACAAAATAGGGCTTCATGCCGATGATGTAATTCATGCATTTACAAATGTAGGGACATCCTTAGGGGCTATAATGTCCACTTTATTTGAATTCTCTAGTGCCTCTTACTATAAGCTTAATGTCTTCAAATTGGTATTGTTCCCTATCAACATTGCCCCTGATGTAAAGTCCAAAATTCAAACGCAATATCCATTTGTTTTGGCTCAGGAGGGATTCACGTGTGTGGGGATCAAAACAACTAATTGCTTTAATATTGTCAAACTAAACTTTGAGGCCCTACTCAGAGATATTTGTAAGGACCATGATAGACAGACATTCCTCTCTCTTTATTTGGATAGCAAGAACCCAGTCAGTCAAAATGTTATTACTACCAAAATTATATATATGTTTTGATTCCTGCCGTTAAGTTTCCCAAGTAGGTATATATCTCTTCTATAAGCCCTCTAGGGTAAATATATTTGGGCTAATAAAAAACCTTGAATCTCAGCCAAAATATTGTTTTATCATTATTCCCAGGGCAGTATGGGAGTACCCAATTTCTCTCTATATGACCTAAATAGATATCAGAAGCTTCACCTTGTGTCGTTGTGAGAATCACAACCACTATAAAAACATATCACGGCTGCTGCAGTCCCCAGCGTGGTGCATATAGAGCAAGGAGGATGAAGGGTTAAAAACAACACTGCTGTATTCCACGAGATGCCAAAGGGACAAATCAATATCATATTCCCATGTTTCAGGGATTAATAAATCCATATTATATTCACCCTTTGATGTCTTGTGGAATACATCAGCACCCTTCATCCAGCCTATTTTAATTTTCTGAGATAATGACCTTTTTGTTTTCATTGTCTGTAAACCATAATCATCAACATTTACATAAATAAACACTGACATACAGGGCTGGCTCCAGGTTTCTGGGGGCCCCGGGCGAAAAAGTCTCAGTGGGCCCCCTTTAGTACATATCGCGGACTATAATATATATATATATATATATATATATATATATTGCCGCACACTTACTGCAAGCCCCATAGACAATGCATGGGGCTTGCTGCAAATGTGCAGCAAGTGCAGCCGCTAGGCGGAAAATGCGGCAGATGCAGGGTTTTTTACCGCAACTGCCGCATTTTTCAAAAAACGCCTATGTGAAATCAGCCTTACAGGAACAGTGCCTGCTGAAACCAGTAAGAGCTGTTTCTGACAGTGAGTATATTACATGTTGTTAGGAGCGGGCTAAGGTGCGTTTGCGTTCCCTTGCGCTTTTTAAAAGTCCCCTGTAAATGCAACATGTTGCATTTTTGTGCGTCTGAGGATTCTTGGTATATACGCAAGCATCCTGAAGCGCACAAATAATACAAGCAGCTCAATAGAGCCGCACTGCCATATGGGTGGCACCGCAGCCAAGCTGAGTGTCTTGCCATCCGGATCTCTCTTTCTCCTCACCTCTCTTCTCACTGCTCCGGTCTCCTCCGGTCGCTCTGCACATATCAGCACAGTGATGACAACATCGTGCCCCTCCATGCTGAGCTGCAGAATGTAGACAGCGGCAGAACAGACTCTGGAGAAGAATGCTGCTGGCAAAGGCAGCTGGGACTTAGGAACGGGAGCGGAATCTGCGGGGGGCTACCCAGGGGCGGACCTACCGTGGTGCAGCTGGTGCAGCTGCACCAGGGCCCCGACCGGCTAGGGGGCCCCTGAAGCCTGCAGGGGGGCCCCCAGCCGACCCCCATGACCGTGTACCAGTGTGGCAGAGGAGAGAGGGTTAACCGAGGGAAGCTTCCTGCTTCCCCTGGCTGAGCCTGCCCCTCCTCTCCTCTGCTGCCCCGGCTCCCAGGAATGTGCTGCTTGCTCGATGCAGGTAGGAGCAGCAGCACATATGGCCACCCCTGCCGAAGGCCGATAGCACCAGGGCCCCCCGGTCGCAAGGTCCGCCACAGGGGCTACCACTGGTACACATACCTCGTATGCACACGGCTCTGCTCCATACACCTCGTATGCACGCGGCTCTGCTCCATACACCTCGTACGCACGCGGCTACGCTCTGCACACCTCATACTGATACAGCTCTGCTCCGTAACCTCGTCACACTGACTCCGCTCCGTACACCTCGTACACACTCGCTCCGTCTACCCGTACACACTCGGCTGGCTCGTACACCTCAACACACACGGCTCCGCTCCATACACCTCGAACACACACGGCTCCGCTCCATACACCTCATACACATGCGGCCTCCGCTCCATACACCTCATACCCACACGGCTCCGCTCCATACACCTCATACCCACACGGGTCCGCTCCATACACCTAGTACCCACTCGGCTCCACTCCATACACCTAGTACACACTCACCTCTGCTACATTCACACTGTAAATCCCTCCTTCATAAACTTCACCTAATTGAGCATCATGGTGGCCAGTGCAGCAGAGTCCTGCATACACTGAGGAGCTCATCATGTGAGCCCTGACTCCTCCCCTCCATGTGACATCATCACAGGTCGTGTCAGCAGTGTGCGGCTCTGTGTCGGCTCCCACAGAGGGAGACCTCCAGAGCTGCAGGAGGCTGCAACTGACCTCCCTGCAAATTAGCCCCCCCAGCTGCCTCCTGGATATGGCCCTGGCTGTGGGGGCAGTGCTCAGGGCCCCTGAGGCTAGGGTCACACTTGTGTTGTGACCCTAGCCTGACGCAAGTATTTTCATCTGCAGCGCATAGTGTTTAATGCTATGCGCTGGAGCCCATAGAAACCCGATGTTTACTTTGCCAACCACTGGTTGGCAATGTAAACAGCGGGTTTCTATGGGCTCCCTTGCTGACAGCGCATAGCATTAAACGCTCTGCGCTGCAGCAGACAATACTTGCGTCAGGCTAGGGTCACAACACAAGTGTGACCCTAGCCTCAGGGGCCCCTGAGCACTGCCCCCACAGCCAGGGCCCCGGCACTTGCCCAGGTGCGCCGGGTGCTGACGCCGGGCCTGCTGACATACATCACTGTAATGACTCTATATAATATATACGTTTCACTTTACGTATTGAATTACTGAAAAAAATAACTTTTTGATGATATTCTAGTTCATTGAGATGCTCCTGTATGCCACTAGTGATGGGGGAGTGCTAATTTATTCACATACTTTCACTTCATAATTACATCATGTATTGCTTTGTTTATTTTATGCAGAAAGAAAAAGAAAAGGGCGCATGTGTAAACACACAGGGCTATTTGTATAAATAAAAAGTGCCAGTGCACTCACCTATAATGGTTGTGTACATCTACACAACCAAGATTAAATGTGTGGTTAATGGGGCTCCAGGTCGCCTCTCTGTAATAATGCTGCCGTCCTGCCACTGTTTGCATTCGCAACTCCGTGCTCCCCGAAAATTTGCATGATCTTGCCGGACCGGACACCACGTCACCGCAGGTCCTCAGTTGTTTATCCAGTAGCTAGGTAACCGCAGGTCCTCAACCCTCCAGATATGCCAGGATGCTCCTGCCGCTTTGGCTCCATAGAGAGATGTCTCACATAAAAACAATAGTAACAGCGGTCTCTGGGACCGCCAAAGGAATACTGGACAAATGAGTGGATAAGAACCGACCTTTATTCTTCCTCCAATACCACTGCCACAACCGCGTTTCGATGGTCTAAGCCATCTTTCCTACCTGATGAAGACGGCTTAGACCGTTGAAACGCGTTGTGTAAAGTGGCCATAAGAGTTATGTTTTAGATGTATTTATTTAACACTGACAGCCCCATTTCTATCTCACTAGCAGTAAAGACACCTAATTTTTTGATCAGAGGTAATCTATGGTACACAATAGGTAGTCCAGATACTTAAATCCCTTCAAAGAGTGAAAACCTGACTCATGTATAATAGACAAAAATTTGGACTATACAATCATTTTATCCATAGTGCAAAGAGTTGTAATGTGCTTGATACAGTGGTTAAATTGAGAAGGTAATTAGGTCTATTATGTAGCCGATATTTATAAACGTCAGACAGGTTACATCCGTAAATGACGGTAATTGTGTGACCAGAATACACGCTATCGATTCTGAAAAGAAATTGGTTCTGAGAAACCCAACTCGTTTCTCCTCTAGTAAATAATATTAAGAGGTTCATCCGGGGTCTATTGGCTCATCCAGTCTCTACAGGTCACTAGCAGACATAGTGTGTCCTAATAGAGTTTCTTTCTCCAGTCCTGAGTCACTGGGTTCAGAAAAGGTCATACAGAATCAAACATGGGCACTGGAGTGAAATGATATAGATGTGAGGGGTCATACCGTATGTAACAATCTTAATCCTAATGGTGGGTTTACACACACCAACTTATCTGTCCAACTTCTGACCAAGTTGCTGGTTGTAGTGAAATCATGGACACATAGTTCCATATGTGTCCATGATTTCACTGCAACCAGCAAGTTGGTCCGAAGTTGGACAGATAAGTTGGTGTGTGTAAACCCACCATTACAGCAACATATTTGTTAAAGATACAATCTTCAAACTAAGAACATAGAAGAATGCAATCTTCTCAGAAACAGAGAGCGGGGGATAGCCAACTTCTTTTTGATGGAGACCATCTATGAGTTAGTTCTCAGCTCTTAAGGTACCGTTACACAGCACGATGTTGCTTGCAACTTCGCTGACATTTTGGTTTATTATTTTATTTCCTAACTTTGACTTGACTTGACTAGATAGAGATTAATATGGTGGCAATGAAATGCAGGCTGTCAGAGGAAACATTTGTGGATTAGCAGTTTTCGGTGGCATCATTACAAGCTAAAAAGGAGTAGTACAGTTATTACTGGGAAAGTTGAATTTTGCCTGTTGGTTCATGCCAATGAGTCAAGTAATATGTACAGCTGGGTTCTTGTATTAAGCTTTATATGGATGTAGTGGGATCTGCCAGTTTTGGGGCTTTATTCCATGGACAATGCTGTACAGAGTGGTAGCCTTATTCATTGCAAGCATTGGGTTTCTTATAGAACTTGGGTTTGCTTGAGATTTTTTTCAATCTTGGTGGTGCTGCAGCTTTGGGGGTTGTACTTTCCAGGATAGAAGGTGTGCTTTTACTGTGATAACCTGTCTGTGGCGCAGTCTATTAATGCGTTCTCAGCTAAATCTCCCCCTGTAGTTGCGTATCTGTGACACTTGTTTAAAACAGAATATCTATGTGGTAGCTAAACATGTTCAAGGGTATTCAACGAGGTGGCTGATGTGCTATCTTGCGTTCAGTTCCACAGGTTCCAACGTTTGAGCCCATGGACGGAATATAGTCTCACGGCTAGTTATGGGATGTGGCAAAGCTCTAGTATTTGAGCTGATTAAACAATCAGTGACTGAGGCTACTCGGTGCCGATATTAAAAAGTTTGGGATGAATGGGAGTATTTTACTTTCAGTGCAAAGGTGGGTTCTCATTATAAGGACAGGGTAATCTTTGTTTTGTCTTTTTGTAGGCAGTGATTTTGTGGCGTGGCAATCAGTGTCCGTGGTATTATAGTTGTTGGTGGCCTTAGCATTCCTGGTGTAAAGGATGTGACAAAGGATTTTTTTTGGTGCGGCATTCATTAAAAGGTTTCCATAGGGGTATGCATAGTAAAGATTAAAGGATGCCAATTTCATTTGATTTGTTAGGGAGGATGTAAGGAGCAAGTAGACAATAAATATTCAGCCCATCAGTCTGGAATGTAAGGAAAATAAAATCCTCTCTTTATTCACAATTCCATTAAAAACAAAATAAAAGCATCCAGAAATAACACAGGATTCCTTCTTACACATTTATCTCTTGTGATGTGGTAACCTTGCATTTGGTTATTCCGCATCACCTTGCATTGGCAGAGCTCAGCTATCATTTGAACAATTATAGTTCATATTCTAACAATTGAAAACAATTTATTCTAATCTCTTGGGAATACTTGTTGAGCCATAATTATTTTTCTTTTAATTCATACTATTTTTTACAATTGTAGGGAGCACCGATAGGCTCAAATTTTTCTCCCTTCCTTACGATCTTGTATATGGCCTGGAGGGAGGAGCACACTACCTTTACTGAACACAATCCATTTTTTGATGATTTGGTCTGGGACGGTAGATACTGGAAGACCTCCTTTTTGTATGGTTGGGCTGTACATGCCTTTATACTTTACCAAGTTCCAATAGCTGTAATTTACAGTTTTTATCATACCCTACTACAAGGACCACAGCTTGTTTTAGCTTTTTTTGCAGGGGGATGTAGTGATAGAATCAGTGCAGGCTTCACTATATCGTAAAAAATAATCTGGTATTCTACCTCACTAGACTCGAGCTGCCATTCGCAGGTTACTATTAAATCAATCTCTTATGGAGAAATGGTGAGGGCCAAACAAATTTGTTCAAACAAAAATAATTTTGATAATGAAAAGGATATAATAAATAATAGTTTATTAGATAGAGGTTATTCTAAATCTTCTATCAATAAAGCGATTTGTAGAGTCAACCTGAAGTCGAGGGCAAATTTTCTTTCTGACAGCAGGTGCAGGGGAGAAAGCAAATGAACACAATCGGTGACTCTCTCTACTCCGTGTAGTTTTCAGTATGCCCAGATAAAACATTTTGTTTGCAAATACTTACCTATTCTTGATCAGGATGAGAAATTGGAGAAAATAATGAAGGATGGCTTTTGCTGTGTTGCCAGACACGATCGTTCCTTAGGCAATATGCGCTCTCCCAGTTTGTTTGAGGAGCATATCTCATAGACTGTGAGCCCTCGTGGACAGGGTCCCTGCCCCTCCTGTACCTGTACGTCCTGATCGCCTAGATTTAGTGTACTTGTTCTTGTCTCCCTCATCCTCACGTAAAGCGCCATAGAACCTAATGGCGCTATATAAATAATAATAATAATAATAATAAAAAAGACAAAAACACATTGGTTGTCATAGAAGGGATTTTTCAGTTGTACTGACAGTGCCTCTAATGACTGTATTTTTTCTCAAAATACAAAAAATTGTTTTTCTGTGTCAACAGGTGCGAGCCGCGATATCAAGGATTTTATCAATTGTAAATAGCACTATAACCTTTATTACTTACAGTGCAGTATTTACAACTTACAGTACATCATGTGCACTATAAGAACACTTAAGAGAAGAATTGAGGAACATTTGAGTAATTTACAGAATATAAAAACAGCTCATATTTGAGAACTGTAAGACATTTTGTATCCTGTCATAATGATTGTGACGACATGGACTTTTTCAATGCATACTAAAGGGGGTGTCACACGCGTCAATGTCGTCAGTGAGATGATCGCTGACGACATTGACGGCTGATCGCTGGTGAGCTGTCACACAGGCAGACACACCAGCGATCAATGGACCAGAGACATCGTGGAAACGATTTAAATATCGTTTCCACGATGTCTTGCTCCTGCTGCCAGCCTGCTGTAAGCGGGAGCAGGCTGGTCTCCAAGGTAAACTGCGGGTATCTAGGCAGCGCGCGCTGCCTAGATACCCGACGTGTACCTTAGTTACCAGCCTCCTCCGCTCACCGGCTGGTATCTAAGGTACACAGCGGGTAACTAGGGACCCTAGTTACCCGCTGTGTACCTTAGATACCAGCCGGTGAGCGGAGGAGGCTTGTAACTAAGGTACACGCGCGCGCTGCCTAGATACCCGCAGTTTACCTTGGATACCAGCTCCCAGCGCTTGTGAGAGGCGCTGGGAGCTGGAATATCGCATCTCCCGGTGTCACATGCAGCGATGCTGCGTGTACACCGGGCGACCATCGCCAGGTTTTAGGACAGATTCTAAAACCTGGCGATCATCAACCAGCGATTTATCGCTGGTTGATTCAGTATGTCACACGCATCAATATCGCTGCAACGTCACGTGCAGCCGAGATCATGCAGGCGATATTGACGCGTGTGACATACTCTTAAGAGTTAAATTCTTACATTAGCCAGATATGTTTGAATTTGTTTGCTAACTTGTAATAATCCACTCATTGTTTCTACAAGACTGGTAGGAGTCTGCTAGTGTTTAAAGTTTGTAATGTCATTATCTTACCCCTTTGTCAGGGAAGGTCAGATAATCAGAAAAATTAAGCATGTGAGCCTTAAATTGTATTACTATGTGTATTGCTGACTCTATGTAAATCACCTCAGCCACCTTTGTTTGATGTCCTGCATTGCAGGCTAAATGTAAATAGCCTTAGCCCCTTTCTTTCCTCATCATTTAAATGAACATTATCCAATCTAACCAATGAGAGCACAGTGTTAGTAAACCAATCGTGAAGATCCCAATGGTCTGAATTGAGTGCTTGGGAGTATATAAGAAGGACTGTTCATTTGACCAGAAGTTAAGCTACCAATACCAATTTAGGATATGCGGATCCAATTGGCAGGCCATAACTCGATGCCTAGGCACTTCGGTGCCGACCAAGGGAATGAGAACCTGGATTTTAATACTACATGGACTTCAGCATCGAATGCTAGGATTTGGCATGGATATCAAAGACTACATAAGGAAGAAACCCAGGTTGGGATAATCCAGTCACCTGGCTACAGACTTTGCTGTGCTTGGTCAGCTTCCTAAATCTGGCATTATTCCTTTCTCGGTGGACACCTACCGAAAGCGGGGTGCTGCTGGCTTGGAGTAAGTAGCCCTGGAAGCTCTGAGGCATTCTAATCCCTGGTGAGCCAGCGGAAGGGTGAGAAATTGTTGCCTGTTACATTTTATGTTTGGCTTGTTATGTGTTATATACTGTTAACTGTTTGGGGATCCAATAAAGCCGTAATATTGTGGTTCTCTCACCCTGTGCTGTCTGAGTAGTGTTCCGCCCACGGTTAAGGAGGTCAGGCGTTCAGTTCAGATGAGCCCTGGTCCTTGCTGTCTTTCTAAAGGGGGCCGGGCCAGCGGACGAGAGCACCCATTGACCCCCATGTCTCCACAATGATAATATAGATACATTCCATTTTTTGGGGATCACAAAGGTTAAGTGCCCTTCTAGGGAGATAATTAGTTTAAACACCTGCTTATGAGGGAAGCATAATGCATTCTTACCGTACTCTTGACACTAAAATCCCATCTGGTATGAACTTGAAAAATTTTTTTTTTCAGTTATTAAATAATAATGTTTTGTTGATTTACTCTGATATATATTTATATGTTATATTTATTTTTGCATGTTTAATTTACAAGTATATTGAGAGGGATTGGGATACTTTCATTGGCTATATTCAATTGAGGCTGGGACTGGTTAGTTCATGTATAAATACTTTATTAATTTTATTTGTATTAATTTCCTGTTCCTCATGCTATGATTAAGGGTGTTTTCTTTAGACCAAGTAGTTGAAGATCCATTTACAGGAAGCTCACAATGTTGATTTGTCATCTTCTTGTCATTACAGCCACTTATCTTTAAAATTATAGAATATCCATTGAATAATTGATAATTAGCAACATTTATAAGGTTTCTGCTGTTGGAATGAATTCAAGGCGTTGTCCACTACTTGGACAACCCTCTCTGAATCAATATGTTTCTCCCAAGTAAAATAATAACACCTATACACACATCCGTTGCCAGTGCCATGACATTCTTATATCCCTGCAGCCAATCAGCAGCCACATCTTCACTGTCTTCTCTTTAAGATCTAATTGACATCCAGAAGAAGCAACAGATGTGAATGCTTTCTCACTTCCTCTGGATGTTTGATTTGTCCCAAGGAGAGTGAAATAAAGTGGCTGTTGATTGGCCATGAGTATGTCTCAAATTATAGATAACTGTGACTCTAAATAATAAACTAAATCTCAACAGAGTGCACTTATTAAAATATAGCCTTTAATAGTTTAATTAAAATTAATTTCAATCGTGAGTGACCTCACACCTAGTGTCCATAAAAACACACCATCCATACAGGGGAGGGGGTTGTTTACCTACAATCACCCTGTCCTGTATCCTGCCATGAGCTAGCAATGTCATTCAAGCCCCAGGAGAGCCAGTGCTGACACCAGTGCAGCAGTACAGCCCCTGGATGTGAGTATAGGCGATAATATTTCATTTGGAGAAAACATACAGATTTAGAAGGGTTGTTCAACTGTGAGCAACCCCTTTAAACCAATGAAACTGGAACAAATAGGCCGAATGCAACTTTTATATATTACCGTTAAGTACATAATCACATATCTTTTGTCCTCCCACAAAATATTCTATGTCATACTAATGGGAGCTCCACTATAGTACACCACAACCACACAAACAGAAAATAAGAGCCACAAAAATATGATAGTAAAACTATACATTTATTGAGTAAATATGACAAAACAATAATTTAATGTTACATACAGAGGTCCTAAAGTAAAAATTAAAATCATTGGCAGTCATACAATCATGTTTAAGACCCACAGTACCATATCATTGATGTAGCCAAATTTCTTATTGTGCAAATACACGCAACATATAATATCACAAAATTTAGGACAAAAACTAAAAAAAATGCTAGTGCATCATAGTCCATAATAACATGTTAAGTCACAGATGGATGCATAAACAGTTCTTCCCCATAGTACATTAATCGGGGAGGGGAATACCGTGTACCTGCTACAAGCCGAATGTGCATTTCACATCTCTGCTTCTTCATTGGTGACTGCGTCAAGAGTGACACAGGACTGCAGAAAAGATCATCAATCTTGGCAGCACATTGTCCAGTGTAATCATTGGAGGAACCGTGGCAGGATTAAGCTCCGAGTTCTCAGGCCCTGCATTCCTGCTGGAATTTTTGAGGCACATGCAGCAGGGGTTAAAAACAAAAGCCAACTATGCTTCTCTTTTCAGACTCTGCTATTGTTTACACAAGCTAATAGCTTTATCACCTGGGGATTATCAATACAGGACTATATTGTCACGCGCGAGGCAGTCCAACAAAGCCCCCACTGTGATTGACTGTGATTGATACCTCGCTGTTCTCCCAGATCTACTACATGCCTGGAACAAAATGCTTTCATTGTGACATTAGGGCTGCACCCAGTAACCTGAGTTAAATATCGTTAGTTTCAGAATCTCTTTGCCTACACCATGCTGCTCTACAATGATGTAGCAAATGTTAACTGACAGATTCCCTTTTGGCTTTCCTGACATTTGAGTATAAAATGTTGAGTGCAATATCATTATACATGCTCTAAAAATCTAGATAGCTAGCTATAAATATGCATAGATATGATGGATATATGGATAGATAGATTAGATAGATGATAGACGGATGTCAAACAGCTATATAAAGTTCCATCCCCCTACATATTCTAAGCTTGCACCATTTAGTGCCTTTCATGTGGTACTAAAGGGTGTTTTGCCTTGTGCTTAGCCACAAAATAAATAACTCATTAAAAAATTATGTAGAGTCACCCCTATTTTTGATACTACTACTAAGGTAAAACAGACAGCTGCACCACAGCTGTCAGATTCACCTTGGCTGTAATCCAAAACAGAAACAGAGGTCACTTCACTCTGTATTTTTAAATTGTTTATTTATAAATAAACAATTTGAAAAAAATATCTGTGCCCCCCCCCCTTCAAATTTGATCACTAACCAAGGTGCAGCTGACAGCTGGGGACTGGTATTCTCAGCCTAGTGAGGCCCATATTTTTTAGACCCTCCCCAGCCTAAAAATAGCAGGCCACAGCCGCCCAAGAACTGGTGCCTCCTTTAGACATGCCAATCCTGGCGCGCTTCGCACCAGTTCTTTCTGCTGTCCTGGGCATAGGCAAACATGGTAATGGTATTTTGAGTTGATGCCTACTATGTATTGTCAGCTGGAATCAAGCCCAGGGAGTTAGTAATATCGAGGCATCTATGAGATACCCCACATTACTAACCCAGCCAGTAATAACAAAAAATAAACACACCCTAAAATATTCTATTTGAAAAAAGCACTCCCTGACACATTTCATATTTCACCAATTTATTTTAAGAAGTAACACCAACAAAAAAAACTAATCCTGCAGTAGTCCACAGATTCTGACTTAGTCCACCGAATCTGATGTATCGACAAAACAAACCTGTAAAACATAAAAAAAGTTAGTAAAAGAAAGAAAGAAAGACAAACCCTCATTTACCATTTTATTACCCCATCCAAATCCGAAGCAGGTCCAACATAAATCCCATGGATTTCCCTCGATGACTCAGTCTCCCAGCATATGGGGGCACATTCAGAGAACCCCCCACAGGCTGGAAGAACAGACACTCCAGCCTCACATGCTGCATCCTGTGTGAGACGGGAGTGTGATGTGTGATTACATCAGTGGGGTTAACGAAGGTCAAAAGCGTAGGCTTACACAGTGGAACAGCATGGGAGTGTGCCCTTTAATGAAGTCAGTGAAGTTACTGCAGGCAACAGAGGGAGCACACTCTCGAGGTTGTGGGATACCCTCTGTGTGAACCGTAGTGTTTTATCGTGCAGTACTACGTTTTCACGCTCCTGTATCTTGCAGGATGCAGCGTGAGAGTCTGGAGTGCCTTCTTTTCCAGCCTATGAAAGATTTCTTCTCTGAATGTGCATTCAGCATAGCACTTGCATGACATACGGACTGAAGCTGGCATGTCGCTCACATCTCACTCAAAGACATTTTCAGGAGCAACAACAGAGTGATTCTCATACAATGTGCGAGAACCCTTAAACATACCCACAACATTCAAGAGGGAAAGTGTAATTGAGTTGTGTTACCCTGTGTATGCCAGAGAGCTAAAAGTGTACGCATTTGGTGCGCAGGTATATTTGTGTGTTACCCAGGGTAGGCATCTCACTAACCCAACAAAATGGTGATTGGTGGCAGTATGCAACAAGCATGATAAAAATTCAGATAGAAATCAAAATGTTGCAATTTATTTGTAGTTGATTTCATGAAGATGTTCCTTTGAAACCATTTTTTTGCATTGGAGTGCTACAGTTTCTACTTATTTGGCAGCAAGAAATGTGATACGAATGTGTGAGAAAGGATTGTAGGGAGCAGTTAGACTAGGGTCACATTAACATTATGGGCTGCACTAGGGGGTTTGCATTAAAAACATAGATTTTGGCAGCCTAAACGCAGTGCTATCACCATGTAGCACTGCGTTAACCTGCCAATGCTTACCTATGGAGACACGGTCCCTAGCACAGCTCAAACGCCGACATCTGAATGAAACAGCGTCTTTCCTCGCGTTAGGAAAAAGTGCAAGATTTCATTCAGATGCTGGTGTTTGAGCCTTGCTAGGGGTCGCGTCACCATAGGTAAGCATTGGCATCGTTAACGTGGCTCTACCATGGCGATAGCACTGCGTTCAGGCTGCCAAAACCTCTGTTTTTAACGCAACTCCCCTAGTGCAGTTCATAACGTTAATTTGACCCTAGCCTTAGCTCATCGTTAGCCTATTATGGTGGGTGAGTGGGCAGATACATGTGAGAAACTGAGTTCCCCTGTACAGTCGCACCTGAGTCACATGTGCAGCATGTGGGTGTTTGAATTGTGATAAGTGGTATGGACTAAAAGTTATGCTCTTACTTCATTTGCATAGTTGACTAAATTAGATTTTTTTAATAGGGCCATAATGAAAGATACTTTCTTTTCTACGGACATAAACAGAGCAAATCTCACAAAAGTTGTTTTCGGCAAATTCAATTCAGACCAAATCGAAATTCCACTGATTGCAGTTAAAAGATGTTTACTATGCTCTGAGGTCTCACCAGACTCCAAATCAAACAGAATAGAGGAGAGAAGGCATTAAAATTCAGGCACTAGTTTATACCTGTCATACACTTACTGCTTACACTGCCTTCAACACAACTTTACATATCCAATGCGGGTCTTCACGTGTCCCAACACTGAGACATGAGGAGGGGACAACTGCACATCATTAATGTCAACTACTCTCCCCGTGATCCTGTCTTCTCTTCCCCCATATTTTAACATCACTCCCACAATTCCAGACTCCCTATTACCATTGTCTTCTTAGGCTGGTTTCACACTTGCGGACCCCTCTGCAGCATCCTGCAGAGAGGATCCAAAAGCTGAGCGCAGGCACCGCAAGTCCCTATGCTTAACATGGGGATGCAGGTGCCTGCACTCTGATGAAGATTGGAGTGCGCACCCATTCACTGCAATGTATGATTTGTACGCAGGTGGATGCCAGCGCACAAATCACACAATCTCGTCCGCACCCTGAACGCGAAATTCACGTTCCTGGTGCGGACGAGAGTGTGTGATTTGTGGGCAGGCATTCGTCTGTGTACAAATCATACATTGCAGTGAATGGGTGCGCACTCCAAACTGCATCAGAGTGCAGACACCTGCGTCCCCATGTTAAGTATAGGCACTTGCGGTGTCTGCGCTCAGATTGCGGATCCCCTCCGCAGGACGCAGCGGAGGGTCCGCAAGTGTGAAATCAGCCTTAATGAAGAAAATTTAGCTCCTGTAGCTATCAACTCATTTACTCTTTACTAAACCTTTTCTGGCTCCATGAAACTGAAGTACATGTTCAGTAGATGCAACAACACAGAGGAAGACAACACAGTTGTGACTTACAAATAACATTTATTATACAAATTGAGATATGGCACAATACAGAACAATTAATTATCAATGCAATAAATCATAGGATAATCAGTTTGCACAATAATTATTCAGAGACACTTATTTCCCAATTTGTAATGCATATAAACCAGCTGTGTCTACTTTTCTACTATGCAATCTATAGCCCCAGGTTAAACTATAGTTAGGGAACTTGTGTCTGTCACTGTCAGTATCTAACAGTTAAACATGGTTAGGGTCACACTTGCAGATTTTAATAGCGTTTTTGGGACTTGCGTTTTCTGAAAACGCATGCAAAAGTGCATCCATAGGCCCCCATGCAAAAAACGCATGCCCCAATAGCAAAAACGCATGTCTGAATGTACCATACATTTTTGGCTCAGCACCAAATAATACTGCAAGCAGGGTTTTTTGGTGCGTTTTCAAAAACGCATGCGTTTTCATAACATGGGGCCCTATGGGAAACGCATGCATTTTTATATGGCACTAAATGGCACATGCGTTTTTTGCATGCGTTTTTATATGCGTTTTTAAGGGTCCGATACACCTATCAGCAAAAATGCAGGTAAATACGCAGAGTGCCAAAAAGCACCTTAAAAAACGCATGCCAAGTGTGACCCTAGCCTTACTGAACGATTCAACTCCAGGTTATGATGTCTACAGAATGTTTACAATATAATCCACTAGAAATCAAGTCCTATTACAAAAACTACTTGACTTCACTAAGTACAGCACGGCTAAGCAGGAAGCAATGGCCAGGCGCACTTGGATCACCCATGGGACTTAGTCTTATCTGTTCATAATTTCACTACTTAGTCAGGACTCAACGTCTTGACTGATATAGTCTTCGGTATGACTATGAAGTCTAGACTTCAGGTTTTGACCGGCACAGTCTGCAGCTTGACCACATTGTCAGGGCTCCAGGTCACCAGGTCTTGATCAGCAACTCCCTCAAGGAAACAGTTCCATTGTTCATTAGTACAGAGTGGTTTCTTTGACCAGCAGAGGTCAATGTTCTTTTACTTGCATTGCTAGGTCTAATTTGATGTGTCTCAACTCCACAATCCAACAAGTCATACATGGAAATATAGAAAAGAAAAAAATGTGTTGCGCCACCTGTGGACTTATCCTGCTATTATAAGGTTGCACTTAGGGATCAACTAACCTTTTATGGTTGTGCCAGTTCCGCACAACCAGAATGTGGGCGTGTGTTAAGGCTCAGGCTACCAGCCTCGGACCTGTATCTCTTCCATGTCCTAGATCCTCTCAGCTTCAGATCATGTGCCGATCAATTGCTCACTCCAAGGCCAGGCCGGACGACGTCAATCAGGTCCTTTCCCTCTGCAGCTCTGTTAGACCGCTTTCCCCGAAGGGAGATGTATACGAGTAGAAATTGTTTAAGCGGTCCTTCGGTAGAGCGCTGAGATTACACGAACACAATTATCTCCAATCTCTATCTTTATTCTTTAAAAGATGATGCTCCAAACTCCAACCCACAACATGTTTCGACATGGCAAACACGTCTTTCTCAAGTGGATCCGCTTGAGGAAGACATGTTTGCCACGTCGAAACATGTTGTGGGTTGGAGTTTGGAGCATCATCTTTTAAAGAATAAAGATAGAGATTGGAGATAATTGTGTTCGTGTAATCTCAGCGCTCTACCAAAGGACCGCTTAAACAATTTCTACTCGTATACATGGAAATATGGCTTGCATATCATAGAGACAGTGACCGGACGTCATGAATGGCAGTGCCTAAAGAGGAGAAATTAAGAGGCAGAAGTGGTGAGTAAGTAATTTTAGATATCACCTAACCAAATAATTTGTCCAGGGCAAATATTTGCTACATCTGAAAATAGCAATTATCTTCGAAAACTCGCAACTCTTAGTTTAAGTGCCCACTGTGCATGTTTGTTGCATTTTTTTTGCTGCTTTTCTGAACCGAAAATGCAGCACCTACAGGTTTGTAATGAAAGTCTGTGTGATTTTCCAAAAGCTGTGCCCACATGTGCGTTTTTGGGTGCTGCTTTTTTGTAGCAGAAATTGTGTGGGTGTTTTTATGTCCCTGCAATTAACTTGCCCATTTTTGGACGGTGTTTTCCCCATAGACTCTATTGTAACCCCGAGAAATAAACATCACATACGGAAGAGTATTCCCACAGTCAGTTTGTGGTGCGTTTTTCCTGTGATTTCCAAAACAAAAACACACCAATATTCACACTCCCCGGTGATCCCACAACGATTCCCGGTAATACCTGGTGATTTCTTCATTCCTGGCCCTGAGAGAGTGGATTTGAGGACCTTCACCACCCCATGTGACCCGTCAGGTGACTCAACCTATCACATGACCAGCCTCTGATTGAATGAAATCCATAGGTCCTTTTTTTTTTGGCCTGGGAAGAAGACATCACCGGTCACCGTGGGCTCGCCGGAGGAGGATAAATTGTCTCTGTGTGTCAGTCTGTCTTTGTGTGTCACCTTATTTGCACTGCGTTTTTGTGCTGTATTTGTATGTGTACAAATGCAATATGTTTGTGCTGCTTATACTGCGTTTGTGCACATACAAATGTAGCACAAAAAATAAGCAAAGTGGGCACTTAGCCTTAGGTAAACATACATTCATCATCTGCATTGAAACTCATTGATGGCAAGCTTTAGAGATACAAATAGTGGTAGGAAACACCAAAAACATGTTGAGTTTTGACTGAACGTTAGACTAGCATTTATTAACCTCTTTACGACCAATGACGAGTATACTCGTCATGAAAAGATGTCAGTTCCCGCATCATGACGAGTATACTCGTCATGGCTTTGAACTGTCACTGCTTCTAAACGAACAGTGACAGCTCAAATCTAAAAGCTGTCAGTGACAGCCAAGGGTTAGGGGCAGAGGTGTGGGCACCCCTGTTAACCCCTTCACCCCCTCCCCCACCGCAATCACTCTTATCTGCGGGCGGGTTGCACCGCAGCCGCCGGCCATGAGCTGATGCTCCAGCTCCCCCTGTGTCCTGTCCCCGCCCCCTGTGTCCAGCTCCCCCTGTGTCCTGTAGCCCCCCCCCCTGTGTCCTGAGCCCCCTGTGCAGCCCCTCCTGTGTCCTGTCCCCGTCCCCTGTGCAGCCCCTCCTGTGTGCGGTCCCTGTCCCTGTGCAGCCCCTCCTGTGTCCTGTCCCCGCCCCCTGTGTCCAGCTCCCCCTGTGTCCTGTAGCCCCCCCCCTGTGTCCTGAGCCCTCTGTGTCCTGTCCCCGTCCCCGACTCCCCTGTGCAGCCCCCCCTGTCTCCCGTCCATCCCCGCCCTCCACCTTGCACAGTTTGTTTGCCGGCGGGCTTCTGCGCCCACCGGCAAAGCTGCAGGGCCCCCTCCTCCTCCCTGCTGGTCCCCAGCCCCCGGGACTCGGTCCCCAGCCCCCGATCCCTGGTCCCCAGCCCCGCTCACCTATCCCGGCGGGCTGCACGCTCGGTGCACCCGCCCGCACCGTCGGGCCTCCTCTGCAGTGTGGCTCCTCCTCTTCTCAGGGGCTCCTCCTCCTCATCGCTGGGTAAGTATGAATGAATGAAAGAATGAATGAAAGAATGAAAGAATGAATGAATGGATGGATGGATGGATGGATGGATGGATGGATGGGTGGATGGATGGGTGGATGGATGGATGGATGGGTGGGTGGATGGATGGATGGGTGGATGGATGGATGGATGTGTGCGTGGATGTGCGTGTGTGGATGTGTGTGCGTGGTTGTGTGCATGAGTGGATGTCAGCACGTGGATGTGCGTAAGTGGATGTGCGTACGTGGATGTGCGTACGTGGATATGCATGTGTGGATGTGTGTGCGTGGTTGTGTGCATGCGTGGATGTGCGTACGTGGATGTGCGTACGTGGATGTGCGTACGTGGATGTGCGTACGTGGATGTGCGTGCGTGGATGTGCGTACGTGGATGTGCGTGTGTGAATGTGCGTGCGTGGATGTGTGCGTACGTGGATGTGGATGTACGTGGATGTGTGTGTGGATGTACGTGGATGTCAGCATGCGTGCGTGGATGTGTGCATGCGTGGATGTGCGTGCGTGGTTGTGTGCATGCGTGGATGTGCGTACGTGGATGTGCGTACGTGGATGTGCGTGCGTGGATGATGGGTGCATAGGTGGATGGATGGGTGCAACAAGGGATCAAGTGTCCTCTTGTTATAGTCTCTGGGATCATAGTCATGGTGCACTGTATAACTGATCATTGTCATACAGTGCACCATAACTCTGACCCCTGAGACTGTAGGAAGAGGACACTTGATCCCTTGCTGCAGTCTCTGGATTGAGCAGAGGCGATCGAGCGTCGTGGGACCTTCGTTGTGGACTACGTCGGAGGCAATCGAGCGTCGTGGGACCTTCGTTGTGGACTACGTCGGATCTTCATAATAAAGATGGAGTCCGAATTTTGTTTGTGTTTTTTTTTCAAATAAAAAGATTTTTCTATGTGTGTATTTTCTGACTATTTACCAGAGATTCCTAATGGCGGGTCTAACATTGGCCCTATATTATGAATCTCGGGCTTAGTGCCAGCTGCCAATAAAAAGCTGGCATTAACCCCTTTATTACCCAGTTTGCCACCGGCACCAGGGCAACTGGAAGAGCATGGGTACAGCGCCAGAAAATGGCGCTTCAATGAATGCGCCATTTTCTGGAGCGGCTGCGGGCTGCAATTCGCAGCATGGGGGGCCCAGAATGCTTGGGCCTTTCCATGCTGAGGATTCCAGCCCCCAGCTGCCTAGTTGTACCTGGCTGGGCCAAAAATATGGCGGAGCCCTACGTCATTTTTTTTTCTAGAATTAGTTCTAGAAATTAAAAAAAATGGGCTTCACTGTATTTTTGGTTGCAGCCAGGTACAACGAGGCAGCTGGGGGTTGCTGGCAGTCTGTAGCTGCCAAGTTGTACCTGGCTGGACCAAAAATATGGCGGAGCCCTACGTCATTTTTTTTTCTAGAATTAGTTCTAGAAATAAAAAAAAATGGGCTTCGCTGTATTTTTGGTTGCAGCCAGGTACAGCGAGGCAGCTGGGGGTTGCTGGCAGTCTGTAGCTGCCAAGTTGTACCTGGCTGGACCAAAAATATGGCGGAGCCCTACGTCATTTTTTTTTCTAGAATTAGTTCTAGAAATAAAATAAAGCCTTCGCTGTATTTGTAGCAAGCCATGTACAACTTGGTAGCTGGCTGACTGGAATCCTCAGCGTGGAGAGACTCAAATGTTGTGGGTCCCCCACGCTGCAAATTTCAACCCACAGTCACCCAAGAAAATAGCGCATTCATTAGAGGCGGCATTTTCTGGTGCTGTACCCCAACTCTACCAGTTGCCCTTGTGCTGGTGGCACACGGGTTCTCCATATGCGACATAGTGTCCGCTAACAATTTCAATAGAAAATTAGCTCCAATTGTTAGCGGAAACCATGTCGGGTATGGAGAGCCCCTGTGTGCCTGAACATTGGAGCTCCCCCACAAGTGACCCCATTTTGGAAACTAGACCCCCGAAGGAACGTATCTAGATGCATAGTGAGCACTTTGAACTCCCAGATGCTTCACAAATTCATCCATAAAAATGAAAAAGCACGTTTTTTTTCCACAAAAAGTTTCTTTTTTCATTTTTATGGATCAATTTGTGAAGCACCTGGGGGTTCAAAGTGCTCACTATGCATCTAGATATGTTCCTTGGGTGGTCTAGTTTCCAAAATGGGGTCACTTGTGGGGGAGCTCCAATGTTTAGGCACATAGGGGCTCTTCATATCCTACAAGGTGTCCGCTAACAATTCCAATTGTTAGCGGACACCATGTCGCGTATGGAGAGCCCCTGTGTGTCTCCACATTGGAGCTCCCCACAAGTGACCCCATTTTGGAAACTAGACCCCCAAAGGATTATATCTAGATGCATAGTGAGCACTTTGAACCCCCAGATGCTTCAGAAATTGATCCGTAATAATGAAAAAAGAAATTATTTGTGGAAAAAAAAGTGCTTTTTCATTTTTACGGATGAATTTCTGAAGCACCTGGGGGTTCAAAGTGCTCACTATGCATCTAGATACGTTCCTTTGGGGGTCTAGTTTCCAAAATGGGGTCACTTGTGGGGGAGATCCAATGTGGAGACACATGGGGACCCTCCAAACGCGACATGGTGTCCGCTAACAAATTGAGCTCATTTTCCATTCAAATTCTTAGCGGACACCATGTCGCGTTTGGAGGGTCCCCGTGTGTCTCCACATTGGAGCTCCCCCACAAGTGACCCCATTTTGGAAACTAGACCCCCTAAGGAACGTAGCTAGATGCATAGTGAGCACTTTGAACCCCCATATGCTTCAGAAATTCATCCGTAAAAATGAAAAAGCACTTTTTTTTCCCACAAAAAATTTATTTTTTCATTATTATGGATCAATTTGTGAAGCATCTGGGGGTTCAAAGTGCTCACTATGCATCTAGATATGTTCCTTTGGGGGTCTAGTTTTCAAAATGGGGTCACTTGTGGGGGAGCTCCAATGCGGAGACACACAGGGACCCTCCAAACGCGACATGGTGTCAGCTAACAATTTGAGCTCATTTTCCATTCAAATTGTTAGCGGACACCATGTCGCGTTTGGAGGGCCCCGGTGTGTCTCCACATTGGAGCTCCCCCACAGGTGACCCCATTTCGGAAACTAGACCCCCTAAGGAACATATCTAGATGCATAGTGAGCACTTTGAACCCCCAGATGCTTCACAAATTCATCAATAAAAATGAAAAAGCACTTTTTTTTTCCACACAAATTTTCTTTTTTCATTTTTACAGATCAATTTGTGAAGCACCTGGGGGTAGAAAGTGCTCACTATGCATCTAGATATGTTCCTTTGGGGGTGTAGTTTCCAAAATGGGGTCACTTGTGGGGGAGCTCCAATGTGGAGACACACGGGGACCCTCCAAACGCGACATGGTGTCCGCTAACAATTTGAATGGAAAATGAGCTCAAATTGTTAGCGGACACCATGTCGCGTTTGGAGGGTCCCTGTGTGTCTCCACATTGGAGCTCCCCCACAAGTGACCCTATTTTGGAAACTAGACCCCCAAAGGAACATATCTAGGTACATAGTGAGCACTTTGAACCCCCAGATGCTTCACAAATTGATCCGTAATAATGAAAAAAATAATTTTTTAGTGGAAAAAAAGTGCTTTTTCATTTTTACGGATGAATTTCTGAAGCATATGGGGGTTCAAAGTGCTCACTATGCATCTAGATACGTTCCTTCGGGGGTCTAGTTTCCAAAATGGGGTCACTTGTGGGGGAGCTCCAATGTGGAGATACACAGGGACCCTCCAAACGCGACATGGTGTCCGCTAACAATTTGAGCTCATTTTCCATTCAAATTGTTAGCGGACACCATGTCGCGTATGGAGGGTCCCTGTGTGTCTACACATTGGAGCTCCCAACAAATGACCCCATTTTGGAAACTAGACCCCCTAAGGAAGGTATCTAGATGCATAGTGAGCACTTTGAACCCCCAGATGCTTCACAAATTCATTCATAAAAATTTAAAAAAACACTTTTTTTTCACAAAAAAATTCTTTTTGCCTACATTTTTTCAGTTTCACATGGGCAAAGGGATAAAATACATCCCAAAATTTGTTGGGCAATTTCTCCTGAGTACACTGATACCTTATATGTGGTCATAAACCACTGTTTGGGCGCACGGCAGGGCTCAGAAGTGAAGGAGCGCCATTTCACTTTTTGAACGGAAAATTGGCTCTAAAATTCAAATTGCGCTCCCTCCCTTCTGAGCCCTGCCGTGCGCCCAAACAGTGGTTTATGACCACATATGAGGCATCGGTGTACTCAGGAGAAATTGCCCAACAAATTTTAGGATGCATTTTATCCTGTTCTCCATGTGAAAATGAAAAAATTGAGGCTAAAAGAACATTTTTGTTACAAAAATTAAAATGTCCATTTTTTCCTTCAACATTATTTTAGTTCCTGTGAAGCACCTGAAGGGTTAATAATCTTCTTGAATGTAGTTTTGAGTAGCTTAGGGGGTGCAGTTTTTGGAATGGTGTCACTTTTGGGTGTTTTCTGTCATGTACACCCCTCAAAGGGACTTCAAATGTGATGTGGTCACTAAAAAATTGGTTTTGTAAATTTTGCTGGAAAAATGAATAATTGCTGATGAACTTTGAACCCTTATAACGTCCTACCAAATTTTTTTTTTTCTTCCAAAATTGTGCTGATGTGAAGTAGACATGTGGGACATGTTATTTATTAACTATTTTGTGGCACATAACTCTCTGGTTTAGCAGAATAAAAATTAAAAATTTGATAATTGCTAAATTTTCAAAATTTTTGCCAAATTTTTTATTTTTTCACAAATAAACGCAAAAATTATCGACCTAAATTTAATACTAACATGAAGCCCAATATGTCACGAAAAAACAATCTCAGAATCGCTAGGATCCGTTGAAGCGTTCCAGAGATATCACCTCATAAAGGGAGAGTGGTCAGAATTACAAAAAATGGTCTGGTCATTAAGCTGCAAAGTGACTCCGTCCTTAAGGGGTTAAATATGCAAGTAGAATACATAAAATATTAACCAAACTTTTATTACCAGAAATAAGAGACTGGGAGAAATAATGACATGAGATTGTAATGTCAATTTAATTGCTTGTTTTAGGTTCATAGTTTACAGAAGCCAACGTGACCCTGTTGCCACTGAGAACAAATATTGGTGAATTTACCAGCATTCAGTGGTGTAATATGGGCATCAAAAAGACAAAGTGATAATTGCTATAGATGTGAATGTACAACAAAGAACTGAATTGGGCATGTATTTTGAATGCACATGGAATTCATATCTAGTTATCTCTATGCCAAAGATCTGTCACTGAATAGAACATTATCTGTACTTTTATTCTAAAATACTGATGCACTGTATTTCATAAATTTGCTTTCATATAAAATGGGCATAAAATGCTGACACAGATATTACAGGCATCATACTGGCAAATAAGATTCAGGAAGGACAAGATAACTTAGCCCCCATGTGAGAACTATTGCACTACTGGCTGTATCGGGTCCATATGGAATATGTCTCTCTGAATTAAAGTCAGGGTTCTATCATGTATTAGGTTATTTTTGTTTTGTTTTTTCCTTGTAAAAGTCTAATTCTTTTCATGTAATGTTTGCACACGTAAGTACGTTGGAAATAAACATTATTTCATAAGTAGACTGTAATGTCTGTGAACTCCCACGGGGTATTGAAGTGAATTGATGGACCGTGGTAGTTTTAAAAACAATGTCTACAAAGAACTGAGCACACTGAAGTCATGCATGTTCTGCTACAATACCAACACTTCATCATGTCAGTAGGACTTCAACATGCAGACACAAAAAGTCATTCCCTATTCATTTGATGGGATTTATCATTGAATGAGATTTCTTATTCGGAATGCTTTAGAACATTATATGAATCACATTTTAAAGTGACCTGTTATTCTCATATTGGGTCATCAGGTATAGTATCATTTGTTAAAAGGGGTTGTCCAGTATTTTATATTGATGGCTTATTCCTAAAATAGATCATCAATATCAGAAAAGTCAGGGTGCAACATCCCAGCATCCATACCTTGGGGCCTTCTGTAGCCAGATACGAAAGGCTGTGGGCGGATCTGCAGTACCCCTCTGTGGTCACCGTTAGGGATGAGCGATTATACTCACTACTATTCGGAACTCACTGAATAGTAGCGGTATTCGGCTACTCTCTGAGTATCTTATATGTACTCGGGAGTAGCGAGTAGTCCTAATACTTTTGCAGTGTATCTATAGATACACTGTGAAAGTAGCCTAAAAGTGAATAAAAGTTGTTTAAAATAATAAAATTACATACTCACCTGTCCGACGCCTGCACCAGGACCGTCCAGAAGACCTGCGATCCACGGACAAGGACCTGTGACTACCAACCAATCAGATGGCTGGTAGCGATCTGGCCAATCAGATGGCGACACGTTACAACCACGTGATCGCTAGCGGCCACCTGATTGGCCAGATTGCAAGGTCATGTGAGTACACCTAGGCCCTTGCAATCTGGCCAATCAGGTGGCCGCTAGCGATCACGTGGTTGTGACGTGTCACCATCTGATTGGCCAGATCGCTACTGGCCATCTGATTGGCTGGTAGTCACAGGTCCTTGTCCGGGGATCGCAGGTCTTCTGGACGGTCCCGGTGCAGGCGTCGGACAGGTGAGTATGTCATTTTATTATTTTTAACAACTTTTATTTTCTTTTTAGGACTCGCTATACTCGCAATGAGTACCGAGTACCGGTACCTACTCGTTGCGAGTATAGCGAGTCCGAATATTACGGTACTCTCTCATCCCTAGTCACTATACAGTTGGCAGAGCTGTGTAGTTCCATTTTGCAACAGAGCATATTCATCTACCACCTGCACCAAGAACAGCTGATCGTCAGGGGTATCAGGTGTTACAGCTCCACTGATCGGATATTTCTGAGCTATCCTATAAATAGGTCATCAATATAATGCATTTATTTATTTTACTCACTTGTATAGTACCATTTAAGATGTTGCCTGGCCTTAGGTTACAAGTGTGCAGTCATTCATGTGACTAAAGACTTGTAAATCCTCACAGTACCTGCACCTGAGAGTGGCAAACATGCAATTACATACTTGCATTGACATGATGACTAGATGTGCGCACCCTTGCTCAATCAAAGTATACAGAACAAGGCTGGATACATCTAGTCAGAATGTGGCTGGAAGTGTGGAAATTGCAGTTACACGACCACTTGCTGCCAGCACTGGCACTGAAGAATCATTGCAGCCTAGAGTGTGCATGCTATGTAGATTCACAAATCTGTACGTAGACAGCCCCTATAATTACATTGCAGATTAAAGACTTCATCACTGTCCCAAATAGGGCTCATAATCTAAATTCTCAATCATTATGTCTTCAGAGTATGATAGGAAATCAGAGTATCCAGATGTTTTTCTTGGTGGGATTTAAATCCAGGACCCCACCACGGCAAAGCAACAGTGCTAACCTCTGAGCCACTATGCTAAAGTACTGGACAACCCCTTTAAGCTCTATATTTGGTCAATTTCTTAATTGTTTAGCAAAATAGTAAAGGTTGTATTCAAGGTCCTACGTTTTATACAACCTAATGCCTCATTCAAGTTGTTTATGTATCCATTATAGCATATGGCGCTATTCACATGTTCATATGTTTGTGGGCCACTCATTTTATTTTTTAAATAAACAGTTTTTTATTTAAAATTCAAATATATAAATTATTTATACAAGTCTATATGTTCGTGAAAATCATGAACAGCATGGGAATAGCATCCGTGTGATGTCAGTGACTAACATTGTATCATTAGACAGAAGCTTTGCAGAGTTTGCCTTTATTCATCAGTAAAAAATCATTAATAAAACACAGCAAAAACTCAGATGAAAAGCACTAATAAACAGCCATCTGTATGTTATCGTATAGGAAAAATCAGGGACGTTTCAATTAGGCATAAGTACGTAAGCAAAAAACAATTGCTATGCTCAAAATGCATTTCATGTCAAATGCTAGGCAGTGAGAAAGGAGTTCAGACAAAAATAATGATCACAAAGCTATCACAAGAGAAGCGGTTAACAATAGAAGGGGCTCAACTATACTGGGTGTAAGGCTAGGTTCAAATTAGCGTTCAGCACTCAGGCTGACGCTTCCGTTAAAAACTTAGTGCCAGGCAGGCATAGCGCATAGCGTTATCAGCAGGTAAGCTATGCGCCACCTACCTGTGCATTGCTACAGTATGGTAATGTGAAGCTTACTGCACCCGCCAGCTCCACTGAGAAGACCCAGATATGCGCTTTTGCAGAGCTCACAGGAAAATGCTGCTTGCATTCCGTGCTCCCAGCGTAAGGCCATGTTCACATCAGCAGAAAACAGAAGAAATGGCAGCACTCAACAGACTCTTCAACTTTATTTCATACTAGCTGTAGTACCCGGCTACGCCCGGGTTAATAAATAACTGATGCTAGCTATAACAAAATAGAATTTGAATATGTCATATTAATGACCTGTAAGAAAATAGAAGCTGAGCTGTGATTGATTGCTATAGGCAGCCTAATAAATCTCCAGCCAACAGTAACCTCAGTAAACCCTCCCCCTGGCCAGGCAGTATATGTTACCTCACACATACACATAATAGACAGCTCATGTGACTGACATCTGCCTTAATTCCCTATATGGCACGTGTTGCACATTGGCTGTTTTTAATCAGATGTTTATGTTTAGAAATTAAAGATAGCACACGTATGAGGCGAGTTGTGTGAGGTGATTTGTGCACATCTGTGTCTGTCTGTGTGGTGTGTGTGTCCCTGGGGTGTGTGTATGTGTGTGTCCCTGTGGGGTGAGTGCATGTGTCCCTATAGGGTGTGTATGTGTGTGTGTCCCTGTGGGGGGGTCTGTGTGGTGTGTGTCTCTGTTGTGTGTGTCTCTTTGTGGTGTGTGTGTGTCCCTGAGGGGTAAGTGCATGTATCCCTTTGGAGTGTGTATGTGTGTGTGTCCCTGTGGGGGGGGTCTGTGTGGTGTGTGTGTGTGTGTCTCTTTGTGGTGTGTGTGTCCCTGTGGGGTGAGTGCATGTGTCTCTATAGGGTGGCTATGTGTGTGTGTCCCTGTGGGGAGGGTCTGTGTTGTGTGTGTCTCTTTGTGGTGTGTGTGTGTCCCTGTGGGGTGAGTGCATGTGTTGCTATAGGGTGTGTGTGTGTGTCCCCGTGGGGGTGGGTGTGTGTGTGTCTCTTTCTGGTGTGTGTGTGTTTGTTCGGGTGCGTGGTGAGTATCCAAAGTTGGGGCTGCACCTTAGCGACTATACACTTGCTGTTACTCTTTGTGTGTGTGTTGTGTATACATGTCCCGGGCGTGGTGAATATCTCATGTTGGGGCCCACCTTAGTGACTATATGCTGGTACGTGCTGTTAGTCTTGGCGCTATCATTAAGCCCTCTCATTCACATCTGTCAACTGGTAACTGTCACTTTTTCCCCATTATGTAGATACGGGCAAAATTCTTTGGTGATTGAAATGCGCAGGTTAAAATTTCACCTCACAACATAGCCTATGACGCTCCCGGGGTCCAGACGTGTGACTGTGTAAAATTTTGTGGCTATAGCTGACAGCTGTCGATTTTCCTCCAACACTTTTCCATTCACTTTTTCCCCATTCTGTAGATAGGGGCAAAATTGTTTGGTGAACTGAAACGCGCAGGGTTAAAATTTCGCCTCACAACATAGCCTATGATGCTCCCGGGGTCGAGACGTGCGACTGTGCAAAATTTTGTGGCTGTAGTTGCAACGGTGTAGATGCCAATCCCGGATAATACACACACACATTCAGCTTTATATATTAGATGTGCTTAATCAAAAACCAGTAACCCAGCTGTCCTCTCCCTCCCCTCACTGTTTAACCTGATGGCCCTTACCGCTTTTTGATGAAACACATATTAAATAAAGTTCAAGATTCCACTGTCGGTGAGTGCTGCCATTTCTTCTCTTATCTGAAGTTGTAAGTTATATCATTGTCTCTAGGAGACCTAGAGTAAATGTAAATATACATCTTATTTATAGTGACTCAAATGAAACGCCATCAGGGTGGTAGAGGCTTTGGTCACTGGTGCAGCCTCTGGCCGCTTCCTGGAACCAAATATCCTCAGTGACATTTATAAGGGGCTGAGCTATTCACTGCAGAGCAGGGACCTGAAGAAGGCTATATGTAAATGCTCATAGCTGAAACACGTTGTATATGATCCTGCTGACTTTGAATATCAAATATAACTTTGAAAAATAAACTCTATCCGACCGTTTCTGGAAGCGCTGAACCAACTCCGGATATTTCTATTCGAGATCAACTGCAGAGCAGAGAGCACTATCAGATTCAATACCCGGTGTGCAGAGACCAGTGCCGTCCCTTGCGGGGGAAATGCTGGTCTCTGCATGCTGGATATTCTGCCAATGCACACTAATGGCATCTTGGAAACATGATCTGTTGAGGGGCCGTGAGGAATGGAGTTAGGGAAATGCTGGTTTAGAAAAATACAAAACAGACCTGAAGCTGAGTTGCCTCATGAGAGCTAGTGCAATTATCTGGCAGTCGAGGAACCCACAATCAGCAGATATTGAGGGGAGGAACATGTATACTGGAGAAAAGTCTGAAACGGAGCAGATCACCAATTACAATAGCACAATAGATATTAAAGCCTGAAATTGTTGAAAATTGTTCACAATGTTATCATAGCTCCCAACCACCCTATTCAGCGGGACTATTTTGGATTCCTCTAACTTGCCTTTGCCAGTTCCATAGCTTCTCCTTAGGCTGGCTTCACACCATGGCACAGTCCAGTCCGGGGCTGTCCGGTGTAAACCAGACAGCCCCGGACCGGTTTTTGGCCCCATAGTATCCTATGGGGCCAGATGGAGCCGGATGGCAGCTCTCTGCCATCCGATTTCCATCTCTCCGGATGAATTCGGGAGAATTCGGATTATTCTCACCGGACACAAAAACGTTGCTTGCAACGTTTTTTTTGTCCGGGTAGAAAAATCTCCCCAAAAACCGGTATCCCAGATTCTCCCGGATCCTCCTGGATCCGGGGCAATCCGGCGCTCCCTAACATGGGAGCCTATGGGGCCGGATTGCCCCGGTCCGGGAGGATCTGGCAACCGAACAGCGGCGGCTGCACACTGCTGTGATTTCAGGACCGCAGCTGGCTCCCTGCCACGTTTTGTGGTGCTTTTTCAAAAACGCATACTTTTTTTTAACATAGGAGTCTATGGGCAACGCATGCGTTAACGCTTCCGTTAATTTAGGCAACAAGTAGGATACATGCTATGAAAATGGCAAGGGAATAAAACGGTGCCTTTACTGCATCCTACAAACGGATGCAACCTCCCAAATGTGACCCTAGCCTAAGGAAGTCACTGAACTGTGCCCTTTTGGTGCTTTTATTCTCTAGAGGCTTCTATGTGGAGGCTAAAAAAAGCATGTAAAAAATTGCTGGTACTTTTTTAACTGCAGAAGCAAAGCTTTTCTGTATTATAAAAATCTCACTATAATAAGCAGAGATGATTGTTATTGTGTAATTTGATGCGGACAACTGCAAAAAAATGAAAAACAGTATCTATGCGAAGCATGACACAAAAAAGCCAGAAATCATGTCGTGAAGCTACAAAAAGATGAGACATTTCTGGCTACTATGACTATGAATGAATGAACAAACAATAAATCCATAGGTTCCAAATAGAGTTGAGCAGGATGCACAGATGATGATGTCGCACCAGACGTGACAACAGAAAGTAATAAATTTGCAGCTCGCCATCCATCTGCAAGATACTACTGACCTGGATGCTAGACCAGAGTCTTGTATATCGATCCACTTATCTCTATAGTGCCAACTGTCCTGAACACATCAGACAGTCCTGGATGTGGGTCTTTGGCCATGTCTGCTGAATGTCCCTTACTGCCATAGACCCTCTGACATCTCCTACTGCTAGGTTCAAAAGCTATGGCAAATCAGTGTTGGTCGGGTTTCTATACTTGTCTCTCTACTCTTACAAATTTGGGAGGTATGATATTATTGATCTGTATTAAAGGGGTTATCAGTTACCTGCATTATGCTTACTAAGCCGGCTTCACAACACGTTTTTTAAACTGTCAGGCTGTGTCTGGTGTTTTGCAGGATGCACCACACACAGCCTGACAGCTCCGGACAAACAGAACCGGTGGGCAAATATGCCCTCCGATCCTGTTTTCTTCCGGACTCGGCAGTGTGCAGCTGCTGCCACTGTCCAGTGCTGAAATTTCAGACGGGAGCTCTCCAGGTGCTGAAATTCAGCGCCGACCGCCGCTGAACTTCAGCACCTGGCATCCGGGAAACGGATCGATTTTATGTCGTATCCGTCGCGATCCAGCAAACTTAGACTCCCATATTATGGGGTGCCGGATCACACCGGATCCAGGAGGATCCGATTTGGTCCCATTTTTGCCCCGGACACAAAAATGCTGCAAGTTCCGATTTTGTGTCCGGGGCAATGAAACAAAATGTGCCTGATCTTCCCGGACAGCACAAAACCATCCGGCCCCATCCAGCCCCATAGGAATACTGTAGGCCAAAATCAGATCCGGTTCACACCGGACAGCCCCGGATCCCTAAAATCAAGGTGTGAAGTTGGCCTAAGAACTAATAAGGAGGTAATTGCTGACTACCTGCCTATGCTGCCTGGTGACAATTTCTACTGACTCAAGGCTCCAATAGCACAATATTTGGGTGTAAATAATTGGCAATAGGAGTTTTAAAATGAAGACATTCTTAGCTGTTTGTTAAAAATTGGTCGATACGTATGCAACACTTTTCTTTCACCATTTACCTTATAAGCTTCCTCTGTTTGATATGATTTATACATCAATCTCTTTGTGTACATGCACTATTTGCATATTGTAGAATAATTTAATATTTCAGGCCCCTAGAGCACAGGCTGATACTCCTTGTCAACCTTATAGGAAAGCATAAATCTTTAAACAAGTGAAAGGTTAAAAAAGATCCTTATCAGAGGTTAAATCAGATATTCTGCAGGTGTCCTTCATGATTTCATACAAAGCCTCGCAGTTATTGCTTCTTTCACATGTTGGCCCCAGGACAAGTCACTGCTGTTATACCGTGTAGCAGAGCTTATTTGATTGTGAAACGGTTGTCGGAGTTTGTGATGAATCAGATCAGCCACCTGCGCAGGTTATGAAGATCCCAGGTATGACAATCTTAGTATGGTATTTAATAAATGCAGAAAGGTGAATTATACTACACATCGTATGTTGGTTTTATACAACGCTACACCACATTACCATCACACTGAACAGTTAAATATAGGACAGAGGAACATGCATTGGTCTATGGGCCACATTGGGAAATTGTATTTGAAGGGACCACTTCAAAAGCAGGGAGGGCTGTTCAGGATGAAGAACCTTAAAATATTATTTAGTCCTCTATTAAATGTTCAAATACTATGGACGTTCATATGGAGAAAAATGATAGGGTAGGGGTACTAACACATCTGCATTTTGTTTCAGTTCAGGAAGTTCAGGCAAACATGAACTTCTGGACTTTAGGGTTTTTTTACTTTCACATTTGCGTTTTTTCAAATCCAATGGAATTCGCCTTTATTGAAAAAACGGATGCAGCATCATTGCATTCTTTACAATGCATTGTTAATGGAGTTGCAGACACGTGCAGCGACTTGCGTTTTCATCATGATCCAGCATATCCGGCACTTTTAGCACCAGACAAAAACACACTGCTAACTGGGGTTTTAAGACAAGCCAGACTTGCAGGATTGTGATGAAAATGCAAGTCGCCACACATGTCTAGAACTCCATTGACAATGCATTGCACAGAACACAATATTACCGCAATGTCACCACCCAGTCACCACGTTGAGGTGTGTCTTGTCAACTGGATCCCTAGATCCCTTCCTACCTATTTTCTGGCACAATTTGGATACATTTTATAGGCTGTCTGATACCTGTGAGCAATGGAGAATATAGGCCTATAGGGGTGAACCCATATGTATGTACCTTCCCCACCTAGTTATCCGGTGTCCAAACATACTATTGCTTTCTGATGTCAGCCTTCCAGTCTATTCTTGAAGAGGTTAATTTTGATTCCAACCAGGCAAAGATTGTTAATAAGTAACACCTTTCCTTGCTCCTATAGGCCTACATTCTCCATTGCTCACAGGTATCAGACAGCCTATAAAATGTATCCAAATTGTGCCAGAAAATAGGTAGGAAGGGATCTAGGGACCCAGTTGACAAGACACACCTCAACGTGGTGACTGGGTGGTTTATTAATGTGCATTGATAAAGCTAAGTGTCTTCTTTTACTCCTTTTAGCTTAGCTGCAATTTTCTTTTTTCATATTTAGTCACTAAATAGTGCTACTTATATTTATAAAAGTAAGGCTGTAGCCATATCTGTAGGATCTTCAAGAGTATTTTGCTGGTATGAAGTATGAGCACTATAGTCTGATAGTTTCCTCAGTCTAGTAACATCCCCCTTCTTGGGATAGGAATAAACACATATCTTGTCCAGCTCCTTGGGGCATTTACCAGTTTTCCATATCTATTGACACCAGTATTTGAGGACATTAACTGCTGCTTCAAAAGACTTTATTAGCACTATTTGAATAATGCCACATCCAGGTGCATTGTTTTTTGAAAGAAGCTTTATTGCAGCAAGACTTTGTCTTTCAAGATGTTCGGTTCGCTTCAATTTCCAGTCACAGTTTCTTCCTGTTTCACTGACTTGTTCTTGTTGAGATGCAAGTTGTATTCTTTCCATCTTACCTTGATCTATTCTGGCTCAGTTACTTTGTTCCCGTTGGCGTACTTCAATATTCCCACTGTTGGTTGAAACTTTAAGTGTATCTTTATGATCTTTTGGTATGCCTTCCTAGTCTTGACCTTCAGATTTCCTCTTCTATCTCTGTACATATCTTTTGGTAATAGAGTTCTTTGTCTGCTCCAGTGGCTCTCTTTATTTTTTTACTGATGTTGTCTGCATCCTGCTTGTTACCTTTTACCATTCTTCTTTTTCGATGATCTTTAGGGTCTCTTCTATTAACCATGGCTGCAGGGGTCTCTTCTGCTGTTTTGAATATTATCTTTCTGGCTTCTCAGTAATGATAGTCCTTATATTTGTCCATAATTGTTTATTCCATATAGAGAAACACTGAAATTACAACAAAGTCTCAAAGTTCTACTGCAACTCACAGCTAGCAGCTATAGAGAATGTGTTCCAGAAAATACCTATTAGTTAAATCAGGTTGTGTTTTAAATTTAAATTTTTTTTAAAATTTTGTGAAATGTTTCTGTTTTAGGTCATGTTATTTATTGACAAAAAAATTAGTAATCTTGAAATTTTCACACTGGCCACTGGTACTTTTTGGGTTCATACTCCCTGTCCTCCTAGAAAGAGTTTATAACAGTGTCCTTAGAATCAAAGGCATGAATATAATAAGAGGTAACACCTCTCTAAATACAGCTGATAACACAAGATTCACCAATTACAATAGGCAGTGTCACAGCTGATCCTGCTCCTCTACCCTTGACAGGAACTTTTCCACATGCTCATTAGATGCTTCAAGACAAAAGATTGGCTCAGAGTCACTTTATATATGTAGATTTTGCAAAATAGTAAGCTAGAGCCTATAAAACACCAGTGACCACTGTGAAAATTGCAAGATTTCTCATTTTCATTTTTAATGAAGGTTTTGATATAGAAAAAATGACAAAAGAAAAACAACACAAAAACCTGGTTTTAACAATCAGTCTTTTTTTGGTAACACATTCTCTATAGCCTTAATTAAAACTTCATTGGTATGATTGAATCAAGTTACTAGGTGCTGACTGGACAGCAAGCACACAGCAGTGCCCCATGGACTGTGGGCCTATATTTGTGTTTACTTCTGGCTGCTTCATAAAAAAAGTAGGGGTTACAAGGCATTAAAAAGATAACTCTGGTGTAATGATGGGATAGTTGTGACATGCTGACTACATTCTCATATACTTTTCTCAGTGTGATACATAGCGAGGTGGCTGAGAGTCTAGTCGGTAAGTCACAGTAACTATGCAAATTGCATACTTCGAATCACTATTCTGGCAAATAGAGGAATCGCATTCGGCATCATCATTCGGCAATTTGCAGCGACAGGGGGCCTTGAGAAATTTGTTTAGAGCATGAAAAACCCCTTTAATCTACAGATCTACAGATCCAAGTGTACTGCACCATAAAAGAACAGAACCAAGTTTACTACCATTTCTTGCTTGACCACATTGAGATACTATAACTAAAGCAACACTACTGCAAAGGTATTTGGACAGTGTTGAAAAAAAGGCTGTCAGCCAAACCAAAATATCATGCCAGGCATGTCAATCTACACAAGTGGAAATGTTACCCCTTATAACTGTCAGAAACCTCTAGTACTGCAAATCAGATCTCATGCTTTGCACAGATGAGGGGCAACACTCTGAACAAATTGCAAATAACTCTACAAATTGAGATTCTTGTATGGCTTTTATCCTAAGTTATTTGGCAAGGCTCATTAAAGGGTCAATATTGACTTTTAGATTTGCTGCCTTTGATAACTGACACTAAAAGTCAAGTCATCTACTTTTGTTAATATTCAATTTGCATATTTATTTTCCCAGAGGAGCATTGCATGGCCTATAGTCCTCCTCTCACTGACATGGCAGGATGTCAATCTACACAAAGGGAAATGTTACCCCTTAGATCTCAGTGAGAAGACATATTCTCTTCAGGGCATTGGTTTTTTTTTGTTAGCATCATATAATATGTCCATATATGATATAAGAAAACATAAAAGCAGACCTGGAGTCTAAGTTAAAGTTATAAATTAATTTTATCACAGCTTGGTCCACATGACAAGTTAAGGCATTGTTTACAATGTTCAGTGGATTTCAACTACGGCAACACTTTCTCCTTGGTTGAGTAGTAAAAAAAAAATCATTGAAATGAGTCCCCAATAATGTCCCCGACCCTTGACCCCATCCTGTAATAATGTCCTCCTTCCTGGGCCACTTCCAGTAATAAGGCCCCTCCTGGCCCCTTTCTGTGATAATGTCCCTCATCCATTAAAAATGTCCCTCATCCTGAGTCCTCACCTATTGCTACGTCTCCCACCTGGGCCCCTTTGTACATTAATGTCCCCCATCCTCGACTCTTCCAGTAATAATGTCCCCCATCATTGAACCCTTTTTGATATAATGTTTCTCATCTTGACATAATGTCCACCATCCTGGGCCTCTTCTTGGTATACTAGAAAAATTTCTTATATCCCTGGCACACGCAAAAAGGAGAGACTTGAGAAGTAGTATCTTTTTCTGTGGTTTTTATTTGCAGTTGTGAAGACAGACAATCATGAAATTTTTCTATTGGATACCAATTTCCCTTGAGCACCCAACCGGTGGTTGAGCTAGACTATATAGTTTAGCATATCTTCTTGGTATAATGTCCCCCATCTTAGGCTGCTTCTTGGTATAATATTCCCCTTTCTCTGCCTTGTCTAGTAATACTGTCCACTGTTCTTTTCCAACATGTTTTAAAAATGAAATGATTCTTCTTGCTTCCACAATGTACAGTGTCCTCTTCCATAGCCAGGCAAATGGTCAGCAACTGACTTTGGCTTGCCTACCATGACCAGCGAATGACCTCACTGCCATGTGGCGCATGTGCCAGGCACACAAATATCAACTGCAAGCCCCTGATTGGCCAGCATCCTGCATTGAAGTGCAGGGAACTGGAAGATCTCTGCACTGTAATACATTTTAGCTGAATGTACATCCAAGGGTACACTGCCAGCTGTGATAGGCATTGGTGGGCCCCACTACGGCACAGGCCCAGTCGTTATACCCTTCCCGACTGGGGAGCATGTCTGCTTCTTCACTCGTACACAGTTTGCTCATGAGGACTACTACTGCCGTAGTCTGACATGATGAAATATTATTTTGTTTTCTCCTTTCATAGTATTATGACCTATTATAATATTTTTGCATTTACTATCATATTTAGACTAATGCTTTTTTTTGTGATTCCTGTTTTGTGGTCTCTGAGTTTAGACCAGTTGGACTGCATTAGGTTGATCCAATTACGGTATATGTCTACACTGGTGAGCACAGACTGTCTTCTCAATAGACTTTTATTAACTCATTCCATGATTTTTTTTACCACTCAACCAAGAAGAAAGTGTTGCTGTAGTTGAAATCTACTGAACATTCTAAAGAATGCCTTAACTTGTCGTGTGGACCAATTGTGATAAAATTAATTTATAACTTAAACTCCAGGTGTGCTTTTATGTTTTCTTATATGATATATGGACATATTATATGATGCTAAAAAAAAAAATGCATACAAGAGAATATGTCTACTGACTGAGATCTAAGGGGCAATGTTTCTTTTGTGCAGAGTGACATGCCTGGCATCCCAGTGTGAGGAGACTTATAAGCCATGCTATGCTCCTCTATGATAAAATTAATTTATAACTTTAACTTTTTTATATGATACATGGACATATTATATTATGCTAGCAAAAAGAAAACAATTCCTTGGAGAGAATATGTTTCTGACTGAGATTTAAGGGGTAACATTTCCCTGTGAGTAGATTGACATCCTTGGCATGCCATGAGGAGGCTTATAAGCCATGCTATGTTCATCTGTGATAAAATTTATAACTATCACTTAGACTTCAGGTGTGTTTTTATGTTTTCTTATATGATATATGGACATAATATATGATGCTAACCAAAAAAAACGTATGCCTTGAAGAGAATGTTTTAACCCCTACCCGACCCTTGACGTAATACAATGTATTACAATGAACCGGGGTTTGATGTGAGCTCTGGTGCGGCACCACATCAAACTCCCGACATCTCAGCTGATCTCATCAGCTGAGATGTCGGGCTTCCAACACTGATTGGATCCGGGATCCGATCGGTGCTGTTAACCCCATGGATCCCACTGTCTTTCACTTACAGCAGGATCCAAAACCTCTGCAGCGGGGAATGCGCCGTTCCCCGCCTGCACTGGAGATTCTGCGATAATATCGCGAGATCTCTGGTGCTCACGTGATATCTGAATTTTTTTTCACCACTTAGATACCAGTAATAGTAGACATGTTTGGTATGTACGACCTCATACCGACCTGAGGCATCACATTGTCATGTCGGTTTTACCATATAGTGAACATGGCGACTACAAAACCCAAAAAACAAACGTTTAATTGCACTTTTCTTTTCAATTTCACTGCACTTGGAATTTTTTTCCCATTTCCCTGTACACTATATGGTAAAATAAATGATTGCATCTCAAAGTGCAACTTGCAATGCAAAAAACAATCCCTCATATATTGATCCCTCATATTGATGGAAAAATAGAAAAAATTAAAAAGTTATGGCTCTTGGAAGCAGGGGAGCAAAAAACGAAATGAAAAACAAAAAATCGCTGGGTGGTGAAGGGGTTAAATGAAAAGCTTGATTTTGTCTAAGCAATGGAATGGCAAAGTCTAACTTCCCACCTTGACTTTGAGATTTGAGCGTGAGACTAATTTGGTACTGGAATTTTGAGTAGTTTATTACCAAGAAAGATGGCATATCTCACAGCTGTGTTACTAATGACTCTATAGAAAATATTCACGAGCAACCCATAGTCCTAGTTAAATGTTAAATCTGACTGGCTAAATATTAACTAAGGGCCCTTTCACATCTGCGTTTTTCGTAATTCGCGGCAGATGCGGTGAAAAAACCGCATCTGCCGCGTTTGCCGCATAACGGTTCCACTTGCGGCACGGTTGCGGTTTTTTCCATAGGAAGTATAGGGGGACTTGCGGCAGATGCGGCAAGTGCGGTATTGCACTTGCGGCAGGTGCGGCAGCGAAAAAAACCGCAGTAAGCCGCGGTTTTTTTCTCTGCCGCACCTGCCGCAAGTGCAATACCGCACTTGCCGCATCTGCCGCAAGTCCCCCTATACTTCCTATGGAAAAAACCGCAACCGTGCCGCAAGTGGAACCGTTATGCGGCAAACGCGGCAGATGCGGTTTTTTCACCGCATCTGCCGCGAATTATGAAAAACGCTGATGTGAAAGCACCCTAAGAAAGTCCAACACGGGGCAATTATTGGTGGAATATATACTCCCCTGAAGCGAAGTGACTTTTATATATCAGATTTCTAACTTATGGAAAAATCCACCCAGTGCTTATGAAAATTTGAAATATGAAAATCAACAGGACCTGCTTCAATTAGGACAATGCTAAAGGTTATGTAAGCGGATCCCCACTCCCATATAATCATTCTTTGTCTTGCTGGTAAATATCAGTAATTCTTACAAATAAATACACATCTCTTTCAACAGTAAGATCTTCTATACAGTGGATCATAGGGACAACCAGTGACGTAACTTGAAGCTAATGGGCCCTTGTGCGAGAGCTCCAACAGGGTCCCCAATTATTGCAAACCTTTAATACTTTAATACAATTAGTCTTTTTCTATAGGCCAAAGGGACTTTTGGGCCCTCCTAGGCTCTAGGGCCTGGGTGCGATTGCAGCTCCTGCACCTATGATAGTTATGCCCCTGGGGACAGTATGGAATTTATGGAAAAGAAATGTGTATGTCTCGTTCAATGCATTTCATTCTATTCCTATGATCTCAGCCAGTTAATGCTATATAGTAGATTTTAAAGTCTATGAAATATCCATGGCTATGATTAAAGCACTAGTAATACAGAGATCCGACTATGTTTGCACTTCTAATTTCTTGGACATGGGTTTCCTATATATTTCTCTATATAGAGATGTATTGTATGAGCCTAATGTGCCATTAACCCAGACTTGAAAAAGCAATTTGCAACTACGTTTCTGAATGTGGCAAGTTCATAAATCACAAATATAACATTTATACAATATTCACATCCCCCCAGGCCAAACAGAGAGCACAGAGTACACTTCCTTATGATTTACAGTAGACCTTTCTACAAGACTTTGCTTCATTTTACTATTGGTTATTTTTTTTTGCCTTTTGCTAATAATTCACTATCACATTCAGCAAGTCCCTGGTTGTCATTGTTAAATGTAACAAGGCTTCCCCTCATGAAAACCATACTGTACATCCACTTACTATTAAGATTTCTACACTTGTACAATGTGTTTATATATTAGCAGGTAAGGTAACAAGTAATATATTTTTAATGGTAACAGTAAATTAGTATAGCACAAGAAAAACAAGACAATTAAAAGAAAGTAATGTTTATAGTAGTGTAATGTTTTAATGCATTTTCTCTAGTTGGAAAGGAAATTACCATCTCAGGTATAAGATATATTATTATCCCAGTTACAACTACGGTAAATTCCAGATTAGAAATTAGCGGATCGTTTCCGTGCAAATTGATTTCATGTTGAATTTTAGGAAATTCAGAGGTTGTGGCAAACTCAGACAATTTGTAATCCTGTTTGCACAAATTGCCATAAATTATGCCCGTCACCATTGTACACATTGCAAAACATTAGATCAATTACTGAAGAGTAACATGACCTCAGGCACGACTATGGGAGCTTCCAAGTGATGCCTTGCTCAATCACATCACATGACATAACTCAGGCCCAGGACAGACTATCAGGCCCTGTATAATAGCCGAGAGAGAAGAATGCAACAAACATCTTATGTTGACTCTGGATACTGAAAGGGCAACAGAGCTCCGTACAGCTTAGGCTGGTTTCACATAACGTTTTTTTTCCTACCTTTTGTAGGATCCCACGGACATGAAAGGACACCACAGGGGTAACCTATTCTGTGTCCGAGTCTGTGATTATCATGGATCCGGACACAGCGGGGCACTTTCACTTCTGCAATGTATAATATACATTGCAGAAGTGAAATATAGTAAAACAAAGAGTTAAAAATAAAAAAAATCAGTATTCTCACCTATCCGGGATCCACCGCTGCCTCCAGCAAGGTCCGGGTGCTTATAGGACCTGCGGTGACGTCACAAGCCAATCAGCTGATCAGGTCACATGATTACCGTGGTCACGTGACCTGATGACGCTGACGGGTTGTGACATCACCGCAGGTCCTGTAAGCACCCAGACCTTGATGGAGGCAGCGGTGGATCCCGGATAGGGGAGAATACTGATTTTTTTTATTTTTAACTCTTTCTTTTACTATATTTCACTTCTGCAATGTATATAATACATTGCAGAAGTGAAATTAGAGGGTTAGGAGCTATTTTAGTGTACTGAGCATGCTCAGTACACTAAAATTGGGTCCAAGAAATGATCAGCTGTTTCCTCAGGCCCGCGCTCATAGGTCCCCATGTTAAACCCCAAGGATCGGATCGGATTTGAGCTAATTGTGATCCGATTTTGTGGGATCCAATTTTTTTCTGTGCCCAAAATCGAAGCAGTCTCCGATTTTGGGTACTGCAAAAATCGGACACAAATCGGATCTCACAAAATCGAATGGCAATTAGGCCAAATCCGATCTGATCTGATCTGACCCCCATAGGATAACATGGTCGCCAAATCGGATCCGTGGCTGTCCGATTTACATCGGACAGCCATGGATTGAAGAAAATCGCAATGTTAAACCAGCCTAAGCAACAAGGATAGAGTTAGACAGCCCTAAGAGAATAGACAAATACTCCAGACAATAGTGTGTTGTAAAACTAAAGATGAACATAGTAGTGTATAAATAAGCAGAGATTGAATTGAAAAGGGGAGAAAGTGATAGGAGTGATACCAAGAGCAAGGCCAGACCCAGTGTGATTGATCTGTGATACTGTAGATGGGCTTGGAGCTTGGTGTTGAATATCCCTTTTGATAATTAATTGTGTCTTACTGCTTTCTAGTACATGAATAATTAAACTGGTTTTCCAGGACTTTAACGTTAATGACCTATCTTTATGTTAGGTCATCAATGTCTACGTATTTTTCGGACTATAAGACGCACTGGACTATAAGATGCACCCAGACTTTAGAGGATGAAAATAAGGGAAAAAAATTACGTAAAAAATGTGGTTAGAATTGACTGTTAATGGGGAGGGGTCTGATGCTGATGCTGTTATGGTGGTAATATTCCCATCCCTGGCCCCGACCAGGTAATATATGTTCCCCATCCTGTTTATAGCCTCTCATCCTGACATATAGCCTCCCATCCTGATATCTAGCCTTCCATCCTGATATATAGCCTCCCTTCCTGGCTTATAGCACTCCCCGTCACTGAATATGCCCCCCATCCTGGGATATTGTAGCCCTCCATCACTGGATATGGCCCCCATCCTGGGATATTGCAGTCCTCCATCGCTGGATATGACTCCCATCCTGGGATATTACAGGCCCCATCGCTGGATATGCCCCCCCCCATGCTGAGAGACTGCAGCTCACATTACTGGATATGGCCCCCATCCTGGGATATTGCAGCCACCATCGCTGGATATGCCCCCATCCTGGGATACTGCAGCTCCCATTACTGGATATGGCCCCATCATGGCATATTGTAGTTCTCATCACTTTATATGGCCCTCCATGCTGAGATTTTGCAGCCCCCATTACTGGATATGGCCCCCATCACTGGATATGGCCCCCCCATGCTGGGATATTGCAGCCCCCATCACTTTATATGCCCCCCATGCAGCCTTCATCCCTGGATATAGCCCCTCATCCCTGAATATCGCCCCCCTGCTGCTGCTCACACTAAAATAATAACCGGTATACATCCTTACCCGTCCGTCGTCTCCTCCATCTCCCCCTCTGCAGCTGCAGTGACATCGATCTCTTCCTGGTGAGCCGACATCCTGTCATGTGACTGGGCACAGCAGAGTGATGTCATCTCTGAGCGTCCCGGTTACATAACAGAATGCCGGCTCACCATGAATAGATCGATGTGGCTGCAGCTGCAGAGGGAGAGATGGAGGTGACAACGGACAGGTAAGCATGTATACCAGTTATTATTTTAGTGTAGGCAGCAGCAAGGGGCCATATTCAGTGATGGGGGGCTATATCCAGGGATAGAGGCTGCAGGATCCCAGCATGGGGGCATATAAAGTGATGGGGGAGGTCAGTATACTTAGTGTTCTGTAATATATACTGCCTCCCACCACTGCTCAGCGCTGGCTTCAGCACTGGGAGGTGGACAGCGGAGTGCAGTGAATATAACAGTCCACTAATGAGCGGGGACCTGTGATCACAGGCTGCTTCTGCAGCCCCTGCCAGCCTCCTCCAGCTGCTCCAGAGCCACCCCCCCTCCAGCAGAGAGCAGCATAGCCAGCACAACCACCTGTATTCGGACCATAAGATGCACCCCCACTTTCCCCCACAATCAGAGGGAAAAAGTGTGTCTTATGGTCCAAAAAATACAGTAATTAATGGAGATGCAACACCCAGCACTTCTATGTATCCGTAGTGTCTGTGCAATTTTTGCACACTGGATTTTGTCTTTGTATGGGATTTTATTTGACTACTATGATTTGCTCCTTATGTCCATATGGGTATCTATAGAGTAACGTGTATTTTTTACCCATTTTTGGTTTGGGTTTTCTTTTAGGCTTGTATTTGCTGTAATATATTAGTTTTTAATTTATATTAAAGGTTATGTTTTATACTCTGGTGTTTTTTCTATAGTTTTCATTCTGGGAGGCCTTGTTGGACGTCCATGGAGTACAATTTGTAATTTCCCTTTTGCTGGTTATTTATTTTAAAATGTTTAAAAAAAATGTTTGGTAAAAAAAATGGCAAAGCTAATGGATGGGGTAATGAAAAATAAAACACCATAACAAAGCGTTCTTGTAGTTTATAAGGGTGGTATGAAGGCGAAAGTAAATTTCATTCTAGCTCCCTATGTATTTGATGCCATAATCTAAACTATTTATAATATACTTGCATTAAAAATGTCCTAGTGATAACTACACTAAGGCTTGCGTCAGCCCTCAGCCTGCTGAATCTGTTAAAAACTTGATAACGCATAGCGTTATCAGCATGTAATGCTATGCGCCGCCTATGCATTGCTATGGCAACCTGATGCTTCACGCTCCACATAGAACTCCTGGATATGCGCTATTGCAGAGCGCACAGGTTTGCAGCATTTTTTTTTTTTTTTTTTTCGATCCAAGTTTGGTCTGCATAATTACTGTTTTGTTCACTGAAGAGGATGTTATTATAAACCTGTTCAACCTGTAATGATAAAAAAAATATAGAAATGTTTTAATATAATTACCACCTGACTGTGGCTTTGTAGTGTTGTTTGGCTCTGGGTGGGCGCAGCAGGCAGGTGAGGCACGCAGGACATGGAAAGCAGGTCGGCCTCCATCTGTGCTAGCATCAATTGTTGTGAATTGACCCCCTAGATCAGGGGTCCCCAACCCCAGTCCCCAAGAGCCACCAACAGCGCAGGCCCCCAGGATCTCCCCAGCACCGCACAGGTGATAATGTGATCATCTGCACAAGTGAAGATTCCAACCCTTGTGCAATGCTAAGGAAATCCCGAAAGCCAGGCCCACCGGGGGCCCTCGAGGACTCGGGCCGCGGACCCCTGTCCTGGATTCTACTGTCAATAGCATCAGCAGCATCTAGATGGTTAACACAGGGGTGGGGGCTCCCACCTTAAACCAATTAGCAGCATGTGATCGTGATTGTTGATGACTGCCATAGCACCCTCGTTCAAATATTTTTATTATTTTTACAAGGAATGGGAGAGGGAGGGATTTTCACAGAGGGAAAAGGAAGGGAAGGGAGGGGAAGCATAAATAGGTACACAAACAAGGCATCACAATACATATAGTAACAAAAGGGTATATAGTGACTTTTTTTTTTTTTAAAAGATAAAACTCGTGAATATGCATTAATCCAAACATTACCATTATTTAGATTAGAGGTTAAGAGCGATAATATAAATCCAATATACGATATGCACACAAGGAATATCATTCACAGTTGTTCAGGCAACTATATTTACCGTTGACGTGTCAAAGGGTTCCAAAATTTACATTGCATTATAATGTAGGAGTCACACCAATAAATTTGGAGAAAAATTGACCAACCAGGGCTCCCACCTATTAACATATTTACTATAGGTATTTTCCCTAGTAGCAACGTTAAACTCGTATACGCTATGGGTAGAGACTCTCTCTGTCAGGACTCGTATAGTTGGAGGTTCTAACTTCCTCCATGTAACAATTTTCTGTGCACTCTGCAATCGCGCATATCCAGGGATTCTCTGTGGAGCCGGTGGCTGCGGTAAGCATCATGTTGCCATAGGGATACATAGGCAGGTGGTGCATAGCATTACATGCTGATAATGCTATGCGCTCTGCCTGCCTGGGACTAAGTTTTTAACGGATTCAGCAGGCAGAGGGCAGATGCAGGTCTGACTCTAGCCTAACTGCTATTCTACAGGGTGTCCCCAATTTCTGGAAACAGCGGAAATTTCATTAACAATAATTTAATAATAATTTTATTGATAACTTGAGATGTGTGAATGCCCTTCATATCCGAGCCTGTTTTCACCTTCACAACCCAGCCATTTTTTTGTAATTCTGACCAGTGTCACTTTATGAGGTTATAACTGTGGAACGCTTCAATGGATCCCAGTGGTTCCAAGAGTGCTTTGTCTTGACCTATTGTATTTCATGGTAGTGGTAAATTTATGACTTTTTTTGTGTTTATTTGTGAAAAAATTTGAAAATGTAGCAATTTTCAAACTTTGAATTTGTATGCCCTTAAACTATTGCATTATGTCACACAAAATAGTTAATAAATAATATTTGCCACATGTCTAGTTTAGATAAACACAATTTTAAACACTTTTTTTTGTTAGTAAGTTAGAGGGCTTGGAAGAGTATCAGCAATTTCTCAGTTTTCCAACACAATTTACAAAACCAGATTTTTTAGGGAGCACATCACATTTGAAGTGAGTTTGAGCGGCCTATATCACAGGAAATACCCAAACGTGACACCATTTTAAAAACTATGCCCCTTAAACTACTCAAAACCACATCCAAGAAGTTTATTAACCTTTCAGGTGCTTCACAGGTACTAAAGCAATGTGAAGGAAAAATGAAAATTTTACTTTCTCCAACAAAAATGTTACTTTAGCTCCAAATACTGCGTTTTCACAAGGGTAAGAGGAGAAATTGTACCATACAGTTTGTTGTGCAAATTCTTGTGAGTACGCTGATACCCCATATGTGTGGAAAATCACTGTTTGGGCTCACAGCAGGGCTCAGAAGGAAATGGGCGTCATTTAAACCGAAAATTGGTTGGAATAGTTAGCCGACTCTGTGTCGCATCTGGAGAGATCCGATGTTCCTAAACAAATGGAACTGCCCATAATTACCCAATATGGAACCTAGACCCCCAAATATGTTTAGTGAGTACCAAATCTTTCATTTTCACAAGGGTAACAGGAGAAAATGCAATCTTTTCTTAGTCCACAATACCCTATATATGGTTGAAAACTACTTTTGAGGCACAGTGCAAAGTGAAAAAGGGAATGAGCGCCACATTGGAGTTCAGATTTAGGCTAGGGTCACACTTTTTCAGAGAATTGCGTTCACCGCATCCAGATCCGGATGCGGTGAACGCAATTAGCTTCACACACATTTTTCATGAAGTCGCTACCCGGTAACCGGATTGCTCCAGATGTGTAATCCTGAGCAATCCGGTTACCGTACAGTTTGCTCATCCCTGCTGCGGCAGGGATGAGCAAACTATTAACAGTGTAAAAAAAAAAGCTTTTATGTTAATAATAATTGTGCCCATCATGTCTCTAGGGGGTGCCCACCCCCCTTAGAGACATGCTACTTACTCAGGTGGGCATGTTATGGGTTAATATTGCTTGTACAGTAAGCTGACTCCTGTCGGCTCTGTACAATTTTGTGAATGAAGCCGCGGCTCCACTGACAGTTGTGCGTATACGTAATGTACATATAGTATGTGCGCTGTCCGAGGTCCTGTAGGCTTTTACAGTAGATCTATGGGCTGTGCAGCATTGCGGGGCTAAGAACCGCTCCGAAAACTGCAGCCTGCATGATTTTTCACGCAGGCTGCAGAGCCGGATGCGGTAACCGGATTGCATGTAATGCAATGATATAATGGGCTCCTATGAGGAGCGTTTCCTGATGCGGTTTTAAGCTTTTTGAAAACCGGATCAGGATTTAAAAAAAAAAAAAAATGCAAATGTGACTCTAGCCTAAATTGGAATGGTTTGCGGGTGCTATATCACATTGGCAAACCTGAGGTGACTAAACAGTGGAGCTCTCCCACAAGTGACCCCATTTTGGAAAGTAGACCCCTTAAGGAATTTATCTAGTTGTTTGGTAAGCACCTTGAACCACCAGGTTCTTCAAAGAATTTTATAATGTTGAGTTGTGAAATTGAAAAATACATTTTTAATCACAAAAATGTTATTTGAACCCCAAATTTTTCAAATTTACTAGGGTAACAGGAGATAATAGACTGTATTGATGTTTCAAGTGTGTCACAAATACTTTCATATTATTGGGCGCTGAACAAAAAAAAAAAAAAATTTTTACCACTAAATTGTTGTTTTAACCTTAGATTTGAAATATTCCCAAGGCAAATACATAACAAAGGCCCTATAATGTGTTGCAGAATTTCTCCTGAACGTGACAATACCCCACATGTGACTGTACAGTACTTTTTGTCCGCACCGCAAGTCAAGCAGCGCCATTTGATATTTGAAGCACAGATTTCCTAGAATGGATTCCGGACTCCCATGAGCCCATAAGTGCCAGAACAGAAAAAATCCCCATAAGTGACCACATTTTGGAAACTCATCTATGGGTGTTGTAACAATTTAGAAAACACATGGTGTCAAATGCAGTAAATGTTGTAGAATTGAAAATTTCAAATGAGTCCTTGTTGTGCCCAGTACATTGTAGTGCCTGTACATTGTGCCCAACTCGTGCTTCTGGAAACCTGCACCTAGTAAATTAAATGGGCTTACCTCACTACAGAAAGGACAAAACATATGGATGTTAACTGTGATTTTAGACACATTGTGAGGCTCAGATGAGAGGGGAGCATTTCATTTTGGAGAGATTTTGCTGGATTTCATTTCTGAGAGGGGTAGCCATAGCATTTTCCAGAGTCTTTGTGCTACCAGTAATTTGGAAGCCTGCAATATTTCTGTAACAGATGATGGACCTGAGTTGAGAATTGTGTTTTTGTGAATTGAGTTGAATGTTATTTGGTTGTGATCTGGGTACGGAACATTTTGGATCAGTCCACATTTATCCTGTGCTCTATGCTGAGTACTTATAACAGGGTTTACATCTACATCTCTGAAATATGTGATTCAGGTGAAACCCCCAATGGATCTATTCACTATAATGAGGCAACAGAGTTACTCCAGACACCATTTGGCCTTTGTTCAATGGTGCCCATCTTTTCAAAGGTGAGGAATACTATTGATGACCGCTCTTTTGTGCACGACTAAAAAGACACATAAAGGATGCACTCTGCCACACCCCAGGCCAGATGGCAGTTCAACGTGACTCCCTCTGCCTCATTACAATGAATTTTCTGTTGGGAATTTTGTCTGCATCATGTTTTTTAGAGATTTACACATAATCCCCGATGTAATCATTCAGCGTAGAGCGCAGAATAAATATGAGCCGCACCGTACTGTGATCTTTGGAAGGCAGAATGAACAAATCAACAGCAGTTGAAGAATTGGCGTTATTTATTTTTTACATCTTTCACTCTGCGGTATAAGTGATACAGAGGCTTTATTGCTCAAGTCAGTGCGATTACTGCATTATCAGATTTATATTTTTTTTAGGTTTGTCACACTAAAAATGCTTTTTTTACCAAATAAAGGTTTTTTGTTTCACTGTATTTTGAAAGATACAAACAACGTTAAAACAACGTATCTACCCAAAAATTGTACCATTAGAAACATCAGCTCAAGACACAAAAGATAAGCCATCACACAGCCCCAGATCCCGAAAAATGGGAATGCTACAGGTTGCAGAAAATGACGACAAAAGCGCAATTCTTTTTTTATAATAAAACTTCAGAATTTGTTCTCTCCACTTAGATAACAATAAAAGTATGCATGTTTGGTATCTACGAACTTGTACCAGACTGAGGCCTCATTCCAACACATCAGTTTTACCATATAGGGAACATGGTGAATAAAAGTCCCTAAAAACAAATGTGTAATTGCACTTTTTTGCAAATTCACTGCAGTTGAATTTTTTTGCCAATTTCCCTGTACACTATATTGTAAAATAAATCACTTCTCTGAAAGTACAATTTGTCTCGCATATGTCCATATTTACGTGAAAATAAAAACATTATGGCCATTGGAAGAAGGGAAGGGAAAATGAAAGATGGAAAATGGAAAATTGCCCGGGGGTAAACGGGTTAACCCAATAAATAAACAATTACAATAATAGGATTACAACTAAGTACCTCACCCAAAGTTGTACTACCTACAGACTTCTGCCCTCCAGAAAGTCCCTAAATAAATCGATACTAATAAATTAATGTAGTAGTGCACCGGAGCCAGCTATGAGGGTGTTTTGCAGTAGTGGGTTTATAATACTGCTTTTGCACCCTTTTGAGTTGCAGCTGAAGATCTATGAGAAAATTCCGTGTATATGTTTTCTCAGATAAAAGAAGGAGAAGATATGTATATGTGGATCCAGCGCATGCTCTTACCCCCTCGTTATATTTCTGTCTCTTAACTGTATTGGAAGACTTGTTTTCTGGTATGCCTATTGTGTGTTTGACATGCAGGTTGCTTACCTTCTATTGACCAGAATAGTAATTCACTGCTGAGTGCTAAAAAAAGTGATGTAAAAATACAAATCACTAATTGATTTACAAATCAATGAGGAAAAGATCAAATAAAAAGAGATATATTGTGAAAAAGATTCATAGTTTCAGTGTTACTGCTTGAGGGTAGTTTTCTATCTCCCAAACTGGCTGTTTCGCTGGAGGGTAGTTGACTTGAACTGAGGAAAGAAAGATGTAAACCCTAATTAGTGCTATTATATGGCACCTTTTGGAACACTTTTCCATAGAAATAGCACTAACTAGGGTTTACATCTTTCTTTAAACTGACCTGGGTGCTGGTTTTCTAGCCCAGCATGTCAATTTCTCATGCGGAGATGCTCGACTCTTCTGCACAGGAGAAGGCAGTGATCACAGCAAAAATACACTTCATCTTGAACGCCCTGTAACCTTCATCGTGGACACATACCCTTAAACTTTAAAGATGAGCAGATCAATCCACAAAAGTTCGGGTTCAAATAAAATTTCCTGGAAATCCCATGAAGTATTGCTGTGCAGGCTTCTCCACAATGCCATGCAGCTATCACATCTAGCAGGTTATTATACCTTGTACAGTGGTGGACAGTGACTGGACACGTCTACCTTTTTTTTGTATTTGATCTGATATTTAAATGATGAAATAAAAGACATGATTTTAACATTGAAATAATCACTGTGGACGCTAGATTTTTTCTTCATTTTATTCTTAGTGTGGGTGTACCTGGGACATCACAGATCATTAGTTCCCAGTAGAGCACAGCTTAAATAGCAAAGTCATTTTCCATCTCCACAGTCACTGGCTAGGTCTCTTTCTTCAGTAAGGAGTAAGCTCTTATTGAATCCTCTTTCTCTCTCTTGCCTGTAGAGTATACACGCATATTGATTATGGGGTATTCTCTCTCTGTCTTTTGTAAAGTGTAAACTCTTATGGTCAGCAGGGTTCACGCTTTCCTCTCCTCCACATGTATTTTTTGAGCATTGACAAGCTTTCCAGAAATGAGATTCCCACAAATTTATTCTCCAAATATTAATTGTTTTGTGAAAATTCGGCAAAATTGGCAAATTTAATTTCAAATTATCTTCTTATCTCTAACCAACATTATGAAACTGACAGAGCGGTGTTAGCAGCTCACATAATCATTAACAAAGCCAGGGCATAAAGAAAAGTGTTTCTGAACAAACATCATGCAAGTACATTCTCCATAATTGTAAAAGATGCAACTAAGGACACAGGTTTCCCAAAGCCAAAGAAAATGTTGCACTGGCTTAGCTCGTATCAGGTCTTATTGTAAGGAGGTGGGCGTGCAGTTGCATTTCTCCCTGAAGACACCAATCATGCTATTGTAATGTCATGTGAATTGTATCGTGTATCTTTGTAAATAATGTACAATGTGAAATGTGATGTAATGTATAGCAATGTTGTTGTATTGCCACACTCTAGGATAGGAAATAGTTAAGTATTGGAACTAGCCCACAATGCGAAGGTTAGCATCAAGGAAGAGTGACGGTTTCTTATGGTGCTTCAGATAGGGCCCATCATGTGACTAGAGAAAACCTATGGTTTGAGAGGATGTCAAGTTTGCATGAGATGGGTGTCCTATGGCAGCGAAAAAAGTGAGGAGACAACTTGAGACTAAAGAGTGGACAAAGAATAAAAGAAAGGGAAGGGGGAACAAGAGGCGCAATAGTGCCCTATCACTCAGACACATGAAAAAGTGGTGTATATGGAAAACACTCACCTATGTTAGTTGTGAAACCCACAACTGGCATGCAGACATATAGTAATGATATCCATGGCGCTGCCGCTGGACCTCCACCAACCACTCGCACGTGGAATCACAGCAAGATGTGGGGAAAACCGAGGTGTATAACAGTCCGCGCTGCCGAAGTCCACTTACTTCAGAGAACACACAGGTCAGTGATGTTCAAACAGGTTTTCTTTATTGAATCCATCCATGGATTCAATAAAGAAAACCTGTTTGAACATCACTGACCTTGTGTTCTCTGAAGTAAGTGGACTTCGGCAGCGCGGACTGTTATACACCTCGGTTTTCCCCACATCTTCCTGTAAAGAGTGGACAAGACACAGAAAGCAAAACAACATGAATGCTAGAGACCAACCTCCCAAGGAAGTGGCCCTAGGCAAAAAGATCAGGACTATGGTTTTTAGCGACAAGGCCACAAGCATGAAAGGTAAAGGTCAGGACAGAATGGTACAAGAACAAAGTTGACTTTCCCATGTGGTGTTTCCCCACGCACAAGTCTCTTCACTAATACTACCATCAAGCCTCCTACCTCCACTCCTCTACAAGGAGAAGAGACATAGATATGGAAGCGCCTGAGAGCATAAGGCTCTACTCTGGCCTTAGTGATGAGAATCCCCATACCCTTTCCTCTATGATGAGAATAGATGTGGAGTAGTGAAGAGGGACCTTGACTGTCACAAATTGAACTGTCAAGGTAGGCTGGGTTGTACTAGGACTCTCTGGACCAGTAAGATCAGGAACAACTCAGAGGAGCTGGAACTGTGCCTGAGAATGCTCTGTAAAACTGGAACTTTCTGGAAATGTCATATGTAAAGTTTAATTGGAAAGACTGTTAATTAAACTGTTATCAGGTGAAATGAATTATTGGTCTACTTATCAATTTGAATCACCATCCAGTTCTGGCCAAGTGAAACAAATAGCAACATGCAGCTCACCCTTGTGTGCAGCCCACATGACACAAGTCCATACATCCAACCAGAAACATGACTTTCATGTAGCGTGCTTGGGCATCTGGAGTCAATCCCTCACCCACATCTACTGCAAAAAATGTATACAGACATATGCAGTGTTGCACTTATAGCCTTGTATTTTTTTGCTTTTTAAGTTTACTTTACAGTGCTAGAAAACATAGACTGCTGCAGCCTTCAGAATTACAAAAACGTGTATACATTTTAGTCAAGCTGTAGGGAGTCTAATAAAATTGGTCACAATGAACTCTGATGTCTAAGGGAGTTCTAAAAAACATTGCAATATTAAAAGGCTGGCTTCAGATAGCTGTATATTAAAATCAGCTTGTGGATATATATAGGACCATGTGCTTGACTTTTTTGGAAAAGGGTGCAGAAGCTACATTCTACTATTACATGCATCATTGTAGTACAGAAAACATATGAGTAGTACATGCTGTGTTTTCATACTCTGCAGACCATCAGTTCATGTGGAGGCGGGTGGTGTCTTTGCATTCATTTGTATTAGCGTCTATAAGATGCTAATACAAATTAACTTCCCTGTTTGTCAGAACCTCTGGAGCCAGTGGAGCTCCAGTATGCTCCCTGACCCAATGTGTGGTTCTGACATCACAACAGCAAGATGAGTTTATTTTATCATGCTGCCGTCATCTGTTCAGAGCGCTGCAGAAGAGGAGAAGTCACTAGAGTCTGGACCAGGTAAGCACTCATTGAGCTGAAGATACTGTGGGCAGCATGGAAAAGACTGCAGTATGAGTTGTGGGGTCAGCATAGGGTGTGGATCAGTATGGAAAATGGTAGCATGGGATGTGGGATCAGCATGGAAAACAAGGTAACGAGATGTGGGATCAGTATGGGATGTGAGATTAGCATGGGTGTGGGATTAGCATGGTTAATGGGACAGAATGGGGTGTGGGATCAGCATGGAAAGGGGCAGCATGGGGTGTGGCATTAACATTGAATAGGGGACAGCCTGCGGAATTGTATCAGTATGAAAAAATGGGCAGCCTGTGGGGTGGGATCAGTGTAAAAAGGGTGCAGCCCTTGGAATGTGATCAGTATGGAAAAGGGGGCAGCCTGCAGAGTGGGAATCGCAGTTAGTGTAGTTAGTGAATTATTAATGTAAGTACCGTATATACTCATGTATAAGCCGACCCCCCTACTTTTGCCCCCAAAACCTGGGAAAACCTATTGACTCGTGTATAAGCCGAGGGTAGACCCCAGCACAGGTATACAGCCCCCATCAGTGTGGTATACAGCAGCCCCAGAGGTATATACAGCAACCCCAGTGGTAGTATACAGCAGCAGCCCCAGTGGTATATACAGCAGCAGCCCCAGTAGTTAGTATACAGCAGCCCCAGAGGTATATACAGCAGACCCAGTGGTAGTATACAGCAGCCCCGAGGTGTATACAGCAGCCCCAGAGGTATATACAGCCCCAGTGGTAGTATACAGCAGCCCCAGTGGTATATACAGACCCAGTGGTAGTATACAGCAGCCCCAGTGGTATATACAGCCCCAGTGGTAGTATACAGCAGCCCCAGTGGTATATACAGCCCCAGTGGTAGTATACAGCAGCCCCAGTGGTATATACAGCCCCAGTGGTAGTATGCAGCAGCCCCAGTGGTATATACAGCCCCAGTGGTAGTATACAGCAGCCCCAGAGGTATATACAGCCCCAGTGGTATATACAGCCCCAGTGGTAGTATACAGCAGCCCCAGAGGTATATACAGCCCCAGTGGCAGTATACAGCAGCCCCAGAGGTATATACAGCCCCAGTGGTAGTATACAGCAGCCCCAGTGGTATATACAGCCCCAGTGGTAGTATACAGCAGCCCCAGAGGTATATACAGCCCCAGTGGTAGTATACAGCAGCCCCAGTGGTATATACAGCCCCAGTGGTAGTATACAGCAGCCACCAGGGGGTATATAGCAGCCCCCAAATGCTGGCACTCGCCCCCCTTGCAAGGGCCTCCCCCCCCGCTGCTTATCTTACCATCTCAGTCTTCTGCTCAGCGCCTCTCCTTGGTGCTCCATTCTCCATGTTCCGTCCTCGCGGCATCCGGGATCCCTGGCCGTCGCGCGATGACGTCATATGCCTGCGACGGCCGGAGATCCCGGATGTAGCAGAACGGGAGCATGAAGAACGGAGCACCGAGGAGCGGCGTTGTGCAGAAGACCGGGATGGTAAGATACGCAGCGGGGGGGGGCCTTACAAGGGGGGAGAGTGCCAGCATTTGGGGGCATATATGCACTGCTTTCCCCTGCCCCTGATTGACAGGGGGAAGCAGTGCATATATAATGAGCGGCCCCGACTACCGTATTGACCCGTGTATAAGCCGAGGGGGAGACTTTTCAGCCCAAATTTTGGGCTGAAAAACTCGGCTTATACACGAGTATATACGGTATATTAGAAAATATATTAGAAAATACTTTACATTTTGGCACTAAATAGATTGTGATTTAGAATGAAAATTACTTAGTTCCTGTAATGTCTGTATGATGCCTGGCAAAACCAACTCCAAACATCCCCTTACTATTGTTAAGGATCTACTGCGAGTTACAGTTTCATGCAATACAAGTCTATATGCTAGGGGATAATGTGACATTGAAAGTTATCGATGTACTAACCTTGGTGATGTTTTCATGTACCAATGATAGTTCTGGTGCTTTATTTCTGTGCTATTCTGCTATTGATGTAGTCATGTACTGACTGTGGTTCTGGTAACGTATTCTTGTACTGACGGTTGTTCTTGTGATGTAATATAATGATAATCAATTTTGTAATGTACTTGTATACTAATGGTGGTTCTGGTAATATATTTATGTGCTGATAATGGTTCTGGTAATGCAGTTGTGTACTGACCGTGGTTCTGGTGGTTTATCAATGTAGATATTGTCTTTCATTTATTAGAAATGATACTTGATCATTATAGGTTTATTTTGCTGGGCTGATAATACAGCCATCTGACTAAGGCTACCTTCACATTACGATTTTGAGGGAGCCAATGCTGTCCGATATAAATCGGACAGCATCGGCTCCCTTCTGATGCCTGGAATAGGGTGCCAAATAGGCACCCGATTCCAGCATAAAATCGTTCCCTGCGGGGTGAAGAAAAGAAAAAAAAATATATTATTCTCACCTCTCCACGAGCCCCCGCCGTCTTCCGCCGTCTTCCGCCATCTTCCGCCATCTTCTTGGTGGCTCCCGCAGGCTGCCGGTGTCAGCAGAGTGCTTCCTCTGCCTTATAGGACCTGCGGTGATGTCACAGTCACGTGACCGCGGGTTCACCATGGTAACCCGCGGTCACATGACTGTGACATCACCGCAGGTCCTATAAGGCAGAGGAAGCCCTCTGCTGACACCGGCAGCATGCGGGAGCCAACGGGAGCCTCCAAGAAGATGGCGGAAGACGGCGGGGGCTCGTGGAGAGGTGAGAATAACATTTTTTTTTTTTCTTTAACCCTTGTGCTCCTAGTTAGGAGCAGTTTTACTGTACTGAGCATGCTCAGTACAGTAAAACGGGGTCCGAGGAGACATCAGATGTTTCCTCGGACCCTTCTCCATAGGGCCCCATGTTATAGGGATCGGACCTAATCGGATGTGCACTAAATGCCATCCGATTTGGTCCGATCCGATTCTGTCCGATTTTATTTTCGGTGCAAAAATCGGAGCAAGCTCCGATTTTTGCACCGATAATAAAATCGGACAGAATCGGATCGGACCAAATCGGATGGCATTTAGTGCACATCCGATTCGGTCCGATGCCCATAGGGCTGCATGGAGGCCAAATTCGGATCCGATGCTGTCCGATTTTGATCGGACAGCATCGGAAATCCGAAAATCGTAATGTGAAAGCACCCTTAGGCTGTATTTGTCAGCTGAACAAATGTTTAACTAATGCCTACATACATATAGACAAATGTCTGATCATTCAGCCAGGAGCTATCAGACTCTCCCATTTACAGGACTGCTCACTTTGCCGAGTGCTCCTGTGTTCTCTATAAGGCTAGGATCACACTTGAGGTTGACGGAGCCACTAAAATCTTTGAAAATCAGCCGCAGCACATAGCGTTAACGCTATGCGCTGCCAGTGGAACGCAGCCCCATAGCAACCTGCTGTTTATCTTAACAGTGGTAACACACGAAGCTTCAGGATGTGCGCTTTATCACAGCGCACATCCTGTGTGGCTACTGCCAAGGTAAACTGCGGTATACTATGGGCCAGCGTTCCACTGGCAGCGTATAGCGTTAACGCTATTCTCTGCGGCTGATTTTCAAAGATTTTAGCAGCTCCATCAGCCTCAAGTGTGACCCTAGCCTAAGAGAGGCCACTACCAGACATTTCTGGAGGCTTATCATTTAGAGAATAACACATGCAGGATCCTTATCTCCCCAAATACCATCAGTCAGAGGCACCCATACACATTAGACTGAGGGCTGACTATGTGATATTGACGGATTCTGACTATCTTAGTCTAAGGTGTATGGGAGGGCTTATCTTCTATCAAAAGGGTATGTGCTCAAGATATTGTTTAAACGTCTGTGAACTCCATGTGTTGTTCAGCAGAAGACTATACAGGACACTCCGTTGTCTTTTGTCCTAAAGTTGCTTTCTTTTCTTCTTTTCATTCATCTTTTCTAATATTTTTTAGGGATTTTTTAATTAAATTGTATTAAATGAACTAGTGAGCAGTTTGTTTTATCGTTAGACCTATGTTAAGATATTAAATTATGCAACTTTTTTCACTGAAGTTACTAATATATATGGCTTAGAGCACCTAGGACAGCATTAACACCAAATAGACCTGCATTTTAACACTAGACTGCTCTCGGGTTTATCTGAGTGCAGTCCAATTACTGCAGACAGAAGCAATGGAGAAGGTAGAGAAATTATCTGTCTTCTCCGCACCCGTGCTTTGAATCTTGTATGTGAGTTGGGCCGGCAGGGATGGGGTTACTCGGATACCGGGACGGTGGCTTCGGTGGCGATCATGGCTGGTCAGGTCCCGGTTCCGTGCCCTAGGCACTCAATGGCTGATGGGGGTGATGATTGGGGGATTATACGTGACGCCACCTGACAAAGCCTTGCGGCGATACGCGTGGGGCCTGTCCGCCACCTCCACATGCTGTGTCTTTACTCTGGTGATTGGGTATGTGAGCCCTGGGTGTTTATATAATGACAAGCGGGGGCATTATTGATCAATTCCTTTTATGTCTTTGACAATTTTACTGTTTATTGTTGCCCTTTCTCTTCTCTCCTCCCCCCCTGGGAGGCTCCGCTCTATCAAGTGTTGCTATTACCCCCATGCCTGGTTCGATTTAAACCAACATATTACATGTTTTCAACTGTGCATATAACATTTTTGTACTTATACTTGGCTAAACAGGGTTATTATTTTACTCCTGATAGTTGCAATTCATTACTCTGGGGTATTTATAGGTTATTGTAATTGATTGCCTTGGCAAGAAGCCACTTATTATATTATTTATATTATATCCCAGTTCCTACAACTGTGCTGGGTCTCCCTCATTCTATCACGCGTGCTCTTTTGTCTCTTGAACTGTGAATTCCCTGGGTCTACGATAAACCATTACTGAACTATTATTGTTTTATGTGATTCACCTCCTTTAATAAATACAGTCTTTTCTAAATCACGTCAATTTATATTGTATATATTGTGTATACTAAATTAATTCTTACACAGCATTGTTGATGGTCCAGACCATGTGAATTTTTATTGTTTTTAAACTGGGGCTTGTGTAGCCAACACCTTCCTTGTCTAAATAAATTTGCATGATAATATTGTGGTTGTGCTCTTCATATACAGAGTTCTAATGTTTTTTTGTTCTAGTTCTTCTCACCTCTGTGTTGTAGCACCCAGAATACCATTTGTCTGGGCAGCTGCACCCCAAACCTCCTGGTTCCCTCGGAGTAGGAGTCCTAGGTACTGCAGGGGCCTCTACCGGTCATAAGCGTGTAGGCTTCCTGGCCCTGGGGTCACCTATTAGCCAAGATATTGCTCTCCCTAGACAGCTCCTTATGCCAACTCCACTCACCCCTCTTTCTGATGTTGGTATACCTGGTGTGACCTGTTTTAGCCTACTCTTCACCCTTCTGTACACTAACATTAATTACAAATTTACATTTTAAACATTTATTTACATTTTCTACGTTTTGTATTTTATTCTCTGTATCTTAATGGTGTTTGACCCAAGTTACTACGTGTTGATCTACGTAAAACTGGTATTCCACTAGTGTGTAAGCCTGGTGTAGAGCAAAAATTGTTACTGACCCATGTGTTGGTCTACGTAACACAGGTATACCTGAGTGTCTTTTCATTCACACAGTGGGAATGGCAGGTGCACCGACTACAGGACTCTCTGGCTCTGCTATAATGGGTGGTTCTTCTGCTCTTGGTTCTTCAACTGGTGTGGGAATGTCAACATTGGTATTAGGTATGCACCTTCTAATTGGGGCCAATCTGCAGGTAAATCTCCTAGGATTGTCCTGACTGTCTTTGGTTCTTTTTCTTCTGGTACTGACAAGGGACATTTTCCTTTGGTTGTAATGGTTGAGGGTACTTCTTTAAATTATCTCTGGACACTGTTGCTGTTGTTTCTCCATTGTCTTTACTGATCAGACAGGTCTTCTGGTTGTCAAAGTTTGATGGTAAGACAGTGTATGGTTCTGCTTCCCATTGATCATCTAACTTATGGAGTCTCCTTTTCCTTTTCAAAACCAATTCACCTGGTGTTAAGGGTGTTCCTTGTGCACGTTTGTTTCTTGCTTTTCTCTTGATTTTGCCAAATGTCTCTCAACACATTCCTGTATTTTCCTGTTCTGCTCTTTTCTTCGGGTATCCCAATCTGCATCTGAGGTGTTTTCTTCTGGAACTACAATGCCCATTTCAAAGTCTACTAGCAATTTTCCTGGTCTTCCTCTCATAAGGTATGTAGGGGTACAATTTGTTGAGCTCACTGGGATGTTGTTGTAGATGTCAATAAGGTCTGGTAACTTCTCTGGCCATCTGTTTCGTTCTTCTAGTGGCAGAGTTTTTAGCAATTCTATTACCACGTGATTCATTTTCTCGCACATTCCGTTGGTTTGGGGATGGTAAGCGTGGTGCAAATTTTCTTCCACGTACAAGTTACAGAACACTTCAGCTTCAAAGCAGGACCTTGATCTGTCAATACCTGTTCTGGATACCCGTGTGGTCTGCAGAAATAGGCTTGAAAGGTTCTTGCTGCTGTCTGAGCTGTTAAGTCTTTCACAGGAGCAACCTCTAGGAATCTGGAATAGTGGTCCACCATGGTAAGAGCAAAGGTATAGCCTGATCTGCTGGGTGTAAGTTTGATGTGGTCTAAGGCTACCAGTTCTAATGGCTGTTTAGTGATGATAGGCTGTAGTGGTGCTTTCTGGTTGTTACGGTCTTTTCTTCTCGATGAGCATGGTCCACAATTTTTTACACGATTTCTCTATGGTAGATCTCATGCTAATCCAATAGAATCTTTCACGTAACAATATCTCCAGTTTTCTCCATCCAAAGTTTCCTGCTCCATTATAGTGCGCTTCTAGTACCATTTGGACGTCTCTCTCTGGAACTACAACTTGCCATACCATTTCATATGTTCTGGGGTTGATATACCGTCTGCACAATTGATTGTGATATATGAATAACCTGCTTCTTTCTTTCCACAGGTGTTGGGCCTCTGGTGGAGCATTCTTTTAAAGTTGGCAATCCGGTTGGGTTACCAGCCTCTTCACTAGGCTCACTGCTGGATCACTGTCTTGTGTCTCTTTCCATTCATAGTGAGGCAATGAGTTAAGTGCGACATTCTGATGGTTCTGATAGATGTTGGCTTCTGTCATTTCTCTTTTTCTATGCAAAGCTGGGAGTTCTACTTCCTCCAAGTCATCCACCTCTTTTTCAGGTCCTTATAAATGTACTTGAGGGTTTCTTGATGTAAGTCATAATTTTATAGCCGAGCCATCCAGCGTTGCTCCAATGCACCAAGCTTCGCGGTATCCAGGTGTGTTAATGGATTATTGTCCATGAAGACGGTAAACTTTGAAGCTGCCAGGTAATGCTTGAACCACTCTGTTATATCCCAGACCAAGCCAGGAACTTCAACTTAAAGGAACTGTAGTTTTCCGGGTGCCTCTTCATGGGTCAAAGTTTTCTGCTGGCATAGGCAATTACTCTCTCCTTCCATATTGCATCTGGGATAGTACTGCTCCCAAGTCTACATTACTTGCGTTGGTGTAAAGGACGAATGGTAAGTTATAGTCAGGATAAACCAGGATTTCCTCATCGGTCAGAGCCCGCTTCATCTGCTGGAAAGTCTTCTTGCTCCCCCATTCCAATGTGCTCAGAGGCTCAGAGACCTCCTCTTCCTAGTTTGGCCTACCAGAAGATCTTGTAGGGGCGCTGCCATCTTTGTGTAGCCCTTAAAGAATCTTTTGTAGTACCCAACCAAACCTAAGAATTAACATACCTCTCTGATGGTGGTTGGCTTCTGCCAGTCCTGGATAGCTGTCACTTTTCCGGATCTGGTGCTACCCCATCTGCGCAGACCACATGCCCGAGGTATTTGACTTTGGTTTCAGCAGGTTACATTTAGATGGTTTGAGCTTCATTCCGTACTTTGTTAGAGCTGCAAAAATCTCTGCCAGGTGTTCCAGGTGTTCCTCATAGGTTTTGGAATACATGATGATGTCGTCCAGGTATAGGGCACTGTCTCGAAGTTACAGTGTCCCAGGCAACATTCAATGAGTCTTTGAAACGTTCCCGGTGCATTGCATAACCCGAATGGCATGCTGTTGAACTCGCATAGGCCCATTGGTGTTGCGAATGCTGTCTTCTCCCGGTCTTCTTCTGCAACGGAGACCTGCCAATACCCACTAGTGAGATCTAATGTAGAGAAATAATTAGCAGTCTTTAATGCAGCAAGAGACTCCTCTATGCGGGGTAACGGGTAAGCATCTTTGTGAGTGATCTTATTGATTTCCCTGTAATTAACACACATCCTCATCGTGCCATCCTTCTTTCTGACTAGGACTAAAGAGGCTGCCCAGGGGCTACAGCTATCTCTTATAACCCCTGCTCCTTCATGTCCTGCAGCATTTCGTTTAGCACACTGGTAGTGGTTTGGTAAAACGGTCTGTATCTCACTTTAATTGGGGTTGATCTCCTGTGGGTATGTGATGGTGTACTTCTTTAATCCTCCCAAAATCTAATGGATGCTTACTGAATACATGTTCAAACTCTATGTGCTACCTGGTAGACTCCGTGCTTCTGGTGGGAAGGGGGGCATCAGTTCCTAGTGTAACTGCTGACACCACTCTTCCAGTTGTCCGTTGGCGTTGGAGTCGCTGTCCTCCGCCTGGCTTGACGGGGCAGGGGCTCTACTGTCTGTATGTTGTTATTACAGACCGTGTACAGCTTTGCTACAGTAGCATACCTGGGTAGTTTTACTTCTTCCTCCCCACAGTTTAATACACGGATTGGTACTCTTCCCTGCATACATCCACGACTCCTCTGGCTGTCAGTAGTGTAGATCTGTGTTCTGAATATACCGGCTCTACAACTGCCTGGTATTCCTTTCCTGAGACCTATAGCTGCTCGACACCATATCATCATTTCACTCTTTGGTGGTAACACAATAGGGAATGGGTCTGTTATCCGTACACATCCATTCTCTCCACCAGTCACATTTACCTGTTGCTTATGCATGAGGGCTCGGATTTCTCTCAGGAGGACTCCCTCTGCCCATTACCAGCAGTCACAGCAATCTGTAAAAACACTTCCCCAAGGCAGTTTTCAATCACATTAGTACCAATTACCATGTAGGGGCATTTATGAATTAGGGTCATCTTCTACCACACATAACCCTTGGCCTTTTAACTCTACCCTCCTCAGCTTTATTGTTACTTCTCTAAACCCCACTTGATTCAGTGGTAGTCCATTAGCCGCATGAATAATAAAGTTAGAGAGTCTGGGGTTTAAGATCAGTATCAAGACTAAAATTGTTTGTAAAGGATATGTGGGATGGTGGTAACCTGTGACCCGGTGTCCAGTAGGGCTGAAGTGGGGATTCCTTCTAGCGTAATGTTGAGGTACGGATGACCTCCCACGTACCGACTACGCCAGTCAGATGGGCCCAGATGGATAATAGGATAATGACACTGGGGGAACAGGATAATGACACTGGAGGAACAGGATAATGACACTGGGGGTTCAGGATAATGACACTGACACTGGGGAACAGGATAATGACACTGGAGGTACAGGATAATAACACTGGGGGTACAGGATAATGACAATGACACTGGGGTACAGGATAATGATGCTGACACTGGGAGTACAGGATAATGATGCTGACACTTGGGGTACAGAGCAAGGGTGGCGACACTCGGGGCACAGGCTGGGGCGCTGACACTCGGGCGCATGGCAGGGGCACTTTCACTTGGGGCGCAAGGCAGGGGCACTGACACCCGGCATACAGGGCAGGGGCGCTGACACTTGGGGTGCAGGGCAGGGGCGCTGACACTCGGGGCGCACGGCAGGGGCACTGACACTCGGGGCACAGGGCAGGGGCGTTGACACTCGGGGCGCAAGGCAGGGGCGCTGACACTCTGCGCAGGGCAGGGGCGCTGACACTAGGGAACTGGGCAGGGGGCTGACACTCGGGGCGCAGGGCAGGGGTGCTGGCACTCGGGGCGCAGGGCAGGAGCTATGCACTCAGGGTGCAGGGAGGGGCGCTGACACTTGGGATACAGGACAGGGGTGCTGACATTCGGGGTACAGGGCAGTGGCGATGATACTCTGGGTACAGGGCAGGGGCGCTGACACTCGGGATGCAGGGCAGGGGTCCTGACACTTGGGTACAGTGCAGGGGCATTGACATTCAAGGTACAGGGCAGGGGTGCTGAAACTTTGGGTATAGCGTGGGATAATTACGTTAACACACGTCTCTTTCCCTCAGCAACAAGCTATCCCATGATATCCAACCATAGGATTAGCTAGATGCTGAGGAAAGAGCTTCTTTTCTCAGTATATACTGTGCCTGCACCGCACCGGCCTTATAGCAGTATATATATACTGTGCCTGCACCAGCCTTATAGAAATATATATACTGTGCCTGGACCAGCCTTACAGCAGAATATATATATATACTGTGTCTGCACCAGCCTTATAGCAGTATATATATACTGTGCCTGCACCAGCTTTATAGCAGTATATATTGTCACGTACCCACTTCTCAGCACGTGACCTGGGGTTACGCCTGTAAGGGTTAATCTATCTCCTCTCAGTCATTCCAGCACTCGACCTCTGAAAGGGAGCATCAATCACACCCCGACTCAGACTGCGCACCCCGCTTCACACCCCGCTGCCACCACCCATCGGATTTTGGGGGGCCGATGAGTTCCCCCTAAACTAAGACTTATCAGACAATCAACAACATCACACCTTCCTCGGGCTGTGGATTCTTAGAGTATACAAGGTTCAGACTTATTAAAGTTTAAAGCTTTAATATAAAAAGCACAGTGCTTACAAAAAATGTATAAAAAATAGAAATAATAAAATGACATATACATATGCAAACAATGAAATAAAAAAGAGAAACTTACAGAAACCTAAACTTTGCTTCTGTTGCCCGATAAGGAGAGCAGGGATTTGGAATGTTGTTCACAGCAGCTTCGGCTGACCCATCTCTGTGACAAGGGGCTTTAGCTGCGAGAGCCCAGATATAGACTCAGACTGTGGAGGTCAGATTCTAGACCGGCCTTCTAGTTTAACATTCTACTTTTGGGTCTATGATTGGAGGCTCACTAAATTAGCCATGCATATATTATGTTTTAAAATTTTCTTTGTCTTCTGACTAGGTCTCCTGATTTTGCTTTCCATCTGTAAGACTGTTTGAAGCTCACTATTTGAGATGGCTTCTCTCTCTTATCAATTCTCTTCCTCTTTGAGGCTCCCAATATGTGTGAATTTATTGCCCTGCTGGCAGGATGCCCCCTGGGGAGACTAGAGTCAGTGTGACTGCGAAGTTAATGTGTGCTTATATAAAGCAGGTTGTGACCTCTTGTGGATGGACATGGGATTTAACCCCTTACTGGTCTAGTGTCCAGTCCATGAGATACATATTTCACTACATATATTATATATATATATATATATATATATATATATATATATATATATATATACTGTCCCTACACTCACAGGCACCACGCACGCACATTGCACATGCACACACATCGTACATGCACACCTGTTGTACAGGCACCATGCATATCGCCCAAGCACCACGTACATCCCCAAGCACGCATATTGCCCAGGACCACGCATTCCCGTCGCACAGGCACCACAAATGCACATCACACAGGCACCATGCCCGTCGCACAAGCACCATGCCCATCACACTGGCACCATGCACGCACACCGCATAGGCACCATGCACGTTGCACAGGCCCCACGCACATCATACAGGAATCACACACGCACAGGCAACACACATGTTGCACAGGCACCATTCACATCGTACAGGCATCACACACACACAGGCACCATACACATCGCACAGGCACCTTGCACGCACACCACAAAGGCACCACGCATGCCGCACAGGCACCACACTCGCACATTGCACAGGCACTATGCACATCGCACAGGCACCACGCACATCGCACAGGCATCACGCACATCGCACAGGCACCACGCACATCACACAGGTACCACGCACATTGCACAGGCACCATGCACATCACACAGGCACCACGCACATTGTAAAGGCATCATGCATGCACAGGCACCATACACATCGCACAGGCGCCATGCATGCACGTTCACAGGCATCACCCACATCGCACAGGCACCACACATGCACATCACACAGGCACCACGCACATCGCACAGGCACCATGCACATTGCACAGGCCCCACGCACATTGTACAGGCATCACGCACGCACAGGCACCATGCACATCGCACAGGCGCCATGCAAGCACATCGCACAGGCACCATGAATGCACGTTCATAGGCATCATGCACGTGGCACAGGCACCACGCACATCGCAGAGGCACTACGCACATCACACAGGCACCATGAACGTTGCACAGGCCCCACGCACATTGTACAGGCATCACGCACGCACGTTCACAAGCATCACGCACATTGCACAGGCACCATGCACATCGCACACGCACTATGCACATCGTACAGGCATCACGCATGCACAGGCACTATACACATCGCACAGGCACCACGCAAGCACATCGCACAGGCACCATGGATTCACGTTCACAGGCATCACGCACATCACACAGTCAACACGCACATCGCACAGAAACCACGCACATCGTACAGGCATCACGCACAGGCACCATATACATCGCACAGGTACCACGTATGCACATTGACAGGCACCATGCACATCGTACAGGCATCACGCACGCACAGGCACCATGCACATCGCAACCATAAACCATAGAAAACCATAAGTAAGATGCTGGGTGAGAAAGAGACACTGTTGGTGCAATAGTAAGAAAATGGAAGAAATACAAAATTAGTGTCAATCGAATTGATCTGGGGCTACATGCAAAATCTAACCTCGTGGGGTATACAGGATCATGAGGAAGGTGAGAAATCAGCCCAAAACTACACAGGGGTAACTTGTTAATGATCTCTAGGCAGCTGGGACCACTGTTAGGCTGGGACCACTGTTACCAAGAAGACTATTGCTAATACATTACGCGGTAATGGATTAAAATCTTGCAGTGCCCACAAAGTCCCACTGCTCAAGAAGGCACATGTGCAGGCCCGGCTGAAGTTGAATGAAGGCCAATGAACACCTTGGAGATTCTGAGAGTGATTGGGAGACGGTGCTGTGGTCAGATAAGACAAAAATTGAGCTCTTGGGCATTAACTCAACTCGCCATGTTAGTAGGAAGAGAAATGCTGCCTATGACCCAAAGAACACAGTCAAAATATTATGTTTTAGGGGTGTTTTTCTGCTAATGGCACAGGACTACTTCATAGCATCAATGGGACAATGGATGGAGCCATGTACCATAAAATCCTGAGTGACAACCTCCTTCCCTTCTCCAGGACTTTAAAAATGGGTCGTGGCTGGGTCTTCCAAGGAAAATGATCCAAAACATACAGCCAAGGTAAAAAAGGGGTGGCTCAAAAAGAAGCACATTAAGGTCATGTAGAGTCCTAGGCAGATTCCAAATCTTAATCCCATAGAAAATTTAAGGAGAGAGCTGAAGCTCCGAGTTGTCAAACAAAAGTCTCAATATCTTAATGATTTAGAGATGATCTGCAAAGAGCAGTGGACCAAAATTCCTCCTGACATGTGTGCAAACCTCATCATCAACTACAAAAAAGTCTGACTTCTGTGCTTGCCATCAAGGATTTTACCACCAAGTATTAAGTCTTGTTTGCCAGATGGATCAAATACCGTATTTTTCCTTTTATAGGACGCACTTTTTTTCCTCCAAGTTTTGGAGGAAAGTGGGGGTGCGTCTTATAAAAGGAATATAACATTCCCGCATCCTCAATTGCTTGGGAGGGGGAGACAGCAGTGAAGTGGGGGCAGAAGTGGCAGGGAATGGTCCCTGCTGAAGAATCCAGGCGGCAGGAGCACCACGTGTCCCCGGCTCATTATCTACTTAGATATTCACTTCACTTGCTCCCAGTCTCCACCCACCTCTCTGCACTGAACACAGCGAGGAGAGGTGAGAGCACAGGGAGCAGGAGAAGCTGCTTAGCCTGCACACATGGTCTCTCCCCAGCTTCTTGCAGTGGCTGGGGATATTGTGTGCTGGAGAAAGTGAGAATGCAGGTGCCGGGGGTGCAGCTGCAGCAAGTGAAGGAGCACTGAGCTTTGTGCTGCGATGGATACAGGGGTAGAGCAGATTGGCACCTTATCACAGGCACCTTATCACAGGCACCTTGTCACAGTGTCCTGCCTCACTCCCTCTGCTCTCTGTAATGTGTCCTCCTGCTGAGCCCTGCCCTGTGCAGAAATCCAGGAAGGTCGGCCAGGTCTGCAGTTCAGGAGCTTCAGTCTATTAGAGCAGGGCTGGAGCCTGCATAACACCAGTATACAGCTCCTGTATCTACATCCTGCATCTATAGGTCAAGCTCTGTAGTGGTGACTTGTAATTAGGAGACAGAGGCTGGAGCATCGTATTTCAGCACAGTGTTCAGACCCCCTTCCTGGCCCTCCCTCTTTACAGTACATCACATCAGAACTTTATATGCAGACTGGCCACAAAGCAGGACACATTAAAGTGAGTGCACATGGATGTGTAACATAACCACTAATAAAGTAAAGTTAACACAACAATTCTGTGCTTAACTAGAACTCCAAGCATGCTATAGGATCTACAGTACATGCTGGGAGTTATAGTTCTTAGGGTAAGTGCACACTTACCGGCGGGTTTGTCGGCGGCGGCTGGGCGGACCCGCCAGGAAGCTCCGGAGCCGTCCACCGGATTCCTGGCGGGTATGTGCGGCGGGAGCCGGGCGGGTGACGGGCGGCAGCCGGCGGTTGCACAGCGTGTTCTCGCCGGCGAGTCTGCAGCGGCTGGAAGCAGCACATGATTCTGCTTGCAGCCGCTGCAGAACCGCCGGTTTTTAGAACATGCTCATTCTTTGCTAACCCGCTGGGAAACCTGCGGGTTAGCAACGGATGAGCCTGTGTAAACCGCCGGTGTGTGCACAGCGTTGGTCGGTTTACATTGGTTTAAATGTTAATCCAAACGCCGGTTTGGATTAACATAAATTTACATAAACCTAATGTAAACAAACCGGCGGTTTACACAGCTAAACCGCCCAAAACCCGGCAAGTGCGCACATAGCCTTAAAGGGATTGCTACTACATGAACAAATCCCATCTCATTCATCTTGTTGGCCCTTGTAAAAGTAATAAGGACCATACTAAGGCTGTGTGCTCATGGTCGGGAGGAGCTGCATGTTGGACGCGGCTCCTCCGGACCTGAGTGAAGCCACGGGTGGCCGCAGGGAGACTGCAGCCGTCCTGTACTTACCATGTGCAGCGGGTGCAGGGCGGCTTCTCCCTGCAGTCACCCGATGGAAGCCGCTTCCGACCCTGCAGCATGAAATAAACATGCGGAGGGGGAACCGGCAACCCGCACCGCAGCTGTCAGATCACTGCGGGCGGGTTAAGCATAGTGAGGATGGGATTTCTACATATCCCATCCACTATGCTTGTACTGTACTACGCAGCATTTTGGACACAGCAGCAAGACGCTGCCTCCAAAACGCTGCGTATACTGATCGTGTGCACGCACCCTTCCCCCCATGCTGCAGCAGTTCCAACATTGTCAGAAGTTGCATATTCATGTCCCATTAATATGAGACTCAGCCCTCCGACAAATCAGTGCTGGCATCTGTCTCCCCGCCATCAGACACTGGAGCAGAAGTCATTGGTGTTGCTCACATGCTGCACCTGCATCCTAAGGAAACAGACACCAGCGCTGACTGGTCGCAGGGCCTGAGTGTCATATCAAAGTCATTTTTTGCTACAAATATTTTTTTCCCTATTTTCCACCTCTAAAATCTGAGTGCGTCTTATAATCCGGAGCGTCTTATAAAGCGAAAAATACGGTACTTAATTCTCTCTTCAAAATGTAAATACATTTATTTTTCATATACTATCTTTGACAATTAAAATTCACCTACCTTTAAAATGATAGACGGTTCATGTGTTGTCAGCAAGGGATCAAATAATAATTTCCTTCATAATATATCATATTTAATATAGCTGTAACCCATTAACACTCCGTAACATACTATTACATCATGGAGCATGTTATGATGTTTAGAGCAGGCTCCGGATCTGAGCTAACTCCTCATGGGGTAGATGCCAGATATATATAGCTTAGCTGAAATTTTCTCTTAACAGCAGTGATCAGTGCTAAATTCTGCTGTTAGCCTTTTAAATGCTGCTGTCCACCCCGAAAATCCACTGTTTCTATGTCCGAATGTATTGAAGTATAGAATTTGGTGATGCAAAAAGTATTAAATTGTAAATTGTGTTTTGAAATGTAAGGTGGCCATCTAGTGGCCATTTGTGAGACTGCTCCCCTGAATTCCTGAGGAAGAGAAAGTGTTAATAGTTAGTCCATCCATTAGAGGTAAGGAGTATGGGTTTAATGTGGCCTGCAGACAGTTTAGGCAGGAGAGTGAGGGAGATTTTTGAAAACTGCATCTGTGGTAGGTGTGGCGAGTGACGCACCAAGGAGAAATTCGGCCAGCCCATCTAGGTCAAAATCGGGCACTGGACTCATGGACACATCAAGTGAAACTTTAGAACTTCCTGCTGTCCATGTTTACCAGGTTTGATCTCTAATGATAATCTTTCCCCCAGGGAGCTACTGCTGATCCTTGGCTGCTTTTTGAGGACCCCTTTAATTGAGGCTCAAGTGTTTGAGCCAGACGCTATTGTGGATGAGTTTTGTTCGATGGCTGAGTCACGAGCTTTGCTAATCCCTGTGGATGGGTGAGAATTAAAGCTGCATGGGACTATTTGACTTTGCAACGTGCCTCAGTTAAAGGGAACCTGTCAGGTGTTTTATGTCCCCCCAGCTGTCACTGTCTGTAGCTGCAGCTTCATAGCACTATTCTAATCATCCCTGTCTGAGCTCATAGTGTAATGTTATAGGTGAAAAAAAAGCATTTATACACTTACATTTCAGTCCCCACCTTGGAGGAGGGGGACTGTCTGGCAAGATAATAGTTAACTCACTTTTAACTTGGATAGCTAAAGGACCTGTGTGATGTAACAATCATGTGACTATAGTGGGTGGAGCTAAGCCAGCAAACATTATGTTCTATGAGAACTTAGCTCCGCCTGTTGTAGTCACATGCTTGTGACATCACATCAGGTCTCCTAACATGTTCTAGCACAAGGCTGATATGTTAACTATTAACCTGCCAAACAGTCCCCGTCCTCCAAGCTGGGGACTGACTGCCTCATTACATAAGGAAATGTAAGGGTATAAATGCTTTTCTTTCACCTTTCACATTACACCATGAGCTCAGACTGGGATGATTAGAATAGTATTATGAAGCTGCAGGTACAGACAGTGAGAACTGGAGGGGCATAAACCACCTGACAGGTTCCCTTTAATTTAAAGGGATCATGAATGCAGTGAAAATAGAAGTAGTGACACCAGAGCCAGGGAAGCAATCAGCTATCAAAATGCAGAATATTGTGAAGTGCATGGTGCCTAAAATGTTAAACTAAAGTACTTGCAATGCAGGTGTTCAGACACTGTTGGGTGATTTGGAAAGTGAAGAACCATTCAAGTTAAAAAGAACATCTGTGTCTGTCTTCCCTTGGGAATTCATATACTGAAAGGAAACTTGTTTGTCCTGGGAAGGTGGCAGGGGTGCAGATTATCACCTGTAGTTCTGTATGGCGCATCGCCTTCGAATACTGTCCCCTCGCCATCACCTCAACATACTGGCCCCTACGTACCCACTACATGATAGCAAGTTTGTCATAACAGCTGGGTGCTTGCTGAAGGCTCCCTTGCTTGTCATGTATTTTCTTCTATGACATCCAGCCATTGTATACACAGCAAAAGATAAAACTATCGCAGGTTCAATTGCAAAAAAAGGAGTGAAAAGTTAAAAAAAGGAAAAATATCAAAGAAGCTATAAAATTAAAAAATAAAAATAGCTTATATTGTGGTATTCATAAAAGTTATAATAGTAAGTGTCCAATCTATCAAAATCTAAAATTAATTAACCTGATTGGTAAACACAGTAAAGAAAAAAAATGCAAGATGGTTTAATTAATGCTATAAAAAGTAAATTAAAAAATCAGTATTTCACCATAAATGGACGGCAATTCAAAACTCCAACTCAAAAAAGTCCTCCTACATCTATGTTGGTGGGATGAAAAATATATATCCAACCTATTCTGAAAGCAGCAGCCAGGCTCATCTGAATCATGTAGCAATTTCAGATATTCAGTGTATTTTAGGTTTCCATTGATGAACAATGGCCCCACTATCTTTGTACCCCATATGCCACACCATACCTTCAATGTTTGTGTTCCAACAGTCTTGGATGGATCTATCCACTGTGGGTTAGTGTCAGACCAATAGCGGTGGTTTTGTTTGTTAACTTCACCATTCACAAAAAAGTTTGCCTCATCACTCATCTGAAGGCAATTGTCTATGCTGTGAAGATTCGAAATGTGCAGCATCTGAAACAACGGATACTGGAAGCCAGTGCGAGCATTTCTTCTGCGGTGTTGCTATCAGTGTGTCAAAAGTGGGAGAAGAGGGTTGCATTGACAATCCAACACAATGGGCAGCACTTTGAACACATTTTATAAATGCTCATAAACTTGTAAATAACTCATGAAAGAATAAAGTTACGGTAAAGCCAAGTATACCATTGTTTTTCTTATGAAATTCTCAATAGGTGTGATGTGTCACATGACCCTTTTCCCATTGAAAAAAATAGAGTTGGATCCAAAATTGCCAATTTCAAAATGGCCGCCATGGTCACCACCCATCTGGAAAAGTTTTCCCCCTCCCATACACTAATGTGCCACAAACAGGAAGTTAATATCACCAACCATTCCCATTTTAGTTAGGTTCAGCCATATAAATGACCCACCCTGTATTTATTGGTTTGAGAATAAAGTGAGTACTGTGAGATCAAGCAGGTCTTGTTCACCCAGCCTTGTTAGGCTACTTTCACATTACGATTTTTGTAAAATCCGATGCTGTCCGATATAAATCGGACAGCATCGGATTCTTCTAATGCCTGGAATCGGGTGCCAAATAGGCATCCGATTCCGACAGAAAATAGGATGCCCGCCCTCCTGTCAGATCGCTCCCTGAGAGCTGTCACAGTCTCTCCCACGGTCCTCTCCTTTATCCCCTGTGTCTCCCCTCTTGGCCCCCGGTCCTGTGTCTCCCCTCTTGGCCCCCGGTGCTCTCATCCCCTGTGTCTCCCCTCTTGGCCCCCGGTCCTGTGTCTCCCCTCTTGGCCCCCGGTCCTGTGTCTCCCCTCTTGGCCCCCGGTCCTGTGTCTCCCCTCTTGGCCCCCGGTCCTGTGTCTCCCCTCTTGGCCCCCGGTGCTCTCATCCCCTGTGTCTCCCCTCTTGGCCCCCGGTCCTCTCATCCCCTGTGTCTCCCCTCTTGGCCCCCGGTCCTCTCATCCCCTGTGTCTCCCCTCTTGGCCCCCGGTCCCCCCATGTGTCCCCCTCCTCTCCTCCTCTCCTCCTCTCCTTTCTCAAGTTTGACGCCTGATATCTCTTATTTCTGGATATTCTGGTCCTCTGTCATCCAGATTTTGGGTGTGTCTCCTCATCAGCGGCTGAGCGCAGAGTGTGGTCTCATCTGATGAGTTAGGCTACTTTCACATTACGATTTTGTAAAATCCGATGCTGTCCGATATAAATCGGACAGCATCGGATTCTTCTGATGCCTGGAATCGGGTGCCAAATAGGCACCCGATTCCGACCTTTTCTCTGATGCCCGCCCTCACCTCCCTCCTGTCAGCTGTCATCAGCTGTCTCTCCCTCGGTGCTCCAATATGGTCCCGCGGTCCCCCATTGCGCTCCCGCTCTTGTCCCCCTCCTCTCCTCTTGTCCTCCTCCTCCTCTCCTCTTGTCCTCCTCCTCCTCTCCTGTCCTCCTCCTCCTCTCCTTTTGTCCTCCTCCTCCTCTCCTCTTGTCCTCCTCCTCCTCTCCTTTTGTCCTCCTCCTCCTCTCCTCTTGTCCCCCTCCTCTCCTCTTGTCCTCCTCCTCCTCTCCTCTTGTCCTCCTCCTCCTCTCCTCTTGTCCTCCTCCTCCTCTCCTCTTGTCCTCCTCCTCCTCCTCTCCTTTTGTCCTCCTCCTCCTCTCCTCTTGTCCTCCTCCTCCTCTCCTCTTGTCCTCCTCCTCCTCTCCGTTTGTCCTCCCCTCTCCTCCTCTCCTTTTGTCCTCTCCTCTCCTCCTCTCCTTTCTCACCTGTCCACGACTCCTGCACGGTCCCGCACGTCTCCGGTGTCTTGCTGTTCTGTGCTGCCAGGACCTCTCGTGATGTCACAATCACATGACTGCCGGCTATTGGTTCCTGGCAGTCATGTGATTGTGACATCACGGCAGGTCTTATCAGCACAGACGGCAAGATACCTGGAGACACCGGAGATGCCGGGAGACGTCGGGGGCCTCGTGGACAGGTGAGCATAGATTTTTTTTTTTTAATTAACCCATGCATTCACTTTTGGAGCGATTTTAGTGTACTGAGCATGCTCAGTACACTAAAATCGGTCCGAGGAGACATCAGTTGTTTCCTCGGACGCCGCTCCATAGGGCCCCATGTCAAATTGATCGGGTCAGATCGGATGTGCACTAAATGCCATCCGATTTGGTCCGATCCGAGTTTGTCCGATTTTATTTTCGGTGCTAAAATCGGAGCAGGCTCCGATTTTTGCACCAATAATAAAATCGGACAGAATCGGATCGGACCAAATCGGATGCCATTTAGTGCACATCCGATTCGGTCCGATCCCCATAGAGCTGCATGGGGCCCAAAATCGGTCCGATGCTGTCCGATTTTTATCGGACAGCATCGGAACTGATAAAATCGTTATGTGAAAGCAGCCTAACACTATTGTGATCCGTTTGGTCTTCCTTGTGTTAAGTGGTGACTGCCATGTGGGGAATGGTCACAGAGGACTCTCTGAAATCTAGCCAAGGTTTTCAAATTTCCCAGAAGGTGGTCATGTTGAGCTGAGAGCTAAAAGCTTCTCAATACAGTAGAGCTGGTCTAATTTTAGGAGAAGTTGCTCTTTGTGTGGGTCTGGGTTGTGCGCCAAAGTGAAGGTATGAGGAGCTTACCTGCTGCGATAATAAATGAGCCTAGTTTGGACATTGGTTTGCTTTTTTGCTAGAAAGGGAAATATAAGATTTGCTCAGTGTTGATATAAACCTGATGATGTAGTAGTTTGGTATTAAGAAATGAGACCTCCTTACAGAAGAACCAGACCATCAGGCAGGATCACCATATATGTAGATAAGACCCTTTGTCTTTCCCACATCTCCAGCAGTTGTCGGGTTTGGAGGGATGCCATTTATGAGGTTGGAGTGGCGTTTTATACCTTTGTGTTATGATTTTATCCGAGTTTTCTTGAACTCTAATGCATGTCCATGTGATGTAATGTATATGTGGTTGATCTGTGTTTCTGAGAAAGTTATCCTTTGATCTCTCCCAATGTGAAATATAAGCCCATTTCATCGTGGTGTAGCTGGTGACCTTGGTATTGAAATAGAGTAGAGAGGACCTTTTTGGGGGGCTTGGATTGTGAACAGAGGGCTTTGTAGGCTGTGAGAGACCTGAGCTGGTTACTGTGAGCCTGGGCACTAAGGATAGCATTTTTACATAGTGAAGAAAATTGAGGTTAGACAATGTTGGAGGGGTAGTAATGCACCATCAAGTTATAATTGGTCTATCAAGATGGGTGAGCTTTCAAACTCGCATGCCCTTGTTAGGTTCATATAGTTTTAAATGAATATCCTAATTTATTATAAAGATAATGGGACCACACATTACAAGTAGAGATGAGCAAACCTTTAGAAACTCTGGTTTGGTTCTGTTCGCTTAACGGGCATGTTTACCAAATACATCAGCGAACAGTTTGTCGAACTCCTGAACCCTACTGGAATTAATGGGAGGCAAAATCAAAGGCCTACAAAACACGTTTAAAGGGGCCCAAAAGCTGCCAAACACAGCACAAACCATTTTATAGTGGAATCCCGTTGTGTTGGTGCTGCCATTAGCTTGTTATACTTTTACTTACCAAGCTTCAGCGTCGCTGTCAACCTGCTTCGGGGCCCGCTCATGAACCTCAGACATATTGAATACTTTCACCCCTTGATTGGTTAAAGTCAAACTTAGCCCCTCCCACCCTCTCTGTCGGCATATGTGATTCGCTGCTAGTATAGCAACCAAACTGACATTGGATTACTGTAAAAATAAATAGATAATTGAAAAATGGGTGTGCGCTTCGCCATATGTTTGGTTACCAGCCGAGATAAACCAGGCAGCTGGGGGCTGGAATTCTCAGCGTGGGGAGGCTTAGGCATTCTGGACTCCCCATGCTGCAAAATGTAGCCCCAGAATTGGCTCCTCCATGACAGACGCCAAAACTGGTGATTACCCCGCTCTTATAGTTGCCCTAGTTCCAGTGGCATACTAGGTAATAAAGGATTAATATCATCTGAGGATTAGCCATTATCAATCTATTAGTAAGTAGTAAAAACACACAGCACAGAGAAAAATCATTTATTTGGAATAAAACACACAGAAATCCCTGCTTCCCGTCTTTATTACCCACTAAACATACCCTCCAATGGAAATCCACAGCCAGCTCGAGTTGTACTGCAACAAACCATCATAGCTCTACTACATCTCAATAAGCAGAGAGTACAGAGACATGTCCGCCTACCGGAAATAGTGCTCAGACACTGGCAGCTGGCTTTCTGAGCTGAGATGTGATGTCAGACACTTTATCTGATGACAGAGCATGGGCAGCTCTGCAGAATCCTCAGATGAACTCACCCCAGGTAAACGGACATGTGTCTGCTCAAAGCGATGTAGCAGCACTGCAGATATTTGAGGGACATTGTTGTGGATTATCATTGGAGGATATGTTTTCCCTTAATAAATGAGGGCCAGCAGTTTGTTGTTTATGTTTTTATTTACAATAAAGGAATTTTCTCCTTGTGTTTTCTTTGTAATAAAGGGTTTTTCCCTGTGTCTGTGTTTTTTAACTAGTTAGTCACTGTATATTGGTAAATACCTCAACATTACCAATTCAGGGGTTGATGACAGGTGACAAAACATATCTGTCATTAATCTCACCTATAACCCCAACTGGCACCACACCAGGGCAGCGGGAAGAATCGGGATGAAGCATCAGGATTAGCATATTTTATGGAGGGAGGCAACAGTTCTGGGGCAACCAGCCCTTGAGGACTGCAGGTGCCCAGCCCTGTTCTACAGGAGTGTGTGTAGTTCCTTGTATTTTCATACCTTACACTTACAGGCCAAAGGCCTGTGACTTGTTCGCCAGCATCTGTAAGGCAGTATCAATGAATTTAGAGCAGAGAATGTACTTAAACTTCTTTACCTTTGAAAGTTAGTGATATAACAGGCCTACAGGGCTGCTGATGGCACTGGCATTAGGAAAAGAGAGGCGGGATAACAAAAAGACAACATTTTGCACCTTAAACTAAAACAGGTATAAACCAAACTTACAGAAGTGATTTTACAATTTTTTTTTATAGCTATACTGCACAATATAGACAAAAATATAATAATTTGCTTAATTCAAACACTGAACTAAAAACACAAGTAAATTGCAGCACTTCATTATGAAAAGAATGTGAAGATTTATTTACTCAAAAAATTTTACATTCACTTTATAATGTCTAAAATTCACGTTGCAGCTCTCTGATAACCTGTTGAGACTTTTTGCAAAGTACTGCTATTCAAATTTCTATGCAATTGAATAATGTGAATGAAACAGAAATTTGAATATTTTAATTTATTTAACCTTTATAGGAGTTGTCTCTGGTCAAAATAGCAAAGTCCTTGTAAAAACAGACATTTTTGCAATTGATTTCTTATTTTAAAAAAAATCTCCATTCTTAAGGATGGAAGGATTTTATATTCTAGAGTTTATAGCTCATTGCCTAGGTTACCTCTGGCAGGCTCTATGTTTTAGAGACTGCTTGTGATACTCTTAAATTGCCTGTATCATTAGATCTGACCTCAGTGCCCCTATGCTGCACTCAAGCTGCAGAGGCATAACTGCCTTGGAGAAAGTTAAGTTCGGATCAGCAGTTTAACTATGGTGGTGCTCCAAAATGTCAATATTTAGCAGTGCCCAGCCCTCTGCTCCCTGGGACTGGGAGCAGTGCTCTCCTAAAGAAAAGAAGTTGAGACATTTTATTAATAATTGTATAATGTATCAATATTAGTATAGATTCTTAATATTTAAAGGGAACCTGTCATGTCCCCTTGGTTTCGAAACAAGAAGTCATAAATTTATTGGTAAATTCCTTGCCTAAACAGCCCTTTATAGGCCATGTTCACACCTCTCCGCTGCTAGTATTTAGTTGGTCTCCTCTAAATACTTAGTTTTTTTCAGTGAAGCGGAGATGCGTGAGTACCGCCGCTTCCTGGTCACGCAGCCCCTGGTTACCCGATGTTGATCGTGGTAACCACTTCACACACAAGGCTGTCTAGTGTCCGCTTTCCCAGAGCAGACAGGGAAACGCTGCTAGCTAATTAGGTCTTTGACTAGTTGATAGGGCATTAGTTTCCCAGACTAGTCGGTCCTCTCTGAATTTTATTACGCCCCTGTAGGCGTGAAAACATGATTTGCAGGAGTCGGCATCATTGCAAGCTCCCTGCAAATCTCAAACATGCAAGTGGCCCTATTCAGCAGCATCTTTGCACCTCTAAATCTGGGTGTACACATCCCAGCTTCAGAAGTGCACTCCACATGACCAGAAGTCCAGAAGAAAGTTGTTGCTTGGCTCCTTTGTATACTTTAGCTGTTTTCTGCACTTTCGATCATACGCAGTGCGCCTGTCTGAAGCCATGAAGGGTACACCTGGCTTTTGAAACGCTTATTATATAAAAAGGTCATACATAAAACTTTGTGCACACCACATATGTTTTTTACATGATCTTTATTACAAAATTTACAAAAAATTGGTGCAAAACAACAAGTTAAAAACATCTAAAAACAATGCAGGTCCCATATCCTCTGTTGCAAAATCAAACAATTTGCCAGAATAAATCAATTATAAATAGCAGAGGCAGAATGCAAGCCCTCAATGAAATGCTAACCCCAATATAGCATAGAGAAGTTCAGTCAAAATGACCCTGTATTCTCCTATATATCAATCAGTGCAAGGATCCTATATATCTATCAATGCAAGAATACCAACCATAATATTTAAGGGGAAAATAATATAGGGGCAGAGACAATCTGCACACACCAGTCACATCATGTGACCTATAGCTTGGCTGCAACCTGGAGGTATAGGGGGCCCCACGCGTTACGCTGCAGCAGCAGCTTCCTCAGGGGAATATATTTTATAAGTGGCTTTTGAAACGCAACAATGCTGTCAAAAGTAAAGGCCACGTTACACACACAGATATATTGATCACAGATCGCTGGTTGCAGTGAAATCATGGACACATTGCTCCATTTTGTGGCTGTGTACAAATGTAACAATGTGTCCATGATTTCACTGGAACTAGAGATATCTGTGTGTGTAACGTGGCCTTAACACTGTGCATGTGCAAAATTAGGAAGCTGGTGATGATGCAGCACTTGTAAATCATGTTATCACACTCACAGGGAGAACATGCAGAGAGGGCTGACTAGTCTGGGAAAATAAATGCCCCATTGACTAGTTAAAGGCCTAACTAGCATTAAAAAATGGAGCTTGTAAATACTTTTTCCAAACATGGATTTAAGTGATTATAATTACACAGGGTTGTTTAGGCAGGGACTTTAGCAATACATATATGAATGCTGCTGGGTTGGAGGGCATAGGAGACATGACAAGATTATAGCAGTGTGAATGGTTTTAATTCCTGAAATTGTAGAATAATAATGACACATTCCAATCATTATTTGATTTATCCATGGATTACCAAAATTTAAACAGGATTTTTTTCCTTATTTAAACATATAGTTTGTATATCAGAAATAATCTTTTAGTTTACTAATGTCTAATTTAAATATATACATTGTGAAAATAAACTGCTGGCTAGCACATGGAATGATATTTTGTCATTGCCAGATGTTTGCTTTTGTCCAAGAGCAATGAATCTGCCATTAGAAACATAGTAGTACCAATACAGAAAAAATAAAAAACATAAATTTGTTGTACAGGACTTTAATACTGATGACCTTTCAGGAGTACCCTGACAAATGAAATATTAATTGCGTCCACAAAACCCATCCTAGAAGCTTTTCACTGATGGAAAGGTCAGAGGAGCTCCTAACATGTTCCCAAGTTTCACAGAGGAATTTTGGTAAATTGTGTTTTTTTTCATCAATTAATGCAGAACATTTTCACTTTTGGCCATTTACACGTCCCGTTATCGGCGTCCAACTCCGATAAAAAGTCAGTGGTTTGTGCGTTGGCCCCAATATCGTTCGATGCGTTGTGTGGTGTAAAAGTCCAATTCGATGCAAGAACGATGCCAAAACGATATCGGGGAAGAATTTGTGCAGGCTATCCAACTGCCCGATATTGGATGGACGATGTGGCCGGATCATTCTGTGTGAAAACCCAACAACGATGTGGAGTACAACTTCCCCTATTCTCTCCCATGTTAAATGGTCGTTCCTGGGTCGGCCGTACAAGGTGGCGTACAATCGTAGTGGCTTGCCTGCCGATATCGCACTGTGTAACATCCCCTATGCAATCTTGGAATTCTGCCCAGAAAAAGCGCGCTCCCACGTCGTTGTATCCAACATCGGACCGATGTTGGGACGTGTAAAGGGCCATTTGTGTTGGTGCACAATCAATTAACGTGAATTTTTACATTTCACTATGTAAACTTTAATATAAGTTTCAATTCTGATGAATGTTAGTCCTTTTATTATTCCTACCGTATACAAAAAAATCACAGCTTTTCCTACAAGGTAACATATCTATTGTGCTTTGGTGGATAGCATGATAAGGTTACACGTAGCTCCAGGAAGAAACTGATCCTTTGCATACTGTAAAAAAAAAATAAAAACAAGCAAAGGTGTATTTGAAGTTTTGTGTAGACATGCACAGTGCATTGAAAAAAATGCACAAATGCATCCCCCAGGTCATATAAAGTGTCTGTGCAGAGCAGGAGACGGGGACATACATTCTTTTGCCCCCACATCCAAAACATACCTGCAGGCTCTTAAAGTCTGCACACTGACTTGTATCTAATACCTCACCCTCATACAACGGCACCATAAACATTGTCTTGTCATGACTAGCTCTTCACAATTGTACTTTCAAAGAAACAGAACATGAGAAAGTTGAAAGACAAAGAGACAGTTTTAGTAATATTGATGTTAATTCTACATGGTAAGAAGTGATCATTAATAGCAAAATGAGAGAATATATAACCACTGATAGGATAAAACTTTTATTACACGTTATATTAAAGCAAAATTCAAATTCTGCCTGTTCACTCGTGTTTTCCAGTCCCAGAATGACCGCAAAGTTATCCTTTTAATTTATTGTCCCTTTTTATGCTCTTGGGTCTCTCCAAACCGCAAAGCATACTAACTACAGTATGTAAAAAATAATAAAAATGTTTATTCTCACAGCATCCCTTAACCTCTCTGGCCCCTCTGCTCCTCATCACCACCTGTCTGGTCCTTGTATTTTTGGATCAGTGTCATCAGCACTGAAGTCATCATGGCCTTCATCATTAAGCCGAGGCTTCTTTGTTTGTTAAACCTCAGGGGGTTGTGCACACTCAAAGGTCACAGCGCCAACTGTGACATCGTAGGCTGTGACCTTTGACGAAATGCTCTCAGTCACAAGCCCAAAAACCTTGACCTGGTGACCAAGGTCCCTGGGATATTAGCTTTGCTGTCGTCGATCTGACAATTCGATCAGGACAGGACGGGTGACTGTGAGTAGTAGAGAGGCCAGAGGAGAGCATAAGATTTTTTTTTTAACATTTGCAGCCTTTAATGCTTTAGAAAATGGTCAGTGGCTGAATCCATGCTTAATAAATTTACAAAAACACATTTTGGCTAAAGCAGATTTTTGTAAAATTCGTATAGACTTCAATACCACTCAAATGTGTTCACTCATCCCTAGTTGTAATGCTTACTTAGAAAAATTATGAAGCAACTCCTCCTTTTGCATAAATTACATCTGACATTTTGAGCTGATGCCACAAGGTCTTGACGCAGGACCCAAACTTTATGTCAAATAATTGTCATTGTCTCATGAAATATATTGCTTGACCGCAGTCTATAGTGTGCTGGTACAGTGTCAGAATGATAGCAATTTATATGGTTAGCAAACTAAAGGAAGTCATTCTCACGATAACAATATATTTAAGACCAACTAAACTTGCATTCCTCTACCAAATTCTTATAGATTACCCTGAGAAGAAGTAAGATAATTTGGGGTCCTAGCGTATAATCTTGAGGCTCATTTGAGTTTATATTCTTTATGTCTTTTCACTAAAAATATATACTAGACATTTTTGCCTACTGTTCCAGAATGTCTGAGAGGCAGGTAAAAAAAACAGAAATCTCCAGTACTCCAGGAAAAGTTGGCAAATCTTCACCTCATGTCTCCAGAAATCTAGAAAAGGGTGTTTAGTAAAATACAGCTGTTGTTCCCTAATGTCTGTGTAATCTGAAATAAGGTTCTACATGTGTGAGGCTTTTCAGTCTTGTTTGTCATTGGTGCGCTACAGTGACTGTATATCTCAGCAGCCTGGAAGGCACATGATAGAGATAGTCCACCGATAGTACAGTTAGTACACCAGTCTTGAGTCCAATCCCCAAGAACCAGCTACTACATACATACTGTCCACATGGATGAGAATTCTGAGTTCCTGTAGAAGCCTGTTCTGTAGCATTAGATGTCTATGATACTAAACCAAACCATATCATAATATTTAATGAAAACTGAGACTGAAAATATTCAAGGATGTTTATATGCAACTTTTTTGTAGCTGCTTGAGAAAGAGGACCAAGGGGGTGTTTGTTCTATTCTGAGGGATGTTGGTTCTATCCCTCTTTGCTTTTGAAACTTGGGAACATATGAAAAACTTGTTCCTCAATAGATACTTCAATGTTGGTAAAATAAAAAAAAAGGCCAATGGTTTGGGCAAAGAGAGGAGGAAGATCTAATCCTTCAGTCCTGTTATCCATCAGCTCCAGATAAGAGGTTCCTTTTGAAGTCTGTTATAGGCGCCTTTTCATCTATGTAATTTATACAATGTGGGTCATTTATAGGGTGATCCATTTATATGGATACACCTAAATAAAGTTAGATCCAACATGGCCGCCATATTCACTACCCATCTGGAAACATTTTTCCCCCCTCCCATATACTAATGTGCCACAAACAGGAAGTTGGTATCACCAACCATTCCCATTTTATTTAGGTGTATCCATATAAGTAGCCCACCCTATAAATGGCCCACCCTTTATAATCATTTCCTTTTAACACTAAATTATAGTGAAATGAACATGCAATTTTAACGCATCAGGCCTCAGTACTGAGGCTCTTGATCCCTATTAATATTTGAAGTCGAGTTTATGAACAGTTTTGCAGCTGATTTATGAGAGTTGACATAACATTCTAGATATAATATTCATACATGTGATGCCATGGGCAGATTCTCTTGTGGCTCCACAGATAAAGCTAATCTGATATTACTGTGCAGTCGTCTGTAGTCTGTGCTTGACATCTGCTATTATTCCTTTTCGCTTTTGACACTTAAGATGCACACGCCAACTCATAATCACTTTTCAAGTGGAATCATCTCCACATTCCATGTATGTTATGCTTCAATTACCTAATGGGAGAGGGTTATAGACAACTGTTAACTATCAAGAAATAATTAGGGCAGTGATTCATGTAGGTGTAACAGAACTTTTGAGGGAAGTGCATGTCATAATAGAACTGTGAAATGTCATTTACTGCAATATATCTGATCTGTGTAGCATATCTAATGATTTTAAGCCTATTTAGTATATGGTTAATTTAATTGTTGCTTAAAAAGGCTCAGAACATGTCCACATTACACTTAGGGGTAAGGGTTTTTTTTTGTGAAGAGCTCCAGCTGGTGTCTGGAGTCTTACGGGCCAGGCAATGCTTTCAGGGAAAAGGGTATGCAAATTATCACTAGTCAAAGTCATTTAGACATAGCCTATCCGCTCCACCAGTCTCAAATGCATTACAAATAATGGTTGGTGGCCACTTATGCAGCTCTTATCTATTCCCCATTTCCTCAAGTTGACTATACCATCATTGTAAATAAGCCCCTGTACTTTGTGTCTCCCCCACCTCATTGTAGATTGTAAGCTCTTATGATCGGAGCTGTAATTATATTTTTGCTTTAATTATTGTATTTTCTGATAACTGTTTCTTATGATTGTTTGTATATGAACCTCTGAATTGTGAAGTGCTGCGGAATATGTTGGCACTATATAAATAAAGATTATTATTATTATTATTATTAATTAGCTTTTCACCTTCTTAGCAGAAGCAGAGTCTTAAGTCTCACATATACATTAAACTAAAGTTTTTCAAATCTGTTAATATCTGCATGCTCAACTGACAGTCTAATATGTATAGAAACCTCCTGACATTCGCCAACAGATAATGTTGGGGAAGTTGACACTCTGGCATGTCCAACATCCCCTTGTTCTTGTTGATGTAAGATGCCAGAGGAGTCTGGCAGCTCTAATGGAGAGCAGAAGCACTCTCTGCAGACTCCATTGTTGCTATGTATGGAGGAGTCAGGAGAGACAAATGTCAGCTGAACAATCAGCTGAACCATTGTTTGAACAACAGCTATTAATTGTGTTAATGTAAAGGAAAGACCGCAAACCTCAATATCAAAGTCATGTTGCAAGGCCCATTATAGGGTTGGCTAATGACTTATTGGGAAGAGCACTAATTTGCACACTTTACAATATGAACATGATGGTTATATACAGCTGTATTACATCTACATTTTAGCATCTCTGTTACAAGTGAAACACCCAGGCCACTGAGATGACTATAAAACTATATGAAGATCGAGGTTTTACTAAACAGACCCATGGAGTGATAGTTGTTCTAAGATATAATACACTAAATCTTCAGAAAATTGATGTCCACATAGGTCAATTCCTTTTTGTTAGAAGTGACATACCACATTCAAATCCCTTGCAACATCGTCACATGGTATGTAGCTTTGTAGAATTCCCTTTGACATTTGTGGGTTGCCCAATGTAATGAACGGACAAGCCAGGTCCTCCATAGTGAGCAAACCAAGAAAACTAAATCTTAGAGAGACATTTCATACACTAAATTTTCAGGTTTAAAATTTAACCTAGTCATAGCATTATTGTAATTAAAGGGGTTGTCCACTCCTCCTGCAGCCCCTTCTCAATCATCATGTTTGCCCCTGTTAAAATAATGTGCTTGCTGCACAGCACTTACTTTTGGATGTATCATAAGTAAACATGAACAAAGCAGCCAACTGGAGCTTGACTTTCCATTGGTGATCGATTTGCCTGAAAGCAGGAAGACTTGGCGTAAGGCTCCTGTGATGTTACAACGTCATGTGATCCCAAGAAGAACAAGTACTAGTATCACTGGAACAGAGCCAGCAGTGGAAGCGAGTATGTGTTATTTTAATGGGGGCAACCATTGTAATTGAGAAGTGGTTGCCCAAGTCATGGACAACCCCTTTCAGGATCAGTCAAAACTGAAATACACATGGTAAGCGGTTGTTGTCTAAACTCTGGTTTATGAAAAAATTGAACTAACGTCAACATGATCTTATGTTTCTTTGGTAGCTGCCATACCAATCTTTTAATATAGTGCGTCTTGCCTTACACTGGTGTGCATACATGTTCCAATTTATAGGTGAAGCTATTGTTTGTTATTCCAAAGCTACTTAAAAAAATTAACATTTACTACTATACAGAAATATATGTCTCCATGGTTACAGACTACAAACAAAACTTACATGTAGTCTGATCTTGCAGTCATGTGTTACTCCTCATTACATCTGCCTCCTCTTCTGCTGTCACTGAAAGATAGTGAAAATGCACAAGAAGAAAGCATGATTAAAGGATCAGGCCACACATAGTTTTTGTTTGCAGAGTGAGATGGAGAAAGGCTTCTAGATCCGCCTGACTTTTATACTAGCTCTGCTTTTTCACTGTGGTTACAATTTATCATGGGCATTTGGATATTTTTCTTTACTTTCAGATTGTCTACAGATATATGGAAATTACATTATTTAGATGTACTAAGATACACAGCAGCTGCGTTTATAGTAATGTATCTTACACTTGAGTTTTCCATTTGCAATACTCCAAAGAATATGGATGATTGCTGTAAAAATAAGTTTACAAAAGTTTACAAGAGTTTGCTTGTACAGAACACAGACAAAAGACAAGGACAACTATGAAAATGATCAGATTTGGACATAGAATAACACTCATAGGATTGGAAGTGTTTCTTTTATAGTTTATTGAAAATTGACCTGATACTTTCTCATTGTCAGACTGTTGCAACACTTTTGCTTGAAATTTATTTTGTAAAGTTTGGGTTAACTCCTTTCAGCAGCTTGAAACTCTAAGAAATGTCTTAGGCTGGCTTCACATTTGCGTATGGGAAGGCAGCGTATTGCTGCGTTCCCATACGCAGTCAAACGCATGCGCACTGCGTTCCTATGTTTAACATAGGAACGCATAGTGCTTGCGTTTGCTGCGTTCGGGTGCGGATGCGGACGATACCTGCTCCTTCCGGTGTCCAGAATCCGCACCCGGGACGCAGCCAGTTGCATTTTTTTGTGCGCTCGGGGAGCTTGGAAAATCAGCAAGCATCCCCAAGCGCACAAAACCTGCATTGTCTTCAATGGGTCCGCAGTGTTCAGCGCTTGACAGCGCAGGAGAACGCTGCGGACCCATTGAAAAATCTCCCGGTGGCCGCCGGTGATGTCACAGGAGCTCACCGACGGCCACCGGGAGATCAGCTGAGCCACTGCTGTCCTCTTCCTCCCCGCCGCTGGTAATCTGCTAGCGATGTCGGCGGGGAGAACAGCTGATCTGACAGCTGTTTGAATCTTCCCACGCCGACATCTCCTCTCGGTGTCGGCGGGGAAGATTCAAACAGCTGTCAGATCAGCTGTTCTCCCCGCCGACATGTCCCGGAGCTTACCGGCGGCCGGGAGGCGGAGATCTCCGGTGCTGATCTCCGCCCCCGGACACCGCTGATTGGCTGCTTTGCTCCACAGTGATGTGTCCGCAGGCGGACATTCTCCGCTGCGGACACATCTTTAGGCCCTGCTTTGCACTGCGTTTGTGTCTGCATGCCATCAGCATGCAGACACAAACGCAAATGTGAAGCCAACCTTAGTAAACAACATCATTTGTGGGGTAATATTTTTGCAAACGTATTGTGTGAGTAATGGTTTAGGTAATACTATATTCTCTTCTATTGGATAGTAGGTTGCTAAGATTTAACTCCAAAACTTGGCACAAAAAGGTAAAATATTATGGTGTATGCCATTTTTCTAAGATTTTTTATACTCCATTTTTCTAAAAGTAGGCAAAACTTAACAGAAGAGACAGGGCCATGAGCAGAACAAAATATCTACTAGAGTTTACACCAGAAGGGGACAAACTATTGTGCAAGCCTATGCCGTTCCATGGTTGGTGTAGATTTTGATTTCTGGCACACAGTTAACATGCAATTGATCTAATTTTTCAAAAGGCATTGGCTTCTAAATTAATTAGGTATATTTATGCGAGCTTGATTATTAAGGGCGGCTTCACACTGCAGTCAGATCCGGTCCGGGGCTGTCAGGGATGAACCTGACAGCCCCAGACTGGATCAGCACACAGAACTGGAGGGCAAATTTGCCCTCCGGTCCGGTGTGCAGCCGCACACAGCTTCTGCCATTGATAGTGAGCTAGCCACGGTTCTGACCTATCAGCGGCGGCAGCTGTGTGCGGCTGCACACCGGACCGGAGGGCAAATTAGCCCTCCAGCTCTGTGTGCTGATCCAGTCCGGGGCTGTCAGGTTCATCCCCAGACCGGATCTGACCGCAGTGTGAAGCTGCCCTAAGACTGCTGCTGGAAGAATCAAATAACCAAATGCTTGGAAAATAAAAGGTGTCTGCAGACTTTGGACCCAAAAAGAACAATTTTATTTTCATCAGTCCGCAAAATGTTTCTCTATTTCTCTTTAGACCAGTTGATATGATCTTTGGCAAATTGTATCTGCTTCAGTACATGTCTGTTTTTTAACAGTGGGACTTTGTGGGGACTTCTTGCTAATAGATTAACTTTACACAGGCGTCTTTTCACTGTCACAGTCCTCACAGGTAACTTGAGACTGTTTTTGATCATCCTGGAGCTGATCATTGGCTGAGCCTTTGCCATTCTGGCTATTCTTTGATCCATTGAATGGTAGTCTTCCATTTTATTCCACATCTCTCTTGTGTTGCTTTCCATTTTGAAGCAATGGAGATCATTTTAGCTGAACAGCCTATCATTGTCTGCACTTCATTAGTGAAGAGATCTCGATCTCGGCTAGATTATTTTTCCAACAGCTGAGAAAGAAACCACATTATGGTTTGGTTTCTTTGCATTTCCTTTTGCCTTATGGCTTGTGGCATCTGCAGCAGCAGGTTTCAGGCTCTGTTCAAGGCTGTGTGAGACAAAACTACACTAGATGAGCAACCTTTTTGATTCAATTTTCTGTATTGTGACGGATGACACCATATTTACGCTAATTTATCCACAGTTGTTTCATTTTTATTACGACTGACATAGATGTACACCTGCCTTAATGACTCCTCCAACATTTTGTCTACTGCAGCTAAATAGTAGAAGTCTTTTGAACAATTTGAAGGTACATGTGCAGTAAAAACAATACTATACTTACTATATTCACTAGTGATGCATGTGAAATGTGATCTATAGACATATTTTATTGCACACATCTATTTGCATTCTAATAGTTTTTTTTTTTTTAGATTTTTAGGTTTTATTCTTGAATATCATGCATGACAACGTTGACATTTATTTTTCAAAGTTTAGATGCTGCAAGACAATAGAGCAGATTTATTAAAGTTGTCTAAAAGAAAATGTGGCTAAAAATAAGCAACCATATTGTAATTATCATTTTTTAACATCCCTAAATAAAATAGCAGCTGCACTATAAATAGTTGCTATGAAACAAATATTCAATGTTCTTGTAATCACCACATCAGAAACTGGTCAAACTTTCATAAAGGCGACTAGTGCCCTATATACAATAAAGCTCCCCCAATTTACATTATTCTTATAGTTTGTGCCAGACTGTCATCATTAACATAGTGACATTGTTAACTGGACTATGTTTACTTGATCCATTGTTCCCATGTCCTGGAAGAGACATGAGCCAACAAACAGCCAGAAAGTAGAATGCTCCATTTTTCTAGAACAGTCATTGATGCTGCTCTTTTTTTCCTCATAGGGTTTCTTATACAATCTCCCTATAGCTCCAATAAGTGGCAGTAGTGAGATAGTTTTCTTTCTTTGATTTGCATTTTATTTTTCCCATGGAGCAGTCATTGCCAATTAGACTCCATACACAGCTGGTCTCTTTAAAAGAAGCCAGATTCTCCCATTCGGATCAAGGCTATTGTTTTTTGCAGCTTGCATTCTTCCCTATATTGACAACCATGCAAAGGACCACCTTTTTTTTAGTAAGGGAGTCTCCGTCCTTTCAGGATTTTACTTAATTTTTCAGAACTGTAGGAAAGGATAACATTTATTTTGTTGCCTTATTGGTTTTAGATACCGTATATACTCGTGTATAAGCCGACTTTTTCAGTCCAAAAATTGGGCTGAAATGTCCCCCCCTCGGCTTATACACGAGTCATATACTTTTGTGTGAAGTGGGGGCTGTGTCCGGGAGCAGGAGGAGGCTGGAGGAAGTGGGGGAAGGCTGTAATATGAGCGGCTCGTGACGTGGAGCCGCTCATAACTTATTCATGATATGCACTGCATCCCCCGCCCATCCGCGGCGGAAGCAGTGCATATCGCATTGCTGTATCCCCATCAGAGTATGGTGCCCCCCGCCACATTAAGGCCTCCCCATGCTGCCGCTGCTCACTGTACAATAAATAGTGTTATTAGCTCTCACCCTCGCTCCAGGCTCAGTGCATCCTCCCTCCTCCCTGCGTGTCATGTGACCGGCCGGTGACGTCATCGCCGTGAGCCCCGGTCACAGAACAAGCAGGAAGGAGGGAAGATGCACAGCCAGGAGCGAGGGTGAGAGCTAATAACACTATTTATTGTACAGTGAGCAGTGGAAGCATGGGGAGGCCTTACTGTGGCAGGGGGTGCCATACTGTGATGGGGGGCACCATACTGTGATGGGGGCGCCATACTGTGATGGGGGCGCCATACTGTGGGGGGAGCACCATACTGTGAGGGGGAGCCTGTATACCAGGGATGGGGTCCTGTATATCCTGTGCTGGGAGCTGTATACCCTGTGCTGGGAGCTGTATACCCTGTGCTGGGAGCTGTATACACTGTGCTGGGAGCTGTATACACTGTGCTGAGGGCTGTATACACTGTGCTGAGGGCTGTATACCCTGTGCTGGGAGCTGTATACACTGTGCTGGGAGCTGTATACACTGTGCTGGGAGCTGTATACACTGTGCTGAGGGCTGTATACACTGTGCTGAGGGCTGTATACACTGTGCTGGAGTCCACCCTCGGCTTATACGCGAGTCAATAAGTTTTCCCAGTTTTTGGGGGCAAAAGTAGGGGGGTTGGCTTATACACGGGTTGGCTTATACACGAGTATATACGGTATGTCTATTTGTTCTTTGCCACAGTATAATTTGTCTCTGTTGTAGCATAATTAACCCTTTGACCTATGGCATTTCATTGTGAAATTATTTATTATACCATCCACAATTCAGCTGTGGGCGCTACTATGTTGGGTAAGGAAGTTCTGTTATGTTTTGCCAATAGCGCTGACAGAACGACTGTGTATGGCTTAGTCTTTTCTTTCTTCTGTTTTTGCCCTGAAGTCTCAAAAAATTCCATGATAATTTAATCCTAGCATTGTCTTAAAATTGGCCTAAAGAGTGAGTCTGTCACCAGTTTTGAGCTATCTAACCTATTATTATGGGCATACAGGTTATAGAAAGCTGAAAAGTCCTACCTCCGTGCCTCCTATCAGATGGCTTGCTGTGAATTTATCCTCTTATCTGTTTATGTAGATTAGTTCGTCCAGTCTATGAGCGCACAGAAAGGGTGCACTCCGGTGAAATGCCATGGTTACTCTGCAGGATAGGAGGAAGGAAGTCAGGAGCGCACCCTTACTGTGCACATGAGAACACTAGAAGCAGTGACTTGCTGGTGCCTGCGCAGAAGCCCGGAGAAGGGCTGAACGCTGAAGAGTAATGACGGCACTAGCAATGTGCATGTACATTACAAGATGAAAATCCAACATCACATGGACACAGTGACGCTGTGGAGGCAATAAATAGGATAACGAAAACTCACCATAAACAACCAAAAAGTCTGATATCTAATGCACTTAGCAGGATGCAGCAGGCCCCAGTGATAAAGGCAACAGAGGTGCATAATACCAATGCAACAATAACTTTCAACCTGCCATGACATGGTGGAGGTGATTGGTGGTATTTTAAATGCAGTCAGATGAGGTTTCAAAGATGCAGCTGGGCCCTTTTGGGACATCTGTCCTGTGTGGTGCATGTATGTAGTGCTGGGCAGCCCGCCTGATCGAATGTATGGGCGTGACCAATAGGCTGCTTACACACACTCTGCATCATACTTGCTTGTGTGACTGATGCTCCATGGAAACCTTATCATTTAAAATACCACCAATCACCTCCCCCATGTCATGGCAGGTTGAGAGTGATTGATGCATCAGTATTAAGCACCTGTGTTTCCTTTATCCCTGGTGCCTGCTGCATCCCGCTAAGTGCATTGGATATCAGACCTTTAGGCTGTTTATGGTGAGTTTTCTGACTTTATGACTTTGTAGTGGTTTTTTTGGAGTATAGGAAAAAGAAGTGGAGAGGTAGTGTTATCTTCCAAACAGCATCCTCCCCATAGCCTGGAAGAACTCCTTTGCATGAACGAATTAAAGAGGATTTATCAAAGCATGCAGGAATTACTTTTTCAGCATTTTATAATGTGTATAGAATTTATTTTAACATTTATTAGAAATTGAATGCCATTGAAAAAATAAGCTTTGTTAACGCTATGGTAATGTTTCATTTCAAGATATGTTGAACTATCAAATATACTTTCTAAAAATAAATATTTACTGATGGAGAGTGTATTGCCTGTGCAAGAACCCAATGTCAAACTGGGGACCAAACAATGACATTGATTTTAAAGACCTACTGTTCAACAATACCAAAACTGGGTACTTTGTTCATGAATGGTAAAATGTTGCTTGTTCTGTATATGTTGCATTACAAAGGTATTCTCAAGTTACTAAATTGCTTTAATTAGTTAGCATGAAAATAAGCAAATTTGCAATTAACTTGTGTTTTCTATCTGCTGTTATTCTCCAGCAGGAAATGTTTTTATCTTTCATAGTTACAGCTAATTTACATGGAACTTGAATACTAAGGGTACCATCACACTTGGCGACGCATCAGCGATCCTGACAGCGATACGACCTGGTAGGGATCGCTGGTGCATCGCTGTCAGGATCGCTGGTGAGATGTCAAACAGTCAGATCTCACCAGCGACGCAACAATGATCCGGAATGATACAGAGGTCGTTGGGACCCTGTTTCTCAGACCTGTAGTATTGAGGTCATTGGTCTTTGTCCCTGTCAAACACACTGCTGCATGCTGCCCAGCGGGACCCCAACGATCAAGAAATGGTCCAGGCGACTCTGACACGACCAGCGAACTCACAGCAGGGGCCTGTTCACTGCTTAGTGTCAAGCATAGCGAGATCGCTGGTGAGGTTGTTGTTGCATCACCAAACTTGTGACTTAGCAGCGACCTCGCTAGCGATCTCGTTTAGTGTGACGGGGGCTTAATACATGACCAGACCTGAGTGTGCACAGTAGTTACATTCCAAGTTACAGGTTAATCACTAATATCCCATCCATAGTTCTCCAGCCCATTGCATTGTATACAGCTGTTATTTGCCCATCTCCCTCTGCCTTCCTCTCAGCTCCTGACAAGCTGCTGTTATAAATCTTGTAAACTCTCCAGACACATAGTTTTCAGATCAGGTCTTCTCCTCATGGCTCTCATTGTCCTAGAGCTATTAGCTTTTTCAAATGAGATGTTATCTCAGAACAAACCCCTGAAGGCTGAATTTGTAACAGCAGATCTTGTGCTGAGCTTTATAGTTCTACTAATTCTATAACTCTGCTGGATGAGGATGAGAGTCCACCGTGCCAGAAATTAGCAAGTGGAGGAGACTGCATTGCTGGAGAGCAACCCTTAGGGTACCTTTACATGCCGCAACTTTTGGCAGCGATCAAAGGAAACCTAACGTAACGCGTGCACAATTTTCATGGTTGCCTCCGAACGCCGAAGGCGCTTTTAGACGCCGCAATTCCGCCCTGAACCTAAGGCGATGTGTCGTCCCGGAAATTCCCACACCAACAGTGGGAAACTTCCGGTAGACTCCCGATGCCGCTTCACACGCCGCAATCCAAAAGGAATGTGGGCGTACCTGTTCAGCACGGCAAGAACATAGGCGTGCCAAATTGATTTACACCACGCCCCAAACACGCTGATTAAACAATGCAATAGCGTTATGATTGGCCAGCCTGCGCAGGAAGGCTGGCTAATACATGACGCCATTGCCATTGTGTAGTGTGAATGGACAGCTGTTCAAATATGGTGCCCTGTGAAGGGACAGCCAATGGAAACACAGTCGCCACCACAATCATGGCGGACGGGGCGTGGTATTCAGCACGCTGTGGCATGCCTCCGGGAAATCAGTAGGCGACGCTGATTCCATCCCTATCGCCCCTTCACACGCCAAAAGCAGGGAATTTCCCCTTCATGGTTGCCTCTGGTTTTGGAGCAGTGCAGTGAAATCGGAACCAGGCGCAACCTTTTTGATCACCAACAGATTTCCCAATTACACGCCGCAATTCCGAGGCAATTTCACGGCGATGGTGACGGGGCTACAGATTGCCTGTCAGATTTCTCACCGCGGTTGCAGCATGTAAAGGTACCCTTAAAGTATACTGTACTTTCCCCTGCATATTGGCGCTTACTGGGGCATTCTTCTGTCCCTCTGTGGACCAGTCCAAGCCTGTTAGAACCAACTAAAAACACTACTGAAATATGAAATTCATATAAGAATAACTTTAAAAAATCAAAGAAATAAAAAAATTCTAAAGCATATTACATCAATTTCATAATTCAACTCACCTAAATACTATAGCCCACATAACTTTTAAAGGTTATTACGAAATTTATTCCCGACACTTGTCTTTTGTTGTACACCTTCAAATCCCCTCTAGTCGACCCTAAGAAGACCCAGCTGGCCTCAAACACAGTTGATCATAATGCGATAAGGCTGCCTTCACATTTGCCTTCCCCTCCCAGCGTTCTGCAGAGGGGATCCGCAATGTGACCGCAGCACCGCAAGCCCCTATCTTTATAATGGGAGCACACGGTGCAGCGCTTGACGCGCATGACCGTTGCACCCATTCACTGCCATATGTGATCTGTGCGCAGGCGTATGCCTGCGCACAGATCACCCAGTCTCGTCTGCACCAGAAATGCAACATGTCGCGTTCGTGGTGCGGACGCACCAGATTCAGATTTTTCAACTCTCTACAGAGAACATTTGTACTATTAAGTGGTGGAAGTCTGAGATTACAGACTTTATGAGCAAGATCTTATGATGTATAAGAATTTTATCTATTGAAGGGGGTCTATATATAGAGGGAATATAAATTTAATACAGTATTAAGTCTAACAACCATTCTAGCAATTCTCAAAAAGTAAAAAAGGGCTTAGCATAGTAGCCATATTGCAAAGTAACAGAATTCTGTTTATAGCTATAGCTAATACTGGTATTCAAGATAGGTGGTCCTGTGCCCTGGCGGCCCCTATTTTGTGTTTATCCATTGCAGCACTAGGTTCTACCTTTTGGTTAGGGTATTTAACGAAGTTCTGGATCAGATAATCCTATGACCATAATTTTTTTTTTTATATTTTCCCTGGTATGTTAACAGGTAGTGCAGGTGTATACATATTTTTATTGTACCTGATGTATATGTATTCAACTAAATATTTTTTTTTACACAGTATTGTAATTAAGTGTCATTTTATCCCTTATATGGGATTCTTCTAATATCAGGTGGCTTTTGAGATTAGATTATTATTACAGTCTGGGTTGATGCCACATCGATAGTGCTGCAGTTTTAAGGCAGCTGAGCTCACTGATTGGCTGAAGTGCTATCAATGTGACATCAGCTTTACAAATAATAACACTGGACGCCTAAGATCACTGCCTGGTAACCAAGCGAGTACGCCATTACCAGGGCACGTATGCCCCCCACATGGTACTTCCAAGTCTATGGCATGTGCTGGGTAAACATCTGATTATAATATACAGCATGCCTCTAATGACTGCATTATTTCACTAACTGCTCACTGGCTCACAGGTGCTTGGTATCAGAGGGTGATTGCACAGTTTAATGCCTGCCCACAGACTAGCCCGTCACTTCCCCTGACAAAGCCTCCAGTCGGCAATATGCGTGGGGCTCTATCCTCCAGGTCTCTGCTCCTAGGTCTGCTCCCCCAGTGCTAGGTATACTCTTACCCTACCAATACCTCTGTATATCATTTGTTCTCTCTTGATTTTCTTCTTGCTTTTATACTGCTCTTCCTTGGCTGATCACCCCATTCTGTGGGAGGGACGATAACTTTTTATACCATCTTGGTGAATAGTCCCTATCTTATAACATCTCATTTGATGCAACTTATTGGTATTGAGGTCATTGTTATTGGTTATGCCTATTTCTTTTTCTTAATCACTCCTAGCACTTCACTTATAGAGAGTGGAGTATATCATACAGGTCCTTGAGTTTGCAAATTATTGCTGACACTATACATATTTTGTATGCTCTTATCTTGTGTTCTCACCTGGGGGATTGTCTTCCATACATGCAATTTCATGTGATTTTACTTGCTTTTAATGTTTAGTTACTGTAAATTTTCAATAAAGGTTTTTGTAAATTGTTATAATATTGTTGGTTGTGCTTGCTTTACATGCAGTGTCTTTTGTGCTATTTAAAGTTACAAATAAGCAGTGGCAGAGTCTCAGCGCTAAACTTGGAGAAGGTGAGTATAGCGCAATTTACTTTTTTAAACCACTGAAACTAGAAAGCCTCCTTAATTACTTTGTCTGGAATTCTTCTCTATCTATATACCATACTTTTATTTAAATATTTCAACCCCTTCTCAACATCAGCCTATAGTTGTGGTGAAAGCCAAAAGGAGTTGTATGGATTGGCTGAGCACATGGTGTTGGATAGTTGTCACTTGTCTGCTATTACCATAATCCGAGACTTATTTAACCCCATACTTAAAGTAGTCAAAAGTGAAGTAAGAACACAATAGTGGGATATGTGTTAGCATGGCAATTAGGAGCTTAATGAGGGCCCTTGTGCTTGCCACGTGGATAATCCTAATTAATAAGTGAATATTCAGTATGATTAGCCTGTGTATTGCAATGTATTGTGCCAACAATTGAGGAATGCACATTCCAAAACAGTATTTTTTTTTGTCAGCTTGCCTCTGAAAAATCTACAATAGAGAGTCATAAAAAGTTGAATATACACCAATAATGTAGCAAGAAAAGTAAAACAACTACAGCTCATCCTGCAAGATAAGTCCTCACACTGCTCCATTGATGGGAAAATCCAAATGTATGGGTCTCGGAACATAGTTGCACAGACCAAAATTGTTTTTATTTTGTAAAAGCCATAAAAACGGGGAAAAACTGCATACATTTGTTATCGCTGTAATTATGATTTTTATTACACACCACAAGGAATCTTTTTCTTTTTAATTTCTCAATAGATAAATATGGTCTATTAAACGTTGCTATTAAAAAATGTAACTTGTCCCACAAAAAATAGCTCTTTTATGGCTACAGCCTAAGAACCTTTTTGTAGGCTAGAAAAAGATTCCCAGGAACTGAAATGTCACCTGTGACCACACTATAATGCAGTGCTGCTTTCCTTATATTTTGTATATGTGTGGATAGATAGATAGATAGATAGATAGATAGATAGATAGATAGATAGATAGATAGATAGATAGATAGATACAAAAGAGAAAAAAACTGCACAGCACTCTCAGACAATGTGAACTGGTGCCAGCAGGGATGCTGGGATAAACTACTAGTTTAGAGTGCTGCAAGGTTTTTTCCCTAGTAGATAGATAGATAGATAGATAGACAGACAGACAGACAGATACTGTAGATCATTAGATAGATACTGTAGATCGATAGATATTTCTTTATGTTGAACTAGATGGCGGCCCGATTCTAAAGAATCGGGTAGTCTAGAATCCATATATAGTTTATTTACTAATAGTTACGGGAGTGCGGTGAAATGAATTGTGTGTATACAGGTGGCTCAGTGGGTAGCAGAGTATACGGTGGCTCAGTGGTTAGCAGTGAGTGCGGTGGCTCAGTGGTTAGCAGTGAGTGCGGTGGCTCAGTGGTTAGCAGTGAGTGCGGTGAGATTGGTCAGCGCAGCGACGTGGGCAGAGTGGTCAGCGCAGAGGACAGGGGGCAGAGGCGGCTGGGCAGAGGACAAGGGGCAGAGGCGGCTGGGCAGAGGACAGGGGGCAGAGGCGGCTGGGCAGAGGACAGGGGGCAGAGGCGGCTGGGCAGAGGACAGGGGGCAGAGGACGCAGAGGACAGGGGGCAGAGGACGCAGAGGGGGCAGAGGACGCAGAGGGGGCAGAGGACGCAGAGGGGCAGAGGACGCAGAGGGGGCAGAGGACGCAGAGGACGCAGAGGACAGGGGGCAGAGGACGCAGAGGACAGGGGGCAGAGGACGCAGAGGACAGGGGGCAGAGGACGCAGAGGACAGGGGGCAGAGGACGCAGAGGACAGGGGGCAGAGGACGCAGAGGACAGGGGGCAGAGGACGCAGAGGACAGGGGGCAGAGGACGCAGAGGGGGCAGAGGACGCAGAGGGGGCAGAGGACGCAGAGGACGCAGAGGGGGCAGAGGACGCAGAGGACGCAGAGGGGGCAGAGGATGCAGAGGGGGCAGAGGACGCAGAGGGGGCAGAGGGGGCAGAGGACGCAGAGGGGGCAGAGGGGGCAGAGGACGCAGAGGGGGCAGAGGACGCAGAGGGGGCAGAGGACGCAGAGGGGCAGAGGACGCAGAGGGGGCAGAGGACGCAGAGGGGGCAGAGGACGCAGAGGGGGCAGAGGGGGCAGAGGACGCAGAGGACGCAGAGGGGGCAGAGGACGCAGAGGGGGCAGAGGACGCAGAGGGGGCAGAGGACGCAGAGGGGGCAGAGGACGCAGAGGGGGCAGAGGGGGCAGAGGACGCAGAGGACGCAGAGGGGGCAGAGGACGCAGAGGACGCAGAGGGGGCAGAGGACGCAGAGGGGGCAGAGGGGGCAGAGGACGCAGAGGGGGCAGAGGACGCAGAGGGGGCAGAGGACGCAGAGGGGGCAGAGGACGCAGAGGGGGCAGAGGACGCAGAGGGGGCAGAGGACGCAGAGGGGGCAGAGGACGCAGAGGGGGCAGAGGACGCAGAGGGGGCAGAGGACGCAGAGGACAGGGGGCAGAGGACACAGAGGACAGGGGGCAGAGGACACAGAGGACAGGGGGCAGAGGACACAGAGGACAGGGGGCAGAGGACACAGAGGACAGGGGGCAGAGGACACAGAGGACAGGGGGCAGAGGACACAGAGGACAGGGGGCAGAGGACAGGGGGCAGAGGACGCAGAGGACGCAGAGGGGGCAGAGGACGCAGAGGGGGCAGAGGACGCAGAGGACGCAGAGGGGGCAGAGGACGCAGAGGACGCAGAGGGGGCAGAGGACGCAGAGGACGCAGAGGGGGCAGAGGACGCAGAGGGGGCAGAGGACGCAGAGGACGCAGAGGGGGCAGAGGACGCAGAGGGGGCAGAGGACGCAGAGGGGGCAGAGGACGCAGAGGGGGCAGAGGACGCAGAGGGGGCAGAGGACGCAGAGGGGGCAGAGGACGCAGAGGACGCAGAGGACGCAGAGGGGGCAGAGGACGCAGAGGGGGCAGAGGACGCAGAGGACAGGGGGCAGAGGACGCAGAGGACAGGGGGCAGAGGACACAGAGGACAGGGGGCAGAGGACACAGAGGACAGGGGGCAGAGGACAGGGGGCAGAGGACAGGGGGCAGAGGACAGGGGGCAGAGGACAGGGGGCAGAGGACAGGGGGCAGAGGACACAGAGGACAGGGGGCAGAGGACACAGAGGACACAGAGGACAGGGGGCAGAGGACACAGAGGACAGGGGGCAGAGGACACAGAGGACAGGGGGCAGAGGACACAGAGGACAGGGGGCAGAGGACACAGAGGACAGGGGGCAGAGGACACAGAGGACAGGGGCAGAGGACACAGAGGACAGGGGGCAGAGGACACAGAGGACAGGGGGCAGAGGACACAGAGGAGAGGGGGCAGAGGACACAGAGGAGAGGGGGCAGAGGACACAGAGGACAGGGGGCAGAGGACACAGAGGACAGGGGGCAGAGGACACAGAGGACAGGCCGGAGGGGGTCACAGGACACAGGGCGGAGGGGGTCACAGGACACAGGGCGGAGGGGGTCACAGGACACAGGGCGGAGGGGTCACAGGACACAGGGCGGAGGGGGTCACAGGACACAGGCCGGAGGGGGTCACAGGACACAGGCCGGAGGGGGTCACAGGACACAGGCCGGAGGGGGTCACAGGACACAGGCCGGAGGGGTCACAGGACACAGGCCGGAGGGGGTCACAGGACACAGGCCGGAGGGGGTCACAGGACACAGGCCGGAGGGGGTCACAGGACACAGGCCGGAGGGGGTCACAGGACACAGGCCGGAGGGGGTCACAGGACACAGGCCGGAGGGGGTCACAGGACACAGGCCGGAGGGGGTCACAGGACACAGGCCGGAGGGGGTCACAGGACACAGGCCGGAGGGGGTCACAGGACACAGGCCGGAGGGGGTCACAGGACACAGGCCGGAGGGGGTCACAGGACACAGGCCGGAGGGGGTCACAGGACACAGGCCGGAGGGGGTCACAGGACACAGGCCGGAGGGGGTCACAGGACACAGGCCGGAGGGGGTGACAGGACACAGGCCGGAGGGGGTGACAGGACACAGGCCGGAGGGGGTGACAGGACACAGGCCGGAGGGGGGCACAGGACACAGGCCGGAGGGGGGCACAGGACACAGGCCGGAGGGGGGCACAGGACACAGGCCGGAGGGGGGCACAGGACACAGGCCGGAGGGGGGCACAGGACACAGGCCGGAGGGGGGCACAGGACAGAGGCCGGAGGGGGGCACAGGACAGAGGCCGGAGGGGGGCACAGGACACAGGCCGGAGGGGGTCACAGGACACAGGCCGGAGGGGGTCACAGGACACAGGCCGGAGGGGGGCACAGGACACAGGCTGGAGGAGACACAGGCTGGAGGGAGCACAGGCTGCAGCGGAGGCGGAGGCAGGAGGGCAGACTTACCGGTGGGCGCGCGTCGGGTGTAGGAGGAGAGGAGGGGCGGGCAGAGCTGCAGGACAGTCAGTCCCGCCCTCTCTCCTCTCCAGGCGCGGAGCACGGGTACCCCCAGAGGTTGTGTGGCCCCCCGAGGTGGCGGGGGAGCGTTGCCGGCGGAGGCCGCACACCGGAGTGTGGCCGGTCCGGGCCGGTTCCCTCATGTTGGTGGGCGCACACCAGGCTGTGTGCGGACCCAGTGGCGGCATGGCGGTCCCTGATGGAGAGTGGGCGGTGAGCTGCAGGGCTGTGGGCCGGATGTGGGTGGGCGCAGACGGGGCTCTGTGGGTCTGGTGCTTCCGGTTCCGGTGTTTGACACAGGAGGGAGGCCATCACGGAAGCGGAAGCGGATTTTGGGCGGAAGTGGCCTTCGGGTTTTATATAATAGATAGCATCATAGAAAGTAATCTGATCTCTGTTATCTTAAGATCCTCGTTTGGTTGTGGACACTGATGTCCATCTTGACATCTGGATAACAAATTTTATTCCCACACAATTAAGTTTTTATTGTTAATAAAGACTAAACAAGGCCCCAAAATGCTAGTATAACCTTCCAAACGTTTGCTAATTAGCATAAGAGGTGAAAACAATCATTCAAACTTTTGTAAGACGATCTCTTTTTCTATGGACTACTGAAAAAAAGAAGACATTAACTGACTGCAAATTCAAGCCACCATGACAGATCACCAGCTCTCGTTAAGAGGTCTTTGCCACGGTATTTCAACATTTGCTATTCATCGTTTAGAACTTGCTACAGAAGACTTTGACAAGTGGTGTTTTTCAGTGAACTGAAGCGACCACTATGTTCCTTCAATTAAAGATGTTGAAAGTTGTGAGGAAGAGAAAAAAAAAAGGAATCATGCTCCCTCGTTCACTCCAAGAAAGGTTCATACAAAATGAATGGCGTATATTAGGAAAATTAATGATGTGGCAGAATGAAGCTTGGCGCCCTTAGTGGCTCACACTTCCCAAGATAAATTGTTTAGTGATTAAAAGGCGTTGCTAGGTGCGCTGGCATAGTGTCTGTAAAAAAGACCAAACACAAGATGAGATGGTGGAGCCCAAGAATTTGGATGTAAAAAGTAGCTCTTTGTAATAGAGAGAAAAACATCACACGGATTAAATAGGATGTAGACAAGTCAAGCATGACTCAACTTTATCACTTTCCATCCAACTCATTTCAAATCTCTGATTACATATTATGTGCCAGATTTAACAAAAGAGGGTTACTAAGCAAAACTCATCAATTATTTTTGGAAATTGCACAAAATAAATGTATTATGTGTTTTGTACAGTTTGGTTTCAATAAAGTTTTGGACCATATGGGTCATAACATAAAACAAATTTATGAAACTTCATCATTTTAGTGTAAATGCAGGTGAAAATGAGGGATTTGTATGCTCTTTTATGCCCACCCCCTTCATTCAATATCCTGTCCCATCTATTGGTTAAACTTGATGGGCATATTTCATGCATGCAAGGTTTCTATAGATGTAAACAAAAAAGGTAAAAGATGGTATAATACATTGTTTAACGTAGTTAGTGAGTTGTCATTTTAACAATTTGGTTGTATTTGCATATATTTTTATAAAACTTAAATTTATATATGCCATGCCTCTATGGATATGTCTCCTCGAGTCTGATACCTTTTATCCGACAGTTTAGACCAGCATTAAATAAAAGGGGCGTAGCTAAAGTATCTTAAATATCTCAGTTTTTCAAAATATAGGTGATATCGCTGCACATAATTATGAAATGTGTCTGAGATTTGTAGAGGTGCTCTCAATGTTTCATTCTACATGGGCCACTCTGATAAATAAGGGTATGCGCTCACGATCTGGAGGCACTGCATCTTGGACGCAGCCCCTCCCGACCTGTGGAAATCCGCGGTGCACACAGGGAGACCGCAGCCGCCCTGTACTCACCATCTGTGGTGTGTGCAGGGTGGCTTCTCCCTGAGTACAGCCGATGATTATCTCTTTCGACTATGCAACATGAATTTAACATGATGCAGAGATGTGGAAGGCCAGCAACACACACCACAGCGGAAAACAGTGGTCGGGAGAAGCATAGTGGGCATGTGATTTACCACATCTGTCACATCTGCCGCGTAACGTCTGCAGTTGCGGCACACTTGCGGCAAGCCCCATTCATTATCTATGTGACTTCCGCCAGGTGCAGCAAATGTGGGTTTTGCTGCGATCCAGAACTTGCAGCAGTTGTGGCAGGTCAAGAACACACAGCTAGCAGCGTTTTTTTGACTTGCCGCAACTGCCGCAAATGCCGGATCGTGTCAAAAACTGAATTTGCTGCACCTGCCGCAAGTCCCATAGAGAATGAATGGGGCTTGCCGCAAGTGTGCAGCAAGTGCAGCCGTTACACGGCAGATGCAGTAAATCTGCCGGATCTGCCACAAATCAGCAAAAATGCTCATGTGAAAGTGGCCTTAGGCTCCTTTCACATCAGCGGTATCGCAATTTCATGGTAGATCCGTCAGATTTTGCCGCACCTGCTGGATTTACGGCCGACCTGCGGCACTGATCCGCTTGTGGTTGGGTGTGGCAAGTGCGGTATTGCTGAATCCGGCAGATCAGGTACTTATGGCCGCGTAAAACAAAACATTTTTTTTCTACCACGAAATTGCAATACCGCTGATGTGAAAGCACTCTTATATGAAATATAAATCTGAGTAAAGCCATATGGATTTACAGCATGACACAACTTTAAAGCATAACCGCAGTTTAAATTTTTATTTAATGAAATAATCATATAGAGTAAGTGATTATAATAAACTTTCAAATATACTTTATAAGAGAAATCTGGTAGAAAACCATTCATAAACCTATCGCATGATGTCCCCACTAGACTGTGTCTGAAGCAGACATTTGCTCATTCTCAATGAGATCTGTCTTCACAATGAATACAAGCATATAATGACCAAATAAGGGTGGATGGGCGGGGCCTACACAACATCCACAGCTGATCTCTGTATCAGATTACATCAGGCACAGGGAACTGCGGGCTGACAGCACAAAGACAGAACATGTTATCTCCTGCATTCACATCGGACTGCTCCATGTTATCAGTGAGAACAGAGCTGTGTGGGACCATCAGCTGTAGCGAGGAGCAGAGTGATATGAACACAGGAAATAAGATCTCCTGTTTTTGTGCTGACAGCATGGAGTCCTTTATCTGACGTAATCTAAAACACTGATCTGTACCCAGTCACGCTGTATAGGCCCCGCCCTCTCATTGTTATATGTGAGGTTTATACACACCCTAGTGGGGGCATCTTCTACAAGGTTTATAAATGGCTTTCTACCAGATTTCTCTTACGAGGTATGCTTGAAAGTTTATTAAAATCATTTGCTCTACATTTTATTAAATAAAAATTGAAATGGTGGTCACGCTTTAAGCTACTATACTCCAAAACAAAATCAGCACCATGGCCTATGCTATTATGGACACTTATAATATTTAGTCATTGGCCCAGTTCACATTTAAGGTGGGTTGGGTTTGGTTGCATTTGCGTTTCTATGTGTTTTTCACTGCAAAAACGCATAGAAACGCATCAAAAATGCATTGAAAACGCAATGCAAAACTCATGTCATTTTCAGAAAACACAAAACGCATGCCTGCCAGAGACTAAGTGGATTCGGCAGGCTGAGGGCTGACATAGGTTAGACCCTAGCCTCTATCCACTCCAGTGGTATGAGACCATAGCAGGCTATGGGTGTTTTACAAATTTCTCATAAAACTATATGCACAAACCCTATGCAGAACATTTGTGTTACACTGCAAATAGGGTAACACTGGACTTCAAACAAAGGTCGTGTGGAGAGTAACAGAGTTTCTTGTAGAAACACAAGAATGGCTGTCGTGGGAAAACGATCGGGCTTGTGCTTTAACATTGAAACTGTAAACATATGTAATTGGCGAAACCTCATTCATCTCAGTGTTTCTAAAGCATGTCTGACTTTGTGTCAACAGTTTAACAAGTATTGCTCTTTTATTGGATCATTCGCACAGCAGCGTTAGTTCGGCAAACACAAGTGTTAGCATGATATTCACCATCATCCATCAAGATTCAAATGGACTTTTCTTTCAAGACTTTGTATGTTAAACAGCTATTTTCCTTGTGCAATCAGGAGGCAAATGAGAAATATAGGCTGATGTTTCACTTTAAGACCAATGTGAACAGTTCTATTCACCATAAAAACCAGTATTAAACATATTCACTATAGAATTTTGTTAACCGAATTTATTGTCATCTGCCATAATGACACCAGGAATATCTCTCTACAGTATAGCTTTATTAAAACCAAGTTGACTGCATGGTAAAATCCATAATATAGGAACTTGGGTCATGGAGCATTATAGACTAAAAAATACACTTTAAACTGCAGATTTATGCCCCTTTAGGGCAGGTACTAATGACCCTGGGGAACAGTGTTTTCAGGGTTGAGATGCAAAGGAGATTAATTAGGGTGCCACTGAAGAAGGGCGTGAGGTTTAATGAATTTTTTAACAGTAGTATTGTATTATTTCATTTTCTTTATACTTACCTGGATTAATACTTTACTGGCTCAGCCAATCCATTAATCAGCCTACCCTGTCCCTCTACTTCATGTGGATATCCAGATTTTGCATGTCTAAACAGTTAAGAGTTAGAACTAAGTAAATTCTTGACTTCATTAGTGTCATAGAATAACATTCTATAATATCTCATGAATTTTAATTTTTTCTATACATTAATTCACGTTACAACATCTACAGCATGGCTTTGAAATTCCGAAATAATTAGGAGATATTTTACAGGCCAACATTCCAGGAGATAATAAAATATCATTTACAAGATAAATTATACAAATGTTCTAGAACCTCGGAGACAAGGCCATGAGCGTACACCCATGTTCCCCTACTTGATACTTTGATGTTTGATGCTTCTAAAACCCTGTGCAGCTATACAGTAGGAATGAGTGACACCTTAATACTAAATATAAATTGTATATAAAAAAGGAGTGAATTAATTTACTGGCTCTATTCCATGTTAATACTACATATCACAGATACTGAAAGAGATCATATTCCTTATCTATGACTATTAGCCAAGTTTCTATCTTGTAAAGATTGCCAGTGGGGAAGACTACGAGCAGCAGATGTCTCAGCTATAATTGGTAGTGCCAATATTGTGTACACATTTTATTTTTCACCTTGATGCTCACCAAAAGTTAAAAGAAAATGGATATGGTTATTCATTAAAGGCTTATTCACAGTATCATAACGTTTGAATATGGATTGTGGATAACTTATTGATTACTGGAGATCTGACTGTTGGAAATTTAGCATTTCAATGATCTGGCCCCTGAGCATTCTGGCCTGCAGAGACCCATTGCAATGTGGCTCTGTCAGTGGTTGGCTAGTAACTCATATAATTACTACCTTTGACAGGTTTAGCGCAAGGCACCCCATTTACCCTTTGTCTTGGCTTTTGCCTTTTAACCCTTGTACAGGCATCAGGACTTACACTGGCCCTTAGGCTGGGGAAACCGAGTAGGCTGCTGGATGGTGGTGCCGACCTGCAGGAGTGACAAGTAGCTGGTTCAGAACCATGGGGCAGAGAAGGCACACATCGAAAGTTGTAAGAATAATCAGTAAACAGGCCAACAAATACACCAGACAAAAGCAGAGCATGCAGGCCTGAGATAGAGGAAAATAAGGTTATATATGGCAGCTTCCAACATGCTGGGGGATATTTTTAGTGGTGCTTTTCAGTTGACTAAAGCAAGGAGTCAGACTGGATGATGCTACAGGTCCTAGCTACCCTAATTTTAGTGAATGAACACAGCTCTACTGTCTACATTTCCTCCATCACCAGCACTGTCCACAGAATGAGTATGGTAGTGTCTGATAAAAGAAGCAGATAACGCAAAAGCAAATGCCTGAGGAGATGTGACACTTGTCTTGAGTAAAGACCATGTTCAACCTCTGCTTCATTCATTGTCTATGGTACTGCCAAAACTATCTGAGCGCTATATTCAGCTACCGTCAGAAGCACTGCAGACATTGAATGGAGCAGAGATCCAGCAAGGGTTCCATCGGTTTGACTCAAGATGAGGCTCTGCATAGAACAGTTCCTAGACTTCCATTCTCTAGGGTTTCAGAGGTCAGACCATTCTGCAATCATTTAGTTATATCATATACTATAAACAGGGGGTAATTTTTCGTTATCAAACCAGATGAAAACTAGAAAATAATGAATTTCAAGATCAAATATACTTCTGGAATATACGAGTTTAGCTAAACTACACTTAAATTGTCATTGCATTCTATGGTGATAGTGCAACAGTCACAAGGGCCGGCAGGTACTCGGAAGTCAGGCCGGTCTACTGTCTTGGGAGGTCAAAGTGGCTGTGACCCAGCTTAGTGGCCCTGGCTGTGCAGTGAAGGGGTTATTTACAGGGGAATTTAATAGTCTTTTTGTGGCGCCACCTGTGGTATTCGGCCATGGATGGCCGACGCTGCTGATTTCAACCTCTGGGGCAGATCGTGCGGCAGCCAGGATTGTATCGCTCCCCACAGGTGAAGTGGGACCCCAGGGATGTTGTGATAGTCTATGGAATCAATGATGACTATGCAGGGGTGAGAAGGGCACGCAGATTAACAAGAGGACAGCAGGGTTGCAGTTTTTAAGCATTTACACACAGTTCAGTTCAGCAGTCCTGCCTAGCAGAGGCACCGTGTCCCCCGGGTCTGCGGTCCAGCCAACTCCCAGGCAACTTAGGTCCACTCTCTGAGTCACTTTGTCATAAGCCTCTCCTGGTTGACTCTCCACGCCGGTTACTTTCCTCTTCTGCCCTACGTCCTCATGCACAGTGTCTCAAGCAGGTGGCTGCGGGTCTTGTCAGTAGATGGGCGATCTGCCCCATGACCCTTGGTCTAGCCATCGTTTCACAGAATATACAGTGTCAGTAGCAACTGCCCATACAGGTGCAGGGCCTCCGGTTTCTTAGCTCCAACTTAAAGTATGTTGCTAGATCGGGGCCAATCCCATCTTGCAACGCAGTTCCACCAGCAATGCCCTGTGGGGGTTATTGCTGGAATGGGGTCCCTCCGGCCAGGGTTCCTTGGCGACCTTCTCTCTGGTCCCACTCCTCCCCTGGCGTGAGCCTCCCCTAGAGCTCCATTCTTCTAGGTGTTCCTCTCTCCAACTGTCCTAACTGATCTCTAATCACTGAGTCACTGTATGTCTCCTCCTCTTCCTCTCTGCTTTTCTACCCTCTCCTCCCACCCCTCCACCTACTCCCTCCCACCAGCCTGAAGAGTGGGCCCTCCCTGAATAGAGTCCGCCCAAGATCCCCTGTCCTGGGGTTAGGATGTGTGTTGGATGCAGGTGTTCATGTGTCTCAGGTTTGTGCCTCCTCCTTACCTGGGAGTGCGATACCACACCTATGACTTAGGTGCAGTACCTCTGGGGCAACCAGACCACAGGGGAGCCACAATAGCAGGTCTTGAGGACATAATAATCACCGACAGTTTTAGCAATTTGTATTACAGTTTACCCTATATGACTAACAGGGCACTATAGCAACTCTGGTAGGTCTAATTTTTTATATTAATCTGTACAGAACAGGTTATATAAATGACAGGTCATGCAAGGACAGATACTAGTGCATCTCAAGGAATTAGAAAATCATCAAAAATCTAATGTAATATTGCTATGTTTTAGGGCTCTTCTGGGAGCCCTAAAACATGTTGACTAATAAATCAATATTATATTCATCTTTTTAAGTCTTGTGGAATACGACAGCGTGGTTTATAACCCTTCATCCACCCTATTTTAATTTTCTGAGATAATGACCTTTGGGTTTTTATTGACTGTAAGCCATAATCATCAACATTTACAGAAATAAACACTTGAAATAGATCACTCTGTTTGTAATGACTCTATATAATATATGTGTTTCACTTTTTGTATTGAATTAGTGAAATAAATTAATGTTTTGATGATACTCTAATTCATTCAGATGCATTAGTACATTCTGGGAACATTGCAATCAGCATTTACAGAGCAAATCCACCCTAATCTGGAGGAACTTTGCGAGTATCAAAAGAGTTTAAACTTAGATTCCTAAACACTTAGACTGCTTTCACATTGCGTTTTAGTTAAATCCGATGCTGTCCGATGATATGTTATCCAATGGGGATCGGATCCGATTAGATTTGGCATAATTGCCATTCGATTTGCCTCCGATCCGATTCTGTCCGATTTTTTGCAGGAGCAAAAATCGTAGACTGCTGCAATTTAGGCTCCTGAAAAAAATCGGAGAGAATCGGATCGGAGGCAAATCGGATGGCAATTATGCCAAGTCCGAACAGATCCGATGACTTTAACATGGGGCCCTATGGAGCAGGGTCCGAGGAAACATCTGATGTCTCCTTGGACCCGATTTTAGTGTACTGAGCATGCTCAGTACACTAAAAACTATACATACATTGCGGAAGTGAAATATAACTAAAATCAAGTGTTTAAAATAAAAAATCTTTATTCTCACCTGCCAGCGCTCCCCCGGCGTCTCCATCAGCTCCCTGCTCGGTAACAGGACCTGGGATGATATCACAACCCGATCAGCTGATCCGATGATGCTTCTGACATCATCGCAGGTCCTTTAAACCGATCGGGAGCTCTATGGACACGCCGGGGAAGCGCTGGAAGGTGAGAATAAAGATTTTTTATGCTGGAATGGCAGGAGGAGCGGGGAGAAGAGGAGAGGGGAGAACAGGGGGACAGCAGGGGGACAACAGGGGGACAGCGAGATGACAGGAGGCAGAGAGGAGGGGGAGAGAGGTGACAGGAGACCAAACTGATCCTGCAAAATGTTGGAATCGGATGCCTATTTGGCATCCAATTGCAGGGATCAGTTTGGATCTGATGCTGTCCGATTTTCATCGGACAGCATTGGATTTAACTAAAACACAGTATGAAACCTGCCTTATACACAATGTCTACACAAGTAATGACAATGGATGCATGACGAGGCTTCGAAATCCAAGGTATTTACTTCACATATCTATCAAGTGCTTCCTATATCATTATCCATGCATCACGTCTGTTCAGTTAGTCTGTATTTTCTTATATCCCAAAATACCAAGCTATATTTATGATGTTTTGAGTATCTGCTGCTTCTCAGAATACACCTCAATGTGTATTTTTAATTACCGACCACACCGAGAAATGGAATGATGCATAATATAATGAATGGGTTACTCTCACTCTAAAGTAAACCATAGTTTAGACGACATTTTTGTGGGAACTTCACACTATACCCTTATGCAATGAAAAAATAGCTGTTATGTAAAATAAGTACAAGTTTTCTTCTGGTATGTCCGCTACGGATTTACTATACTATAAACAGACAGATAAAACCGTAGATTATTTCACTGTACTGGATGATGCCGTACACTACTGAAATGTTAGTATTCTAGTAATCCCTCTATGTTAACTAGGAAATATAAGCAGGACTTGTGCCCTTTATATAATGAAAAGGAATGCAACTTTTGAAATTCCACTTTAAATTCTTCATTTGTCTGCTTGCTGTCAACTTTCTTCTATAATAAATCCATTAATAAGAATATCTCGGGACACAAACATTTTTTTAACACATCAAATTGTGGAACTTATTTTTTTTCTAAGACATATTAGGGTATGTACATATGGTCCGGAGTAGCTGTGTGCTGGATGCAGCGCCTCCAGACCTGCGGGAACCTGCGAGTGCCGCCCTGTATTCATGATCTGTGGTGGGCAAAGGGCGGCTTCTCCCTGCCTACACCCAATGGCAGCAGCTTCCAACTCCACAGCATGAAATGAACATGCTGCGGAGATGCAGAAGTCTGGAAGCCCGCACCGCAGCTGAAGTAACGCTGCGGGCGGGTGAAGCATAGTAAGGATGTGCTTGTACTGTACCATGCGGCATTTTTAATGCAGAGGCATTACGCTGCATACAAAGCACTGCAAGTACGGAGCGTGAGTCTGCGGCTTTAATTAAAATGTACAATTGTTCATGGCACAACTGATTTGACTTTTTTGCTTTTCCCTCTACAACTGTTCTCATCTAGATGTTGTAGACTGATTAACGCAATGAGACCTTTAACTAACGCTGGATTTTCTGGTCCTTGGCTGCAGTAATGGTGGGGTTACACATAGCGATATCGTCCCGATATCGCATACAACGCCGTGGGAGCGCGCATTTTGGGAGCACTTTTCCCGATATCGCATCGCCGGTTTACACGCTGCGATATCGGGAAACAACGTCCCTCCGATGTGTACGCCCACCAACCCAGTAACGACCATTTAACATGGGAGTTAATGGGTGAGGTGCGAGAACACATCGGAGTTGGGCTGTCACACGCAGCAATGCTGGTACAACGGCCATGCGATATCGGGCGGTTGAATAGCTCTGCTATTCAACTCCGATATCGTTTTGGCATCATTCCAGCATCGCGTTGTACACTGAAACAGTACAACGCGCACCCGATATCGGCTCCAACTCGCAACCCACGTGACTTTTTGTCGGAGTTGGGTCGGAGTTGGACGCCGATATCGCGGCGTGTAAACCCACCATTAGGCTTCTGGTCACGTGTTTAATTTGGCAAATTTAATGACAAACTTTTGAAGGTTTGGAGACTTTTGGTGCTGATATACAAAAAAAGCTTAATGACAAAAGCATAGAGACTTTTGTTATCGCCCCAAATTAATGAACTGTATCTACCTTTTTAACGAATTTGGTGCCAAAGATATCAATTACCATCACAACACAAAAAAAAAGAAAAGTGACTTTAATAAATCCCAAAAGATGAATTGACATAATCATTTAGAAATATATTTGGTTACATTTTCAGTTTTAATTTCTGATTTTCTGGCCTTTTCTCATTTCCCAATCACTGAGCCCAGCAGTTTCCGCCAGTTCTATATATGTTCAAGTGATGCGCTGCTTTATTAAAACTGCTTAGACCAATGTAATCCGTGCTGATAGAACTACAAACTCAGGACCTCATTCAATGAAGGATTAAATGATGTGCACTGTGATCATACATTTATTTCATATCATTTGGATAAGAGATAAATGCATTTACGGTAGCTTTAAAATATATCCTGCAATTTTATACTTTGGATATATTTTTTTTATATTTCCAGCCACTGGATACATCTTCTTTTTCTATTCATCTACAATTAGCAATAATCTCTTAAAAGATTAAAAATGTTAAATTACAAAATATATCTCACATTTTCATTACACTTCATTATACAATTATTAAACTTTACCTGCAGAGAACGAGAGCCACACACTTCAACTCCTAGGTCAAAGCATGTTCTCACTAGGTGGGTGAAAAGGTAAACCCGGTAGACAAACCACTATTTTGGCATAGGTCCAAAATGTATGGTAAGTTACAAAAACCATAATGATTGCTAAGACCAAGTACTGTCCTCCCTGGTGTTTACTGTGCAAATAATTCATATCCAACATAATTACCATGAAGGGGAGCATTTGTGTCCATCCTATATTTTCATAGCACCAACATGTTTTGCAGTGTTGTACAAAGAATGCATTCATGCTCACATGTAAAAAGAGCTCAAAGGAGCTTACAGTCTAATTTTCCCACCACATACAGGAACTCATTTTCCACGCAACCACTTAACCTGTCAGTTATACTTCTGGGCTGCGGGAAATTCACATGAACTAACAGAGGACATGTAAATATCAGAAAAGTTGGGCAGCTTTCCAGATGAACAGATGACCACCAATGTCCTCCTCTCTGTTCTACAGTAATATGTTCTATATTACGTAAAATGTATGAAATTGTAAATTTTATTTGAATCTACAAAAATGTTTTTTTGTTCCATTTCAGCTATTTCCTTTTTCTATGATGAAGGAGAAGATTACTGCTGTTCTGCTGGGTAAGTGTTACAGAAAATACATGATTAAAGGGTTGTCGGATGTTCTTATACAGGAGAGCAATGTTCATAACTTTACCACTTCTCTGGGGCAGTGGGTTCCTGATTGCTTGACTGTATAGGTAGCGCAAACTGTGCACTTTCCAATGCATTAAGTAGAGGCAACTTTACAGGAGTGCAGGGGTACTGAAGCCGGCCAGATCCATCAATTGAAAAGAGCACTGTGCAGATTGTATATGTGTAATGATTTTACTTCTGCAATGTTTTCCCATGGTAAATAGTAACCACTATCCACAAGAGGTCACTGTCTTTCTTTTGACTCTTCGGTAGACTCTTGATTGGAAAGGACAGGGTTGATACTTAGTCAGCCAAGGAGAGAGAAGAGGGATTAGAATGAGTGTGAGTCAGTTCCTGTTTAGTGGAGAAGAATAATACCTGGTGGTCTAGTGGGGATTGCTTGTAATGGTGTGGGGATTAGCCACTCACCTGCCGTTGTTGTGTACCCCTGCACCACTCCGGTGTAAGACTTCACTGTGAAAACGTCGCTCCAGATCCGCTCCTCACCTGCTTCCTGGTCTGGATCACGTGGGAGGTCTCCGGGCATGTGACCGCCATGTCACTGTGAATTCACCGCAGGTCGGTCAGCAAGCTAGTGCAATGTCTCTTACCTCTAGCAGCTCCAGCCACATACCCCGGAGGGGGATTTGACAGTATTTAAAGAAAATGAATGCGGTCAGATGGTAGCGCTTGTAGGTATAAGACAATGGAGAGTATATTAATTGGTTGAACACTCTATTTTATTAAAATAACATACCACTATGCGTTTACACAGCGGAGCGCTGTCTTCCTCCAGATATTTTAATAAAATATTTTAATAAAATAGAGTGTTCAACCACTTAAAGGGAACCAACCACCTAAAAATACCTATCTAACTTATTAATATCTGTCCCAGGAGCCTAAAATTACTATTCTAACCATCCCTGACTGACTAAATCTACCTAACTAGATGCACAATAAATGACTTTTTATACTTACCAAATCCTTGTCTGATGGGCGTTCCTCCAGGGTCTTTGACCAATAGGCGGGTCTCCTCGCCGCGCTTACACCCGCCTCACTGCTGTCCATCTTCTTTCCAGGAGGATTCAAATTACCCGCCCATCGCGTTCTCGCAATGAGCGGGTCACGTGCAGCAGGCCTCGCGTCACTTCCGCCCACCGCGTCGCTGGGTCTATGATGCGCCCAGGCCGGCTTCAGCATGCCATCTGCGCATGCTCTGAAGCTGACCTGGGTGTACCAGTGACGCGGCGAGCGGAAGTGACGCGGGGCCTGCAGCACGTGACCCGCTCATTGCGAGGACGTGATGGGCGGGTAATTTGAATCCTCCTGGAAGAAGATGACGCCCTGGAATGAAGATGGACAGCAGCGAGGCGGGTGCGAGCGCGGCGAGTAGACCCGCCTATCGGTCAAAGACCCTGGAGGAACACCCATCAGACAAGGATTTGGTAAGTATAAAAAGTGATTTATTGTGCATCTAGTTAGGTAGATTTAGTCAGTAAGGGATGGTTAGAATAGTAATTTTAGGCTCCAGGGACAGATATTTATAGGTTAGATAGGTATTTTTAGGTGGTTGGTTCCCTTTAATATACTCTCCATTATCTTATACCTACATGCGCTCCCATCTGACCACATTCATTTTCTTTAAATAAGTTCTTGTTTAATGGCAGCTACGTAGACAACTTTAGAAAGAAGAGAAGATCTGGGAGCGTGTAGAAAGGACACGGGAGCGGGGACGACTCTGACAGATACAAGGGACATACTGGAGGTCTTCAAGGAATATTACATGGCACTGTACACTTCGAGATCACAGGACATGGAGAGGGTCGTGGAGAATTTTTTGGAAGGCATTTCACTATCTAAATTGTCTGAGGAAGATAGGTTGAGGTTGGATGAACCTGTGAGTGTGGAGGAGGTGGAGTGTGCAATATTATCTATGCCCAATAACAAATCACCGGGAGCTGATGGTCTACCTGGGGAGATGTATAGGGAGTTGGTGGAACTGCTGGCTCCGAAATTGAAATCTGTGTTTGATGAGGCTTTAGTGAAGGGGGCGCTGCCGAGATCAATGGAAGAAGCGGTGATAGTAGTTCTGCCGAAGGAGGGGAAAGATCCCATGGATGCGGAGTCGTACAGGCCCATATCGTTGTTGACAACGGATGTTAAAATACTCGCTAAGATCCTGGCCACCCGGCTCACCGGGGTTGCGCATACCATTATCCACGAGGTCCAGTCGGGCTTTATGCCTAACCGCTCCACGGCTGTTAACTTGAGAAGATTATTTCTTAATATGCAACTGCCTGCTGATAATGGTGGCAGGAGAATAGTGATGTCATTAGACGCTAGGAAAGCATTTGATAGCGTGGAATGGAAATACTTATGGAAAATTATGGAACTAATGGGATTCGGCCCCGCATTCATGGCCTGGGTGAAGTTATTGTATTCATCCCCAAGGGCGGTAGTTAAGGTGAATGGGGAACACTCCGGGATGTTTGACTTGTATAGGGGCACAAAGCAGGGGTGTCCGCTGTCCCCGCTATTGTTTGCGGTGGCAGTGGAGCCCCTGGCGGCCAAAATCAGAGCTGAGAGGGGAGTGGTCGGATTTAAATTCGGGAAGCTGGAAGAAAAAATATCATTGTATGCCGACGACATCCTGTTATTTCTGGAAAATGCAGGAGAGACACTGGGGTGCACGATGGATGTAATTAAACAATTTGGGAGCATTTCGGGACTGGAGATAAATTGGCACAAGTCTTATGTCATGGCTGTGGATAGAGCAATAGAAGTGGAGGAGATAGATGAGAGGGGGAAACAGCTCCAGTTAGTTTCACAATTTAAATACCTAGGGATATGGGTAGCACTTCCATTGACCCGATTCACGGATCCGAATTTAGTTCCTCTGTTAGAGAAATTTAAAGGGAAAATAGGTGCATGGTGCAAATTGGCTTTAACGGTAACGGGGAGAACTAACCTGATTAAGATGGTGCTAATGCCACAACTAATGTACGTTTTGCACAACTCACCTATATGGCTACCAAAAAAACGGTTTCAGGGTATTGATTCTATCTTCAGATCCTTGATATGGGGCAAGAGGCAGGCACGGATTAAATTGGGAACTCTGCAAAAAGGGAAGGAAGAGGGAGCATTGGCCGCACCAAATCTCTGGGTCTATTTCTTGGCAGTACAGGGCCAGCATGTCAGGGCATGGAGAGAGCTCGATTGTGGAGGAGCAGCTTGCCGGGTGCTGGTACATATGACGGGGAGACGCCCACTCATCCAGGGGTTAGAAGACGGCACCTTTAAGAAACTGGGAGCAATATATCCTACCATAGGCATGATCCAGAAAGTATGGGACACCATTAAAAAGATCAGAGGGGTGGACGAGCTGACTAAGTACTCACCGGTGTGGGACAATGAGCATCTGCCGGAACTTAATAAGCTGTGTCACATGGGCAATTGGAAGGCGAAAGGAGTGAGATATGTGTGCCAGCTGCAGAGTGGAACAGACCTGAAGACTTTTGAGACATTGAGAGAGGAATTTGATTTGCCTTCGGTATGGGGGTTTCAATACTATATGCTTCGACATGCTTGGAGGGCACAGTGTGCATTGGGAGACATAACGGTTCAGGATGACATTGTACTAGACTTTGTGTGTATGAAGGGAGGGACGAGGGGAGTTATATCGAGCATATACCATGACCTACTACACTCCTATCTGGGGGACAATGACCTCACTGCAAAGAGTAAATGGGAAAGGGAGGTGGGTACTCTCACCACAGGGAACAAGTCCAGAAATGAAACTTTTACTGACAACACAGATTTACCATACAGGCAAGTGGGGGATACCTGCTAGAAAGAGACATTTGTGGGAGTGAGTCTATTGTTAGCCAGCTGTAAGTGGGACCTTATAGAAGGAAAAAGTATCTACCCAGCTGAGAAAACAAGAGGTTAGTGGCTCTAGGAGTGACGCTTGTAACAGATCACAGGTCTGTGTGCAGGGTTCACAGCATAACATGGTGACCCAAGTTGCCCTATGTCAGAAAGATGGAGGTTACCTGTATCTGTTCTACCTGTGTAATGCTCACAAGAGAAGTGCTGTTACCCCACACCTCTATGTATGTGCCGCTTTGTTACACATAAATAAACTTTAAGTGTACTACTTGCTACCCTTTGTACTTACACTTATCACTTATGCGTAAAGAGGTTGTCCCACAAAAAAAAGTTAATTTTAATCAATAGATCTTGGAATTATATTAAGGTTCACATTTGAATGTGTTTCAAAATGTGCTGAGTTAATCTTTTATACATGTGTCCCTGCTATGTACTGTGAAATGGATGTGTCTGACTGTGCAGGAACATGAACAATACAGAAGAAAAGGGTGACTAGAATAAATGTGGGGAAAAACCTAGAAACTACCAAAAAAATCCACTCGGGATCAAAAATCCACATAAATAACTAGTATTAAACTTAAATGTGGCACAGGAGTTTCTCAACTTCCTTAGTGAAGTGCAAATTTGCATATATGCATATATCTGAGAGGAGGGAAGTGGCTTACAATCTCCTCACCTACTTCGCTCTCTCCATAAGGTTGAGAGCAAGTTCCCAGACCTTGTCTTAGCCCACTCACTCTGCCAGATCAGAATATCCCACACACTACACTGATGAGCGGCAGGTACACCCGAAACGCAGCGTCTGTAGTTTGGGTTCTGATCTGGCACAAATCCCTTAGTTATATTAAAAGCTTGTAGGAAAGCGATTATGACTTTGAGGAAGCTGCTTAAATGTGGCACAGGAGTTTCTCAACTTCCTTAGTGAAGTGCAAATTTGCATATATGCATATATCTGAGAGGAGGGAAGTGGCTTACAATCTCCTCACCTACTTCGCTCTCTCCATAAGGTTGAGAGCAAGTTCCCAGACCTAGTATTAAACTTAGTAAATTTAAAACTTTTCAAATTTTATCAGAGGCACAAAATCATATAAGAGAGAATGAAACAACCAGAAATAGGTATGATTATACAGGTGACATCTACTCAATAAAGGGAACCAACCAGCAGGATGTAGGGCTATGAAGTAAAGTCAATGCCTTTACAGGCACTGGGATACTGAATGCAATCGTACCTTTGCCTCAATGATTACACTTATGATTGCAGAGAAAACTGTTATCAAACATCTAGTAACAAGTACAGCAAATTAACATGTGTGCAGCACAACTTCCCTATGTGGGGTTGGGTTTATTTGTATTACTCCCCTTTGGGCTCTAAGACAAACCTTCCCCCTCCCTCTCTCCCTCCCTCGTTGTCCTGCTTCTCCTGCACTCCTTTGAGTCACTGCTATTGTCGTCTGTGATCTGTCCTGGTCTGTGAGAGGAGACAGATTAGGATGCACAGAGACTGGAGGGGGAGGGTTTTTCTCCTGCATGTGACTCACAGGAGTGCAGGAGAAGCAGTGAAAAGCTGTAGACAGATGAAGAGAAAGAGAGAGGGGAGAGGGTTTGGCCTACAGCCCACAGGGGAGTAATACAAATAAACACAACCCCACATAGTGACACTGTGCTGCAAACATGCTAATCTGCTGCACTGTTTCCTGGTGTTTGATAACTCTTTTCTCTGCAATCAAACCTTGAATCGTTGAAGAAAAGGTATGATTGCACTCAGTATTGGCCTGACTCTAAAAGTGTCCACAGTAGCCACAAAAAATTAGAATCTGAGAGTCCTCAGTGGGTAATACCTTTTAATCATCCTTCTCGACCTCTCTGCTGCCTTCAACACTGTTGACCACTCCATCTTACTTCAAATCCTTGAATCTCTTGGCATTACTGACCTAGCCCTCTCCTGGATCTCCTCCTACCTAACAGATAGGACCTTCAGCATCACCCACTCCCACACCTCCTCCTCACCCCACCCCCTTTCTGTAGGAGTTCCCCAAGGCTCGGTCCTGGGACCACTAGTCTTTTCCATTTACACCCTTGGCCTAGGCAAACTCATTGAGTCAAATGGCCTCCAATACCACCTCCACGCCGACGACACCCAGCTCTATCTGTCTGTCCCTGACATCTCCTCCCTTTTATCCAAAATTCCTCACTGCCTATCCGCCATCGCATCCTTTTTTTCTACCCGCTTCCTCAAACTCAACATGGACAAGACCAAATTCATCGTCTTTTCCCCGAACAACCCTCCCCCTCTTCCTGACCTAACCATCACCGTCAACGACTGCATACTCTCACCCGTCCCCACACCAAGTGCCTCAGGGGAATCCTCGACTCCTCCCTCTCCTTCAAGCCCCACATCCAAGCCCTTGCCACCACCTGTCAACTCCAACTAAAAAACATTGCCCGTATCCGCGCCTTCCTTGACCACAGCACGGCTAAAACACTTTTCCATGCCCTCATCATCTCCCGCATGGACTACTGCAACCTCCTGTTCACCGGCCTCCCTGCCTCCTCCCTTGCACCTCTCCGCACCATCCTCAACTCTGCTGCCTGACTCATCCACCTATCTCCCCGTTACTCCCCGGCCTCCCCTCTCCACCGAGCCCTCCACTGGCTCCCCACTCCCCAGCGATCCCACTTCAAAACCCTAACCCTGACATACAAGGTCATACACAACCTGTCCCCTCTCTACATCTCCGACCTGGTCTCCCGTTACCTCCCCTCGCGCAACCTGCGCTCCTCTCAAGAACTCCTTCTCTCAACCCCCTGCATTTCCACCTCCCATAACCGCATACAAGACTTCTCTCGTGCTTCTGCCATACTCTGGAACTCCCTCCACCACATCAGACACTCCCCTACCCTGGGAACCTTCAAGAAAAACCTGAAGACCCACCTCTTCTTACAAGCCTATAACCCACACTGAGACCTAATCCGCTGCACCACCTCATCTCTCTCCCCCTCCTACTGTCTCCCTCCCCACCCACTCTAGACTGTGAGCCCTCGCGGACAGGATCCTCTGCCCTATTGTACCCATATGACTGATTTGTCGTCGTTATAACTACTTGTCTTTGTCTACCCTCTCACTTGTAAAGCGTTATGTAACCTAATGGCGCTATATAAATACCTAATAATAATAATAACTAACTGAAAAGATGGTTAAGAAATTGCAAGCTTTCAAGACTCTATGGCTTTTTCATCACAGTAGTCACAGTACTACCACACACACTCAAAATCCCCAATTTTCAGTAGCGTGCCAGGGTGTTAAAAAAGAAATCGCTACAGCCACACACCACGATATACTCCTTGCCTGGAAGGCTATACATCCCTCATAAACTGCAGCAGTGGCTGGTAACCTAAACCCTGAGCAGTAAACAATAGAATTAAAAATCTCTCAATTCTTGAGAATGGGGATGATATTTACTAAGAGATGCTTATCTGTACAATAAGTTTGCAATTTTACCCATTAAAGAACTAAATTCTTTAGAGAGAACCTGTCAGGTGATAATCTGAATGATGTAGTATTTTAGAGAAATTATAGTTTAAAGAGGACCTCTCACCAAAACAGGCATGGTGATCTAATTACAGCACTGGATGCAGCATGTCTGCTGCACACAGGCAGGGGGTCCCCCAGTCCCCCGAGATAATACACTTAGAAAACTTACATCCTGCAGCCGGAAAGGAAGTGGCTAGGGGCTGGAGCCGAAGGGCAGATTCACACCCCCTGCATGTTTAATCTGCCCACCGCTGCCAATCATTCTCTCCCTCTTCTGCAGCATTAAACAGAGCTTTGTTTTTTTTCAGAACTTGCTGTTTAGCCCCGCCAACGTCAAGTTCTGAAAAAAATAAAAACTCTGTTTAATACTGCAGAAGAGGGAGAGAATGATTGGCAGTGGTGGGCAGGTAAAACATGCAGGAGGGGTGTGAATCTGCCCTTAGGCTCCAGCCCCTAGCCACTTCCTTTCTGGCTGCAGGATGTAAGTTTTCTAAGTGTATTATCTCGGGGTACAGGGCTGCGCAAGTGCTGGTGGACCCCATGCCTGGATGCAGCAGACATGCTGCATCCAGTGCTGTAATTAGATCACCATGCCTGGTTTGGTGACAGGTCCTCTTTAAACATGAGCTGAGAAATTAGAGACTGAGATGACTGGTCACAGCAGGCATGAGTCCTGAGCAAGTCTACCCCTCACGGCTTTGCCTCATTATCTCATTGACTGGCCTCTTCCTTTGTGTGTATAAGGAAAGACAATGAGGCCGAGTTGGGTATCATCAATCTGGATATCTTGTTCGCGATCATCCTGTATTAGCTTGAACATCAGATCCTGCCATCGACTCAATGCTACATAAGGGCACCAAGTACTGCTACTTTTCCACTGCAGCAGTCTCTGAGTTACTCAGCATGCAAAAACACTAGCAGATTTTCCAAATATGCAATCAGCTGCAATAATAATTTATTTACTGATGTCAATTCATAAAAAAGCTTGTAATATAAAAGGATCTTTTGTCACTTTTGTTGCTATGAATTATATTTTAATGCATTACTGGATACAACAGGTGAGGCTGTTTTCACACTGCCATTTTTCGCCATCCGCGTGAATCCGGCTTAACCTGGCTGCACCCGCATCAGTTTTCGGCCCCATTGGCTTTCAGTAGGGCTGGATGAACATGTAGGTGCATTCAGTTCTTTACTTTTTTCCCCGATCTGGGCATTCCCAGTGTTTTCACTGAGACCATAAACGCATCATTTTTAGTGTCCATCACAAAACCCGGAAGCACCCGGATCTGGGGCACCACAGGTAAAATCACAATGTGCCCAATGGAACCCGGATCTGGCGGAGCCAGATCCTGTTAGATCTGGACTCCAGGATCTGGGTTTTGGTACTGTGCATGCCCAGAACACAGTTCCAAATGACACGTCCTCTAGGTGGTGTGTCATTTGTCCCCAGATTCAGCGGAAATGGGTACGGAGCTGGAAGACACTGTATGCTGTCGCACCGGTATAATCACTGATCTGTGAGACAGATGCGGGGTATCATGTTTTACAATTCCTGGGGAACCCGGGGGAATCTGGAAGGATGCAGGTATCACCTGCATCGCCCGGATACAAAAAAAGCCATAGCTGCAATTATTCAAATGTTTTTATTTTCATATATTGCATTACATCTAAGCCATGAAAGATTTATGTTGTTGTCCAGTATTTGTAAACTCTATTTGTTCTTTTCTTACAGTTTTGATTCTGACTTGTACATGTGTATCTTCTAAGAAGAACAGGAAGAATAAACGTATGTAATGTTATTTAACATCTACAGTGCCACCTAGTGGTCCTATTGATGTAAGGCAAGGCAGGCTATTTTTTTACCAAAGCATTGGGACAGTGCTTGTTATACACAATTTTCCAATCATCATGCCATAATCAACTGATTTACCTAAATTATTGGTCTAATGACTATTGTCAAGGTTACAAGGTTAAAATTCTAACATTATAGATCTCAGTGCATTATGTCACTATTAGTGATGAGCAAGAAGTGTTATATTTGGGTTCGGATAGCTCTAACCGAATACTTTGAACTGTTTTGGTATTCGGATCCAAGTGAGTTCCCCATTGACTTGCATTGAATTCATTACTCGTTCAAAGTATTCGGTAAGAGATATCCGAATCCGAATATCGTTCATCTCTAGTCACTATCATCTGCATATAATTCAACAAATAGTATCATAACTACAAGATTATTATTTTGTTTCTCCCATTGAGAGCAATCAATCATATAATTCCTGTAGCAGTTGTTCTAATTGTTTGAAATATCATTTGGTCTAACTGCATATCTCAATCAAGGATAAAATCACTAACCGGAGTGGCCACTTTATCAAATATATTGGTAATGTGGTTTGGGTGCACTTATGAATATAACACTATTAGTTAATTCTCCTTCTGAACTTGCTAGTATAGTTTTCCTAACAGTTTGTGCAACTTATAAGTAAAAAAATGTTTAATGATAGAGTAACATGGGACAAGACCTGTCAATCAGCCTTGTCCCAATGAAAAGCAGCTTTCCTATGCACAATGTTTTTCAGTTGGATGAGGATGATTGACAGGTTTGGTCACATGCGCCTCTATCAGTAGCAGCATTTCGGGAGAAAAGAGAATCTTTAGAAAGCAACGCTAAACTTCTCTTTAACCACTTCACATCTCCCAACGGTAAATTGACATTGGCGCTTGCTGGGCATTTAGAGGTTTCAGAGGGAGAGGGCTTCCTACCAACACCTCTATGACATCATCACGGGAAAGCCGAGGGTTGTCACAGCAGTTGCAGGTGAAATTATGACCACTGGGTCTGCCAGTTATGGTGACCTGTTAGCCGCTGGGTTCTGGTGTAAAGCAGACAGGTCTCATGTGTTGCAATACATGTGTACTGCCATGCATGAAACTAGCGATCAGGGAAATAAAAGTTCAAGTCCCATAGTAGGGGTAAGTAAAAAAAAAAAGTACAAAAAAATGTAAAAATTTTAAACATAAAATAAAGAACAGAAATAAATCATGATTCACCAAAAATCAGTATTACAATAATAAATATGTATTTTATATGAAGACAAAAGAAAAATATAGGACACTTATTTGGTATCACCCCGTTTGGAAAGACTTGATCTATAAAAACTTTATCTCATACAGTGAACACCGTAAAAAGATAAAACTAAAAAAGTAGCAAAAATTATGTTTTTTTTTATCACACGCCAAACAAAAATAGTGGAAACATTTTTATATGAATTAAAATGGTATCTATGAAATCATCATCTTGTCCCACAAAGAGAAAGCACCCACCTTAGCTCCATCAGAGGAATAAAAGAGAAAATATATATATATATATATATATATATATATATATATATATATATATATATATATCTTATGCTTACCGTATATCTTATATATCTTAGACAATGGTGATGCAAAAAAAATATTATTTTTTTCTATATTTTCAGTGTGTAAAAGCAACTAAACTTAACAAACCTATATACTATCTATATACTACTTTACTATACTGTAGTACCTCTGTAATCATACTGACCTGCAAAATAAAGTCATCTTAATAGTTATAACACGTCATGAATGGCTTAAATAGAAAACCAAAATAAACTACCGTACTTCTTTATTTTTTTTTCAGTTCTCCTTACCAAAAATCGGGATAAATAGTGACAAAATAGTTTTCGAATCCAAAATTATACCAATAAAAACTTCAAAAAACAAGCCCTATACGACTGTCGGGTGAAAACTACAAAAAAAATATAGCTTTCATAATATGGTGATGCAAAAATATTTTTATTTGTAAAAAAAGTATTTTTTAGTGTAATAGTAGCAACTAGGGATGGGCGAATCTACTCGCTAGGACTCGTTACTCGGCGAGTAGTAAGGGACTCGCAGGACTCGGTACTCTGCGAGTTTCCCAGTGATTACTCGCACGAGTCCAATGCAAATCAATATCAATCCTAGTTTTGTCAGAAACGCTGACAAAACTAGGATTGCCTTTGTTTGCATTAGACTCGGCTACTGTGCCAGTGATAGCAGGGAAACTCGCAAAGTAACTGCTGTTTCTTTGCGAGCCGAGTCCAGCTGTCTTCTCTGTGCAGCTCCAGGGTCCTAGAGCCCACCTGCTCACAGACATGATGTAGCAGTGCTGAGATTGTTCTCAGTCTGCTCATTCCCTGTGCATAGACATCTATATCTATGCACAGGGGATGTAGCAGAGAGGACATCGCGTTTTGGACTGCGTCGGACGGAAGAGGATTTTTTTAATTAAAGATGGAGTCCCTAATAGCTTTTTTTTTATTTCAAATAAAAATTTTTCTCTGTGTTGTGTTTTTTTAACCCTTTATTGGAGATTCTTAGTGGCTGGGTCAAACGTGGCCTGACATTAAGAATCTCGGACTTAATACCAGCTTGTATAACAAAGCTGGTATTAACCCCTTTATTACCCAGCGTGCCACCGCCACCAGGGCCGCTGGAAGAGCGGGGTTCAGCGCCAGAGGATGGCGCTTCAATGAACGCGCCATCTTCTGGGGCGGCTGCGGGCTGCAATTTGCAGCGGGGGGTGCCCAGAAAGCTTGGGCATCCCTGCGCTGCGGATTCCAGCCCCCAGCTGCTTAGCTGTACCTGGCTAGACATACAAATTGCGCGGAGCCCCACGCATTTTTTTTTTATTATTTCATGAAATTCTGAGATTCTGACTCTGAGACTCTGACTCTGAGACTCTGACTCTGAGACTCTGAGACTCTGAATCTGGCTCTGAGGGTGAGACTCTGAATCTGAGACTCTGACTCTGACTCTGAGCGGCCCTGGTGGCGGTGGCACGCTGGGTAATAAAGAGGTTAGGGCCAGCTTTGTATTATCAGCTGGCCCTAAGCTCGAAATTTATGGCGGTCACGCCAATATTAGACATGACCGCCATGAATTTCTATTAAATTGTTTAAAAAAAAACACAACACAAAGAAAATTTTTTATTAGAAATAAAAAAAAAAGCCATTAGGGACTCCATCTTTAATTAATTAAAAAAATCCTCTTCCGTCCGACGCAGTCCAAAACGCGATGTCCTCTCTGCTACATCCCCTGTGCATAGATATAGATGTCTATGCACAGGGAATGAAAAGACTGAGAACAATCTCAGCTCTGCTACATCATCTCTGTGCACAGACATTCATGTCTGTACACAGGGAATGAGCAGACTGAGAACAATCTCAGCTCTGCTACATCAGGCAGCAGGCGGGCTCTAGGACCCTGGAGCTGGGGCAGCCAGCACACAGAGCAGACAGGACTCTTATCTGTGCGAGTTTCCCAGTGATTACTTACAAAGTAAACGAGTCCAATGCAAATAAATGGCAAAACTAGGATTGCTTCAGGCTGAAGCTTCCGAGACACATCTGCGATTTGTAAATCTCACACTACTCGCTATTACTCGCTTCCCCATTCATTAACATTGGACTCGCTAGACTTGCAACGAGTAGCGAGTCCCGGGCTCGGACTCGCTAGAGTCAAGCGATTCCGAGTAATTTAGGATTCGCCCATCACTAGTAGCAACCCCTGAAAAAAAACTATAGAAATCTGGTATCGCTGTAATCGTACTGACCCGAAGAATATAATTTTCTCACTTATATCTAGTGATAGGCGAACTAGAACAGTAAAGTTCTGTCATGTGGTGTTCTGCGCTACACTCACTTTTTGTCATGACAATTTCAGACTTTGTTCACACTGTGGAGTCTGACAAACTTTTTTTGTGCCTCTGAAGGTACTGTCACACGCTTCAACGTTGGAATGACGTCGGCAACGATCTCGGGTGCGCGCGGGTCGTTGCCGACATCGTTGATGAGATGTCACACGCATAGATATTGTGGACAACTCGGCAACTATGTTGTGAGCAGGGATCGTTTGCAAACACTGCTAACGATCCCTGCTCACTGCTGTGAATGGACGAAGTCAGCCGTGATATCGCTATTGTGGTGTGACACCGAACGATGCCGCAGGTTACTTAAGTTGAAGTTGACAGGTTTTCCTGTCCTTGGATTCTTTCACCAGTCCCCACCCTTATTTCTGTTGGGGGAGAGAAGGAGTTGACCAGGGTTACTCTGGAGTCATGGGTACGCTGGTGGTCCAATCCTCGCCACCATCAGGCCTTCCTCTAGAATAAGAGACAGCGTAGGATCTCCTATTCAGAGTCAGATCAGGCTTCCCTACTTCGGGTGATTGTATCAGACTCCCCAACACCTGGTCTATAGCACCACCTTTTATCAGGAGTAACAGAGAATTACATACTTTACTTTCTGACAAATTTGGGGTCTGTAGTAGACACCTAGGTCTGTGTGTGGGAAGTCTGTGTTACTATTTGGGTTCGGCCGTCTGGATAACTAGGCTGTAAACGGGATCAAAATGGTGATTAAAGAAGTTTAATTATACTTACCAAGTTTCTGCACTACTGTCACACTGCTTTCTGCTCTGCTCATTAAACCTTATGCATATTCACTTGTTTACTTTCCCAGCCTCTGTGACAGTGTGTATGATTGGTTGCAGTCAGACTGCGCCCCCCACCCTATGTGCTGTCGTCTGTGATTGGTTGCCCTACACACTAATGTAAAAATAATTGAAAAAAATGGCATGGGGTCCTCCTTATTTGATACTTGGTGCAGATATAGCAGACAGCTGGAGGCTGCAGCCCCCACAGCTGGAGGCTGTGCTTTATCTCGTCAGGGTATCAAGGTAAGAGGTATCCTATGCGGGTATCTTTAATTGTTGTGCAGAAAACTTCAGGACTCTCATTGACTTTGTTGGTATAACGATTTATGTGCAGTTTTATGACAAAACTTCACTAAAAACACATTGAAAATGCATTTTTCTACCAGGAGATGCAGATTTGGTGCAGAATTTTCCCATTTATTTCAGTGAACTCACCTCAGGTGAATTCATTGAATTTAATCACACATTACTGGAATGTGTGTGTATTTTGGTAATCCAGCATTGAGTTCAATAGTGCTTTATTATTGACTTCAATGGTGCCAGTTATTCAGGAAATCAGGCACCATTGAAGTAAATTATCTGCTAACATTGAATTCAATGGTGGATTATCAGGATTGACTTTAGTGAGTTCACCTGAGGTGAGCTCACTGAGTTCAATGAGTTCCTCTCAGGTGAGTTCACCCGAAGTCACCGCTGGGGTATCGTGGGCAGCACGCAGCTGTGACCGCAGGTGAATTTACTGATGTCATCACTCTCACAGTGGCAGCTCTGTCAGTGTGTTCCAGAGGCTGCAATGATCGGTTACATTTCTTAATGTAACCACACACAGCAACCTAAGGATGTAGCAGAGCCGGGATGTTCGTGGGACGCTGTGTTTTTTTATCACGCCAGACCTGCAGTGGTGTATGGAGAAAGAGTGGTTTTATTTGTTTTTTTATCGCATAAATTGGAGAAAGAGTGTTTTTTTGGGTTTTTTTATTGCAGGATTATTCACTGTATTTTGTTATTTCTTTTTATTTACACAATCAGTAATGTTGGGGGATCCCATAGACACCTCTCCCATTCCTAATCAAGAACTTCGGGCAGCTGTGATTTTTTTCACAAATCACAGCTGTCATTAACCCCTTATATTACCCTGATTGCCACCCTACCAGGGCAATTGGCATGCGTAGGGTAAAGCACCAGGATTGGCACATGGATGTGCTAATTCTGGGACATCTGCGGACTGCTATTTTTAGGCTGGGGAGTGCCCAAAATCTCCCCAGGCTAAGAATGCCAACCCCCAGCTGTCTCCTTTATCTTGGCTGGGTATCAAAAGTCTTTAAATTAAATATTTATGTAAATAATTAAAAACTCAACGCTTGTGGTCCCCTGTATTTTGATACTCATCCAAAATAAAGCACACAGTTAGGGGCTTCAGCTCGCAGTTGTCGACTTTATACGCACTGGGTATCAAATATCATTTTTTTCTAGTGTATAGGACAACAAATCACATATGCCATCATAGAGGGTAGGCAGAGGAACAAGTGAACTGCTTTAATCCACATTTTGCTTCCTTTTTCAGCCCCTAGCCCTTACTACCACTATTTTCGGGCACTAAAGTTTGGGTGCACATTGACTTGTATGGTGTTCCGGTCCAAATTCTGGTCAAGTCAGGTCCTACATTGGATTTTTTTTTAAGTCCCGCGGATTCAGTGAATCCAAACATCTGCGGGTTCACCCATCTCTAATTATATCACATCATAAAAAGTATAAATAAATATGACATCATGTTACAAGTCCTAAAATACTTTATGTAGAGGGGATAGTGAAGAAAAGTGAGGAGTAGAGTGAGAAAACATGCAGATGGAGACACAGAAAGGTCATGCTGAGCTTTTGCTTCTTCCTCAGCCTGAGTCACATCTAGATAGATCAATACTATTGTATCATTTTCTCCATGTTGCTATTGCTTGTCTCTGTGTTTTAAAAAATTAATAAATAACAGAAATACATCTATTTGTGGTTTTTTTTATATGGAAGACATCATAGTAGCTCCTCTCCCAGATCAGAGTAAACTAAGAAATAGATCTTGTTGTGGGAAAAACTGGTGAAAAATGAAAAATGTAATTCATATAAAGGTCATATATAATGTCATTATAGTACAACAGAGGTCAGCTTACTTGAAAGTTACTTCAAACACAGTTACCCTTTAACTCCAATCTCTAGGAAATTTGTGACAATTACATGAGTAATTTATGTGGAATTACAATCTATTTGCTGTGTATCACTCGGAATGATGTTCTCTTCTAACTTTATGGATCAAGACCAATAAAAGTCATAAAGACTCAGTACTGTAAACCTTATTGTTTATTTGTGCAGATGCTCCTCACATTGACTGTGACATCAAAGCAGGCAAATAGTCAACCCTGAGTTCTTGGCAAAGTGTCCAGCTGGTTGCAAAGATGGGAAGCATCGTGTTTATGGCACAGACATATACGCCTCTTTTTCCAGCATCTGCACAGCGGCCATTCACAGGTCTGCAGGTTTGAACAAATGTTAATTCTATTCTCCACATGATCACAATTACAATGCGATTACATTTCAAGTGATCACATTACGGATGAGATTATATTGATAATAATGTTAATATATTTTTTACAGCGGTGTAATTGATAACTCAGGAGGGAAGATTCTTGTTAGGAAAGTCGCTGGGCAGTCTGGTTACAAAGGAAGCTTCTCAAATGGGATACGATCACTTTCCCTTCCACGGTGGAAAGAATCATTTGTTGTCACAGGTAATATAACGGAAAGATTTTTCACTGCCAATCTTGCATTATTGGTTTACTGGAAGTTATGAATGCAGCATAACTCAGCAGCTATCTGTTCCTTGTGTAGCCTCACTTCCTGAGATTTTCTTATACATGACAGACTGAGATGAGTATAACTCTTTACAAAGAACAAGTAGTAATCTGCACATACAGTTGTGGCCAAAAATATTGACACCCTGCAATTCTGTCAGATAATACTCAGTTTCTTCCTGAAAATGATTGCAATCACAAATTCTTTGGTATTATTATCTTCATTTAATTTGTCTTCAATGAAAAAACACAGAAATAATTGTCCTAAAGCCAAATTGGATATAATCCCACACAGTATTGGCACTGTTAGAAAAATCATGTGATGCTTCTCTAATTTGTGTAATTAACAGCTCCTGTAACTTACCTGTGGCACCTAACAGGTGTTGGCAATAACTAAATCACACTTGCAGCCAGATGACATGGATTAAAGTTGACTCAACCTCTGTCCTGTGTCCTTGTGTGTACCACATTGAGCATGGAGAAAAGAAATAAGACCAAAGAACTGTCTGAGGACTTGAGAAACCAAATTGTGAAGAAGCATAGCAATCTCAAGGCTACAAGTCCATCTCCAAAGACTTGAATGTTCCTGTGTCTACTGTGCGCAGTGTCATCAAGAAGTTTAAAGCCCATGGCACTGTGGCTAACCTCCCTACATGCGGACGGAAAAGAAAAATTGACGAGAGATTTCAAAGCAAGATTGTGCGGACGGTGGATAAAGAATCCCGACTAACATCCAAATAAGTTCAAGCTGCCCTGCAGTCCGAGGGTACAACAGTGTCAACCCGTACTATCTGTCGGCTTCTGAATGAAAAGGGACTGTATGGTAGGATACCCAGGAAGACCCCACTTCTTACCCCGAGACATAAATCCAGACTGGAAGTTTGCCAAAACTTACCTGAGAAACCTAAAACGTTTTGGAAGAATGTTCTCTGGTCAGATGAGATAAAAGTAGAGCTTTTTGTAAAAAGACATCAACATAGAGTTTACAGGAGAAAAAAAGAGGCATTCAAAGAAAACCCCCTACAGTCAAACATGGCGGAGGTTCCCTGATGTTTTGGGGTTACTTTGCTGCCTCTGGCACTAGACTGCTTGACCGTGTGCATGGCATTATGAGTCTGAAGACTACCAACAAATTTTGCAGCATAATGTAGGGGCCAGTGTGAGAAAGCTGGGTCTCCCTCAGAGGTCATGGGTCTTCCAGCAGGACAATGACCCAACAACACACTTCAAAAAGCACTAGAAAATGGTTTGAGAGAAAGCACTGGAGACTTCTAAGGTGGCCAGCAATGAGTCCAGACCTGAATCCCATAGAACACCTGTGGAGAGATATAAAAATGGCAGTTTGGAGAAGGCACCCTTCAAATATCAGGGCCTGGAGCAGTTTGCCAAAGAAGAATGGTCTAAAATTCCAGTAGAGCATTGTAAGAAACTCATTGATGGTTACCAGAAGTGGTTGATCACAGTTATTTTGGCTAAAGGTTGTGCAACCAAGTATTAGGCTGAGGGTGCCAATACTTTTGTCTGGCCCATTTGTGGAGTTTTGTGTGAAATGATCAATGTTTTGCTTCTTGCTTCATTCTCATTTGTGTTTTTTCATTGAAGACAAATTTCAATGAAGATAATAATACCAAAGAATTTGTGATTGCAATCATTTTCAGGAAGAAACTGAGTATTATCTGACAGGATTGCAGGGGTGTCAATACTTTTGGCCACAACTGTAAATGGTGTTTAAATCAAGTCGGGCAGGTACAGGGAGGAAATTAAGTTATTTTCTCACTGCAAATGCTTTCTTACACTCAATGGAGCGGTGAATGGAGTTGTTATAGTCTCAGCTCACTACACAGTAAGCATGGTGTAATCATTACATGGCACTTTAATTGATGACCGACTCTGCAGTGTGTGTGCAGAGCACGCTGTAAATCAAGGTGTCTATAGTGACAATAACTGCTCCGTGCACCAATGACTAAAAGAGAGTGGTTTCCTGGAACAACATTTTCCCCTGCCAGACATGGTTTAAATGTTATTTACCGTACTTGCAAATTACCTATATATCTGTAGGTGAATAGTATTTTGGAGGAAACATGTTGTTTTTAAAGGGGAACTTCAGTGAAAGAAACCTTTTAATACTGTTCCTGCCCTTCTACATGATGTAACAGAGCTGTACACTGCAGTTCTATGATCTATAGATTGCTTATAATTCAAAAAATGATACATGCTCCTCAGCTCTAGACTTCCCTCCATGGCACAGAAAAATTCAGCCTCATGCAGGAGCAGAAAGCAGGAGGTATGTTAGGGGTGTGGATGCTGGGAGCTGCAGGATCATCCTACATTCCAGCCCCCTCACACTTCTGTATAGGGAGGGGGCATGGAAGGGGGCATTGCCACCAGCCCCATGCTCACACTACAATCCTGTCCCTGATATACCATCCTATGTGACAGGTCTCCAGACTTGAAATAGCAATCATGTTGCCAATCAGATACAAATACACGCTGTGATCCTCTGTTTTATAATGATGCATAATATGTAGTTGATTTGATTTAATACAAATATTGAGTAGATCTTGAAATAATATAAAGCAAGAATGTATTTTTCCAACTGACTTAAGCAAAGAATTGCTAAATCAAAAACTATACTAGCTAAACCAGATCTAATTCGATTTTAGAATTGTTCGTATTACGTTTGGTCGGTAGCTGGTCCTACAATACATCTCCCTTTTGCAAATTTTTCTTTTATACTTTTGGTGATTCTTTTTTCTATAGTGTATAATTTTTGCATGCCAACTTGCAATTCTAACTGAAAGCTTTAATTTTGTGCAATATTTAATTTCTTAATATATATTTTCATTAGTTGGAAAGCTTGTATTCTGATATAGAGGTCCCTTATGAAGCCACAGAGTTGAAGGGAAATTCCAAACATGAAGCTATAATATTTCAACTAGAAATGACATGGTGTTAACTGGTACAGATTACCTTTAATTTTCCTACATTACATGACATACAGTAGTATGCCAAAATGTGCCAAAAATAAAATCCATTCCTTTAAAGTTGAATACCAAAAAATCATAAGATTTTCATCTTCTGAATTCATAGTCAAGTTGAGCATCATTCCACTGTTTGCTTTTGCACGTTAAGTTTAAAAAGAACCTTTTAGAAATTTTTACACCCCAATCTATTATTAAGATTGTATATTCAATTAAAAGATAATTAATTTGATCCCTTTATGACCTTTTCATCAGCAAAAACTTGGGTCTAGAAGTTCAGTGTGCAAGTGCATCAGCGCCTGATTATGCACCTACAGCTCCTTAGGATCCAGTGTATTCATGAAATAGCAGCGCAGGTGATTCAATCATAACCTGTGCAATACTATGGAAATCCTGAAAACCTGCACTGTCGGTGGCCCTCGAGGCCTAGAGTTCCCCACTCCTGACCTAGAATAACAGACATGATACTGACTGGATGTCAGTATATGTAGTGGCTATATACCGGGGATTATTATAATGGACTGAATTTTGACATGTATGAATATTGATCTGTACCTATTTTGTTTATCCAAATTTTAATTACGGTTACCAAACCCTTATATATTTGAGACCACTGAGGAACTTCTTTCTAAGAGGAGAAATGTGTTGGGTCATTTTTTAGGGGTCATTTTTACTTTTTCAGCCTTTATTTGGTTGTACTACTGTATTAATATAAATCACAGGTCATCTTAATCTTGATTTGGTTTGTGGTATATCTACCCTGACCTACTTCTCACACTTCACCTCTTTAACACCTGGTCTATTTCCCTGCATGATCCATCTAATGTGAGACCTGAGATATTATTGTTCATATATTTACCTATTAATTGAGGGCCTTATCGCTGTAAAGTCTCTATGAAGTCGCTGGTGAGCTGTCAAACAGGCAGAATCACCAGCGACCAGTCAGCAGCGACATCGCTGGTAACCAGGGTAAATATGGGGGGGATATTCGAGTCATCACCAAGGACTGTGGGCACCATTGGCACAGGGCATATAGGGTGCCGACCCCCACTGAGAAGCAGTAAATGGTTTTATGGAGACGGTTTGGAGACAGCTAACTTATCTAGTTAGCTATTTCTGCAGCACTTTTTATCAATATAATTGTGTGACTACTAGTGCTTATCTGCACGTTTAACTGAATTGTAATACAATCTGGAAATTTTTAGGAGTTAAGGGTACTTTCCACACTGCAACATCGCTAGTGATATCGCTGAAATGTCACAGGTTTTGTGACATAACAGCGACCTCTCCAGCGATGTTGCAGTGTGTGACACGCATCAGCGACCTGGCCCCTGCTGTGAGGTCGCTGATCGCTACAAGTCGTTCAGGACCATTTTTGGTCCTTGGTCTCCTGCTGGTCAGCACGCATCGGCATGTGTGACAGCGAGAGACCAATGATCAGCGACCTCCCAGCCAATGCCCAGCACCGCACATTAGATGCTGGGCACTGGTAACCAGGATAAATATCGAGGAGCTAAGCAGCGCGCTCTGCTTAGTTACCCATTGTTTACCCTGGTTACCAGCGTCCTCCCGCTTAGCCAAGCTTGTAAGCGGGAGGACGCTGGTAACCAGGGTAAACAACAGGTAACTAAGCAGAGCGCGCTGCTTAGCAACCCCATATTTACCCTGGTAACCAGCGATGTCGCTGCTGACTGGTCGCTGGTGAGTCTGCCTGTTTGACAGCTCACCAGCGACTGCAAAGAGACTTTCCAGCGATCCCGGCCAGGTCGGATCGCTAGTGGGATTGCTAGAAAGTCTCAGCATGTAAAGGGGCTCATACTTTTTTCTGTGAATTTCTGGTCTATGGCCACTGACATGTCAAACAGCTAGGGGATGGTGCTGTTAGTTCAGGGATACAGCGCAAGACAGTGAAGCAAGAAGTGCATGACCACAGTACAATGCACTTCTAAACTAAACTTGAAAATGTGATTTCTTGCTGCTGAAACAGCACATTGAGATCAAAAAGTACTTACCTTTAAAAGGGTGTTGGGGATTAAAGTTTGTGACAGGTTCCATTTAAATATAACACCATAGTGTTAGAAGTTGATATAGCAATATAAACTTTCATAGATCAAACCCAGCTAAAAAATATTTTCACAATTAGGACTCACCTACTATCTTAAAGTGGAACTGCTATTTAAATTTTCATTTAATAATGTAGAGCAAGTGATTATAATAAACTTTAAAATATACTTCAGAAGTGAAATTTGGAAGTAAACCTTGCAAAATCCTTCCAGAAGATGTCCCCACTAGGTTGTTTCTAAACCTGACATATACTGGGCGGGGTGGCGGTTCCTAAACAGCATTTACAGCGTATCAGTGTATCAGTTTACCTCATGCAAGAACAGTGTGAGTTCTGACTGTCGGCACACAGGTCCTATGAGATCTTATCTGACTCATCCATTCACATTGCGCTGCTCCGTGTTATCAGCTGATTGCAAGGAGCAGGGCCGATGTGAATGGAGAGGAGTCAGATAAGATTTCACCGGACCTATGTGCCGACAGTTAGGGCTCACACTGTCTCTGCATGAGGGAAACTGACAATACACAGATCAGCTGTAGCTAAGCTACACAGGTACACTGTGTAGGCTCAACCTCCTCCCTTATATGGTTATATGGTCATATTCAGTGTGTGGAGCTTGAATACTGATCTCACAGAGAATGAGCATATATCATTATTATTATAATTTATTATTATAGCGCCATTTATTCTATGGCACTTTACATGTGAAAAAGGGGCATACATAGACAGGTACAACAAACATGAGCAATACAAGGCACACATAAGTACAGGAGGAGAGAGGACCCTGCCCGTGAGAGCTCACATTCTACAAGGGATGGGTGAGGATACACTAGGAGAGATATTTGCTTCAGACACAGTCTAGTGAGGACATGTTTTGGAAGATTTATGAAAGGTTTTCTTCCAGATTTAATTGATGAAGTATATTTGAAAGTTTATTAAAATCACTATTAAAATCATAATGTAGACATTATTAGGAAATAAAAATTTACACAGCGGTTACGCTTTAAGCATTTTAGAAATGTTAACCTCATTTACTCAAATAGAAGAGGCAGATCTATAAAAAAATATGACCTCCAAATGACGTGGAATATAGAGAGAAATAAGTGTGGACCTGTTGATGAACTTCAACGCCTTGAGGGAAATTACAGGGTTTTTAGTCTAAATGAGCATATTATATTCTAAAGTAGGGTTCATCTAGTCAATGTACCACTGGAATTCCCTGTTTATAAGGTAAATTAAGAAGAGACATTAAGTAAACCACAGCATGTGTTCTTGTATATCAGGGGTGGATAACTCCAGGCCTCAACAAGGGCCGCCAACAGATCATGTTTTAAGGATTTCCTTAGCATTGCACAGAGTTTGGAATCATCACCAGTGCAGCTGCTTATATTATCACCTGTGCAATACTGAGGAAATCCTGAAAACACGATCTGTTGGTGGCCCTTGTTGAGGTCTGAAGCTCCCCAACCCCTGTTGTATATCATTCATTAATGATTGATTTTGTTGCATTGCAAAAAATAAAAACCATTGCACAATATGACAGGAATTCTGTGTCCTATATAAGGATGTCACAAAGCATTCACTGATCTCAGGGAGACCAGTCAAGAAAACACTGCGGGCAGCTGGCTAAAGCGCTCAACACAGTGAATTCCTAAGCTTAGAGATATGACAAGGGAATACCAAGGCCAGGTATCCATCCACAGACAGCTGTTTTGGGGTGTTGCCCCTCATCAGTGTGGAGTAGGATTCTGGCAAGGTGGAAGCAAGGCCTAAAAGACCAACAATCACAAAGCATTCACTGATCTCAGGGAGACCAGTCCAAGAAAACACTGCGGGCAGCTGGCTAAAGCGTTCAACACAGTGAATTCCAGGCCTATTGCCTCCTGGAATATGAATATGTAAATAGGGTCTGTGGAGCTCGGTTAGATCCCTCAAAACAATTGAGGAGCAACACGCAAAACAGCTGTCTGTTGGATGGATACCTGGCCTTGGTATTCCCTTGTCATTCTGCTAAGCTTGTAAAAGAGCTGTAATTGATATAAGGCACTTAATATGGATGGTTATGGTGGTCTCCACAAGGACCACCCCTTGGCTGGATCCTTCCTTGGAGGATATCTGGTTCCTGTGTTTGAGACTACTAAACTGACTCCACAGACTCTATTTCTATATAGGGATGGACTGAAATCTACATGGATTTTTATTTTCAGATTTTTCAGTACAAAAATCTGAACTTCCTTAAAAGATTTAAACTAGTACTCAAATTAAGAAAAATCTTTATTACTATTATCTATTCCTAATTGTGTTCAATTACCTTTGCTTGAATCCTTTCCATATTTTGTTATCCAATAAATAGAGAGCCATTAATCTTATTTTTTTATTAAATGTCCTATAATAATCATTAGTATAACATAAAATATAGGCATGGGTAAATAAACTCATTAAAAGGTGGGAAAATTGTGACACTTCTGGTTTGTTAATTGAAATATAAAATCATCAACTAACCTTTATTGCAAGTCTAGATATCTAAACCACCAACTACGCAAAATCATGAAAAGCCCACCCAAAAAGATAGCAATAATAAATTACGAGTATTTTATTATTTGTAATGCTATAGCTATTTCATAACACTCATATCTTTTATTTCTACCCAGAAGGTAAAGGAAAGAAAGGTGTCACATATCCCACTGTTCTTGAGTATGTTGAAGTGCAAGTAGGTGAGTTTGGTCAAGAATATTTATGCAATTATAATATGTAAAACCTGTGGATCATTGTTTGAGATGGAAATACCCGACTTATGTCTGAACAAGTAAAAAAAAAAGGGACTTATTTTTGACAGCTTTAATAAAACAAGGGAAACGTGAACTGCTTACTTCCATTACCAAAAGAAAAGTAAAATACACAGTTAGGCTGGGGTCACATTTGGAAGGCACAATCTGGTACCGCATCCATTACCGGATGTGGTATTACCGTGTGCTTTCACTTTTGCCATCACATTGCAGATCTGGATCCAGTAATGGATCCAGATCTGCAATGTGAAAAAATTTTGGCACCAAAAACCGGATCTGGTACCGCAAGGTACATTCATGTACCTTGTGGTACCGGAACCGGTTGGCCTTGGCACCTATTATAAAAAAAATGGATCCGATTCAACCGCTCCGAAAAATGCAGCCTGCATGATTTTTACTGCAGGCTGCAAAACCGGATACGGTAACCGGATTGCATTAAGTGCAATCCAGTTTTTCTATTGCAGCCTACGGCTGCGGAACCGGATACTGGTTTTGACTATTTTTAATGGTCAAAACCAGATCCGGTTTTGAAAACAAAACTCAAATGTGACCCTAGCCGTTATAGGAATCTAATGCCAGTTTTTGCCTAGTAATCTGCGAGCAGCAAATGTAGGGCAGGGACCCTGAATCCAGTGATGGGTCACTTAGTGGTTTGCTTGCTGTAATTTTGATAAAATCACTGTTTTATCAGCAGGAGATTATAACTAGGGGACTAGTTATTCTGCTGCTGTTAATTCTCCATATACATGAGCTCTGCATAACCTCACCACCTTCACTGATTGGCAGCTTTCTACCTATGCACACTGTACACAGAAAGCTGCCAATCATATGTGGGCAGGGTGATACAGAGCTCAGCGTTCAGAGAACAGGTAGATCTGCAGCAGATAAAACTCATTTTTTTTCAAAACCATAGCAAGTAGCCCAGTAAATTATACATCACTGGAATCAGGGTCTCTGCCCCTTCATCATGCTGCTCTCAGTTGGAGTAGCAAAAACTTGGTGTATGCTCCCCTTTAAAGTAGAAACATTTTCTGGAGATCACATACTGGATTTAAGGAGTTTTTTTTGTCAGAACATAAAATCAGTCGCAGGTAAATCATTTGTGCAGTCAGAAATTAGTAATTGTGATTGGTTTAGTTAATTGTGGCAAAATTGTTCCGGAAGTGCCAAGAGAAAGTGTAGCCATGTTGGTTGTGATATCTAAATCAGCAACTTGTGATGTGTTGTCTTATGTTGGCATAAGCAACATCAATTTCTCTAAAGGAAATTTAAAAAAAAACAACCAATGTGGCCGCACTTTGTAAATGATTGAAACATAAATACTGAATTGCACTACTAAACAAACTTATACATCACTAATATATTGTCAATGTTACAATTTGGACGTAAAACTGTCTTACCCTGGAACTAAAAATAAAAATTTATCTTAAAGAAACTGTACATAGAGAAGTGCCACCTCCAACTGTAGCGACAACTCCTGCCTTAACAACTATTCCTACCACCACTCCTACAACTCCAGAACCAACAACTCCACAGCCTACCACAGCAAAACCTACCACCACCACTACAACAACCACCACCACTACAACAACTACCACGACAACAGCAAGGATAAGGCCACCCCTTTTTACGTGCAAGAGATACAGGTCAGTATGGTGGACTAAAGTCATAAATTCACTACATAATAAAAGTATGATTGAAGAAAGGTTATCTTTTGAAACCTTTGTGCTAAAGCAATGGTATGCATGCAAAACCTGTTGATTTTCAAGATATGATCATTTCTGAATAAGATATATCAGTGGTAGTCATGAGGAATTTTAACTTTTTTAGATTGATGATGGTAGAGCAGTTTTTAAATAAAGTTTCGAACGAAGTATGGAAAAACTTCACAAAATAAGGGAAATTATATTCATTATAAACATCAAAATATAGAGAAAAAAACAGGGCACTACAGGAATTGCTATAGTAAACTGCACTTATACTGGTCCAATATAGACCGGTGTGGACACTTCCTCGAACGGTGGTGCACACTATTTACAGTTCATAAAACATAATGAGTGTGTAGGAAAAATAAGCGGCACTCACTGTTGTTACAATCTTCCGTTTATTGGAGCCGGTTAGTAGACATGGCAATCCAGTTACATACGTAACAAGATGGGGGAGGGAGTGGGAGTGCAAACGACGATGGGCACCATTTCACGACCGGAAGAAGCGGCAGCCCGCCGCAAAACGGTGCCCGTCGTCGTTTGCACTCCTCACTCCCTCCCCCCATCATGTTACGTCCGTAATTTGACTTCCTTGTCTACTAACCAGCTCCAATAAACGGAAGATTGACACAACGGTGAGTGCCACTTATTTTTTCTACACACTCATTATATTCATTATAAAGCTCCTCCCTTGATTAATGGGGTATTCCCATCGCAAAGATCCTGTCCCAATGTATTGTTTGGGTGCACGGCAGGGCTCAGGAAGGAGCTCCATTCAACGTTTGGAATTTAAAATTGGTTGGTATTGTTAGCTAACCATGTATTTTTTGCGAAGCCTAGATGTGTTGAGGTAATCTTGATCCAGGCTTCACAGAATTTATAACTTTAAGCATGAAATTAACTAACATGTTTTAGTTCAAATGTGCTAATTTTTCAAAGGTACAAGGGAAATTGCACCCATTTTGGTGTGAAATTTCTCCAGAATAGCTATACCCCGATATGTGTGGTAAACTATGTTTGGCCATGGCAGGTTGAATGAAGGCGCGTATCAACTTTCTGGAAAGGAAATTACTGAATAGATTGTAAAGACCATTTGCATTTTTGAACAGTGATTGAACTAAACAGTGAAATTCCCACAACAAGAGAGATACATTTTGGAAACTAACACTTCAAGAAATGTATCCAAGTGTGGTAAGCACTTTGAACTCCAATCTTCACACTGGAGTTCATGAACCTAAGGACTGGAAAGAATGACAATTGTTTTTTAATAGTTGTGACAACCATGTACATTTGCAAAGCCACCGAGGTGCCAAATAGCAGACAATCCCCTAACAATACTCATGTACAACTACACCCCTCTAATTCATCTACAGATGCCTAACGATATGACCCACAGGTGTGTCAAAAAACTTACAACATTGGCGGTAAAAAAAAATACATTACACTTTACCACAACAGTGTTTAGGCCCCAGATTTTACATTTTCCAAGGGAAAATAGGTAATAATGGCCACATAATTATTACACAATTTCTTGAATGTGACAATATCCCTATGACTTAAGAACCGTTTTCCCACTCAGTGAGTTTGAAGAAGAGCACTATTTGACTTATAGAGCTAGGTTTCCACATGTTGTGGACTCCTCTATAGAGCGCCTGAGTGTCCAGAAGCAGAGCACCCTTCACAACAACCCTAATTTGAAATTACACCCTCTGGAAATTCACTATGGGTCTAGTGAGGGATTTTGACCGATGGTTTTACCAAAACAATTAGCAATGATGGGTGATATTGAAAAGGGAAGTCTGCCATTGAGATGCACAACTTGTGCCCAGCTGAGCATTGCGCACACTGAATTTAGTGAGCTCGGGCACTACAGAAATTCCAGATGTGAATGTTAACTGTGGTTAGGTGCGCCTGGCTCAAAAAGAGGGGCAATAGTTTTTGGGAGCACAAACTCGCTGGATTTCTTTGCGGGTAGGCCATAGTCCCTTTCCCACCTTTGCATAGAGTGCGATAAATGTAGCCGAGCCTTACAGTAGTTTTGGGAAAGATGACAAATCACACGCACGTCAAGGATCTTTGATTATTGTCCCGTCAATTAGCCAGATTAAATGAGTAGGCAGCTTTATCTTTGAGTTAGTGCAATTGCAGCAATACCAGAATTACATCACGTTTTATGTCTAGCAACTATCACACACTAAAAAACCCTTTTTTTATAAAAAAAAAAGGTTTTTGCATCACCGTATTTTGAGAGGTATAATTTTTCTATATTTCTGCTGACACAGTTAGGTGAGGGCTTGATTTTTTGGGGATGAATTGACGTTTCATTGCACTTTGGGAATAATTTTATTATCAACTTTCTGTTCCAATCTTGGGAGGTAGAAGGACCAAAAACCAGCAATTCAGAAAAGATTTCTTGTAGGTTTTTTTATGCTTTTCACCATGTAGTAAAAGTGATAAGACATTTTTATTCTTCGGATCAGTACGAACACAGAGATGCCACATTTATATAATTTTTTTTATGCTTTGCCATGTTTCCACAATAATAATAATTTTGAAAAAATAGTATTATTTTTGCATCACTGTATTCTGAGAGCTATAGTTTTATATTTTTCCGCTGACAGGACTGAGTTTGTTTTTACGGGACAACCTGGGTTACCATTTTTATTTCCATTCGTATTTTTGATCATGTACAAATCTCGCTTTTATTTTGAAAGTATGATGAAAAAGCATGATTTCTTGCCACTTTTTTATTTATTTTTTTGTAGGGCACTAGCCTGCATTGGTTGCCGCACCTCTCCCCTGCTCTAAGCTGTCAGTGAAAGCTGTTGCATTTGCAATGACAATTCAAAGCCATGATGGACATAGCACTGTCATTGGTCTTAAAGGGCTTAAGAGAGTAGTTTTTTCCTAGATACATTACGCCAAGTGTTTTTATTGATATTTTTTAATCTAATCACTTTTCAAATTTACCAATAAAAAATCTTTCATAACATTTTTGGGAGATGGAATTTTTCTAATCTCATCATTCACTGTCTGCACTGTGTGCAGAATTATTAGGCAAATGAGTATTTGGATCACATGATACTTTTTATACACGTTGTCCTACTCCAAGCTGTATAGCTTGAGAGCCAACTACCATTAAGTAAATCAGGTGATGTGCATCTCTGTAATGGGAGGGGTGTGGTGTAATGACATCAACACCCTATATAAGGTGTGCTTAATTATTAGGCAAATGCCTTTCCTTAGGCAAAATGGGTCAGAAGAGAGATTTACGGGCTCTAAAAAGTCCAAAATTGTGAGATGTCTTGCAGAGGGATGCAGCAGTCTTGAATTTGTCAAACTTTTGAAGCGGATCACTGAACATGGCAAATAACCAACAGGGTCGCAAGAATCGTGTTGGGCATAAAAGACGCAAAATAACTGCTTATGAATTGAGGAAAATCAAGCATAAAGCTGCCAAGAAGCCATTTGCCACCAGTTTTGCCAATTTCAGAGCTGCAACGTTACTGGAGTATAAAAGACAAGGTGTGCCATACTCAGGGATATGGCCAGGGTAAGAAAGGCGGAAAAACGACCACTTTTGAACAAGAAACATAAGATAAAACGTCAAGACTGAGCAAGAAATATCTTAAGACTGATTTTTCAAAGGTTTTATGGACTGATGAAATGAGAGTGACTCTTGATGGGCCAGATGGGTGGGCCAGAGATTGGATCAGTAAAGGGCAGAGAGCTCCACTCCAACTCAGATGCCAGCAAGTGGAGATGGGGTACTGGTATGGGCTGGTATCAGCAAAGAAGAACTTGTGGGACCTTTTGGGTTGAGGATGGAGTGAAGCTACTGCCAGTTTCTGAAAGACAACTTCTTCAAGCAGTGGTACAGGAAGAAGTCGGTATCGTTCAAGAAAAACATCAGGACAATGCTCCATCACATGCATCCAACTACTCCACAGATGTCTGGCCAGTAAAGTTCTAAAAGAAAAAAAAATAATGATACAGCCCCTTTTCATCTGATCTGAACCCCATTGAGAACCTGTGGTCCCTCCTAAAATGTGAGATCTACAGGGAGGGAAAACATAACACCTCTCGGAACAGTGTCTGGGAGGCTGTGGTGGCTGCTGCACGCAATGTTGATCGTAAACAGATCAAGCAACTGACAGAATCTATGGATGGAAGGCTGTTGAGTGTCATCATAAAGAAAGGTGGCTATATTGGTCACTAATTTTTTTGTGTTTTGTTATTGCATGTCAGTTTTTTTTATTTTTCTAAATTTTTTTCAGTTACCGTATATATACTCGTGTATAAGCCGAGTTTTTCAGCCCAAAAATTGGGCTGAAAAGTCCCCCCCTCGGCTTATACGCGAGTCACTGTATACTGTATACAGTGTATACAGTATACAGGCCCGCCCCCATCAGTATACAGGCCCCCCCTTGCAGCACAAACCTGTAAAGGAAGAGATTAGTATACTTATCACTGTCCCGCTGCCGCTGTCCCGCTGCCATCATCGCGCTCCTCCGTCTTCATCCGTCTTCTTCCGGCTTCCTCCGGTCGGCGCAGGCAATGACGTCATTGTCTGCGCGACCGAGGAGGAAACCGGAAGAAGACGGAGGAGCGCGATGGCGGTGGCGGGACAGCGGCAGCGGGACAGTGATAAGTATACTAATCTCTTCCTTTACAGGATTGTGCACAAGGCGGGGGGGCCTGTATACTGATGGGGGGGCTGTATACTACCTCTGGCGCTGCTGTATACTACCACTGGGGCTGTATATACCACTGGGGCTGCGTGTATACTACCACTGGGGCTGTATATACCACTGGGGCTGCGTGTATACTACCACTGGGGCTGTATATACCTCTGGGGCTGCTGTATACTGATGGGGGGGCTGTATACTACCTCTGGGGCTGCTGTATGCTACTTCTGGGGCTGTATATACCACTGGGGCTGCTGTATACTACCACTGGGGCTGTATATACCTCTGGGGCCGCTGTATACTACCACTGGGGCTGTATATACCACTGGGGCCGCTGTATACTACCACTGGGGCTGTATATACCACTGGGGCTGCTGTATACTACCACTGGGGCTGTATATACCTCTGGGGCTGCTGTATACTACCACTGGGGCTGTATATACCACTGGGGCTGCTGTATACTACCACTGGGGCTGTATATACCACTGGGTACTGCTGTATGCTACCACTGGGGCTGTATATACCTCTGGGGCTGCTGTATACTACCACTGGGGCTGTATATACCTCTGGGGCTGCTGTATACTACCACTGGGGCTGTATATACCTCTGGGGCTGCTGTATACTACCACTGGGGCTGTATATACCACTGGGGCTGCTGTATACTACGACTGGGGCTGTATATACATCTGGGGCTGCTGTATACTACCACTGGGGCTGTATATACCACTGGGGCTGTATATACCTCTGGGGCTGCTGTATACTACCACTGGGGCTGCTGTATACTACCACTGGGGCTGCTGTATACTACCACTGGGGCTGCTGTATACTACCACTGGGGCTGTATATACCTCTGGGGCTGCTGTATACTACCACTGGGGCTGCTGTATACTACCACTGGGGCTGCTGTATACTACCACTGGGGCTGCTGTATACTACCACTGGGGCTGTATATACCTCTGGGGCTGCTGTATACTACCACTGGGTCTGCTGTATTTACCTCTGGGGCTGCTGTATACTAACTACTGGGGCTGCTGCTGCATATACCACTGGGGTTGTATATACTACTGGGGCTGCTGCTGTATACTACCACTGGGGCTGCTGTATATACCTCTGGGGCTACTGTATACTAACTACTGGGGCTGCTGCTGTATATACCACTGGGGCTGCTGCTGTATATACCACTGGGGATGCTGCTGTATACTACCACTGGGGCTGCTGTATATACCTCTGGGGCTGCTGTATATACCACTGGGGCTGCTGCTGTATACTACCACTGGGGCTGCTGTATATACCTCTGGGGCTGCTGTATACTAACTACTGGGGCTGCTGCTGTATATACCACTGGGGCTGCTGCTGTATATACCACTGGGGCTGCTGCTGTATACTACCACTGGGGCTGCTGTATATACCTCTGGGGCTGCTGTATACCACACTGCTGGGGGCTGTATACCTGTGCTGGGGTCCACCCTCGGCTTATACACGAGTCAATAGGTTTTCCCAGGTTTTGGGGGCAAAAGTAGGGGGGTCGGCTTATACACGGGTCGGCTTATACACGAGTATATACGGTATATTAGTTTACCTGGTGAAAATAAACAAGTAAAATGGGAATATGTTTGTTTTTTATTACGTTGCCTAAGAATTCTGCACAGTAATAGTTACCTGCACAAACAGATATCCTCCTAAAATAGCCAAATCTAAAAAAAAACCACTTCAACTTCCAAAAATATTAAGCTTTAATCTTTATGAGTTTTTTGGGTTGATTGAGAACATAGTTGTTGATAAATATTCCTCTAAAATACAACTTGCCTAATAATTCTGCACACAGTGTACAATGTATACAGAAAGCTGATAATCAGGGGTATTGGCAGGGTTAACTTTCTGAGGTCTGCATTCAGTAAGCTAAGTGATTCATTGCTGGAATCAGGGTCTCCTTTCCTAAAACCTGGTAATAGATTCCCTTTAATGGATCAATCTCCAATAAATGTTTAATATTATGGATTGCCAGCCGTGTGTTCTTGAGGTTGCCTCAAAGCCATGGAGAAAAATGTGAACTTCAAGGATTAAGCAAATTCTGATGAGCACTTCTATGACATTTTTGTTACATATTGTACTCTTCCATCAGTATGACTAGTGAAGCATAAAAATAGGTACTTTGACTAAAAAGAATATTGTACACTAGAAATCTTACTACCGTATTTTATCATTCTTTACTTTCAGCTGCCAGTAACATTCACCCAGCTTATTCATCAATTGTTGCTGCCTCATCAAGTAAGTTAGTAGACCGCAGGAGAGTTGCAAGAAAGTACTTTTTTTCATTCCAGCTGTTTGACAAAACTTTGAAGACAGAATCTGATGTTAATCTCTCACCTTCTGATTCATATGTACATGTTGATCCAATGCATAAGCATTCTTATTTTGCAGCATTTTTCAAACACCTGCCTAAAACTTTTGCACAGTACTGAATTTAGCATTATTCATGAGTTTGTTGATAGGAATCCACACATTATCCATGACTCTTGAAGTGTTGCATCACATGCAATGGGTCTGAAACATCAAGCAATAATCATAGAAATGTTTAAAAATGTTTCTCATTCTAATGCTCATTAAAGGACTTTTTAATAATTTTCTCTGGTAGACCTTCTTTAACTTGTAATGGACTGCTGATAGACTATTAATATGCTGCCAGTCCACACTTATTCCTATACTGATGTTCTAAAACATCAATGCAGTCAAAACACCACAAACTGATGCAGCTGTGGAGAAAGAAAGCTGGCTGTCACACTCTGCCAGACTTCCCAGAGAGAAAATAAACATGGATCATTACCATATTTACCTTCTCTGTATACATAGTGCTGAACAAGCACTTTAAATTCAGATTAGAAATCACTAACAGTGCTTCCTCCTCTAGGCCCAGTGAACTTGTGATGAATGGGTATAGAAAAGGGACAGGAGTTGCTGGGCATTAAGCCCCCGTCACACTAAGCGAGATCGCTGCTCAGTCACAAGTTTTGTGACGCAACAGCGACCTCAACAGCGATCTCGCTATGTCTGACACGTAGCAGTGATCAGCCCTGCTGTGAGATCGCTGATTGTTACAAACCTTCTGGACCATTTTTCGGTCATTGCGCTCCCGCTGGGCAGGTGCATCGCTGTGTTTGACAGGGACAACGACCAACGATCTCAACACTACGCCCAAGAGTGACAGGGTCCCAATGACCGCCGTATTGTTGCTTCATCGCTAGTGAGATCTGACTGTTTGACATTCACCAGCGATCACGTAGTGACGCACCAGCGATCCCTACCAGGTCGGATCATTGTCAGGATCACTGGTGTCGTCGCAAGTGTGACGGGGCCTTTAGGAGACACAGTTAACTCAGAAGAGGCAGGAGGCTGAAATTCCCCTGTAAGCAGAGATAATATCACTTACGGTACATAGTTACAAGGGAAATCAGTAATAAATATATATTTTTTATTTGTTAAAATTACCCCCAAAGGGGAGGGAGGGGGACAGTGTGTAAAAAAAAAAAGAAAGAAGGCAAAAGTAAATTGAAAAAAAATCTAATAAATCATAAATAAAAAAATTAAGATAGTGTTCAGCCAAATCACTGTTTTAGCTCTACCCCTTTCAGAAAAAATTATGTACAATATATAAAAACAAATTCTACGGAAGGAGGAGCACAATTTAAAAAATTTTTTGCAATCCTTTGTGGTTGTGAGAAAAAAAAGGAGAAAAATATATATGTATTCCCTTTTTTTAACATTTTTTGATCGACAAGGAAAATAGAAATAGCATTAAAATTAAGCCCCATGTATTATGAAAAAAGGGGCAAAAAATATTTAAATAACCAAACGATAAATTTTTATAGAGCCATTAAAGCACGTGTTCGATAAAACCCCAAAATGTGCTTGATCAGACCGAAGTAAAAATGGGCTGCTCATGAACAGTTAGACGTTAGTATCAGCCATTGTTTGGAGTCGTGCCGGAGTTGCTCCCTGAAAAACTTTTATTCCATTGTAAACATCCATCAAACAAATTTAGAGACATTTTGTCACAAATGGCCTTTGTCAAGCCAAATATTTAATCTGTTGGCTGTACCTGGTATTATGGATTAAGGCCCTGTCTCACATAACGGATATCGTTAGAGAGATTGTTGTAACTGTGACGTTGCAACGATCTCTCCAGCGATGTCGTTCTGTGTGACACTTTGCAGCGATCAGGCCCCTGCTGTGAGGTTGCTGATTGCTGCAAAGTGCTGCGGTCATTTTCTGATCGCTGGTTTCCCGCTGGTCAGCATGCATCGCTGCATGTGACCGCGAGAAACCAGCGATCAGTGACCTCACTGGCTGGTAACCATGGTAAACACTGGGTATCTAGGCCGCGGCGCGCTGCCTAGATACCCGGTGTTTACCATAGTTACCAGCGTCCTCCCTGCTTAGCACTGCCTGTAAGCAGGAGAACGCTGGTAACTATGATAAAGAGCGGGTATCCAGGCAGTGCACGCTGCCTGGATACTGCGCTATTTATCATAGTTACCAGCGTTCTCCCTGCTTACAGGCAGCGCTAAGCAGGGAGGATGCTGGTAACTATGATAAAGAGCAGGTATCCAGGCAGTGCACGCTGCCTGGATACTGCGCTGTTTATCATAGTTACCAGTGTTCTCCCTGCTTAGCGCTGCCTGTAAGACAGCACTAAGCAGGGAAGACACTGACATCGCCTTCAGCGATGTGGGAGGACTCCCATAGCCCTGATCGCTGGGGAGATCTGCCTGTTTGACAGCGCCCAAGTGAACAGGTAACGACGCTCCAGCGATCCCGGCAGGTCGTTATCACTGTCGGGATCGCTGGAGCGATCGTTCAGTGTGACAGGGCCTTTAGTCTCATTTATTTATTAATGTTTAAATACCTTAAAATTAATATTTGCTCTTCATTTCAGGGCAAGCAGTGCCAGCTGTGCCAGGCAGAGCGCCAAATCAAGGTATGGCAGAAATTAAAATAACATAAAAACAAATTTGTCAAAGTAACACTTACCAGACCATGAAAACTAATCAAGTGTATATTTTCTTAAAGTTGTCAGGTCTCCAACGACATATTCAAATACCCGACAAATCCAACGCAGTAATCCAGGTATGACATTTCTTATGACCATCCATGGCCACCCTCGGTGATTTGACTTGCCTTAAAATCCTCCAATTGACAGATACAAAGAAAATACTGTTTTCTTGCCTATAGGAAACAATTAAATTACAGCTAAAATGAATGAAGGAAAATGAGAAGAGGTTATTTGCTAAATTAATTATTCCACTGCCGTTAAAATATTTTGCAAAGAAGGCGTTCTGTAGAGCGGACATACAACTGACTCTAGAAAAGTGCTATGAGGAACCGTCAACAATGAGGCACATGAAACATCTTGGTCTATTATGGCTGCAAGCAGCACAAGCTTTATTAATCCTTATGTTCAAGTTGTCTTAAATTCATAAATATATAAAATTGTGAAGTTCTTGTTAAAGAAAGCAATTTTGTAATTTACTTTTTATTAAAATAGTTATTGCCTAGTTATCAGCCACCCTGCAGTTCCATTATAACTGATTACCTAGGCAAGGAGAGTGCAGCACAAACATGCCCTATGCATATACTAGTGCATCTCAATGAATTAGAATATTATCAAAAATCAATATCATATCGCCATGTTGTCAGGGCGTTTCTGGAAGCCCTGAAATACGTTGACTAATAATTCAATATTATATTCACCCTTTGATGTCTCGTGGAGTACGGCAGCCGGTTTTTAACCTTTCATCCTCCCTACTTTAATTTTCTGACGATAATGACCTTTGGATTTTTATTGGCTGTAAGCCATAATCATCAACATTTACATAAATAAACACTTGAAATAGATCACTCTGTTTGTAATGACTCTATATAATAAATGGTTTCACTTTATGTGTTGAATTACTGAAATAAATGAACTTTTTGATGGCATTCTAATACATTGAGATGCACTAATACATCTCACTCCCGCTACTCTGAAACTGACCCAATCACTGGATCCAGCTAGTACCTGCACTTCTCTGATGGTATAGAGGAAATGCTGTCATTACAAGATGCTGAAAGAGCAGGGTTTGGACCCGTACCATACCACTAGTCTGAAATGTCAATCAACAGAAAAATATGGACCTTGCCAATTCAGGGAGCCTGGGGCAAGAAGCAAAGTATTCCCAAAGGTTGATGATGATACAATCCCTTTAAGGTTTTTTTTTATTTTATTTCTTCTTCAGTGTTCTTTCCAACAGGTGATATTAAAGAGAACCTGTCAGCTCGTTCCACCCCCCTCTGCTACCACTACCTGTCCCTGCACCTTCCTAGCTGATCCCTAATCATCCCTCTCTGACCTACAACTGCACTATAAAGTTTAATAAAGTGACTTATATACTTACATGTAGTCTGCATCCGTAGACTGCGATGGGCGGACTCCGTGGCTTCATTCTCCCTCATTGCTTGCTTTCAGCATGCCCTGCTGGGCGTCATCATTCCTTCTTCTGTTCCTCTTCTATTTTAAATTTCCAGCCTCCTCTTCTACTGTAAAGCGCCAGCAGGAACATCGATATCAGGCCCTGTGCGTTGTGGGGATGATCATGTGGTATGGCTTGGCTCCGGCTTATGTGCAGTGCACATATTGAAGCCGAGCCGTAACGTCACAAGCTCCCACAATGCATCGAGCCGGAAATGACATTCCAGGGTGGCTCTTTACAGTAGAAGAGGAGGCGGGAAATTTCAAATAGAGGAGAAACAGAAGAAGGAATGGTGCGCCCAGGGGGCATGCTGAAAGCAAGCGAGGAGGAGAGAATGGAGACCCGGAGCCCACCCAGTCCATCCACAGATGCAGACTACATGTAAGTATATAACTTATTTTTTAAACTTTATAGTGCAGTTTTAGGTGAGAGAGGGATGGTTAGGGATCAGCTAGGAAGGTGCAGGTACAGGTAGTGGTAGAAGAGGGAGGGAAAACGAGCTGTCAGGTTCCCTTTAATGTTGCTTTCATAGCTTCTAATGTAGACAAAACTTTACCTTCACATCCTTGACAGATGTATATGTGCATTTTATCCTAAACAGGTGCCAGCAGAATTCAGCAGATTTTAGCTGAAAAAGGAATCCAAGCAAATCCTAGTAAGTTTGCTTTGTATTTTTTAAACAGTTGCATTATATATATATGATAATCCAGAAAATAACCTGCCATTTGTTTGCAGCTCAGAACTGTTATATTATGTAAAATCTAAAAGAATCAAATACAAAGCAGTATGAAGTTATACATCTCTGCCGTACCCTACAAATAGAACATAGCTGCACTTAGCAGTTCCATTCCAAGTGTTTCCATCGGGCCACCACCAAGGCAAATAACAGCAGATCAGTGAGGGTGCTGAGTGACAGATCCCTGCCAATATGGTATCGTTGACTTATCCTATTGATGGGCCATCAATATGAGGTGGCCAGAAAACCCCTTTAATGTTAAAAAAATATATATTAACCCCTTAAAGCAATGATTCTGGCACATAAATGGCATATATATGGCAGTTATATTTTCCTTGTGGATTCATGCAGAAAAATGTCTCTTGTCTTCATTTAACATTGGGGACATTTGGGAGTACAGTAATGGTCAATATATGACTTAACCGCTTACATATTATGGATCTATAAACCTTCTGGACAGTGTAAATGGATCTGCCATGTGTGTGCTGTTTGTGTTTTTCACTAACATATGAACTTGTATTGGCTCTTTTCATTTGTGATACCAGAAAAAAACAGATATGTCTCTGTGTGTTTCACATGGATATTTGGTCCGTGAAAAAACATGCATATGGGAATAGCACTATAGATAATAATGGAAACATTTTGTATCCATGAAATTAAATGAACGATAGAACATGTTCGTGCATCAAGCACGTTTGAATGAGGCCTTTCAGGAATAAACATTCTACTAATTGGTGCAGGTCCCACCAGTTGGACCCCACCAATTGAAAAATGATTGCCCATCCAACAGATAGGTGATAGGTGATAGATAATTTTCATCAGGCAACTCCTTTAACCCCTTCACACCTATGCAGGTATCTATACATCTTGGAATGGAGGTCGTTCCACACCAAGAATATACAGATACGTCATGGCGATTTTGCAGGCACAGCCTGTGCCTGCACAATTCTCGCACAGTGGATCCTATGGGTGAGGAAACACTAGAGAGGATAGAGCTGGTCGTATGGTTGTTTAGTCGACTGAGGGTCACTACAGGTTGTAGGCTTGTAGGAAGAGGTGGGTCTTCAGGTCCCTCTTGAAGGTTTGCACTGTAGGCAAGTGTCTGATATGTTGGGGTAGAGAGTTTCAGAGTATGGGGATAAATGGGAGAAATCTTGCATGCAGAGATAAGAATGGAGTAGAGAAGGAGATCTTGAGAGGATCACAGGTTGCTTGTAGGTAAGTACCCGGAAACCATATCACAGATGTATAGAGGACACAGGTTGTGGATGGCTTTCTATGTCATAGTTAGGGTTTTAAACTTTAGCCTCTGGGCAGTGGGGCATCAGTGGAGGACGTGGCCAAGAAGAGAGGCTGGGGAATAGCAGGGAGACAGGGCATGCACAAGTGTTTTCACAGTTTCTTGGTCAAGGAATGTATGGATCCAGGAAATATTTTTGAGATGGAGTCGGCAGGAGGTGGTAAGGGCTTGGATATGGATTTAAGGAGAGGGCAGAGTGGAGAATTACCCTGAATATATGAAAGAAAAAATGAACATAGACACACCCATGTGTGAATCAATTGAGGGCTGGACAGATATCCTATGATCCCTGGATTCCTCGTCACCTACTTTGATTGTGCATGCCCACACAACCCCGGTAACAATGCGTAGTGGGATCGTCTCCTCCAGCTGACTGCAGCTCTGTGTAATTTCCACGTTCGGAGATTAGACAGTGGGACTTTCCATGCGTTTCCTTGGAGGGAGCTGACTCTCCAGTTGACATCCAGTAGTTCCTAGTTTGAGCCACATTGTCGGTAGTGGAAAATAAAACCTAAGAAGCGCGGCTGCACCATCGCTTCCTCTGTGCAAGAGGAGGCAAACAGCATAAGCATGAAATTGTGTTTAGTGGTTTAATGAGTGCCACAAACTTCAAAGGATACCTGAAGAAGGGGGTAATCCTCCCCCAAAATACGTGTTTTACATGTTTTTATAATATTAAAAAATAATTTTTAACATTTTAATTTATTTGAAGTTTTTGACGCCCATTAAAACGCTAAATACAATTTGTTACTTATGAGGATTATCCTGACTCACCGAGCATGGGGGGCTGGGGCAAGTGACCAGTCATCGACTTTGATGGATAGGTCTGGTGGGGTGATAGTTAGATGGGGAAAAACGATGAATTCTGTTTTGTTCATGTTCAGGTTTTGAAAACAAGTAAAAAAGAGATATGAAATAGCGGACAAACATTGTGGGATTTTGGTTAATAAGGAGGTGACATAGGTCCAGAGTGGCAGATCTGGGTGTCATCAGTGTACAGATGATACTGAAAACCATTGGACTCTATGAGCTGCCCTAGGCTGAAGGTGTAGATAGATTGATGAACCCCTAGATGGAGGAAAATGAGAGGCGCCTATCTAAGAGTAACTACTTTTATACCACAATAATGTCAAGAATATGCATCCACCTTATGTGAATGTAAGCTTGCCTTATAAACTGAGACTGGTTCTTCAGTATGGTAAGCCTAACTCTCTCCAATTTGGTATGCCACACACCCGGGATACTAACGTGAGCTCCGGTAGGAAAAGACGTGGAGGAAAAGATCCAAAACACAGAATTGGTGGCGCTCCCTGGAGATTTTAAACTTGTAATATGATTAACAGAAGTATCTTTTTTACAATTAAAATTACTCCATGCAATGCATTTTGGCTACTTTTAAGTTTTGGCCTTCTTCAGGTTATAGATGGAGAACAGTAGGGGTCCTAGAACAGAACCTTGGGGGACACTGACAGATAGGAAGCGAGATGAGAAGGTGGTATGGGATACTGAATGTCCTGTCTGTTAAATATGAAGAGATCCAGGAGAGGGCCAAGCGTGAAATACCAAGAGATGAGAGAATCTGTAACAAGAGGAAATGATCTACAGTATCAAAGGTAGAGGACTGGTCCAGGAGAAGGAGAAGAGAGTAGTGTCACTTGCTTTTGGTGGTTAGTAGGTCATTGTTGACTTTAGTTAGGGCATTTTCTTTTGAGTCATGCTGTCGGAAGCCAGATTATAAATTCAAGATGGTCATGCTGTTACAGCAGTTTTGAAGTATAAGAGAGAAGTGATATCAGACGATAGCTAAACACAGAGTATAGGTCGAGGGGGGCTTTTTGAGGATGGGTGTTAGTGATGGGTTGAAGAGATGGGTTGGGGTTGGGATAAAGACTGTGGTGACGTTGGGGATGAAGTGGGAGAGAACAGGTCAAGCATGCAGGTGGAGAGATATGATCTTGACAGAAGAGAGGAAAGCTGATTTTCCGTCATGGTGGAGAAGCTGGTTTTGGAAGAACAGGGCTGATTAGTTGTGATGACGGGCTGTGATTGAAGAAAGAGGCAACATCTTCAGCTGAGATGGGAGGAGAGGGGGAGGTGCTGGGATGGAGAAGAGAATTGAAAGTGTTGAGTAACTGTTATGGGTTGTGAGATAGGGAGGATATGAGAGATGAGAAGTAGGTTTTCTTTAGCAGCAGTGAGTTTGGATTTGAAGTTGGCGAGGGACTGCGTGTATGCAATGAAGTGCTCGGTGGAATAGGATCTCTCTTCCATCTCCACTCAGTGACCCTGTAGGCCTGCTTTAGTTCTGTAGTCAGGCTAGTGTGCCAGGGTTTGCCTGTTGCTAGTGCAAGTTTTGCTATGAATGAGGAGGGCAGACAAATCGATAGTTGTAATTATTATGGTGTTGAAGTCACACAAGATGATAGTGGGGATGTCAGCAGAAAGGAAATGATATAGCCAGGTGGTGAAGTGGTCAAGAAAAGTGGTGGCTGGTCCTGGGGGTCGGTAAATGACAGTCAGCTGGAGGTTGGAGGGATGTAGATTCAGATGGAATGCACCTCAAAATAGAGAGGAGTAACAGTGGGTAACAATGGCATTGGGGTAAAGGAGCAGTTCTCAGGCACCATGCTTGTTGCTACTCTAGTGACAGAAAAATAAAAAAAACTATAGCCTTCAAATTTCAGTTATGCGAAAAAATGTTATTCTGTAAAAAAAAGCATTTTTAGTATGATAGAAGCCAAACCTAAAAATAAATCTAATATTGCTGTGGCCATACTGACCTCAGTAAAGCCACCTAATCATTTATACTGCAAGGTGAATGCATAAAAGTAGTCATTAAGTCAATTTTTCAACTGCTGTAGATTTCTATATTCTGCATCCTAAAGATCGTCACGACTCGTATTTATCCTGCGCTCTACGCTGAGCACTCACATCAGCGATTACATGTAAATCTCTGAAAAACGTGATTCAGACAAAATTCCCAAAATAAAATTCATTGTAATGAGGTAGATGGAGCCCATTTGAACTCCCATCTAACCTGTGAGCCGGAGGTGTCCATATTTTTATGTGTATTTTTAAGTGTGCACAAAAGTGTTGTCAACAACACTTTTATGCACCTCTGAAAAGATGGATACAGCTAAACCGAACGAATGGACCTGTCTGGGGTTTTACCTGACTAAGGGCCCTTTCACATCAGCGTTTTTTGAAATTTGCGGCAGATGCGGTGAAAAAACCGCATCTGCCGCGTTTGCCGCATAACCGATACACTTGCGGCGCGGTTGCGGTTTTTCCCATAGAAAGTATAGGGGGACTTGCGGCAGGTGCGGCAAGTGCGGTTTTGCACTTGCGACAGGTGCGGCAGCGAAAAAAACCGCGGTCAGCTGCGTTTTTTTTCGCGGCTGCACCTGCCGCAAGTGCAAAACCGCACTTGCCGCACCTGCCGCAAGTCCGCCTATACTTTGCATGGCAAAAACCGCAACCGCGCCGCAAGTGCAGCTGGTATGCGGTAATCGCGGCAGATGCAGTTTTTTCACCGCATCTGCCGCGATTTAAAAAAAAACGCTGATGTGAAAGGGCCCTTATGCGGCAAACGCGGCAGATGCGTTTTTTTCACCGCATCTGCCGCGAATTTCAAAAAACGCTGATGTGAAAGGGCCCTAAGGCTAGGTTCACGTCACATTTTTCATTGCGTTTAAAAGCAATGCGTTTTGCAGCTGCATTAACGTAATGAAACACAATCGTTTGATTGTTTCTATTGTAAAACGAAGTCAAACACATTCGCAGTGCAACATGTGGTTGCGTTTGAATGCATGCGTTTTTCCTGAGTGCACAGTTAACATTGCGGGCAATGTTCCCTCTGTACTTGGGATAAACGGAGCGTTTCAAATGCAACCACATTTTGCATTGAATTTGCATTGCGTTTGACTGCATTTTACAATAGAAGTATGTGGGTGCGTAAACACAATCAAACGCTTGCGTTTCATTGCTTTAATTCAGCTGTAAAATGCATTGCGTTCAAATGCAATGAAAAACATGATGTAAACCTAGCCTAAGTATTTTGCAGATGTAGCTGGAAACCTGAATGTAAGTGCTCAGCACATGATGAATGTGAACTGATCCAAAATGTTCTGTATCCAAATTGCCATGAATCATGAATAGCATTCAATTCAACCAACAAAAAAGAATAAGCGATATGGCTTCTCAGCCCCCCAAAAGAAAACCAGCAAAATCTGCGCTCCCAAATCCAAATGTTCACCTTCCTTCTGAGCCGTACAATATCTAAACCACAGTTAACATCCCACATGTTTGGCTTTGTTGTAATGAGGAAGCCCATTTAATTTACAGAGTGTGTTTCTCCAGAAACACAGGCTTGGCACAATGTAGGAGCACTAGAATGTACCAGAAGTGCTTATTTGCAATTAGGCCAACTGTCAGTCTGAGAGCGCTTCTTGCGGTGAGCAGACACTAAGCCTCAGCTTACTGCAATGTAGCAGAGCTGACAAGCTTTGAGGGACAACACTGTGGATTAGGCTGCCTTCACACTTGCAGATGCATCTGCAGCGTTTTGCAGATGCATCTGCAAGTATCAGCATGCAGACCGCGGCCCCTATGTTTATAATAGGGCGCACCGTGGTCTGAAAGCTCTCATTCATTCCTGTATGTGAAGCGTCCGCAGGCGGATGCCTGCTGACAGATCACACTCTCCCGCCCGCACCATGGACGCAACATCTCGCGTCCATGGTGCGGGCGGGAGAGTGTGATCTGTCAGCAGGCATACGCCTGCGGACGCTTCACATACAGGAATGAATGAGAGCTTTCAGACCGCGGCCGCGGTCTGCATGCTGATACTTGCAGATGCATCTGCAAAACGCTGCAGATGCATCTGCAAGTGTGAAGCCAGCCTTAGGCTGGGGTCACAGTACCATTTTTCACATGCATTTTTGGAGACCTGCGTTTTCAAAAACGCATGTAAAAAACGCACCCATAGGCCCCATGTTAAAAAACGCATGCCCTAATAGCCAAAAAGCATGTGTGATTGTCCCATGCGTTTTTGGAGCATATCCAAAAACGCATGCGTTTTTTAATAAGGGGCCTTATGGAAAGCGCATGCAAAAACGCATGTACAATTAGTGCCATTCAAAAACGCATGCGTTTTCCATAGGAGCCCATGTTAAAAAAATGCATGCGTTTCCAAAAACGCATGCGTTTTTATAACATGGGCTCCTATGGGAAACGCATGCGTTTTTGAATGGCACTAAAAGGTACTAATTGTACATGCGTTTTTGCATGCGTTTCCCATAGGAACCCATGTTATAAAAACGCATGCGTTTTCTACAAAAACGCATGCGTTTTTCAAAACGCTCAAAAAAATACTACAAGCACTATTTTTAGGTGCAGATTCAAAAACGCAGCCAAAAACGCAGGGAGCCATCACACACCTTACAAAACTCATGCTGACATGAAAAAATGCATGAGTTTTGTTAAATCACTAAAAAAAACGCATGGCAACTGTGACCACAGCCTTACTGTCAAAAGATATATTGGGTTAATAAATGGGTGAAAAAGAGGGTTGTCTGTGGGTAGGGTCACATTGGAAACCTAAATTGCATTCACCGCATCCGGATCCGGATGCGGTGAACGCAATGCCAGTCGCACACAGTTTTTTTCAAAACTGTGTGCTGAATACCGCACTGCGGTCACCGGATGGCTCAGGATGTGTAATCCTGAGCCATCCGGTAACTGCATAGCTTGCAGTTCCCGATCTGGCAAGTTAATAAAGAGTTAAAATAGCTGACCTAAATGACTTTTTGAGGTCTGTAGGGGGGCTTAGACCCCCCTACAGACCGGCCGGCGACTTCTACAGTGTTCTTCTACAATTTCTCAATGGTCACAGGCTCTTCGGAGCCCGTGCATGTAAACCAAAGGGGCCCCCCCGTATCACTATACTGGGGTGCATAGACCCCTGTATTACAAATAAGCTGTATTGATGTCTAGTAAGGGTTAAATGTGTACATTTGCATTGTAAGTATATACTTACAACATTCTTTCGTAGGCAGAGTGAAGGAAATCCATGGGCGGGGCTGTGTGCAGCAGCCTCCGCCCGCTCCTTCTTGATGCCCGCCCCCTCTGGCCGTAATCCAGTCTTGTGAGGGCGGGGACGTCGTTAAAGGGGCGTGGCTAACCGCGGCACATAGTTAGCCACGCCCCTTTAACGACGTCCCCGCCCTCACAAGACTGGATTACGGCCAGAGGGGGCGGGCATCAAGAAGGAGCGGGCGAGGCTGCTGCACACAGCCCCGCCCATGGATTTCCTTCACTCTGCCTACGAAAGAATGTTGTAAGTATATACTTACAATGCAAATGTACACATTTAACCCTTACTAGACATCAATACAGCTTATTTGTAATACAGGGGTCTATGCACCCCAGTATAGTGATACGGGGGGCCCCTTTGGTTTACATGCACGGGCTCCGAAGAGCCTGTGACCATTGAGAAATTGTAGAAGAACACTGTAGAAGTCGCCGGCCGGTCTGTAGGGGGGTCTAAGCCCCCCTACAGACCTCAAAAAGTCATTTAGGTCAGCTATTTTAACTCTTTATTAACTTGCCAGATCGGGAACTGCAAGCTATGCAGTTACCGGATGGCTCAGGATTACACATCCTGAGCCATCCGGTGACCGCAGTGCGGTCCCGGTAAACGCTGCGAAAACTGCTGCCTGCATGATTTTAAACGCAGGCAGCAGTGCCGGATCCGGCCACCGGATGGCTTGTGAAGCCATCCGGTGTTTTGCATAGGCTTCTATCAGGAGCCTTTCCTGGTCCGGTTTTGAGCTTTTTTAAAGCTCAAAACCGGATCAGGATTTTAAACAAAAAACGCCGATGTGACCCTGGCCTGTGTGCTTTATTTAAAAGTATTTTTGTCTATGTTTTTTAACTATTTCCTCATAGGATTGGTAATGTGCGGGTCTCATAGAAAGCAGCACATTACCAGTCCTAGGGTTTAATGACGGCTGTCAATACTCAACTGTTATTAACCCCTTCTATTACCCTGAATGCCGCACCAGAAAGAGCTGGGTATAGCGCCAGGATTTGATGCTTTTAATGGATGAGCCAAATTCTAGGGCAGCTGTGGGCTGCTATTCTGTAGATTGGGGGTCCAATAACTATGGGCCTCACCACGCTGATAATACCAGCCACCACCTGCCTAGTTTTACTTTAACCGGCAATCAAAAATAGAGAGGCGCCCAAACATTTTTTTTAAATAAATAGTTTGAAAAAAAATGGGCTCCCATGTATTTTTGATTGCCAGCCAATGTAAAACAAGGCAGCTGGGAGCAGCAGCCCATTAGTTGGCTGCTTTATCTGAGCTGAGAATCAAAAGTACATAGGGCCCCTATGCCATTTTTTTTTTAAATTATTTATTTTTACACACCGCACCTGACGGCAGGTTTGTTGTCAATACACTAATGTATGTGGCAACCAATTTCAGACACCAGCACATGGATGGTGGTGCAACAGCCAACCACAGAGGCTGTCACAGAGTGAACATATGTGATTAGCTGTTGGAATCAGAGTGCAGTTAATAAACATGAGGTTAATTAGCGGGGACCCGGAAGCAAGTGTGACCACAGTGGGAGACTGGTAAGTATAATTCTACTGCTTTAATCATCATTTTGCTTTTTTTACAGACCTCCCATCTGATCCTGAACAGTAATACGGACTTCTCAGGGAAGTCCATGTTCGGGTTCATGCCCGAACACTAGGTGTTCGGTACAGGCCCCAAACTTTATAGGTTGAGTTTGCCACATTACTACTCATTGGTGAAAAAGCAAAATGTTTAAATACTAAAGTATTGAGCTACCAAGATATTTGGGTGGCCATAGAAATAATGTTTTCCTGAATTTTATAATACACCACTAAAGTTACATTATATATGTTACATTTTTAAGGTCTTCAAAGACGAGATTGGCAAAGTCCAAGCCGAGTAAATGTGCCAGTTGTGCAACGAAGACCAGCAGGTATCATATTAATATAAAGTGAATGTTTTTGGCTATTTTCCTGGTTAATTTACTGAGTACTACATATTCTACTTTCATAGTTGCAGAGAGAAACAATGTGGCCCCTAATACTGGACACAGCTGGTCATCAGATACACGTGATTCACAAGGTAAGTGCTCATGTGTAAAAAGATAGACATACTGCCCAAGTTCATCCTGGAAGACACATGTGTTGTTATGGTGTATAATGTGTATGGTGATGGATTGTGTTCTGCCCTACAGCAGAAATAGTTAGAGATAATGTTTGGGACTAGCCAAGAGTAGGAGGGGTTAAAGTGAAGGGAGAGAGACAGTTTACTCTCATGAGCCTAGCTAGGGCCCAGCGTGCAGTAATAGCAGACTTAGGGCCTGACTAGAGAGAAAAACCGCATGATGTACCTGATGTAAGGGGAGACTGGGACAGTAGATACCATGATCCTGAGTAAAGACAGAAAATTGACAGAAAGAAAAGAGTTATCGACTGAAGACGGGGCTAGCAGTATGACCCAGGGTTTATAACTCAGAGATGTGACAGGCCAGAACAGAACAGAGAACTTGAGGTAAAGAGATTGCTCGTGCAGGAGTTCCAAAGCATCATAAATACTGTTGTGAAACTAAGTGCTGGCCATATTAGGGTACTTTCACACTAGCGTTTTTTTTGAAATCGGCAGCAGATGCGGTGAAAAAGCATCTGCCGCGATTACCGCATACCGGCTGCACTTGCGGCACGGTTGCGGCAAGTCGCGCCATACAATGTATATGCAGGCTTGCGGCAGGTGGGCGCGCAAAAACGCTGATGTGAAAGCAGCCTTAGCAAGCAAATTATTTTAAAGGAATAGACGCGGAACCATGGGATGAGAATAGGACTCTCACTAACTAGACTGTAGTAATTGGCTTAGTTGTGGTGAAGGAACTGATATGTCTTGAGGCAGTGACAAATGAATTTGAGGAAGTAAAGAGACTGCGTGAGGACAAACACAGAGGCTGTATAAAAATTATACGTATTACAAAGGAAACATTTGTGAAGCTATGCACCTGCTAGCTACTTTACATAATCCCTATCAAGTTATTGTTCATTAAAGAGTTTATTTTTGAGAGGTGGTGTCTTTCAATGAACTTTCCAACATTTGGTATTGGCTATCCGAAGTAAGCAGTAGAGCTTCCATGGCACAAGTCCACATACCCAGCCAGGACCCCAATCTTAATGTAATGTGATGAGGTGTAATGGCCACTTTACACGTTCCAACATCATTTCGATAGTGTATCCAACGGCACGGGAGCGCGCACTTTCTTGGCAGAAATCCAAGATCGCATAGGAGATGTCACACAGGGAGATATCAGCAGGCAACACAACTGCGATATGTACGCCCCCTCATGCCAGCGACCCAGGGAACGACCATTTAACATGGGAGTGAATAGGAGACGTTGTGCTCCAAATCGTTGCTGGGCTGTCACACAGCACGATCTTGTCAGATCGTCCATCCAATATCGGGCAGTTGGAGAGCCTGCACAATTCTTCCCCGATATCGTTTTGGCATCGTTCTTGCGTCGAATTGCACATTTACACCACACAACGCACAAGGATATCGGCGCCAACGCACGAACCACGTGACTTTTTATTGAACTTGGACGACCATATCGGGACATGTAAAGTGACCATAAGAGATAAGTTCTTTATCCATGGCTACCACCCCTTGCCAAGTTACACATGTATACAATGCATAGTTTCCCTGTGCAGTGTCCAATAGCTGTAAACAGCACCCATACAAGCTTTTCTACCCTGTTTCACCTTCTGCGCACCTCCAATTTGATAGGGAACGTTCAGAATAAACTATGCATACTCCGTTCAAGTTACTATATTTGTACCTGAAAAATAACTAGACGCTAATTTAATAAGGTGCAAAAAAGTTAATGAAAAATTAGGAAAATTACTTATGGGTATTAACAAAAGAAGATCCCTGAAGAAGTTCACGCTAATCACGCGTCAGGGCTGGTAATCTGAGGTCACATTCAAGGAGTCTAAGAAAGGGGTGAGAGTGCGCAAAATAGGGTCTTATCCTTAGGAGACAGGTTTTGATGGTGTAACTTAGGAACTGCTCACCTGATAAGGTTGTGTAGCACACAACCAGCGTGATCGCTCAGAACAATACAGCTGCTGCCAGGACCGTACCTCCACAGGTCACTGTGGTCACGATAAGCTTACAATAGGACAAAGTACCTCGTGGTCCGAGCTGCTGTGTTCGTATGATGTAAAAACCAGATACAGCGGTATGTCTGGGTATAGTAGTAGCTGTTTATTTTCCGACGCGTTTCAGAGTCATATCCCAAACTCCTTCCTCAGGGGACATTCAAGGAGTGTCATGCCTTACGAGGCGAGCTCGAGAGAAGGTGGATCTACTGAACTAAAGGTAGCAATCACATGGTAGCTGCTATTTGGTGTTCATTATGTAAAAGAGGTGCCATCATTATTTGGGTACATTTGGAATGGGAAAATAAAATCAGATAAATTACAACCAACATTGACCAAACTATCTTGCAGAAATGTATTGCTTTGTATGACAATGTAATGCTCCTGTCAAATAAAGCCATATATCACTTGTAGAATGATAATATGTCAATTATGTAATACAGATAAGATTTCCAATCTTAGGAAAAAGAGTAGTTGTCACTTTTACCCCTATATGAGTGTCTATGAAAGCCTACTAAAAGATAGTGAAAATACATGTTTGTAAAGACGGCAAACTCATTATTTTTACAGTGAGATGATAGCTTCCAAACTCACATGGCTTAAATTATATTTTACTTATTCTAGGGGCTCCACGTCGCGACTGGCAAACTCCAACACGAGTGAACGTTCCGACTGTCCAACGTCGACCCGCTGGTAAAAAAGAGGTTTCTGATCTTTGAAAATGTGTACAAATTATTGATTTAAATACATTATCCATTTAATAATTTACTGTTTGTAGTTAAAATGCTTCTGTAAGGCAGTGTTACATGGAAATACATTACCACCCTTCGGCCCCTTTACACACGGCTACATTTGTAGCTTGTCACCAGGTAACTTACTGGTTGCAGTGAAATCATGGATACATGGTTCTATCTTGTTGCTGTGTACAAATGGAATCATGTATCCATGATTTCACTGCAACCAGTAAGTTACCTGTGACAAGCTACAAATGTAGCCATGTGTAAAGGGCCCTTCTGGTTTTTGTCTCCTGCTTATGTTACATTCTGTACTCAACATGTGCAATTCACCACTCTCACCCTTCATGAAGTATATGAGACATCAAACATCCTCTTCTTTTATTTGCATATTATACCCATTCCTCAACAATGTTCCAACTTCTATCTTCTATCTCTAGAGTAGTCATGTTTTAGATGTGGGTCATTAAATAGCAAAAAGTCAGAATCTAAGTAGTGGGATCCTAGGCTCCCGATTTATTATTGCATTGGCACTTGTTCATTTATCTAGTTCTTTTGGGGGGGGGCGGGTTGCCATTAAATTTGGTCTAATTCTTTTTATTTTGTACTTTTGTGAAAGTCTATTTTATGTTGTTATTTTTTAATGGTTGTAATTGTATGCGTTTATGGTTTTCAAATATTTTTCGGGATGATTCATCAATAGCGACTTTTTAAAAAGTCACGAAATTTGGCTCAAGAGTAATCCAGCCCCTCCCTGGAGCTATTTTATTTTAACACTTAATATTTATTTCACTAAAAAGTCATAAAACAGGTCAAAGACAAAAATAGAGGTCATTTATGACCTTGCATTCATGAACCACGTGCGCCATTTTGAAAAATTTGACACAAGAAGCGGCAAAGACAAAAAAGAAAAGTGACTTTAAACAAAAATGATGAATCCAGGCCTTGGTATGCTTTCCGTGGATTCAGGGAGTAATTACAGCACCACCTTACACCTTGTGTTAGAGGTTCTGCAATAAATAAAGGCTTTGATAATATGATGGGAAAGGAATTGTTAGAATTATAACCATTTATATTAGTAACCAAAGGGAAGCTGAAAGGCAGCATATATCAGACACTGGCTTTATGAGTTCAGCCATGATTGTTAGACTCTGAAATGATGCGCTGTTTTATGCACTGGGGATCGAGCAGCACGGGAGACTAGTTGGACTAGTGGCTTCTTCTGCCCATTTCTCTTGAATGACAGGTTTCTTCCTGCATGGGTGTATAGGAATTGCCCTGTGAGTCACTTGCACCAGGAGGGAAGAAGCTGCCGGGAATCAGCCTTTGCGTCTAGTCTCCCATGTGGCTCACTCCTCATTGGCTATTAAAGTATCTTTCTTTCTGAAATGCTGCAGTGTTTCAGGCTCAAACATACATAGATATAATTATGCAGCCAGTGACTGATACAGGCTACCCTTAGGTGGGGAAGTATGTATCAGATGTCAAGTTCCCTTTGAAGTGAAGAGAATATAAACCTTTGCTCTTACAGCGATTTTTGGTCCAGTGGCCGAGCGTATAAATGTCTGACAGCTTACTTTGTATAAGTGGGCATATAGAGCTAGCTGTCAGTCACTGATAGGACCGCCCACTGGACCAAAATTCCCAGAAAGAGAAGGGGTTCAAATTACAAAAACACTACTGAATCTTTTCTCACAAAACTACATTTCAAGCCCTGGTATCATGAGATCATCTGTGCTGCACCATAATGAAAACTAAAACAAATTACTTTAGAGAAATTCAGATAGAGTGGGACCTTGGATTACAAGTAACTTGGTTTGAGAGCGTTTTGCAAGACAAGCTAACATTTTTAATAAATTGTAACTTGGTATAAGAGCAAGATTTGGAATAAGAACAAAATGTGAGCTCTCCCCACCTCTCTACAGTACTGTACCTCTGTCCCTGCGCAGATACAGTGTTGGTATTACTCACCGCGTCTAGCGTATGCATATAAGTCATCAATCGCCATCTTTTTCTCACTTCTGAATTCTGGCCTTTGCATGTTCACCGCACTCTGAACATGGAGCCTCCATACTTGATACTATACATGTGTGACACCACTACTAAACCAACTTTAGGTACTGTAACTGCTAAACTTCCTGTACCTATATTTCCTATACCATAGAACTGCAATCAATTGCAAAACTGTAACAATTTTATATGAATGCAGTAAATATTTTTGGGTTGTGGAATGAATCGTCTATATTTCAATTATTCTTATGGGAAAATGTGGTTTGCTATACAAGTGCTTTGGATTACAAGCACATAACGGAACAAATTGTGCTCGTAATCCAAAGTTCTACTGTACATTTAGTACGCTCAGGAAATACATTTATACAAATATAACATCTAATATCTGCTAATGGAATTGTATATATTCCTAACCATCTCTTTATTTCCATAGCTCCAGAGAGTAGCAATATTGCACCTCCAGCTTCTCCAAATTGGCCTGTACAGACATATGACACAGAAGGTAAAAGCAATTTATTCAAATAAAATAAGTTAAGAAATGTAAAAAAGGAAATAGAAGAAATGTTTTTGATGATAGATTTTTTTAATTTTATTTATTGAATTACAGTTGATTACAGTTACAGCCATTTTGTTTCAACTTCTATTGTCTTGACATTTCAATATATACTTTCAACAGTTATATGGGCATACTTATGGACTTCCTTCTCTACGAGAACATTCTAGGCATGCTCTGTGATATATGGGCATTAAAGGGGTTTCCACTATTAGGACAACCACTGCTCATTTACAATGTGTTCCCCCACTAAGGAGCTTATACTCACTTCCTATGTCAGCACTGTTCTAGCAGTGTTGCAAATCGCATTTCCGGGGTTCACGTGAGATAGTTACATCACGTAAGCCATGCGCCAACCTTAGGACAAATAAGTAATTAACAGGAAGGAAGAGACCAGCTGCAGATCTCACTCCCTCTTGAATACTAATATGTTTGAAGGTGAGTAGAAAGAAGCTAGCATTGATCAAGCAGGAGGCTTACATGATGTAACATCCTGTGATCGCCTGGAATACGAGTGCTGACATCACTGGAGCAGCACCAACCCGGGAGCTGAGAGCAATCTGTATGTTAATGGAAAATGCGAAGGTGCTGTCCGAGTAATGGACAACCCCATAAGCAGGGAGAGGAAAAGGAGATGTGATCATCACCTATTGTGAATGGTGAATCAGTATAATCTGCCTCCAGTCATTTAACAGAATGTTAATCTTGGTAATGATTAATTATTATTACTTTTTATTTATTGATTTTGAACAATATTGATTGCAGGGAGCTGTACATGTGAACAAGGTTTAATTACATATAATAGATATTTAAAATACTGTAAACGAACTAATAGTGGCAGCCTGGTATATAGTGGTAGAGGATCCTGCCCTCCTAGGACAACCATATATTAAGAGTAATGGGAAGAAGGAGGAGACAGTTAGGGTGTGGGGGGAGTTGAATAGCTCCACTGTTAGTGAGGTGGCAGTAGGGTTATTGCAGGTTCTATACTTTCCTGATAAGATGAGTTTTCAGGTCACATCTGAAGGTCTTGATCATTGGAGACAATCTCAGGGCATGCCCCTAACATTTTTGTTGATTCAGGGTTGAGGAAAGGACAGATTCTAGAAACATTTTTGATTTGGAGGTGGCAGGAGGTGATAATAGATTTCCACTGAAAAATAATCTCTACAGTGCAGTGTTATGGTGAGTTTATATGAGTTTAAACGTTGAAGAACCGTTAATTGGCTGCTTGCTTGCCAAGCAATGATCCTTTAATAACCTATTTAGACATACTGACCGTACTTCACATGTGCTCACAAATATTGGTAGAATTGATCTGTAGCACTAACAGGCCGGGGGCCATGGACCCACTGGACCACAGATGGGCTGTAGCAGCTGACCCCTTTGATAGGAAGAGGCTTGAGAGTAGCTATAGTAAAGGCATAGTCTATATTGATGTACATCCACCAGAGCAGCCAACAAAATATGCAGACAATGTCTGTAACAGAGCTTGCAGGTTGTGAGAGTTGGTACAGCTTCCAGCACAAGGTGGTATGGAATGTGGAGCTGGCTCAATGAAGGCAGCCTGCAGACTGGCTGACGTGCATGTCACTGGTGATGGAGACTGACAGGTTGGCTTTGCAGGCTCATTGGAGGCAGGTGCAGGGAGACTGGCATAGCAGGCTTGATGGAGGAAGACACTTTGATGAGACAAGGTATTATTAGAGGCCAGGAACAAGAAACAAAGGACAAGTTATGAGTCAAGGGGTCCTAAGTAAAAGCAACACCAGTAAAACAAGGGACAGAAATTTTGCTTAGGAGCCTCCCTTAAGGGGAGGGTACCTTGTATATCCTTATATACACTGAGCCTCTCAGCTTTAGGTTGAGAAGCACTTCCAGGATTAGGGTGTTCTGCCTTTTAAATGTGAGAAGAGTGTGACACTGCCAGCTAAGCACACTTTTAGAAGCTCTATTCAGTGCACGCAGGCACCAGGAGGAGAAGATGGGGATCAAGGAGGTGGCATGGGACCACGGCTAGGGTGAGTACAATGTACAGGAGAAGCATCAGAGATACAGGCAGACAACACAGAGTTGCAACTTGGTCATTGGTCTCGCTGCCTTGCGGAGACCGACACGCAGCACAGACAGACTGTGGAGAGCTGCGTCTTGGGCATCTCTCTCCCTGTCTCATGGAGACCGGCCCCACAGCCAGTGCCATGACCTGATCATTCGGTGTGCATAGGCTGTCATTCTTTTTGAAACATATGTCCTGTGTATACTGAACATACTGCTGAAATTGTTTATCTGTAAGCAAGCTTGGAATAAATTTCACCTGACGAAAGTATTTCTAAAAAGATTACAAAAAAATCACCAAAAATAAAAATATGTTTAATATGAAAACTTGATTTAAACAAGAGTTGATATATATAGTAGATATAAAAGGGTAATTTTAGCTTTGCTGTAAAGTTCTGTTAGGAATATGATTGTCATTAGCTGCTGAATGCTAAGACAATAAGATCTGAATTTAAAAATAAAATATATTTTATTTAACTGCTGTAACTTATTTTGTTCTTCTGAATGTGGCATTGTCTTTCATTAATTCCAGTTAATTCCAGCGCCTCACAGATCCTGAGATATGGCTCCCTCTTCCCAGTGGTTAGATATAGTCTTCATAGCTAAGTGAGGGAGGTTCTCAACTCATAAACTATGGGCGTCTCAAAAGACTATATTCAAGGAAAATGGAACCATTTATCAAGAATGGAGAGACTGGGGAACACAAAATTAACAATTTCAGACTCAGGAGAAGAAGAAAAAAATACTACCCGATTATGACAATTGATATGTCCTTTTGAACTACACATCCATTTTCTACTGCCAGCAGTGCTCGATGTTTCTAATATAGCTAGAAATACTCGAGTTTTGCACCACTATAGCTGTTTTACCAGTCTTATAAATATGTTCTGATTTTACAATATACTTATATTGTCATAAAAAAAGAAATCTAACCAGTGATAACGTGAGCTGTCCACCTTTTTCAGTAACCCAAAAACGTGATTGGTTAAGCCAAAATCAGAAACTGAATGTTCCTCCAGTGCCTCCAGTGCGGAGACCAGCGGGTATGTGCATAAAATAATAAACAGTTAAACTCACAAAATCCTTTACATTTGCCTATAATCTCAACTAATATGACATGAATATTTTTAGTTCCAGAAAGTAGCAACGTTGCTCCCCCTGCTGCACCCTTCTGGCCTGTAGAAACACGTGATACTCAAGGTAACCTTATACCTTTTATTTTCAGTGCTGCTATGAATGATCATTTTCATCAATTCAACAATGTAACTCATTTTGAAATGTTTTGCTATAGATCTGTATTACGGGTAATTAATAATTTTTTTTTACCAGAAATACCTATTAACAGATGTGAAATCATAAGGTTTAATCATCAATTTGGAGCCCAATTCTAAAAACAGTACTAATGAATTCTGAGTTAATAGAGAGATATCTCTTGTTAATGACCCACATGTACAAGCCAGAGACTTCAGAAAGAGTTTCTGACCATCTGGCGGACTCAGCATGTCTATGCAAGGCTCTGGTATTGTAGATTCCCGACTTCGCCCAGTCCTTACTTTATGTTCCCTTTCTCCCCACCTACCCATCCATATAATAAAACTCTGAAATGTTAGGTTGGATAATTTGGTAACAGCAGCCTTTATTATAACAAATACATTAGAACTTTTAAAACTGCTTAACCATAAGTTTCTACAATTAAGTCAATGAATGGTTGAGCCAGGGCAATGACGTGGATACAGCATACCTTGACTTCGGTAAGGCATTCAAGAAAGTATCACATAACATCCTCATTCAAAAAATGATCAAATACAAACTCAACAAAAAAAAATCAGTTAGATGGATTCACAAATTAATGATGGGGCACAATGAGTAATACCATATAGCTGCACATCAAACTGGAGGAAAGTTGATGGTGGGGTGCCGCAAAGCTCTGTCCTAGGCCCAGTACTTTTTAATATCTTTATAAATTAACTGGACAATGGAATTATTAGGGAACTCATAAAATTAGCAGGCAGATAATACCAAAATAGGTGGAATAGCCAACACTAGAGAAGTGAGAGCGTATTCCAAAAGATCTAGATACATTCAAACAGTGGGCTGAGGCGAGAATGGTGTTCCACAGGGTCCAATGCAATGTCCTACATTTCTGTAAAAAAATATGTAAAAAACTTATATAGTATGAGAGGGATAGAACTAAGTGATAGTAAAGGGGAAAAAGACAGTCATAATACTGTAGTATGTCAAAGATTCAAAATGGAAAGAAATGGTTACTGGCTAAGAGCGCTGGAAAATCACCTGAGGAAGACAACAATCCGTTGTGGAAACGCGTTGTGGAAAATAAAAGCGTTAACCCATAGGTAATCTCCTTATTTGTGCCCCCCAGTGCTCTTAGCCAGTAACCCTTTCTTTCCTTAATTCTGCACAACCACCCTTCTGGGTGTGTTGTTACTGTTGCTGCAGAGGCACGGATAATCCTAGCCAAGCGTCCCTGGACTGACAGGACCTGTGGTGATGTCAGACCCTGTGACCAGTGACTCGTCAGTCATGTGACCGTGTTCCATCCAATCAGAGCAAGGAGAGCTGGTCAGTACGCTGGCACGAGCTGTGTCACAGTGGAGCCAGTGCCCGGAGGTCCTTTGAGCCATACGCTACACTGAGGTTGTGCGGAGGCGCACAACCATCACAGGTGAGAGGCGACCCCTCATTCACCCTTTAATTTGCCCCACTAGACCACCAGGTTCTCCATATGGAAGTGCTTTTATCTTTCATGTATTAAAGATTAAAAATGAGCCAACATCATGGTGCTGCACCTAAAAAGGCTAACAAAATTTTGGGATGTATCAAGACAACCATTTACTCTAGATCAAGAGAGGTAATTATACCCTGGTCAGACCCCACCTGAAAAACTGTGTGCAGTTCTGGGCTCACCAATTCAAGAAAAACATTAATATGTTGGAGTACGTCCAGAGAAGAGGAACCAAGATGGTAGAAGGTCTGCAAACCATGTTTTATGAAGACCAGCGAAAAGGAATATATTTATAAAAGAATGTTAAGTTTGCAAAAGAGAAGGCTGAGTGGAGACTCAATAGCGGTCAACAAATAGCTTAAAAGAAGTCAATGCAGAGGGAACTACCTTATTATCATTAGCACAAGGAAGTACAAGAAGCAATGGATGAAACTAAAAGCAAGGTGATACAGATTAGACATTAGAAAAACTTTTGATAGTGAGGGCAGTCAGAGGCTGTGAGATCCATGAATGGACATCTTCAAGCGGAAGCCAGATAAACATATAGCTGGGATGATTTAGAAAACCTTACCCACAAAGAGTTAGACCATATGACCCTTGAGATCCCTTCCAAATCTACCATTCTATGATTCTATGATAAAATACATTTTGTATGGTCCTTGTAGCTACAAAAACTCTGGTAATTCCAAAAAACATCCTAATACATATACTGTAATTACTCCCAGCTGAAACTACACAAGCTTGTGAGCACCATAACCCGTTGGGTTCCTTTCCCAATAACAGATTCCCACATTCCCATGTTGGAGGTCCATCCAAAATCATCAGACTAACTAAGCAATCTTTCACAATGGAGGCATCCATATCGTGATGAATCCCTCAGACCAGTTTAAAACCAACTAAGGACCCCCAAGCGTTATTACTCACAATGACCCGATAACTGTGGTTGAAAATAGGAAAATGTTTTACCTTACTATATCATGCAGCTGTATATTTATAAGCAGATCTAAGTATAACTACTGTATTGAGCGAAGAATATTTTGGCTGAACGCCATCTCGTGTATGGGAGTCTTTAGGAGGGTCTTCCTACTAAAATGAATAACACGCTTAAATATCCTTTTTACATAGTATCATGGCTCTTAGTCCTCACAGCACTATCTTTGTTTCTGTGCCATTTGTTTTTTCCTTTTTCTTCCTAGAAAGCGGTCCTCTATATTTCATCTCAAGTGGATGAAAACAGGAAAATGTTTTTCCTTAATATTTCATGCAGCTGTATATTTTTAAGCTGCTCTAAGTATAAACACAAGGCGAGAGATGTTTCCTACAAAGGTTACTTACATCGCTATCTTATGCACTTTTCAATGAAGCTTTTCTTTTACAATTTATACATCAACCACGTTGACTTAGGCAATGATACAGCTGCATCATTGATAGATAGTTTACAGAGTACCATCTACATGGGCCACATTAAACATGATTTGCATAAGTTTGAAATTCATTTTTTTGATGCTGATATTTAATTTCTTTCAAAGTTATAATTTTTTGCACCTGGTTTTACTCAGGCCATCATTAGTGGATTGCTCAAACAAATAGTACACTGTTCACTTGAAAATGTGCTCTGTTAAAAAAAAAAAAAGTTAATGTGGTCAATCCTTAAAAATAAAGGTGTATCTACACTGCATGATTATTGGGATTGAGCATCCCTAGATAATAATTCTGCAGTGTAGACAGGGTTCCTGCTGACAACAAGGTATTTGGTTCTTTTGGTTTGTCTTAAGATTATTGTTCTCAAGATGGGCTTCCGGAATCAATGGCTGCTTCTGCACACTGAACAATCTATTACAGACCAATAAGAGTGCATCTGCAGCACAGTATACCATATATATGTAAATATAACCATGGCTATTAAACGACCAGTGAGCATTAAATATAACAGTTAAAGTTTCACATCGGATGGTGTAAATATACCTTAAGTAGGAAAAGTTAGTGACAATTAACCCTTTCCCGACCACGGACAGATCGGTTCATCCAAAAAGCCAAGTCGTTAACAACCAGGATGAACCGAGTCGTCCTGGCTCAAATGTGGCACCATGGCCGGAGCAACGGGGAATGCGCTGTAGAACCTGTGATTCTAATCACAGGATACTACAGCTTGCCCTTCTGGGGATGGATTCCCCACCACACACCCATGATCGCGGTGATTGTCTGTTCAATTCTGAACAGCAAATCCTAGAAACTGCAATAAAATCACATCATTACTCTCCAGGCTATTTTGGGACTGTAATAGCCCCTTCCATAGGCTGGAGCACTGGAGGGGGTGGAATCACCCTCTCTAGCCCTGATGGGAGTGATGATCACTCCCATCAGCAAGCATGGTGGCAGCGCGAGCCACGTGTGCCTCACCGGCCACTCCCTTCGGCTTCATCCCCTGCATGTAGGGGGCTAGAGGCTCAGGAGAAGTGATGTTACAACCATGGACAGCGATCACTGTGCGATCGCTGTGCCTAGCTGTGTAACCCCCTAACTGCTGTGATCTTACCAATTGCAGTAGTCGGGTCTGAGTAGAGCGACTGCATGGTCACTCACCTCTCCCCATGCTGATCGGTCCACCGCAATGTAATTGCAATGGGCCGATCATCACCATGGTTACCCGACATTGCCATTTTAATAGAAGAAAAAACACAAACATGTATGTCAACTTCATCTTTATTACTTCCACATACCCCTCCACAATTTTTTCATCCACAATCTTCAGGAAGAGAACAAGCTTTGTCTCCCTGCAGAGTTTGCAATCACACTGACCGCAGGGCCTCAATGACTCAGTGAGTGACATCACCTGCGTCAGTGAACTCAGGTGACCCACCGGCAGCGGAGTCATGTTAGTTCACTGCCACAGGAAGCCCTGGTGACTCAGTGAGTGATGTCACCACTCTCCCTCTTCTAATGAATGTGCCATTTTCTGGGGCAACTGCAGGCTGCAATTCACAGTATGAGGGGCCCAGAATTCTTTGGGCCTCCCCACACTGAGGATTTCAGCCCCAGCTGCCTATTTGTACTGGCTGGCAACCAAAATATAGCGAAGAACCACATCATATTTTTGGTTGCCAGGTAAAACTAGGCAGTCAGGGGTGGGTAACAGGCCATACCTGTGCTAGTGACTAGTGATGGGCGAACCTGACGATGTTTCGGTTCAGCGAACTTGCCTGAACTTTTTTAAAGTTCGGATTTGGGGCCAAAAGTGGCTCAAACATGAGTCTGAAACCCGAACTTAGATTGTAAAGTTATGGAATGGAGGCTAAGAGGCTATAAAAGAAAGAAGATAGTTATTAAACAGCATTATACTTTCCAGCATCCACCCACTTGTACTTCTGTGGCCACTCATTAACCTCCTGGGTATTCACTGCAGAGGAACCCAACAGCCAATCACAGACGTTGTCACAGAGAATTGGTGCACCAAAACTATGATGCAGTTGTTGCCATGGATTTCATGCTCTTTTGGTGCACGTTTGGCATAAAACTGTATGCACATCTCCTGGCCAAAAAAAGCACCAAAACCACGACATAGTTTTTGCTATGGATTTCATGATTTTTTTGGTGCATTGTGTTCAATGTGTTCATCTGAATCTTCTGTCCCAAAAAAGCACCAAAACCACAATGCAGTTGAGCCCTTTTTATAAAATTATTCCTTGAAATCATTTTTAAAAAATGACGTGGGGCTTTGCGATATTTTTGTATGCCAGGAAGATACAGCAGACAGGTACGGGCTGCCCCATACTCCCAGCTGCCTATTTTTACCAGGCTGGAAACCAAAAATATAGGGAAACCTTTTTTTTAATTATTTCAAGAATTTCATGAAATAATTAAAAAGAATAACATGGGGCTTCGCCATATTTTTGGTTTCAAGACAGGTACAACTAGGCAGCTGGGGGCTTGAATCCTCAGCACAGGGTGGCCCAAGCTTTATGGGGCCCCCACTGAGAAATGCAGCCTGCATCGGCCCAAAATATGGCACATTCATAGAAGCCCCATTTTCTGGCGCTGTACCCAACTTTTCCAGTGGCCCTGGTGGCGATGGCACACTGGGTAATATAAGGGTTAATGCCAGCTTTGTATTGGCAGCTGACACTAAACCTGAAATTCATAGTGTCAGGCCAATATTAGATCTACCCCCTATGAATTTCTAGTAAGCAGTAAAAAATCACAACACCTAAAAAAATATTTAGAAATAAAACACAAGACAACCCTGTTTCCCATCTTTAATCAACAAAATAAACCCTCCCTATGGCATAATCAACAGGGAACATCTTCAGCTCTGCTGCATATCTCTGTGAGCAGATGCTCATTCTCTGTGACAGCATCTTTGATTGGCCATTGGGCCTGTCTGCAGTGAATCAACAGGAAGTTAAGGAGCAGCACCAGAACTAGACACAGCGGGGCGGTGGAACACAGTAATTTATAATGCTGTTTCATAACTATTTTCTTTATATTTACAGTACTCCCGCCCCCGAACCCAAACCTGAACTATAACACGGACTTCCCAGGAAAGTCTGTATCCGGGATCTGTGCCCAAACACTAGATGTTCAGTACAGACACCGAACTTTACAGTTCGGGTTCGCCCATTACTACTAATGACCAAAAGTAAAGCAGAGCCCAATGCTATCAGTGCAAAATCCCCGCTATATACACAACAAAAACTCACTGTGTGAACAGTGCTGCATATTTGATGAGTATTTTGGAGCTGACATTGAGTTCTATGGGTGAAAATCCGCTGAAAGAATTTAAATGCTGCAGATTTTTCTGCAGTAAAATGTGTGCCATTTCGGCTGCAGGAAAATCCGCAGCATGGGCACGCCACTTCTAATTTTTCACTTTGCAGGGAAGGTGCTGTAATGTGGAATTGTCAAAAATACACTGGAAAGAGTGAGACAATTTCAGCAAAAAACACAGGAAATATGAAGCATATCATGTTGCCTGTGTGAAATTGAAAAAAATCCTTTGTTTTTAGCAAAAAATATTCTTTTAGCCTCTATTTTTTCTTATTTTCATTTTCATAGCTCAACATTATAAAAATCTGTGAAGCATCTTGGGATTCAAGGTGCTCACCACAAATCCAAATAAAATCCTTGAGGGGTCTAGTTTCCAAAATGGGGTCACTTGTGGGGGCTTTCCACTGTTATGGCACACAGAGAGTCTCTCAGTACAAATTGGCCAACACATTTTAGGATCCATTTATCCTCTTGCCCCTGTAGTATAAAAAAATAGGTTAAAAGAACATTTTTGTAGAAAAAAAGTACTTTTTCATTTCACGGCTCAATGCATGAAGCACTGAGGTTCAAAGTGATCACCACACATCTAGATAAATTCTTTGAGACGGTCTAGTTTCCAAATGGGGTCACTTGTGAGGACTCTCCAAATGCAACATGTGTCCGCTAACGATTCCAGTAATTTTCCACTTGAAATGTCAATACCTCTTCCCTTTTGATCTTGCCATGCACCCAAACAGTGTTTTCCATTTGCTTAACAAATTTTAGAGTGCAATTTATGCTGTTATCCTTGTGAAAATGCAATATTTGAGGCTAAAGTAACATTTTGTTGAAAAGTAAAATGTTCATTTTTTCCTTCCATATTGCTTTAGTTCTAGTGAAGCACCCGAAGGTTAATCTTCTTGAAAGTGGATTTGAGTAGCTTGAAGGTGAAGTTTTTGGAATAGTGTTACTTTTGAATGTTTCTGTCAATAGGCCCCTCAAAGTCACTTCAAAGGTGATGTGGTCACTAAAAAAAAGTATAAAAATTGTAAGTTTAAAATTGCAAACTTTTTGCTGAATTTCCTTTTTTAAATCAAATAAACACAAAAATGATCATCCTAAATTTACCATCATCATGAAGTCTATTAGGTCATGAAAAAATAATCTGAGAATTACTGTGATCCGTTGAAGCTTCCCAGAGTTATTACCACATAAAGTGACACGGGTCAGAATTGCAATAAATGGCCTGGTCATTTGGGTCAAAAAAGGCTTGGGGTGAAGGGGTTAAAAGGAAGTTGAAAGAAAGTTTTTACACCCATAAAATGCCACCATTATTTGATGGACAGCACTATTGTTTGCAATTAGCGCTGTAAACTCGCACTGCTGGGGTGTTTGGCTCAAATCCCACCAAGGACAGCATCTGAAAGGAGGAGTTTTTATGTCGTGCCTGTCAGTTTCCTCCGGGTACTCCAGTTTCCTTCCACACTCTAAAGACATACTGATAGGGAATTTAGATTGTGAATTCCAATGGGGGCAATGATGACGATCTCTGTAAAGCGCTACAGAATTAATGGTGCTATATACAGTAAGTGTGTAAAATAATGATATACCTTTCATTGTGATGTATCCAAAATGGAACCTACATAATGAGAGAAAAGATAGAAGTGGCACTCACCATGCATTAAAAAACATAGATTGAGGAGAGACCTGTTAAAAGTGTAAACACAAAACAGCTGTCGTCCATGCTGCTCCTTTCTGCTTCCTGAAATATGTTTTAATACATTTAAATATAGAATCTATGTTTTTAAAGGATAGGGAGTGCCATTTCTATATTTTCTCTCATTAAATTGTCGTTCATCTAATCTACATTCTCTGCACTTTCATCATGTGTTGATGTAAAGTGTCTTTTTACTAAAAATGAAGTGCACACTTGCCCCTTATGTTGATACGGTCTCAAGGAATCAGAGGCTCTGCAGAGTCAAGTCAAGCTATCCTCTGCTTATTTCCAATCTTTATAATTAAATTTACATTCCTAAGAACAGGTAATATAATATCATCAAAAGTGCTGTACAAAGATTTTTAGCAGATTTAGGAATTCAGCTCTAAGGTCTAATATATGATATATTTTAAGATAAGTACCGGAGGCTTTCCTCCATTTTTAACAGTGTAACAGTGATTTATCAGAAGACCAGTGCCTTAAAATTACTCCAACTTGGTAAATATTCCTTATGTAGAAATGATCTAGTAATTTTGTTAAACCTCTATTATTATAAATCGCATCTATACAAATAGTTCCCATTCTTTATGGTGGCAAATGATCATGTTAGTACAGGAAAAGGTAAATACACATCCCATTTCTTGGGATCGATTCTTTGGATCATTATGCCATAAATACCTATTGTTCTAAAAAAAATACTACAAGGATTATTTCTAAGACAGTAAGTTAGTTGTTCCCCACTTATTGAACAGGTGATAACTTACGGGTCATTTGGGGGCCAACCGCTTGCACCCCCAGCGATCTTGAGAATAGGGCTCTGGAACCCAATAACCAAGACTACGCAGAGCTCCATCTTAAATGGAGCTAAAAAGCGCATAATCAACATCGGGTACATTCATTATCTGTGTAACTGCCAGTGAAAAACACTCCGATTCCAGGACCCGAATTCCATTGCCCGATACTAGTGTTCGTTGGGAGTCCCAGTTGCTAGACCCCAGCAATCAGTAAATTATTCCCTATACTGGGGAATAACCTATTAACCAATTTGTCTTGAACAATGAGTATCCAAAGGTTATTGCACCTGCTGAATGCATACATTACTTTAACATCATGAAGTATTTTCTGTTTATCTGAGCTGTTAACTAGAAAGTGACAATATGCCATATTTTTCATCAATTGCTGTTCATATATAATACATTGGTTTAGTATGTCATATAGACGCCTGATCAGAATCATAACATATTTTCATGTCTTTTCAGTTTCCAATCCCAGATCTAGCATGTCAGAATTTGACAGGTGGGTCTCCGGCTTCTCGCACACTAGTAAGTATTTTAATTTATCATGCTCTTTAACATGCATATTTTGCAGTTTACGTTTTGGTAGACATATGTTGCATTAGCAAACCTATCGGACCATCAGTTGCATTAGTGGGTTTGGATACCATCTTATACATAAAACCCGAAGGCCACTTCCGCCCAAAATCCGCTCAACTTCCGTGATGGCCTCCGTCCTGTGTCAAACACCGGAACCGGAAGCACCAGACCCACAGAGCCCCAGCCACCGGCCTTGCACAGAGCCCCGTCTGCGCCCACCCACATCCGGCCCACAGCCCTGCAGCTCACCGCCCACTCTCCATCAGGGACCGCCATGCCCCCACTGGGTCCGCACACAGCCTGATGTGCGCCCATCAACATGAGGGAACCGGCCCGGACCGGCCCACACTCCGGTGTGCGGCCTCCGCCGGCAACGCTCCCCCGCCACCTCGCGGGGCCACACAACCTCTGGGGGTACCCGCGCGCCTGGAGAGGAGGGAGGGTGGGACTTTCTGTCCTGCAGCTCTGCCCGCCCCCTCCTCTCCTCCTACACCCGACGCGCGGCGCGGTGAGTCTGCCCTCCAGCCTCCGCCTCAGCCTGTGCCCGCCGGCTCCGCTGCAGCCTGTGCCCCCTCCAGCCTGTGCCCCCTCCAGCCTGTGCCCCCTCCAGCATATGCCCCCTCCAGCCTGTGCCTCCTCCAGCCTGTGCCTCCTCCAGCCTGTGCCCCCTCCAGCCTGTGCCCTGTGCCCCCTCCAGCCTGTGCCCCCTCCAGCCTGTGCCCCCTCCAGCCTGTGCCCCCTCCAGCCTGTGCCCCCTCCAGCCTGTGCCTCCTCCAGCCTGTGCCTCCTCCAGCCTGTGCCCTGTGCCCCCTCCAGCCTGTGCCCCCTCCAGCCTGTGCCCCCTCCAGCCTGTGCCCCCTCCAGCCTGTGCCTCCTCCAGCCTGTGCCTCCTCCAGCCTGTGCCCCCTCCAGCCTGTGCCCTGTGCCCCCTCCAGCCTGTGTCCTGTGCCCCCTCCAGCCTGTGCCCCCTCCAGCCTGTGTCCTGTGCCCCCTCCAGCCTGTGCCCCCTCCCAGCCTGTGCCCCCTCCAGCCTGTGCCCCCTCCAGCCTGTGCCCCCTCCAGCCTGTGCCCTGTGCCCCCTCCAGCCTGTGCCCCTTCCAGCCTGTGCCCCCTCCAGCCTGTGCCCCCTCCAGCCTGTGCCCCTCCAGCCTGTGCCTCCTCCAGCCTGTGCCCCCTCCAGCCTGTGCCCCCTCCAGCCTGTGTCCTGTGCCCCCTCCAGCCTGTGCCCCCTCCAGCCTGTGTCCTGTGCCCCCTCCAGCCTGTGCCCCCTCCAGCCTGTGCCCCCTCCAGCCTGTGCCCCCTTCAGCCTGTGCCCCCTCCAGCCTGTCCTCCCTTTAGCCTCTGCCCCCTCCAGCCTCTGCCCCCTCCAGCCTGTGCCCTGTGCCCCCTCCAGCCTGTGCCCCCTCCTGCCTGTGCCCCCTCCTGCCTGTGCCCCCTCCTGCCTGTGCCCCCTCCAGCCTGTGCCCCTTCCAGCCTGTGCCCCCTCCAGCCTGTGCCCCTTCCAGCCTGTGCCCCCTCCAGCCTGTGCCCCTTCCAGCCTGTGCCCCTTCCAGCCTGTGCCCCTTCCAGCCTGTGCCCCCTCCAGCCTGTGCCCCCTCCAGCCTGTGCCCCCTCCAGCCTGTGCCCCCTCCAGCCTGTCCTCCCTTTAGCCTCTGCCCCCTCCAGCCTGTGCCCTGTGCCCCCTCCAGCCTCTGCCCCCTCCAGCCGTCCCCTGCCCCCTCCAGCCGTCCCCTGCCCCCTCCAGCTGTCCCCTGCCCCCTCCAGCCTGTGCCCCCTCCAGCATGTGCCCCCTCATGCCTGTGCCCCCTCCTGCCTGTGCCCCCGCCTGCCTGTGCCCCCTCCAGCCTGTGCCCCCTCCAGCCTGTGCCCCTTCCAGCCTGTGCCCCCTCCAGCCTGTGCCCCTTCCAGCCTGTGCCCCCTCCAGCCTGTGCCCCCTCCAGCCTGTGCCCCCTCCAGCCTGTGCCCCCTCCAGCCTCCAGCTGGTCCTCTGCCCCCTCCTCAGCCGTCCTCTGCCCCCTCCACCCTCCAGCCGTCCTCTGCCCCCTCCACCCTCCAGCCGTCCTCTGCCCCCTCCACCTCCCTGCCTGCCTCCTCTGCCCCCTCCAGCCGTCCTCTGCCCCCTCCAGCCTCCTCTGCCCCCTCCAGCCGTCCTCTGCCCCCTCCAGCCGTCCTCTGCCCTCTCCAGCCGTCCTCTGCCCCCTCCAGCCGTCCTCTGCCCCCTCCAGCCGTCCTCTGCCCTCTCAGCCGTCCTCTGCCCCTCCACGTCCTCTGCCCTCCAGCCGTCCCTGCCCCCTCCAGCCGTCTCTGCCCCTCAGCCGTCCCTGCCCCCTCCAGCCGTCCCTGCCCTCTCCAGTCGTCCGGGGTGGCCACATGTTGACTCAGGATCCAGGCGCCGGAGAAGACGCAGGGTCGGTGGTAAGTATAGCGGTGTGTGTGTGTGTGTGCTTGTGTTGTGCGTGTGATGTGTGTGGTTGTACTTGCCACTCTGCCCACGCCCCTGCGCTGACCACTCTGCCCACGCCGCTGCGCTGACCACTCTGCCCACGCCGCTGCGCTGACCACTCTGCCCACGCCGCTGCGCTGACCACTCTGCCACGCCGCTGCACTGACCACACTGCCACGCCGCTGCGCTGACCACTCTGCCTACGCCGCTGCGCTCACCACTACTGCCACCCGCTGCGCTGACCAACTCACCGCACTCACTGCTAACCACTGAGCCACCGCACCATGACCTAGCCACGCGAGTGCTAGCCATTGAGCCACCATATACTCTGCTACCCACAGAGCCGCCTGTATACACACAATTAATTTCACCGCACTACCCTAACTATTCGTAAATAAACTATATATGGATTCTAGACTACCCGATTCTTTAGAATCGGGCTGCCATCTAGTAATAAATAATTGATTAGTTGATTAAGAACTATACATGGTGTGCATTGTTGGTTTTATTAAAGTAGAGTCAAATGCAACTACCTTCCATAGTTGACATACAGTACAAATCAAATGTTTGGACATACCTGTTCATGTGTAACATGGTACGGGATTATCGGCTTTCTTCATTTCTTACACCACGCAATATTGAATGAAAATGGGTGTCCTGGCTAGGTGTGTGTATTTTTGTGGTGCTTTTTACCTGAGCAATATACCTTCACAGACTAATGGCCACTTTACACGTCCTGATATCGGCGTCCAACTCCGATAAAAAGTCACGTGGTTCGTGCGTTGGCCCCGATATCTTTCGTGCGTTGTATGGTGTAAATGTCCAATACGATGCAAGAACGATGCCAAAACGATATCGGGGAAGAAATGGGCATGCTCTCCAACGGCCCGATATTGGATGGACGATGTGGCCGGATTGTGCTGTGTGACAGCCCAACAACAATTTGGAGTAAAACTTCCCCTATTCTTTCTCATGTTAAATGGTCATTCCTGGGTCGCCCGTACAAGGGGGCGTACACATCGCAGTTGCGTTGCCTGCCGATATCGCGCTGTGTAACATCTCCTATGCGATCTTGGAATTCTGCCCAAAAAATGCGTGCTCCCGCGTCGTTGTATCCAACATCGGACTGATGTTGGGACGTGTAAAGTGGCCATAACAGCTGATATGAGATATGGTAGGCCGGGACCAGATAGTTCACAGAGAATTAAGAGAGACCAAAGTCTGAAAATATAATTTTTACTTAATTTAGCTGTGCAACAACTATGACAGATAGTGGGCACGGTTCTTCTTTTATGCTTCTCAAGTAGATCATGCTTCTCATGACACACCTAAAACTCAGCAACCTGCCAACTTTCAGATCTTAGGGTACCTTTACACGTTGCAACATTGCATGCAATTTCACTTGCAACTTACTGGTTGCAGTGAAATCATGGACACATTGTTCCATTTTGTTGCCGTGTACAAATGGAACAATGTGTCCATGATTTCACTGCAATCAATAAGTTGACAGTGAAATTGCATGCAATGTTGCGACGTGTAAAGGTACCCTTAGATCCACTACCAACGAACACTGAGTCTATGGCTATGTGCGCACACTGCAAATTTGGAGCAAAACAATCCTGAACCAAATCTGCATCTTCTTACAGAAAAAAACACCAAAAACATGTTGTGTTTTGGTGCAGATTTGTGCCATGCACTTTCCATAATAAAGTCAATGGTAGGAAGGGCGAAAAGTGGAGGCAACTCTGCATCAAGCATTGACATGCTGCAGATTTTTCTGTGCCAAATCTGCATAAAAAAAAGCAACACGTGCACAACACTAGTCTTTGCTGACTGTTGAGGGGGGACCGGGCGAATACACTGTATTCTTAACCTGTGTCCGCCTCCTGCTCTTTTGATGCATGGAAAGGAGACCGAGCGCTTGAGCAGTTAGGATCCTTTGGTCTGGTCTTCCAGATTATGTGCTTCACTGTGGATGATTCAGCTCAATGAATTCCTTAGCAAGATGTGCATTCGCAATGGGAATTACGGACTTCCACCCTATACGTTCTATAGGCAAGATGTCAGGCATTCGCATTCCACTGCGGCATGATCCAGATACATCCGCACTAATCTACTATGCTACATTAAAATGTTTATACCAGATTACAGGTACGGTACTTGGTGACATCATTAATCAGTATCATGTATGAGAGCTCATGGGGGGTGGATTACTGTGTGAAGAGTTTAAATATCTAGACTGCATTTGGGTTCGGCCCTAGATGCCAGCAATAATGCGTGATATTTCTCTAAAAACTTTTGCTTCCCTGATGAGTCCTGTTAGACAAAATACGTACGGAGGTCAGGAGACATCGGGACACAAAACAGACCAAGTGCCGGGGTACTGTGAGGCGATGAATTCCCCCACCTCGACTTTGTGGCCTAACATTGTCCTTATTGAACTAACCGTCCAGAATTATGGGTGAAAAATTGTTCCTTTTTTCTTATAGTGAGGGTCTATATTGAAAAGTATTGCCACATATTCTTTTGTATTTGCATACTGAATTGACCCCCTCATTTGCATTATAATGTCGATTTATGTGTGTATATTCATAGCTGCAGTTTAAGAATTTATCATTAGGCACTTAATGTGACTCATTGATCCATTACGTTGTTACTATGTTATGTATTGGCATTTAAAGTGGAGCGGGTTGATTATGGACACAGCGGTTTTGGCAACGATCCTAAATTGAAGCACCAATGTAAGGTGGCTTTCCTTATTCTTGCACATTGTAGATGATTTAGAATAAAGGCAGCAAAACCACAAATGAACACATTTCAAAGCAAGGAGAAAAAAAGGTGGGAACCAAACCAGATTATGTGTTACATCTGAAATTCTTCAAAATATCCCTCTTTTATTCTGATAACAGCTTTACACACCCTTGGCATTCTCTCAAGCATTTTCACCAAGTAGTTACCTGGAATGGTTTCCAACAGTTTTTAAGGCATACTTCATGACTGAACACTTGATGACTGTTTTGCATTCACTGTCCTGTTCAGCTCATCCAAAGCCATCTGGGTTGAGGTCAGGTGATTATGGAGGCCATATCATCTGATGCAGCATCCCATCCCCTCTCCTTCCTGGTCACTTAACACTTACATAGCCTGGAGGTGTGTTTGGGTTAAATCCTTGTTCCAACAGGAATGATAGTCCCACTTAGTGAAAAGCAAATCGTATGGCTTATTTTTGCAAAATGAGGTGATAGTCATGCTGGGTAATTGTGCATTAAATCTGGAATAAATAGCAACAGTATCATGGGAAAATCACATCCACACAATCAAACCTTCCCTCCATGCATCATGGTGGATTGGTGGGCACCCCACATGTGGAAACCAGCTTCTCACATTTTCTACTTTTCGCATTGACATGACAAAATCTCAAATTTTGCCTCATCAGACTATGGTACAGATCTCCTTGATCAAATGTCCAGTCCTTGTGTTGGATGGCTCAGATCCATACATTCTGCTCATTTATGATCTCTAGTAGTGTGGGTTCTATGCAGTAATTCAACTATAAAGTACTATTTTCGCAGTCTCTTCTGGACACTTGATGTAGAGATGTGTCTCACACTTGGTATCCAGGTATCATTTATGAGGGTTGTTATATGAGGGAATGTCAAATTGCAATTCTGTGGCAGAAATAATTCTTGCTCTGCCTTTCCTGAAGCAGTCTTCATCAGGGCCAGTTTCATTACAGTGAATTATGGTCTTCATGGCTGCACATGAGGATATCTTCAAGGTTCAAGCAATTTTCAACACTTTCTGAAGTCTGGTGATTTTATCTTCTGACTAGGCAGACTTTTCATTAGAAAGTATTCCAGGTGACAACCTGAAGAAGTGGCTTGTGACAATGCCCGGGGTGTCTAAAACTGTAACTAGAGTGAAAGGGAGGTAGTTTGATAAACCTTAGGTTTATCAAATATTCTGGTGTATTTCGCGCATGTTTAGTTACTCTTTGTTTCTGTATGGCTAGGGTCACACTTGTGCCACTGAAGCACTAAAAGCTAGCGTTTTTCACAATTCCAAATTGTGAAAAACGCTAGCGTTAATGCTTCTATAGGCTCCCATGCAAAAAACACATGGTCAAAATGCAACACTTTTGACGCTATGCGTTTTTGCAAAAGCATCAAAAAACACGGTAAGCAGCTTTTTGGGGGCATTTGAAAAACACCTGCACTTTTTTAACATGGGAGTCTATGGGAAACGCATGCATTAACGCATGGTACATATATGTACCATGCGTTAACACATGCGTTAATGCTAGCGCTAAAAAGGGAAAAATGGTAAAAAATGGCAAGTGAAAAAACTGCCTTCTTTAACGCATCCTTGCAAAGGACGCTCCCTCCAAATGTGACCCTAGCCTATGTACCTATTTGTGGATTTGTTGCCTTCTGCCTGAATCTATAATATGCACATTCAAATAAAAACAAGAAAAGCCATTGCATGAACAGGTGTGTCCAAACATTTGACTAGTACTGTAGTATTTTCCAATTTCTTTCTCTTATGAATGGCTGCAACATATGCTGCTATATGTTAAACAGTGGAATAATTGACTGTCATAGTCAAAATAAAATATACTACATTGTATGATGTAGTAAATGTAAATAATTGTACAAAACATGGAGTACATGTACAAAATTATTCAGAACATGCACTGTAGCAAAGGAAGTTAAGAAGCTCAGTATCATTAAGGCTGGGGTCACATTTGGACAGGTAATTGCGGTTACCGCATCCAGATCCGGATGCAGTAACTGCAATTGTCTTCAGACACATTTTGTTTCAAAAATGTGTTCTGCAAACCGGAACGTGGTAACCGGATTGCTCCGGATGTGTAATCCGGAGCAATCCAGTTACCGTATGCTTTGTTCATCCCACAAAGGGTTAATGTTAATAATAGCTGTGGGCAACATGTCTCTAGGGGGTGCCCACCCTCCCTAGAGATATGCTGTCCACTCAAGTGGGCATGAGAGGGGTTAATTTTGTCAGTATAGTATTACCGGCTATTGTCGGCTTTGTCAATTTTAGGAATGAATGCGGCGGCTCCACACTGGAGAGGAGATACTGTACGTAATGTACATTACTGCATTCAGTCACCCCCTAGAGACATGTTGCCCACAGCTATTATTAACATTTAACCCTTTGTTCATCCCTGCGGCAGCAGGGATGAACAAAGCATACGGCTACCGCAGGCATTCCCATACGCCTTGCGGCAGCCGCATGGGCTCCCGTGGGAGTCCATTAAAACAATCCCCGCTGCGGTTTCCTAACCGCTGCAAAAACTGCAGCCTGCATGATTCTTACCGCAGGCTGCAGATCCGCAAGCGGTAACCGGATTGCATATAGTGCAATCCGGTTACTATAATGGGCTCCTATGGGGGGCGGTTCCTGATCTGGTTTTTAGCTTTTTAACAGGTCAAAACCGGATCAGGATCTGACAAGTTTACCGCATACGTGACCCTAGCCTAAAAATCACTTGTAACCCAGACAGTTAGCAATACAGAACAGGTAGATAGCAATATATAGATTACAAGTAGAGTGCAGAACTGGACAAGTAGCACAGATAGAGGGCAGTACATCACATATAGGACAGGTAAATAGCAACTCATCACTTATAGTACTGGAAATAATTAGTACTAATTCATAGACATTGAAAATATGGAGATGGCAGAACATATGAAGTAGAACAGGTAGAGGGCAGCTCAGCACATATAGTACCAGAGGTAATTAGTACAATATACAATGAGTGCAGGTTGTAAGCAGAATCAGGAAGCAGGAAAGGTTGAGAGCAAAACAGTACTTAAGGTACATGTGGGAATCTATTATATAATTGCCGTAACTGACTTCCGTCGGAGCGGCGCAACTTCCGGTGGCTTGGTTAGCGAGTCCAAGCTGCTTCTCCTGGACTCTGTCCGTGGCCGCTACGCGGCCACGGCGACTCCCGAAGCAATGCCCGCAACGCGGGCATTGCGAGTCGTTGCAGCCTCGCGAAGCAATGCCCACCCAACGCTAACCAAGCCACAGAAGCGCATACGACTGTAGTGTACACCGCTATAGTATACTACAGTCCCATGCCCATGCGCCAACGACTCGCAATGTTCGCTGGCGCTTAAGGGCCGACACGCGTATGCCCATGGGACTGTAGTATACCATCGCGCTGTACACCGCCGCCGAAGTCCCACTACCCTCTGCCACAAGCCCCTGCCCTAACCCACTACCCCGCAGCACCCACTACCCTCTGCCGCACCTAACCCCTAAGCCACTACCCCGCCGCCGAAGCCCCTACCCCCTGCCGCCCTAACCCACTACCCCGCCACAGCCACTACCCTCTGCCGCACCTAAGCCACTACCCCCGCCGCCGAAGCCCCTACCCCCTGCCGCCCTAAGCCACTACCCCGCCACAGCCACTACCCTCTGCCGCAAGCCCCTACCCCCTGCCGCCCTAACCCTCTACCCCGCCGCAGCCCCTACCCCCTGCCGCCCTAACCCCTAACCCACTACCCCCGCCGCCGAAGCCCCTACCCCCTGCCGCCCTAACCCACTACCCCGCCGCAGCCACTACCCTCTGCCGCAAGCCCCTACCCCCTGCCGCCCTAACCCACTACCCCGCCACACCCACTACACTCTGCCGCACCTAACCCCTAAGCCACTACCCCGCCGCAGCCACTACCCTCTGCCGCAAGCCCCTACACCCTGCCGCCCTAACCCACTACCCCGCCGCACCCACTACCCTCTGCCGCACCTAACCCCTAAGCCACTACCCCGCCGCCTACCCAGCCGCCGAAGCCCCTACCCCCTGCCGCCTTAAGCCACTACCCCGCTGCACCCACTTCCCTCTGCCGCAAGCCCCTACCCCCTGCTGCACTAACCCACTACCCCGCCGCACCCACTACCCTCTGCCGCACCTAACCCCTAAGCCACTACCCCGCCGCCGAAGCCCCTACCCCCTGCCGCCCTAAGCTACTACCCCCGCCGCAGCCACTACCCTCTGCCGCAAGCCCCTACCCCCTGCCGTCCTAACCCACTACCCCGCCGCAGCCACTACCCTCTGCCGCAAGCCCCTACCCCCTGCCGCCCTAAGCCACTACCCCGCCGCAGCCACTACCCTCTGCCACAAGCCCCTACCCCCTAAGCCGCACCTAAACCCTTACCCCCCCTGCCCCCTAAGCCCCGCCGCACCTAAGCCCCTATCCCCTAAGCCCCGCCGCCTCCTAAGCTCCCGCCGCTAACACCTAAGGCCCTACACCCGAAGCCCCCGCCGTCCCCTAACCTAACGCCCCCGTCGATCACTTACATGCCTTCTTAGTCATCTGATCGTCCGTCCGATCCATAATCCCTTCGTCCGGCCAGGCGTCCTCTTCCTCCGGCCCCGCCGCTCTTCTCTCTTCTTTCCGCCATCTCCGGCTCTTCGTCCGGCCCCCGGGGTCTTCTGTCTTCTTTCCGCCAACTTCCATCTCCGACGTCCTCTTCACTTCTCATTAAGATACAATGGACGCAAAATCCGCCATTCTATCTCTATGAGATGTGAGCTGCTCTTCTGATTGGTCGCTCTCTAATGCCCTCAGCCAATCAGAAGAGCACCTCAGATCCCATTGAAATACATTAGCGGTGTGTCGCCGATTTTATGGCCGTCCACCTGGTTCTATTTGTCGGCCCTAAAATCGCGGACACACCGCTAATGCATGTCTATGGGCAGTCCGCCCGATTTCGGATTGGACGCAGACCAATCAGAATTCAAGCTCACTGCCCATAGACATGCATTAGCGGTGTGTCCGCGATTTTAGGGCCGACAAATAGAACCAGGTCGGCGGCCATAAAATCGCCGACACACCGCTAATGTATTTCAATGCGAACAAATTAATTTAATAATAAAAAAAAATAATTAAAAAATAATTAAAAAATAATAAAAAAATAAAATAAACGGACCTGAAAGAGAACTGGGTCTCAGCTAAATAATAAATTTAATAATAAAAAAATAATTAAAAAATAATTAAAAATTAATAAAAAAATAAATTAAAAATAATAAATAATTCAATAAAAATAATAATAAAAAAATTAAATATATGCTAATTATATCAGCCTTTTCAGCGGACCTGAAAGAGAACTGGGTCTCAGCCTAAATAATAAATTTAATAATAAGAAAAATAATTAAAAAATAATTAAAAAATAATAAAAAAATAAATTAAAAATAATAAATAATTCAATAAAAATAATAATAAAAAAAATAAATATATGCTAATTATATCAGCCCTTTCAGCGGACCTGAAAGAGAACTGGGTCTCAGCCTAAATAATAAATTTAATAATAAAAAAAATAATTAAAAAATAATAAAAAAATAAATTAAAAATAATAAATAATTCAATAAAAATAATAATAAAAAAAATACATATATGCTAATTATATCAGCCCTTTCAGTGGACCTGAAAGAGAACTGGGTCTCAGCCTAAATAATAAATTTAATAATAAAAAAAATAATTAAAAAATAATTAAAAAATAATAAAAAAATAAATTAAAAATAATAAATAATTCAATAAAAATAATAATAAAAAAATTAAATATATGCTAATTATATCAGCCCTTTCAGCGGACCTGAAAGAGAACTGGGTCTCAGCCTAAATAATAAATTTAATAATAAAAAAAATAATTAAAAAATAATTAAAAAATAATAAAAAAATAAATTAAAAATAATAAATAATTCAATAAAAATAATAATAAAAAAATTAAATATATGCTAATTATATCAGCCCTTTCAGCGGACCTGAAAGATAACTGGGTCTCAGCCTAAATAATAAATTTAATAATATAAAAAATAATTAAAAAATAATAAAAAAATAAATTAAAAATAATAAATAATTCAATAAAAATAATAATAAAAAAAAAATAAATATATGCTAATTATATCAGCCCTTTCAGCGGACCTGAAAGAGAACTGGGTCTCAGCCTAAATAATAAATTTAATAATAAAAAAAATAATTAAAAAATAATTAAAAAATAATAAAAAAATAAATTAAAAATAATAAATAATTCAATAAAAATAATAATAAAAAAATTAAATATATGCTAATTATATCAGCCCTTTCAGAGGACCTGAAAGAGAACTGGGTCTCAGCCTAAATAATAAATTTAATAATAAAAAAAATAATTAAAAAATAATTAAAAAATAATAAAAAAATAAATTAAAAATAATAAATAATTCAATAAAAATAATAATAATAAAAATAAATATATGCTAATTATATCAGCCCTTTCAGCGGACCTGAAAGAGAACTGGGTCTCAGCCTAAATAATAAATTTAATAATAAAAAAAATAATTAAAAAATAATTAAAAAATAATAAAAAAATAAATTAAAAATAATAAATAATTCAATAAAAATAATAATAAAAAAAATACATATATGCTAATTATATCAGCCCTTTCAGCGGACCTGAAAGAGAACTGGGTCTCAGCCTAAATAATAAATTTAATAATAAAAAAAATAATTAAAAAATAATTAAAAAATAATAAAAAAATAAATTAAAAATCATAAATAATTCAATAAAAATAATAATAAAAAAATTAAATATATGCTAATTATATCAGCCCTTTCAGCGGACCTGAAAGAGAACTGGGTCTCTGCCTCAGCTCACTTTAAATAAATAATAAATTTAATTAAAAAAATAATAATTAAAAAATAATTAAAAAATAATAAAAAAATAAAATAAAAAATAATAAATAATTAAATAAAAATAATAATTAAAAAATTAAATATATGCTAATAATATCAGCCCTTTCAGCGGACCTGAAGGAGAACTGGGTCTCAGCCTCAGGCTCACTTTAAATAAATAATAAATGTAATAATAAAAAAAAAATTAAAAAATAATTAAAAAATAATACAAAAAATAAATAAAAAATAATAAATAATTACATAAAAAATAATAATAAAAAAAATAAATAAATGCTATTAATTGTATTATTAATTTTATTAATGCTATTAATAATGCTATTACTGCTAATAATAATGCTATTAATGCTAATAATTATGCTATTAATGCTAATATTTATGTTATTAATGCTAATAATTATGGTATTAATGGTAATAATAATGCTATTAATGCAAATAATATTGCTATTAATTCTATTATTAATGCTATTAATGCTAATTATTATGCTATTAATGCTAATAATTAGGCTACTAATGGTAATAAGAATGCTATTAATGCTATTATTAATGCTATTAATATTAATAATTATGCTATTCATGCTAATAATTATGCTATTAATGGTAATAATAATGCTATTAATGCAAATAATATTGCTATTAATGCTAATATTTATGCTATTAATGCTAATAATTATGCTATTAATGCTAATATTTATACTATTAATGCTAATAATTATGCTATTAATGCTAATATTTATGCTATTAATGCTAATAATTATGCTATTAATGGTAATCATAATGGTATTAATGCAAATAATATTGCTATTAATGCTATTAATGCTAATAATTATGCTATTAATGTTAATTATGCTATTAATGCTAATAATTATGCTATTAATGGTAATAATAATGCTATTAATGCTAATAATATTGCTATTAATGCTATTATTAATGCTATTAATGTTAATAATTATGCTATTAATGCAAATATTTATGCTATTAATGCTAATAATTGTGCTATTAATGCTAATATTAATACTATTAATGCTAATAATTATGCTATTAATGATAATATTTATGCTATTAATGCTAATAATTATGCTATTAATGGTAATCATAATGGTATTAATGCAAATAATATTGCTATTAATGCTATTAATGCTAATAATTATGCTATTAATGTTAATAATTATGCTATTCATGCTAATAATTATGCTATTAATGGTAATAATAATGCTATTAATGCAAATAATATTGCTATTAATGCTAATATTTATGCTATTAATGCTAATAATTATGCTATTAATGCTAATATTTATACTATTAATGCTAATAATTATGCTATTAATGCTAATATTTATGCTATTAATGCTAATAATTATGCTATTTATGGTAATCATAATGGTATTAATGCAAATAATATTGCTATTAATGCTAATAATTATGCTATTAATGTTAATAATTATGCTATTAATGCTAATAATTATGCTATTAATGGTAATAATAATGCTATTAATGCAAATAATATTGATATTAATGCTAATATTTATGCTATTAATGCTAATAATTATGCTATTAATGGTAATCATAATGGTATTAATGCAAATAATATTGCTATTAATGCTATTAATGCTAATAATTATGCTATTAATGTTAATAATTATGCTATTCATGCTAATAATTATGCTATTAATGGTAATAATAATGCTATTAATGCAAATAATATTGCTATTAATGCTATTATTAATGCTATTAATGTTAACAATTATGCTATTATTGCTAATATTTATGCTATTAATGCTAATAATTATGCTATTAATGCTAATATTTATGCTATTAATGCTAATAATTATGCTATTAATGCTAATATTTATGCTATTAATGCAAATAATTATGCTATTAATGGTAATCATAATGGTATTAATGCAAATAATATTGCTATTAATGCTAATAATTATGCTATTAATGTTAATAATTATGCTATTAATGCTAATAATTATGCTATTAATGGTAATAATAATGCTATTAATGCAAATAATATTGCCACGTTCTAGAATCCCGATGCATTTGCATCGGGCTCACAGCTAGTTAAAAATAGTCCTCATCCATTTTTTTTCTATATTTAGAGAGATCTGAATGATTAATTGAGATTGATTTAATCAGATTTTACTTTATTGCAGATTCAAAAAACAGTGAGTCAGAAACAAGCTGGAAAGTTGTTGAAGAAGTGCCTGAAACAAAGGGTAATACTAATATTAGTACTTATATTAGCATTACAATGATAGTAACATTATCTGAGCAAGCAAAATTAAAAAATTTGTCTTCTTTCCCCATTTTCAGTTTCAGTTCAAGTTAAACCAGAGGTTAAGGTCGATGTGAACCCAGACCCATGGAGAGGATTTTCAGAACCAGGTTTGCTTAATTTCGAAATATTAACTTAAAGAGAATGTGTCATCAGGACCAAGTGTGATAAACTGAAAGTACGAGCATAAAGGCGCTGTTCTGCTGATTTAATTGTTACTTCCACTGTAGAAATCCCCAGCCTTGTAAAAGAGGACCTGTCACCCCCCCCCCCCCTGGTGTATTGCAATCTAAATGCAGCACTGAATACAGCATGTCTGCTGCATTCAGGGAAGGGGTTCCCCATGTTTCTGTGCTGTGTACCCCAAGATATAGCCTTAGGCAAACTCACTGTTAAAAGTCAGGAGAACATTCCCTAGTGCAGGAGTCGGCTTGATTCACGAGGGCCATTCCCTCCCCCTCTGCCTCTGTAGGCCGCCTCCTGCTATGCTGTTTATGCTTTGTTCAGACAGCAGGACAGGAATCTGGAGCTGACATCAGGACAAATGATTTGCATGCTGTTTGCGGCAGGATGAGTGACAGAGGGGAGGAGGGCAGAGCTAGTACAGCAATAGCAGCACAGAGAGGCAGAGGGGGAGGGAATGGCCCCCGTCAATCAAGATAACTACTGCACCAGGGTATGCCCTCATGGCTTCTGACAGTGAGTTTTACTAAGGCTATATCTCGGGGTACACAGCACACAGACATATGAGGGACCCCTTCCCTGAATGCAGTAGACATGCTGCATTCAGTGCTGCATTTAGATTGCCATGCAGCAGGGAGGTGACAGGTCTTCTTTAATCATTAATCACCATTAGGAGTTTTGGTGCAATGAGCTGTTTGTGTATTGAGGCAGGAATTTAGGGCAGGACTGTTGTACGGTCTACATCTATACTTCGCCCCCTCAGCTGCCTCTGGTGTAAGTATCTTTATGCTGTCCAATAATAGTAATAATATTAATAATAATAAATAAATATTTATATAGTGCCAACATATTCCGCAGCGCTTTACAATACAGTGGTATACAAACGGTCATAGGTAACAATGAAAAATATACAATACAGTAAGTAATTAAAGTACAGAATCAATAAAAAAAATCCAATACACTAACCAGAGAATCACTGTAAAAAGTACAATAAATAAAGCAGAGAAACAATATAAATAGTACAGTACAGTAATTAGATACAATGCGATAAGCATATAATCAATGTTAAAAGTACAATATAATAATTAAAGCAAAAATATGGGTGACTCTGCTCAAAAGAGCTTACAATCTACAACGAGATAGGAGTTAGGCAAAGTACAGGGGCTTATTGCAGTGATGGTCCAGACATCTTGAGGAAGTGGGGATAGAAATGAATGGTCACCAGACAATCTGTGTAGACCTTTTGTGTTTGGTTGAGTTAGAAGAAGAGTTATGACCAGAGAGATAGTGAATGGGCTATATACAGTACAAAGGAATTCTATTAGGGAGCATGATAGGCCGCCTTAAAAAGATGTGTTTTTACGGAGCGTCTAATGCTATGCAAGTTGTGGATAGTCCTGATTTCTTGAGGTAGAGCATTCCAGAGAATTTACATTAAAATTACAGATTGTTGGCTTAGCGCTAACTCTTTGGAAATGGCTTTAAGAAACATGTACTAGGGATACGTGATTGACCCTTCTGCGGTATGTTTACTCACACAAATTTAATGTTGACACTTCATTATGAAGTAATAAAAACTTCTATGTACATTTTAAAAACAAAAAAAAAATCAAACATAGTTGGGAAACCGGCCTCTTATGTGGGTGCATCGTGGCAACCCTATTATACACAGAGGGGGTTTCTTTATGAGTTATCCTAAAAGTTAAAAAATTTAAAAATTGTGGTAAAAGGCTTAGTAAAATTACAAAGTATGCAGTTGCCTTAAGGAACCATTAACTCTTAGGTGTTTCCAGGCTATAGAGTATCTTTGTTGTATATACTCCCGGGTGTGATGGATAGCTGGTTTTTCTGCTGTATTTTCTGTTCCCCCGGAGCTGATAATCTGCCAGCTCTACTGGATGATATGCTTGATAGGATTCTTCAGAGACAACTATCTGAGTTGCGGTTCTTGGATTGGTGGAGTGGCATCCCTCAAGAGGGTTCTCAGGGAGGTCTGCCTGGTTCCCGCTGCTCCCCGGCTGTTTCGCAAGCTGTGGCTGTATCTCTCGCACGGCTGAGGAGGAGACGCCCACTCACTAAGCTTTTTACCACAATTTTTCAATTTTTTAACTTTTAGGATAAAAGAAACCCCCTCTGTGTATAATAGGGTCGCCACGATGCACCCACATAAGAGGCCGGTTTCCCATGTATGTTTGATTTTTATTTAGTTTTTAAAATGTACATAGAAGTTTTTATTACTTTATAATGAAGTGTCAACATTAAATTTGTGTGAATAAACCTCCCGCGGAAGGGTCAATCCCTAGTACGTGTTTCTTAAAGCTATTTCCAAAGAGTTAGCTCTAGGCCAACAATCTGTAAGTTTAACGTAATTTCTTTATAGGGTGACTATTTACGCGGTGTCACCTGGGCTTGTAGCAGCAACTCAGCAACCTAGCTAGCTCCGGTGATTACCACACATAATTGTAAGCATTCCAGAGAATTGGTGCAACCGGGAAAAATCTTGGAGCCGGGAGTGGGAGGATTGGATTAGTGCAGATATTAGTTGAAGGTCATTTGTAGAACGTAGAGAATGGGTGGGGTGATAGACAGAGATGAGGGAGGAGATGTAGGGAGGTGCTGCACTGTGAAGAGCTTTGAGGGTGAGAACAAGCAGTTTGAACTGGATCCTGTAGTGTATGGACAGCCAGTGCAACGGCTGGCACAGAGTGGAGGAATCTGGCCAGGTAGGCCAGGTAGGTGATCCTGGCTGCTGCATTAAGGATAGACTGGAGAGGGGAAAGTTTAGAGAGGGGGAGGCCGATTAATAAAGAATTCCAGTAGTCAAGGTGAGAATGGACTAGGGTTACGGTGAGGGTTTTTGTTGTTTCCATGGTGAGGGGCGGACTCTGGAAATGTTTTTCAGGTGCAAGCGACAAAAGCGGACAAGAGATTGTATATAGGAGGTGAGGGAGAGATCAGTGTCAAACATAACATCCAGACAGCGAGCCTGCTGATTAGGCATTATCGTGGTGCCACACACTGAGATATCAGATTTAGGGAGGTTAGTGGAGGGCAGGAGCAGAAGAAGTTCAGTTTTGGAAAGGTCTAAAGGTCTAAAATTACGTGCCGACGCTGTCCTTACCAGATCAATCTGGTTGCAAGCTTCAGTAAAATGGCGCCATAGCGGCACATGCACAGATTGAGATCTCAATGAAGAGCTGAGATACCAACAGGTACATGTGCTGCTACAGCACCATTTTCCTAAAGCCTGCAAGCAGATCAATCTGTGCAAGTGCCCCCCATGGCTGAGGACAGCTCCGGGATGCAATTTAAAACAGCATGAAGATACTTACGCCACAGACTGCTGAGGAGCCGTGTCAGAGATGAAGACCCTTCCCAGAGTCCCATTCTACAGTACTGCCCCTAAGCATGAACAGTTCATTGCCCCAAAACATCTAAAGGTGATTATAGAATAACCAGTCTGTAGATTTCTACATTAAAGGTACTTGTTAACAGCACCTTTGTTCCCATACCTTGAGTTTATCTTGCCTAGGGGTGTTCTAGTTTAGAAACATACTGTCTTACACCATGTAATGGAATTCTGATATACTTAAGAGAGGTCCTCTGTTTAGGATTTTTATCTCTGTGCAACAAAGGATAAGGGTTACATGGTTTGTCGCTAGCTCTTGAGGACCTGCTCTACATTGTGTGCTACACAGACAAACCATTGATTTTAATAGGAACTATGTAATGTTTCACAGGGTATTTCTAGGCTTTAGCAAAATTATATAAATATTACACAGACTGCAGACTGCTGAATCCTGACTGTATACAACATGCACACTCATAGAATTCCGCTCTGTTAGCTGCTCGAGCAGTCATCATATGACCACAAGTATATCATTTTAAAACTTGCGGTCACATGTTAGCTAGTAACTATTCCTGCTTCTTTCAATCAGAAAGGCTTGCAGCATGTAGCTACAAGTATGTAGATAGCATATTTGCGGCCACATGATGCATGCTGGAGCAGGCAACTGAGCGGATCTTGAGAGTGTGAATGCTGCATACTGTCAGGATTTGAAAAACTGCAGTCACATGAAGATGAATGCAGAAATTTTGTTGCACCCCACAAAACACTTTTATTTTTTCCTATAGCAGAGGGAAATTGAACAATTGATACTAGGATTCTGCCCCCTAATTGCTGTGATTCCAATTAGGAGGACACTTAGTGAACACCTTGAAAGAAATCCTTCCCTCTCTACTCCTCTTGCCTGTTCTTGACAATGTATTACATATTTGTCTTTAGAACAGAAAGGGGCAGTTGTGTGGAGGGGGATCTGCATGCATCTTGTTTTTCATTTTCTGTTTTTTTAGACTGTAATGGAAATTAAAAGGGTCTAAGAGTTAAATTTTCTCCTTGGGGAGAGGAGCAAGTTGGCTCAGGGAGACTTTAAACCAAACTTTGACTCTTAGGCTGGCTTCACACCACGGTGTGATCAGGTCCTGGGCTGTCCGGGTGACCCTGACAGCCCTGGACCTGATTATCACCCTGTGCAGCCCTATGGGGCTGGATGGAGATGGATGGCAGCTATCTGCTATCCGGTTTCCATCTCTCCGGGAGAATGCGGGTGTGTTCGGATTTTTCTCCCGGACACAAAAGCGTTGCTTGCAACCTTTTTGTGTCCGGGGAGAAAAATCTCCCCAAATTGGCTTCTCCCGGATCCTCCTGGATCCGGGGCAATCTGGCGCTCCCTAACATGGGAGGCTATGTGGCCGGATTGCCCCGATCCGGGAGGATTTGGGAACCGGACAGCGGGGGATGCACGCTGCTGTAATTTCAGGACTGCGGCTAGCTCCCTGCTAGCCGCGATCTTCAAAAATCAGCAGCTGCATCTCCAATTAGCGGGATCCGACTGCACACCGGACCGGAGGGCATATTTGCCCTCCGATTCTGTGTGCTGATCTGGTCCGGGGCTGTCAGGTTCATCCCTGACAGCCTCAGATCAGATTAAACCGTGGTGTGAAGCCAGCCTTACAGCCTTTGTCAGAGGCCTGTAACTCAGCCAACCAGTTCTCCTACTGTGTATTGATGAGGGCAAAAACTCTGAAACACATGTCAGCAAATGGAGCTACTGGTTTTGCTTGAACCCTAATGGTACCGTCACACACCGCAATCTCGGCTGGGAATCATAAAGGCAATATGTCGCCCAGGAGCAATCGACGTGAAATTGCCTCACGTTTGCGGCGTGTGATTTGGGAATGTCACGGCGATAAATCGCCCCTCAGCCGTCGCCTGATTCCTGAACAGGGCTCAGTAATCAGCCGCAATCCTTAAGGCAATATTTCCGTCTTGTGGCGTGTGACAGGGCAATAGTGATGGAAACAGCACTTTCTATGATTTCCTGTAGACGTGCCTCAAGCGTTCTGTAGTCCGCGCCCCTCCGCGATGATTGGTGTTGGGTACTGTGTTCCCATTGTCTGTCACTTAACAGTGCGCCACATTTGAGCATGTATTTGTGCCAAACTCCGATAGACAATGGAGTCATGTATTAGCCTTCCAGAGTAGGCTAACCAACTGTAACGCTGTTGCTGTTGCGTTGTCCAATGGCGTGTATGGGGCGCGGTGTAAACCCCTGTGGCACGCCTATCTCCTCACCACGCTGAACATGTACGCCCACATTGCCTTTGAGATTGCGGCGTGTGAAGCGGCGATGGAATGAGGCAAGATTGGTTCCGCTGTAGGTGAGGCGATTTCCGGAGCGAGACATTGCCTTACCTTCAGGGTGATATTGCGGCATGTAATGCCGCCATCGGCGATCTGAGGCGACAATGAAAAATGTGCACGTGCACGTTAGATCGCCTCATATCACCAGGCGAGATTGCGACGTGTGACGGTACCATCAGAGCTTATGCACACATCAGCGATTTTCTTGTATGGGAAAATCAATCCGAACTTCATAAGTGTTTTTGATCAGAGTTTGATCAAATTTTCATCACAGTAAATAATAGAAATACCAGTACTCACAAATAGCTAAGCAGTGTTTCAAGATTTTACCATTAGATGAGCAAATAAAACATCATCAATGATGAGCTTCAGCTCTACCTGAGTCTTTTTCAAACATAACGATTCCACAAGGGTAATACATACAGTTGTGGTCAAAAGTATTGACACCCCTGCAATTCTGTCAGATAATACTCAGTTTCTTCCTGAAAATGATTGCAATCACAAATTCTTTGGTATTATTATCTTCATTTAATTTGTCTTAAATGAAAAAACACAAAAGAGAATGAAGCGAAAAGCAAAACATTGATCATTTCACACAAAACTCCAAAAATGGGCCAGACAAAAGTATTGGCACCCTCAGCCTAATACTTGGTTGCACAACCTTTAGCCAAAATAACTGCGATCAACCGCTTCCGGTAACCATCAATGAGTTTCTTACAATGCTCTGCTGGACTTTTAGACCATTCTTCTTTGGCAAACTGCTCCAGATTCCTGATATTTGAAGGGTGCCTTCTCCAAACTGTTATTTTTAGATCTCTCCACAGGTTTTCTATGGGATTCAGGTCTGGACTCATTGCTGGCCACCATAGAAGTCTCCAGTGCTTTCTCTCAAACCATTTTCTAGTGCTATTTGAAGTGTGTTTTGGGTCATTGTCCTGCTGGAAGACCTATGACCTTGGAGGGAGATCTAGCTTTCTCACACTGGGCCCTACATTATGCTGCAAAATTTGTTGGTAGTCTTCAGACTTCATAATGCCATGCACACGGTCAAGCAGTCCAGTGCCAGAGGCAGCAAAGCAACCCCAAAACATCGGGGAACCTCCACCATGTTTCACTGTAGGGACCGTGTTCTTTTCTTTGAATGCCTCTTTTTTCTCCTGTAAACTCTATGTTGATGCCTTTGCCCAAAAAGCTCTACTTTTGTCTCATCTAACCAGAGAACATTCTTCCAACCTGGCTTTTTTAATGCTCGGGGTAGGAAGTGGGGTCTTCCTGGGTATCCTACCATACCTTTTCATTCAGACGCCGACGGATAGAACTGGTTGACACTGTTGTACCCTCGGACTACAGGCAGCTTGAACTTGTTTGGATGTTAGTTGAGGTTCCTTATCCACCATCCGCACAATCTTGTGTTGAAATCTCTCGTCAATTTTTCTTTTCCGTCCACATCTAGGGAGGTTACCCACAGTGCCGTGGGCTTTAAACTTCTTGATGACACTGCGCACGGTAGACACAGGAACATTCAGGTCTTTGGAGATAGACTTGTAGCCTTGAGATTGCTCATGCTTCCTCACAATTTGGTTTCTCAAGTCCTCAGACAGTTCTTTGGTCTTCTTTCTTTTCTCCATGCTCAATGTGGCACACACAAGGACACAGGACAGAGGTTGAGTCAACTTTAATCCATGTCAACTGGCTGCAAGTGTGATTTAGTTATTGCCAACATCTGTTAGGTGCCACAGGTAAGTTACAGGTGCTGTTAATTACACAAATTAGACAAGCATCACATGATTTTTCTAACAGTGCCAATACTTTTGTCCACCCCCTTTTTTATGTTTGTGGAATTAGATCAAATTTGGCTTTAGGGCAATTCTTTTTGTGTTTTTTTCATTGAAGACAAATTAAATGAAGATAATAATACCAAAGAATTTGTGATTGCAATCATTTTCAGGAAGAAACTGAGTATTATTTGACAGAATTGAAGGAGTGTCAATACTTTTGGCCACAACTGTACTTAGATAAAATTCTTTGTGGCTTTCAAACATAATGTCATATTTCATTAGCATATTAATGAGTAGGGATAATTGAGTGCCACATTTTTCATCAGAGTTTCATAAGAGTTTGATAAAAGTTTCATCAGTTTTTCTCCTATTTATCAGTCCATGAAAAACACACAGTACTCAAATGGCATCCGAGTTCTGTCTGATTTTTTAATGTATCTATAGAGTTTCATTGTTGAGTTTGACGTAACACACGATCAATATCAGACACAGCTCTGCAATTGTCCATAAAAAATCATGGACATGTAAGCAGCCCCACAGACCACCATAGACCACCATAGGTACAAGAACTATCTGTGAACAACATGAAAAGTGCTTGTGCTCTAAAACTGACATATCAATGAGTGCCAAGTCCCAAAGAAAAGGGTTGAGTTTGACTTTTAGAATTGCTACTGCCAATAGAAAACGCTAGAGTTACTGACCTCTTGCTTTCTAATGATATTTATATAGAGAAATCTGATGCATACCAGAACAAAAGTTTATTTTAGTATTTTAGTTAGAATAATAATTTTATATTACTGAAAAACTCCTTCACCTTCTTTTTTACTCTATATTGTAGTGTAGTTTCTAATTTGCAGCAGATTCTGAATTCCCTTTTGGTTTCCACAAAACCTATTTCATGGGTATTACAGATGTGGCCACCCAGAAATACATATATTCTAATTGACCTAGACGTCTTAGTGCTTTGCAGATTTCTCCAGCATGGGGTTGACATAAATAATGGCTGTCAGCTTGTGATTAATGTAGTCATCAATTCTACCTTTTCATGTGTATGCTAGGCTTCTCCATTTTACAGGAATTATGCTAGTCAGAGTTATTTTCTATTCATTTGTTAATGTTTGCTATTTTTCATTCCAAATATATCCCAACTTTGTTAGTGCTATCTGTAGACCACAAGTTTAATGGTGGGTTTACATGTCCCAAAGTCGGTCCGATATTGTATCCAACGCCGCGGGAGCGCGCTTTTTTCTGGGCAGAATTCCAAGATTGCCTAGGAGATGTTACACAGCGCGATATCGGCATACAACGTCTCTACGATGTCTACGCCCCTTGTACAGCCGACCCAGGAACGACCATTTAACATGGAGAGGATAGGGGACGTTGTACTGCACATCATTGTTGGGCGTTTACACAGCACGATCCGGCTCCAACCTCCATCCAATATCGGGCCGTTGGAGAGCACGCTCATTCGATCCCCGATATCGGTTTGACATCGTTCGTGCATCGTAATGGACATTTACACCATACAATACAAGAACGATATCGGGTCCACGTGACTTTTGGTCGGAGTAGGACGCCGATATCGGGACGTGTAAACACACCATCACACTTCATTTACAACTCTTTATAATATGCCTGTTCTGTGCAACCAAATGACCAATGTTCCCTGAGATCAAGGAAAATGCCACATATTGATTCCTTTGTTCTTGTTCAAACACTACACCAGTGATTCACAATGCAGAGCTATTCTTCTGAGTGTGTAGGTATAATTTCCTGTTTTTGGGTTATAGTAAATCTTACATGTTATTAAGTAACTTTTGGTTTCTTTGTATAGCGGGTCCAGTAAAGGAAGAAGTCAATGTAAGACTGCCAGTTGAAACAGTCGCACTTGGAGGCACAAGTAAGTCTGTGTATGCTATGAATTAAAATAGAACCTATCACCACATTTAGGCTATGTGCCAACAAGAGCAGATTTTTACAGCATATTTGTAAAAATGCACAGCAAATTCACACAGTATATAGGCCAATGTGACTTTGCCTGTGCTGTGCCCACGTCTGCGCATTTTGCGCATAATAGCTGCTTATTTTGATGGATCTTTTGATGCGTAAGTAGCATGTCAATTCTTTTAGGCTAAGGTCACATTTGGAGGGTGCATTTTTTGCAAGGATCCGTTAACAGATTCATTTTTTAATTTGCTATTTTTGTTCCCTTTTTAGCGCTATATGTATCAAGCGTTAAAGCATGCGTTTCCCATAGGGTCCCATGTTAAAAAAAAGCATGCGTTTTTGCAAATGCGACAAAAAATGCTGCTTACCATGTTTTTTGTTGCTGATGGAAAAACGCATAGCGTCAAAAGTGTTGCCTTTTGACCATGCGTTTTTTGCATGGGAGCCTATGGAAGCGTTAACGCTAGCGTTTTTCACAATTTGGAATTGTGAAAAACGCTAGGTTTCGACGCTTCCAAAGCTCAAGTGTGGCCCTATTTTGCAAAAAAATCACTGAATAGGACATAAAGTTCAGAAAACAACCCACCAAAGATCAGCCATTTCAAATATTCATTGCACCAAGCAGGAGACTGCCAGCTCCGCTGAGAGGCAACACAAGTGTCTGAATACCGGTGCTTAATCTCCTCCAACCTAAGTGATGGGGGGCGGTTGTGGCACCTGGGACCAGCCATGCTAACAGGGAGGTGATTGGTGGTATATGTAGACACAAGGTTACCATTGGGCGTCAGTCACACTGGTATATATGATGCATAGTGTCAGACTGCAGGCTATTGGTCACGCCCATGCTATTAGATCAGGCGGGCTGCTCCGCACCATATACCTGCATCACAAATGACAGATGCCCCCCAGAGGGCTCAGCCACAAACTGCATGAGATAAAAAGGTGCAATAAACACTAAAGATGAAGATGTGAGGTGTTAGTGGATATTTTGGCCAAAAAACGTAAGCTTGTAACCCACGCCAAGGGCCCTCACGCTTAGGAGTCCTAACCATATGTTTCCCAGCCATATGTTTGTTTATTTTGCAAAAATAAATACCATTAAATACCTGCTGTAATCAATAAAGAGCCGGTGTCTGGCATCACCGAGCGGCGTTGTGAGATTGGGAGCGTGAACCCGGAAGTTTACCGGGTCACGTGTCCTGCCGCGTCATTAAGCTCCGCCTGGGCATAAGATGTATTACAATGTGTTCCAAGCATAATATGCGCATGCACTTGGAATGCTAAGCTCGGAGCCTCTGATGTCTTTAGGGTAGGTATGTAAAGGTGGCACAGTGTCCTTTCCAGCCACGCCTCTCTGACGAAGCTGCTTAGTGGCGATACATGTCAGAGCAGCCCCCTCTTTCTCCAGTCCCACTGACCAGCCTCCATAGGTCTCTATAGGTAACTTTGTGCTTCAGATTTACCCCACCTTGCATCTGGTGGCACCAGCACCTTACAGGTTTACAAAGACAACTAACTCATAGTTGTCTGCACCCCACAGGTTCTTATTGCTAACCTGGGGATTTTTCGTACAACCTTGTCTCTGTCTCTGGAGGCACCTGCACCTTACAGGATAACAGGGACATATAGCCTATGACGGCATCTTGTACCCTATAACCTATTACCTGTGCCCACACAATATTATATCTCTGTGTTCCGTGATAGCAGTTTGGGTAACTTTTGGTCTAATATTAAATGGTTTAAAGGGTCTGTGGGCCTTTTGACAAGGCCATTTGGCCAGTCCCTGGTCTAGCAGCTGCACCTCATGCTGCTTTATATTTTATTGCATGCTTTCCACAGTATCCTTATGTTTGTTCCCATACATGCCTAGGGTATTGATTTGCATCCCACAGTGATAAATTGTTATTTGCTATGTCTGTGTGAGGAACTGGGGCCTTAGTTTAGTAACCACCTGTGGTTGTGGTCATTCTTATTTTAATTGATTTTAATCCTGTACATTGTGTTTACCTGTTTTTTCACTTTTGTAAATCTTTGTGGTGTGCTGCCTTTGTGCCAACTCTTTTTTCTCCTTGTTTGTGCCACCAGCATGTTTGACTGTGGGTATGGTGTTTCGAGGGTGATGTGCAGTGTTAGTGCTCGGACACACTGGCGTGAAACTTGGACGACTGCAATGCAAGTAAAAATCGCATTGCAGTTGGACCAATGTTAGTCAATGTTCGAGAAGATATTTCCGAGTGTCTGACTTTTTTTTTCGTCCGATTCACGGATGACGAGTCAGTCGCAACATGCTGCGACAGGATGCAAGTGTCGGACGAGACTCGCCAATGCAAGTCTATGGGTCCGACAAAAAAGACGTACCGCACTCGGACCGCACATGGACCATCCGAGTCAGTTGCGATTTTTAATTGGTACATTATCATTCTGTAGCTTAGACAACTGTAAAAAATGTTCCTGTAAATGATTATACAGTAAATAGCTGCTGAGGAAAAAAACTGATTACACTCGGACAGCACTCGCAAGCCACACTGATCAAAAATTGGATGACACTCATTCGACTCTTGGATCCATCAATCGGACCATTTTTGCACTCGCCAGTGTGTTTCCAGCCTTAGCATTAGAGTAGTTGTAAAACACTATATGTGGCAGAAAACTATTTATGTATGACAGACGTCCAACCATAGTGTCAAATGTGGCCTATACACCTATACATTTCCTCATAAATGTATCCCACAATAACAGTTGGGAATATTGCTAGGTGCATGTAAATACACTTTAATAAACACATCAAAATCACAAAAATAGATATGAATATACTGTATAGACAAAATAAATACAGGACAAACAAAGGGTAATCCAAAGAGTACAGAGGAACAGAAGGTGTATAAAACAATCATGGTAACACCTAGCATCTAGATCCCTAATAATCTGCACCATCAATTGGAATAGAAAAATAAACAAGCCTAAGAAAAAAAAATAATAAAGCCCGTTGTAAAAGGCCAGATTAACCCCTGCCTAAATTATACCTGGGGTTAAAGTGGCAAAGCCAGATTATACCCCAGGGTATAAATTGGCCTAGACCAGATCATACTCCTCCAGGCCAGAATATACCCAACATTAAAGTGGACCAGGCAGATGATACCCTGAGGTGTAAATTGGCCTAGGACAGATTATACTCCTCCAAAACAGAATATTCCCAAGGATTAAAGTGGACCAGGCACATGATACGCTGGGTATATTATGCCTAGGCCAAACTATATCCCGGTACATAAATTGTCCTAAATCACATAGCTTTCTCACTTTCCAGACAAAGTTGAACCCACAATAAAATGTTGAAAAATGAAGTAATTCTTGAGTGTATCACTCAATGGTACTCATGAGCATGAAAAAAAATGTATCTACTATATACGGTAATATAGGTAAAAATAGAAACCCAGAGGATATTGTAATAATATGGTCTACTACTGAGTAAAATATGTCTCAAATCTATGAGACTGCTAAATATATATTACCGACATCACAACGGCTCATGAATGAGCCGACTCATTCATCAGCTACAGGATTTAACTCCCTTCTTACCGATCACTGCAGTGCCGGTAAGCAGGGAGTTAACTCTGCTGTGACAGCGGCTGGTATATGTGCCGCTCATACTGCAGCCGCGGTAACCCTTTTATTACCCAGCGTGCCACCGCCACCAGGTCTGCTGGAAGAGCCCGGTAAGGCGCCTGGAAATGGCGCTTATTATTAATGCGCCATTTTCAGGGGCGGCTGCGGGCTGCTATTCTTAGTGGGGGGGGCCCTATAACAATGGGCCCTCACCCCGCTGAGAATACCAGCCCTCAGCTACTTAGTTTTACCTTGGCTGGCATTGAAAATAGGGCGGAGCCCACGCATTTTTTTTGCCAGCCAAGGGGAAATTAAGCAGCTGAGGGTGGCAGCTCGCAGTTTGCCTGCTTTCATCGGGCTAGACTTAAAAATGCTGCGAAGCCCCACGCGTTTTTTTTTTAAATAATTATTTATTTTACACCCTGCAACGCCAGGTTGGTTGCCATACAATAATGTGTATGGCAACCAAGCAGGATCACTGTCCAGATTGAGAAAATCCAGTCTGATTACAACAACCAATCACAGAGGCTCCCACAGAGTGTGAGCTCCTGTGATTGGCTGTTAGTTTGACAGTGCAGTGAATATGTAATGACTCTAATGAGCTTATTAGGCGGCCCCGGAAGTAACAGCGGGAGCCTATTAAACTTGATTTAGCTATTCTAGCATGGTGCTACAAACTCGCACCGTGTGGTGTATGGGTGCGAGATTTTCTCGCCCCCATACACTTGCATTGCGCTCACGCGCATCAGAATCGCGTGCAGTCGCAGCATGCTGCGACTGCACTCGCTTCTGATGAGTAATGCGAGTTAAGTGCGTGGGACTCGCACCACTGTGCCCTGGCCAATTTCTTAACAGCAGTGCGAGTGACATGCGTTTTTCCCGGCGTAAGACTCGCGCGAGTCTCACGCCAGTGTGCCTCCTGCATTACTGCTATAATGTATTAAAAATAGGCTTACACTTTTTGTCAACATCTTATGGAATGTCTTTGTGTCACAAACATGACTGTAATGGATCTTTCTTATCCATTGTCAACAGATTGCAAAGTAGACCTGGTTTTTCCTCATTGATGGAAGTTGGAGTATTGGCAAGAGACGTTTCCGGATTCAAAAGCTTTTCCTTAGCCAGATGGCAGATGCCCTTGATGTAGGAATTTCTGGACCTCTTATGGGTATTGTCCAGTATGGGTAAGTTTACCGACAATGAGTATTCTACATATTGTGCAAGGTCAAGGAGATTGGTTTGAATGTACCTGAAAAGGACAGTTTCTTAAGTTTCCTTGCATCTTGTCAAATATGTGTTACATTTTCTTATGACAATTAACGTGTTTGTTTTCTTCTTTTCCTTTGTAAGCGATGACCCATACACAGAGTTCAGTCTTCGCTCATACTTTAATTCCAAAGATCTCAAAAATGCTATTGACAAAATTCCACAAAAAGGAGGATATTCCAATGTTGGTGAGTTTCTAAGCAAAGAAAAAAAATCACTATTATTTCATTATGTCATCGGTTCCAAAAGAGCGTTGATGCAAGCCAAAATAGTATGGTATTTTCAAACATTTTAGCAAAGTCAGCTATGTAATGAGCTTCTCAACCATATTAAGAGTGTAGCAAATATTGTTTGCACTGCTAGACAGACTTAAGTTATCATTGCATTTGAGCCACATATTTTGGTGTTGAAAAGAATCACATGATACAACTTTTGCCACTGTTAAAAAATGGCAAAAAAGTGGGCCATGTTCAGTGACAGTGGACATTGCCAACAGTTGGCCATAAAATAATGTGGCAAAACGTGGTAAATGTTACCCATGCTCATAGATTTTGTTTTATAACTGGAAATCAAATCCAACTTTGCTAATATAAGTGCTCCTTTTAATAATTTACACATTTTACTAGCCTAGCGTGCGGCACAACACAAGGGTGACGATGAGAATGGAGCAAAAGGAGGGCCCTAGCGATAGGGAGAAGGACGATCAAGAGTAGAAAATGAGCAGCACCACTAATGATAGAAGAGTATTAACGGGGTGCTCACCATGCCAACAAAAACAGTATGTAAGGGGAGAAAAGATATTGGCATATGCAGGGAGCACACCACAATATAATTGAATGTAAAAGAACAACAAAGTTTTATTAAACAACTGTGAGACATACAATATAAAATCACTTAAAATAAACATACAATAGACATGGGGCCCATCATTCCTCAAAACAGAATATGCGAGGAAAATAATTTATGATAACAGAGAGGAATTACCACAATCACCAGTACAGATAGCAAGTAATAGCTGGATTATACAATGCAGAATCTATCTTGTGCAAAGAATATTCACTTGGAGAAGGACGATAGGTCATCTCCTGACACTCACCTATGTCTGTACCCTGAGATCACTAATGTCCCTATACAGGTCCTTCCCTGCATCAGCATCACGTATCCTGCTGTCCCACCGCATCTACTTCCGGGACAACTCATTAATTTCCAGGAATAATCACTGCACTGGCTCCAATAGCCAATTGCAAACACTGTTACACAGAATAGGCATCTGTGATTGGCTGTTCAAGTAATCTGCAATCAGCCCATACATTCTAGTATGGTAGAATGTATGGGCTGGTTTTAGCTTACTCCAGCAACCAATCACAGACGCCTATTCTCTGTGACAGCATCTGTGATTGGCTGTTGGGTATAGTAGTGTAAAAATAAATAAATAATTAAAAAAAATGATGTAGTGTTCCATGGTATTTTTGATTCTCCACACCGATAAAGCGGACAGCTGTGGGCTGCCACAACCAGCTGCCTGGCTTTACCTTGGCTGACAATCAAAATACAGGGATGCACATTATTTTATTTTAATAATTAAAATAAATAATTAAATAAAATATGTGGGCTCCTGCCGTCATATGTTGATTGCCAGCTAAGGTAAAACCAGGCAGCTGGGGGCTGGGATTCCCAGGGTGGTAAGGCCCAAGTGCTCTGTGCTCCCCATGCTAATAACCGCAGTTACCCCTATAAATGGCACATTCATCGTATCGCCATTTCTAGATGCATTAACCCGGCTCTTCCAGTGGCCTGGTGGAGGGTGGCACAGTGGGTAATACTGGGGTTAATACTAGATTTGTATTGTCACCTGGTACTAAGCCTGAAATTCATGATGTCAGGCCAAATTAGACCCAGGCATCATGAATTTCTAGTAAACATTAAAAAAACACAACACAGAGAAAAACATTTTTAGTCCAAATAAAACACAAAACATATTTAGTGACTCCATCTTTATTAGAAAAAAAAACCTCCCTCCGACGTAATCCAGGTCTTCTAATCCAGCTCTGTTACATCTTTGCCAGCAGACAAACACATCTGCTAGCAGAGAGTGCAGGCACAGAATTAAAGCTGAGTGCCATGTGAAAGGTTGTCTGAGTTCACGTGAACTGGGATAATCCCAGCATAACCCAGCACCTGCAGCCCAGCCGTAAAGTGAGCACAAAAGTAGCTTATTTACAGTTTAGCTTTGGGTGCCGAGTGATGCTGGGATTTACATGAACTAACCTTTCACACTGCTTAGTACCAGCTGACAATAAAAAGCTGGCACTAGTTCCATTATCACCCAGCACACTGCCCCCCCACCAAGGTCGCTGGAAGAGCTCGGTAAAGCACCTGGAAATAGCAGTATGATGAATGCACCATTTCCAGGGGTGGCTTCAGGCTGTGGTTTTTAGCATGGGGGGCCAGAATGCTTGGGCCTTACTACGCTGAGAATCTCAGTCCCCAGATGCCTGGTTTTACCTTGGCTGGTTATCAAAATACGGCGTAAACCCACACATTTTTTGAAATTATTTATTTAAATAATTGAAATAAAATAATGGGCTTCCCTGTATTTATATTGTCAGCAAAGGTAAAGCCAGGCAATTGGGAGAGTCTGAGAATCAAAAATACCATGGAGCACTACATCAATTTTTTAAATTATTTATTTTTATACTATTATATGTGTGACTAACCCAACAGCCAATTCCAAATGCTGTCACAGAGAATGGGCAGCTGTGACTGGCTGCTGGAGTAAGGTGAAACCAACCCATACTTTTTACCATACTAGAATGTATCGGCTGATTGCAGATTACTTGAACAGCCAATCAGACGCCCAGCATCTGTGATTGGCTTTTCCACTCTCTGCAGTGAATATCCCGGAAGATAATGAGCAGTCTAGAAGTAGAAGGTGGAGAGAAAGCAGGACGCAGATTAGGGACGGTGGGACCCTGTAAGCAAAATGATAATGTTTATTAATCATGTGCGTTATCTTACAGCCCCTCCGACCCCAGACCTGAACTGTAATACAAATTTCCCAGGGAAATATGTGCTCGGGATCTGTGCACAAACACTAGGTTTTGGTACGGACCACAAACTTTAAAGTTCGGTTTTGCCCATTGCTAGTCGTCACCCTTAAGTACGTTAAATGTACATTTTTATTTATGACAATATTATTTTTATATATCACCCTATATTTTGTATTGAAATATCTAAGAAGCAGTGCAACGTCACTGTAAGGTATGTGCCAAGACGTTTGAGCATCATAAGCAAAACTAGGATCTAAGTCTTGACAGGAGAAAGCTATGATCTGGTCGGTATTTGTGCGTTTGCGTTTGTGTTTTACTGGTTTTGTGCGTTTCTTTTGATGCTGCGTTTCCGCGTATTTCCCCATGACTGCACAAACAGGAATAATACATGTCATATTGCTATCCGCACAAACGAGTATTTGACATCTTGACACTTGCAACCATGTTGCAAGGGTTCTGTAACACTTTGTTTGTGAAGCCAACGCAGGAAATTAGCATCATTACAAACAATGGTTTTTGCAGCGGAATCGCAGCAACGCAGCAAAACGCCTGTGGGCAATCCTAAAGGAAGGTCACTGTGACACCGTCTATTGTTATGGGGATCTGTGTATGTTGATACAGTGTAACGTCATGAATCCGTATCTAATGTAAGAAGTCTGTAAAAAGTTTCCTGAAATTATAGGAAGTATGAATTTGATAAAAACCCTAATGACCATTGTGAAAAGGCAAGTTTATCAAATGGGTTGTCCGTCTCAAATGATAATTCTGCAGTCACTCTGTGTGACTGCAGAATTATCAATCCCCCCAGCGCCCGCACTGTGCACTGAGATGATTTGCTCTTTCTAGACTGGGAATGGACCACAGGTATGCAGAATTCATGTTTCCGGCCAATGCCGCCGAAAGCCCTCGACTAGAAGGCACAGCCTCTTTTATTACAATCTATGGAGCAAGGCCACACCAATGGACGGCTTTGCCCCACTAGACGGCCGAGCCACTTGTATGAAGTGAGGCGCCACCCACTAGTCTGTTTTCCTGGGAACATGCATACCGCATAATTGTGGTCCATTCCCGACTTACAATACCGTGAATCCTCGCAAGCACAGTGCGTGCACTGAAGGATTTGATAATTCTGCAGTAACACAGAATGACTTCACAGTTATCATTTTAGACCGGACAACCCCTTTAATTTTTTTTAAATGAAAAATGTGATATGAAAAAACAAAGCCAAATTTGATTTAAAAATAACAAAGACCTGATTATAACAGTAGGGCATTTTCTAGTTATAGCTTTCCTTAAGTGAAGTATAGTATACTGCTGTGCAGGAGCGGACAGAGACAGAAGAGGGTCCTGTGCAACAACAGTATTTGAGCACTTTGGAGTCCAACAGCTTATCATAATGAATAATTTCACTGCTTTGTAGATGAAAGTGGCCCTATCCTATTGGGGAGTGCAGCTCACAGATGCACAATGTAGTCACCTGCTATGTAACAGAACAGCCATGAGTGACAAAAGCAGAGAAATGTGTCTACTATCCTAGGAAAATAAACCAAATATATTACACCACAAGAGCAAAGTTGATAAATAATTGAGCTGTGATATTAATGGTCTTTGGGTGCACTATGATGCATTTACTACACTGTGCTGGAACATCAATGACTAAACTATTATGATTGTCACTTCAGGAAAAGCTCTGTCCTATATAAACAAGAATTACTTCTCTGATGCCAGTGGGAATAGAGGAGGAGCCCCAAATGTGGCCGTAGTGCTTGTAGATGGCTGGCCAACAGATAAAGTAGAAGAAGCTTCCCGTCTTGCTCGTGAATCTGGAATCAACATATCTTTTGTGACCAATTGAGGCTGCGATGATAACTAGAGATCATGTGTCGAACCCAACTTTGTAGACAAGGTATTCATGAACAGTATTCATTTTCATGTTTTGCTGGCAATAAACTATAAACAACTTAAACTTGTTGACTATATGTCAACAAAGATAATAATATAAACTGAATACTAATATTATCAAACAAAACATCTAAAGGGTATGTGCAACAATTTTCATGTTATAATAAGAAAAAAGTGACCTTGCATTTAGTCTTAAAAAATCTACTAAATGTTACATATCCAGTTTCTATGCAACATGTATTTTCATGTTTAAAGGGACTGTCAGCAGAGAATGACTGTTCACACCAAGTACAGGCGCTCGTGGTCATGGTGGGGACGTGTATATACACCTTCCTTCCCACCTACTTGTTTTCCCTCTATACTCTGCCCCCTCCCCTCCTTTGATTGACAGCTCTGGCTTCATACAGCCATAGAAGGGCAGAGGATAGATAACAAACAAGTGGAAAGGTGTATGTAAATGATTAGCTTCGCCATGATTTCACGAATGCATGTACTTGGTGTGAGCAGTCATTCTGTGCTGACAGAGGCCCTTTAAAGACTGTGAACAAACCATATGTAGTCTGATACTGCTTTATGTGCTATTGATTTGTATCTGTCCCCTGCTTGTTATTAACATTATGTAGGCTCTTATACATATATATTGTATGTATTAATAGATAGTTGAGAATGACTTAACAGTGGGATCAGACTGCACAAGATTTGCTTTAGTCTGAAAAAAATAATATGTATACAAGCTGTGTACTATAAATACAAGAATTTTCAAAAAAGTTCCATATAAAATCATGCATCCGGAGGCACTGCGTGTTGGATGCAGTGTCTGTGTACTGCGGGAAGCAGCGGGTGAACGCTGGGAGAATGCAGCCACCCGATGCCCATGATCTGCATTCATTTCATGACGGCTTCTCCCTGTATGCACCACTGGAGATCGATTTCCGAACTCACAGCATTAAATTAACATGCTGTGGAGATACAGAAGCCTGGCAGCCCACACCGCAGTTGAAAAACGCTGTAATAAGGAGAAGCATAATGAGCATGGGATTCCTAAAAATCCCATCCAATGTACTGGTACCGTACAACGCAGTGTTTTGGACGAAGCGGCAATACACTGGGTCCAATCCGCTGAAATTCCTGATCGTGTGCATGCACCCCTAGACTGGTCATATGACTAGATCAGAGTCCAAATTAACTATACACATATGCCTATTCATCTTTTGTGGGGGGTGGGAGGCTAATTCACCTTTCTTTTTTTGTCTTCAGGTATGCACTGACATTTACTGTGCCAAATTAATTAAAATAACGCACACAGTTTATTAATTTGGCATAACATTAGCAAAAAAAAAAGGGTATCTCTCTTGCCGGTAACCATTCTTTGAAACATTTTGAGCAATAAGTTACATCTTTTTCAAAATATCGCAAAAGATCCAAGTTTCGAAAAGCATGTATGAATTTATACAGGGAGCAACTATGTAGAGTTTCTAAAACTAGCAAAGTACAGTATAAGGCATGATGAATCAATGTTATTGAGTATCCAAGACTAAAAACATACAGTATCCATAATTCTGACGTCAGATCTCTTCCATATAGACTGTGTAATTGACCATAAAGGTTAACTTTTAATCTTGTATTAAAGGGGTTGTCTCATCTTCAGTTAACTTTGTAATTTAACTCTTTAAAAATCTTAATTTGCAAAAACAGGGATCTATAATTTTGTTCTGTAAATCTCATTGCCTAGGTTACCGGCCACCTCTCTTTTTCAGAGTGGCTGTTAAACTAGATGAGGAGAACATGCCACTTGTGGGTTCTATACTTTCCATCCTGAAAGTGCTAATCTGAAGATGGCTGGATCCAACGAGCTTCAGTACCTTTGCTTTTCTTCCATGCTGCAGAGACAGGCAGCCTGGAAAAGCATTCATTTTGAACCAACTGAATAATCATACAACTATCCCAAACTGTCAGTCACACGGTTCCCTGGAAAACAGGAAGCCAGAAGATGGAGGCGTGGTGCACCTGTACTGGGTGGGACGGCAGCCGTGACCGAGGTGTGCAACATCCACACCCTGCCCATACACGGGGCACAGAAAATGGGGGTCCTGGCTAGGTGTATGTGCGCGCAGACCACATGATGCCATTTGACATGGCTGGCCAGGAGCAGATGGAATACAAATGAATAAGGGAGGCTAGAGTCCATAAATAATTTTTCGTTAATGAACAATTTGATGATAAGAATATACATTAGATAACAGGCAAAACACTTTAAGAATACTTCTTCTAAACAATCCAGAAGCAGGAACATCATGGTTACATGTGGCGGTATATTACTTCCATTACATGTTAATCAGTTCAGAAAACCATTATGGGTACCTCCATATTTCTCTGTGAGGACTGCAGGGGTCAAGGTGTGTCACTACAGCTCCTCAAAGCTAGTCTCAGCTCCAGATTGCTTAGCGAGAAGCTCCTTGGCTGAGGTGCATCGATACATCTCCCCACTACTATTATCAGAGTCCATCAATGAAAGGGCCTCACACTACTTACTGCCCACTGCATCTTCAATTCCCCATAGGACAACTTATGTCTCAGCCTGAAATCTTCCGCTCTATGACCCTCAGGTCTGGCTACACTCTAGCTTCTTGTCTAGTATAGATAATGTTTGCTTTACACTCGCTAGACTGATGTAAAAAATCCTTCCTTCTAGCTCTGGCTACTTCTTTTTTTAGGCCACCTTGACTGACATAGAGAATCTGTCTTCCTATTAGTCGCTCTTGTTTTTGGCTCCCTTGCCTTAGATAAGGATTCTGTCTTCCTCTCAATCCTTGTTTTTGGCCTACAATCCTAGTTCAGGAAACCATCTGCCACTTGGTCCCCATTTCCTTAGAACATGGTATCCAATATGGCCTCTCTTGCATGTCTGCAAGAAGCAACACCAAAAGTCTTTTCACTTCCCAATACTATTCCCTATCTAACTAACAAAAAGGAAAAGCAGTGTCTTTTTGCGCACATGACTCCTCCTATCCTGGGCTGGTCCCAATAGTTAACCCTGCGTGCAGCTAACCTACGGTTGCAGAACTCAAACCAGTTAAATCACATTTAAACCAGGGCAATGTAAAATATAGTCATATAATCTTCACATGGGTATGAGCAGCTTTTCCAATACTTACACACACCGGAAAAAAACAACAAACCTTTTATTTGTAGACATCTGTATATTACTAACTTGAAAATGTATCTTTGTACAATCCATATCTCTTATGTACAGTAAATAAATCAATGCAGCACACTTAGTATTGCACTTTATTTTTTGCAGGCTGTTTGCAGAACCAATGGCCATTTCTCAATCAATGTTCCAAGCTGGTTTGGTCTCCCTAAGATTGTGAACCCAATGGTGAAGCGTATGTGTGACATTGACAAATTAGTCTGCAGCAAGACATGCCTCAATGCTGCAGATATCGCATTTGTCATTGATGGTTCCAGCAGTGTTGGAACTGGTAATTTCCGTACTGTCCTTCAGTTCATAGCAAATATTACAAGTGAATTTGAGATCTCAGACACAGACACAAGAATTGGAGCTGTACAGTACACATACGAACAGAGGTTGGAGTTTGGCTTTGATAAATATAGTACAAAGCAAGATCTTGTAAATGCCATCATGAGGATAGGCTATTGGAGTGGAGGTACAAGCACAGGAGCCGCCATCACATATGCATCTGAACAGCTTTTCAGTAAATCCAAGCCAAACAAAAGAAAGATCATGATCGTAATCACAGATGGACGGTCATATGATGATGTCCGAGCCCCAGCAGCAGCTGTTCATCGAAGCGGTAATTCATTTTAAGTCTTTTCTTTGCAAATATTTTATACATTTTGCAGATAGAAAATTGCTTTGGCTGTAATATAGTATGCGTGCTTTCAATTTCATATACAAACCAAAATGTCAATATTCTTTTTAGTCCTTAGTAACTATTTCAAGTATTAAATTGGCATAACACTCTATATCAGTTCAACCTGTCATGTTACTTTGAAGATATGAGTACCTTTTGAGACCTTCTTTAGCTTAAAGGCATGTAGTTATAGAGAACAATTGGGGTTTAATAAAAGTCTTGTACCATTGGCTTTTAAAGTGCATAATCCCAGCCTGCTTCAGTGCAGCGCTTACGTACGCAGCGGAGGTTGGACTCCTAGGCAGCAAACTGTGAATAAAACAAAAAAAGATGTTAATATCTCAAAAACAGTTGCAAATTATAATAAGCAGTAAATTGCAAAAGTCATTGTATTTATAAGCACTTTCCAATGGGAATAACCTTTAAAGGGAATCTGTCATTTGTTTTGTTATTAAACCGCCCCAAATGTTATTTAGATCATGTAGTATTCATTAATAACCTTTTTTAAAAAAAAATTTTTCATCCCACAAAAGCTTTTTAACAACTTACATATTTTCATTAGCTAGTGGACAGCAACAGACAAGTAGTCATCTGGCAGGTTAAGGCCGGCTTCACACCACTGTTAAATCCGATCCAGGGCTGTCAGGGGTGAACCTGACAGCCCCGGACCAGATTTGCAAACAGCTCAGCTGCATCCGACTACAAACAGGACCGAAGGGCATATTTGCCCTCTGCTCCTGTTTGTAGCCGAATGGAGCCGAGCTCAGCTGTTCCCAGTGAAATGGTGCTGAACCACTTCACAGGGGACAGCTCTCTGGTGCTGAAGTTCAGCGTAGCTCACACTGAACTTCAGCAACTAGCGTCCGGCTCCCGGATCCTCCCGGATCGGGGCAATCCAGCCCCATAGACTCCCATGTTAGGGAGCGCTGGATTGTCCCAGATCTGGGAGAATCCGGGAGGATCCAATTTGGGGAAATTTTTCTCCCCGGACACAAAACTTTTTGTGTCCGGGAGAAAAATTAGAATTTCCCTGGATCCTCCCGGACAGATGAAAACTAGATGGCAGATAGCTGCCATCCGGTTCCATCCAGCCTCATAGGGCTGCACTATAGTAAAGTCGAGTCAGGGGCTGTCAGGTTCACCCCTGACAGCCCCAGATCGGATTTCACCGTGGTATGAAGCCGGCCTAATAGTTAACAGTTCAGCCGAATTTCAGAAAATGCTGACAGGACCTGTGGGATGTCACCACCATGTAACTATAATAGGCAGAGCTAAGTCTACATATACCTTAACCATTTTGCTTGCTTAACTCCACCAACAATGGTCGTGACATCACACAGGTCCTTTATACAGAGAAGTTGGCATTGAGTTAAAAGGAACCTGTCATATCCTTTATGCCCCCCAAGCTGACTAGGCTAATTTACCTAAGAAATTAATGGTGCTATATAAATAAATAAATAATAATAAGAAAAATCAAGTGTAAAAATGCGTTTTTTCAACTTTAACATTCCAGTATTGGCTTAGACAGGAAAGCTGCAGGTACAGATAGTGATGGCTTGGGGGGCATAAATGATCTGAAAGTTTCGCCTTAAAGGGTTGAGGGCAGTAGCAATGGGATAATGTGTCAGAATTAGAAAATGAACCTTGTCATTCCAGTGGAGTCCATATAATGAATCCCTTTGCATTCCATTGCAGGAGTTATTGCATATGCTGTTGGCGTGGCCTGGGCAGCTCAAGATGAACTAGAATCTATTGCCACCGATCCAGATAAAGACCATTCATTTTTCGTGGATGAATTCGACAGTCTCTATAAGTTTGTTGGGAAGATCATTCAGAACATTTGTACAGAGTATAATTCACAACCTCGAAATTAAGATGAAATGGCTGAGGCGGTGACATAATGCTTGGAGATCAGGGTTTCCTTTTGGCAATCAATACATAATTATATAGCGAGGTCGGGGTGTGAGCACCTGCGTTCTGCGCTGAGTATCATCATAGCCTCTATTTACTCAGAAGATGTAAAATGAACTGATAAACTGCAGAATGCAAAGTGATCAGTAATGCCCAGAAATGCGTAAGGATGGACATGTCATCTTCATTGCGATCTAATGGAGACTACGTACATGATTTGACGCTGGTTTAGTCTCATCGATGTGTAAAGATGTAACTATAAATCAAATCATGAGGTTACAGATGACATCCATAGTGTGTTTCATCCAAAAAAGTTAAACTTATTTTTCTATAACAGAAAATAAATAATGTAATTATAGCGTAATTTTGTAAAAGGGTTGTATAGGCATAAAGCATATTATTCCTTCATATAGCACCCTCTGGTGGTGATATTCTGAATATCACAGAACACATCCACAGTTTAATATAATACAAAACAACACAACATTATAACTTAATGTAGAATTTCTTTGATGGTGGCTTCACATTAAACATACTATGTAACAATGTAATTAATGGAGCGATGTGAAGGCCTTTTTAGCTTGTTTCTCAGCACAGTGTCATGAATTTTGGTCCTCATAGGGTCGCATGACAAGTTTGTAGAACATTGAACAGTAGAATTACATAATGTGCCTTACAAATAGCATCATGTTAAATCAGTGCAAGGTTATGATTTATCTGTCTTGCCATTATTTTGTATATTGTAATAAAATGTCTTTAATAAAAAGCAGAGTTTGTCAATATTACATTTGTACAGTTTTGCTATAGAAATATTCATCTTAGATTTGCTAATAATTCTCATATATCAATACTGATTTACTGAACAATTTCTCAGATTTCAAAGTCACATTTTCAGAAATATGACAAGTATGACCTTGACTGTATTGGCTCCCACTTTGCCCCCCAGTGTGGAGGGAGTGCTTAAAGGGGAACTCCAGGGAGAGAAAACATTTTAGTACAGTCCTCCTACATGATGAAGCAGAGCTGTACACTGCAGTTCTAGGATGTATAGATCGCTTATAATTCCATAAAATCATAGCTGCTCCTTTGATCTCCCCCCTCCCTCATGGGACATAAAATTTCAGCCTGAGATCTTCATGTAGGAGCAGAGAACAGGAGGTGTGTCAGCGGCATAGATGCTGGGGGCTGCAGGATCATCCTACATTCCAGTGAGGAGTGATGATGATCCATTGAAAGTTGGAGGGATAGGAAGATACCATGTTCCTATAGTGGAGGGGAGGCCATGCAGAGCTGAATCGATCAGTGTAGTGCTTTGCCTGTGCTCTCAGCCTCACAATAACAGTACACATTATGCATCATCATACAGCAGAGGATTGCAGCTTGTATTTGTATCTGCTTGATGACATGATTGCTATTTCAAGACTGAACCCCTGTCACATCAGATGGTATATCAGGGACAGGTTTGTAGTGTGAGCATGGGGCTGGTGGCCACGCCCCCTGCCATGCCCTCTCTCTATACAGGTGTGTGAGGGGGCTGGAATGTAGGATGATCTTGCTGCTCCCAGCATCCACGCCCCTGACACACCACCTGCTTTCTGCTCCTGCATGAAGCTGACATGCTGAAATTCTCTATCCCATAAGGGGGGTCAGAGCTGAGGAGCAGATATGATTTTATCAATTTATAAGAGATCTATAAATCGAAGAAGCTGCAGTGTACAGCTCTACTTCATCTTATAGCAGGACAGGAAATGTACTAAAAAGTTTATTCTCACTGGAGTTCCCCTTTAATGCAAGACTGCTATATCATCCAGTTTCCAGCAACCCTCCAATTGGCAGTATCATCCATTCTCCCCCTAAAATATTAACCAATACCTCAACACCCAATATATCTGCAACTTTTCTGTTCTTCTCTGCAGGGCTACTTACAAAAGTCATTATCTGTATACTTGCATTTTAGCTGGTGGCTGAACAGATACTAACCCAGTAAGGTGGCATCCAGCCATGAGCAACACATCACATTCTGCAGCATATCGGTAGTTACAAATTGCACACTAAGGGCCCTTTCACATCAGCGTTTTTTGAAATTCGCGGCAGATGCGGTGAAAAAAACGCATCTGCTGCGATTACCGTATACCGGCTGCACTTGCGGCACGGTTGTGGCGCGGTTGCGGTAAACGCCATACAAGGTATAGGCGGACTTGCGGCAGGTGCGGCAAGTGCGGTCTTGGCAGGTGCGGCCGCGAAAAAAAATGCTGTCAGCCGCGTTTTTTTTCGCGGCCGCACCTGCCACAAGTGCCAAAACCGCACTTGCCGCACCTGCCGCAAGTCCGCCTATACTTTGTATGGCGTTTACCGCAACCGTGCCGCAAGTGCAGCCGGTATGCGGTAATCGCGGCAGATGCGGTTTTTTCACCGCATCTGCCGCGAATTTAAAAAAAACGCTGATGTGAAAAGGCCCTTAATTGTGCAGAATTGGCTTTAAAAATTCTGTGGATTTACTATGCCCCTTGCTTTGCAAAATGTATAAATATACTCTAAAAGAGATTTAAATCTGCCTTCATAGCCATCAAAAATGACTTGTGTCACTGTCCCTACATTTTTAGATTACTGTAGATAAGAACACAGCTGCATTCAGCCCATACCCAACAGATACTTTCCAATCATGTCCAAAACACACAATGCATGCATTGACATTATAAGGTGGGTATAATCAGCCCCCACTGACCCCAATAATAATGATACTAGTGGAAAGAAGAAGATATTTGTACTGATTAATTGGAAAACAAAGAAACCTGTCAAGTGACACAACCCGAATTATTATTTGCTTTTTTTCTACACAAACTGGAAGCAAGTTTTAAATGTAATTTCCGACTGATTGGCCTCCTGCATCCGGATTAACCTCGTAATTCAGGAAATAAGTCTAAGAGAAGCTGCCAAAGTCATTGTGTTCAAAATATATTGTGATCGTGTATTGAGATATGGTAGAAACTTTCAAGGAAATATTAATGGTTGAAATCATATTTATTCATGAAAATCATATATATATGTGAACCTCATTAACAGTCAATTTTTAACCTTACCTAACGGGTCTCTGTCTCTATTGTTTTCGGGTACCAGTTATGTTACAACAATAATCCACTTGTCCAGGTTTATAATGACATATTTTACACCTTTGAAATCAATTGATGACAACCACCACAATAAGATAATGAATATAGGAACAGCCCCACTACAGGGGTTCTCAGATGACAACTCCTGTTTATTTGCCCTATTAGCAAGTCATAAAGTGGGCAAGGTGTCCTATAGGGCTGCTCTTGCTATGGTGGACCTAACATTTACATAAATAGCCATTTGTTCAGTTATATTTTCAGATACACTAGTCAGATCCAAGTGATCAGAGATTTATCACACTATGCAACTTAAGGCCCCGTCACACACTACAATATCGTTAACGATATCGTTGAAACGTCACGGGTTTTGAGACTTTCAAATGACGTTGTAACAATGTCGTAGCGTGTGACACGTAGATACGACCAACGATAAGTTGGCTGATCGTTGATCGCAGGTTTATGAACGAGACCATAAATCAGTCGATGATCATACATTCAACCTGCAGCATCAGCGAGTATGACACCGTGATAACGATGTCGTTAACGTCTTAGCCTATTCAGGACATAAGAATATAGGCATCCAAATGACTGCTAATATCGTTTGCTTGTTGCGGAGTCGTTGCTGCGTCGTTCATGATATCTGTACATGTGACAACTCACTAGCGATCAAACAATGACGTTCAAGTGATCCAGGCCAAGTTGGATAATTGATTGGATCGCTCAGACGTTGAAGTGTGTGACGGGGCCTTTAGTCAGAAATATCATTAAACTGATTGCACCATTATGGCCCTTTTACACACCATTACGGAAAGGTAGAAACGGCAGGTATCAGAGACAATTGTACTGATACCTTGTAAACACCGCGCAGTAGCGGCATGTAATTCAGGTTGTTCCTCCCTGTCTCTTTGGATACCTGTCTTTCAACCTGAATTACACGCCGCTACTGCGCGGTTTTACAATTTATCAGGTACAATTGTCTCTGATACCTGCGGTTTCTACCTTTCCGTAGCGGCGTGTGAAGGGGCCATTAGAGTGCATTATTGCAAAAATCATTCATTATACTCTTATGCAAGTTTCACTTGTTAGCATGTCCATACAGATAAATAATGATCACCAAACAATCTCATGCGGCCAACAACTATCTCCCCATGGTGGAAGAGGCACCAAAATGGCAATGCCGTGCAATCAGTGGCATGACAACAATAGGTGCAGGGGTTAAAATCATACCCGGACCCTGGAGCCTTGGAGGCCCCAAAAGTCCCTTCGGCCTATAGAAAAAAGACTATAAAGATTTGCAGCAATTGGAGGCCCCATTGAAGCTTTCGCATCGAGGCCCATGAGATTCAAATTACACCACTGCTTGCAATCCTCACTTAGCCTCAGGGTAAGCCATGTAGCTGTGGTTGTCTTAAGATGCCAGTCACCTTCCTGCCTGGGCATACGGATGACTCCATGCTCGCTCTTATGGCCACTGCTTATTGCACTGCTCCAGCTCCCTCTTTTTTTTTTTTTTAATCTGCAAACCCAAAAATGCCTGTGTGGAGAGAGCCATAAAAGAAAGAAATGACAGTGTGTAAAAGCAGCAAAAGATGAAATTATGAAGTATCTTTATCCACAATCTTTTTATTCCAAGATCTATTAATAAAAATGTACAATTGTTCGTGGCATGACCTCTTTAAAAGACACTGAAAAGAATGGACATATGAATATTAAGTCATTTTCACAGAAATGCATATATTCGTTCTTTTAAGAATTTCTGGGCGCTTTTTCAGACAAATTTTGGAGCGAGAAATATTTTGGGTGCAGCCTGAGTCACGGACTGAGGACAAGAAGAAGCAACTAGTCTGATTTTAGAAGCTGCTAAAAAGTCACCTTAGCTAAACAGTCATCCACTTGTGTAGTTTACAAGGCTTTTCCCGGCTTTCCTCTGTTCTCATAAATCTGTGTACATTATGCACATAGCACACCCTTATGCCTTCCATGATTACTTCATAGGAAAGGAAAAAGTGACAGATTCTCATAAATGCTAAGGCACCCAAGTCATTGTGCATTGTGAAATGTCATGTGAATTAGATATCTATGTACATAAAGGCTTCTATATCTCCTTGAGAAGAGAGCGAGCCAGTGACATCCACCTCTGTCCCCTTCACATAAATGAAGTCTTTATGTGAAGTCAAGCAGCTTTTGGCAAACAGATGTTGTTATCACTGGAGCAATACTGGCCTGCAGCATGCTGAGGAGGCAAAGTTTATACTGATGTGTCCAAGTATGGAGGATTTCCTCAATGCCTTATCTTAGATTTGCTTTTCAGTTAAGAATTTGGAATGTTTCCACGTTACTTTAATAAAGCCAGAGGCAACATGCTTGTCCAGACTAGTACAATCAGAATAGCTTTCTTATGACTTGGTGTTAAGAATCTAAAAGCTAAGGTATTTGAACATGGTGGTTTTACATCAATTAGATATTTTCTTACCAGAAGAAAAAGAGGAAAATAAAAATGTAATATTTTGTTACTCCATCTAAAACCGCCATAATGTAATGTCATAGTGTCACGAGTTGACTGCTCTGCAGTCTGTGTATTTTGAATGTGGTTAATTTCCTTTGGGACATAAAGAGTTAATGTCAGTTAATTCCTTTGCTGCTGCTGTTTTAAATCAGGTTATGCGTTTGATGACTACTCCTCCAACCTTTAAATAATCACATGACTCATTACCTGATGTCATTAATATAGTTCATTCTCTGCCTAACCATTGTGCTGTCTGGACGTTCTTCCAGGTGACCTCTTTCTCTGTGTTGGAGATTTGCAACCTATTACAAGTAACCTAATTGTTGTTTCCTTGTCTGTCTTTACTTTTCCTGTATTTTCCTATCTGCAGTGACAAGGTTAGCGCCTTTGCTGGCCAGTGCACTAGCCAGGGTTGCCTTAGGTGACAGACAGGGACTAGGCACGTGACAACAGCAGGGACAATTACCTGGTTAGGGTGGTCACAGCAGTAAGAGACAAACACAGGTAAGTGGCAGGAGGTGTCCCTATGCCCCTCTCCCTACTGCAAAGGCCTCCATTTCCCATTTACCATCCCGCTGTCCGTTTGTGTCGCACTGTGTGGCAGACATTTTCCCTGTTGTACATGAGACATAGACTCTGATTTCAGCAATGTATCACTTACTGAGCTGCTTGCTACATTATTTATAAAATCACTCTTTTATCTGCTGCAGATCTACTGGTTCACTAAATGCTGAGCTCTGTAAAACCCTGCCCACACCTCTGATTGGCAGTTTTCTGTGTGCACTACGTAGGCAGAAAGCTGTCAATCATTGATGGGGACAGAGTTATACAGAGCTCATACGGATGGAGGACTAAATGAGAGCAGTAGTCCTCTAGTGATAATCTCATGTTGATAAAACAGTGTTTTTTGTTGTTTTTTTAAACTATATCAAGCAGCCCAGTAAGTGATAGATTCCAGGGTTTCTGTTGCTGCTTAATCCCCTTTATCGACCTTAGACATACTGGTGCATCCAAGGTCGCTTACTGCCTTTGATGTGGGCTCATCTTTCCCAGCACATGTCAGCTGATCTGATCAACAGACATGTGCAGTTAAAAGCTGTTAACTAATCTGTTAAGGGCTTTTCACATCAGTGGTAAGTGCTGATCACGGCAGTTGCGGTGAAAAAATCGCAACTGCCGCGGTTACCGCATAACGGCCACACTTGCGGTTCACTTGCGGCAAGCCCCATGCAATGTCTATGGGGCTTGCAGTAAGGGTGCTTTCGCATCAGCGTTTTTTTCAAATCGCAGCAGATGCGGTGAAAAAAACGCATCTGCCGCGATTACCGCATACCGGCTGCACTTGCGGCACGGTTGCGGTAAACGCCATACAAGGTATAGGCGGACTTGCGGCAGGTGCGGCAAGTGCGGTTTTGCACTTGCGGCAGGTGCGGCCGCGAAAAAAAACCGGGCTGACCGCGGTTTTTTTCGCGGCCGCACCTGCCGCAAGTGCCAAAACCGCACTTGCCGCACCTGCCGCAAGTCCGCCTATACCTTGTATGGCGTTTACCGCAACCGCGCCGCAACTGTGCCGCAAGTGCAGCCGGTATGCGGTAATCGCGGCAGATGCGTTTTTTTTCACCGCATCTGCCGCGATTTGAAAAAAACGCTGATGTGAAAGGGCCCTAAGTGTGCGGCAGGTGCTGCAAGTGCGGTGTTGGCACTTGCGGCAGATGCGGTCACAAGCTTTCTCAAGAGATTATCATTTGTGCTGTAAAGAGCTGTGTTGAATGACTCCTCTGTACAGCACAAATTCTCTAATGTCCAAATGTTTAACCTCTGCAATACCTTGCAATATTCAGTTTTTTTGTGCTGTTGTTTTTTCCTCCCATTCTTCCTTTTTTGGACCTTTTGAAGCGCCCAGGATACGCAAAATGGCAAGCCATCGTCGACCACTTCCAATCCCTCTCCCCGCACCTTTTTTACTTCTTGTGAAAAGTTCATGTAACAAATTCTTCTGCTAAAGTGAGCAACTCCAGAGAGACGGATGTCTCAGCTTAGCTGATAGTGGATAATAACAAACTGCATTGTGGGCAGTGATCTAGGTGGTGGTACCTGGCTTCTCTCCATTTTTTGCAAAAATGTCATAAACCAAATAGAATTCAATGTTGATTATATTCAATATTCATCACTCTTGGTCTTGGTGTATCCAATTCATAAATCCACCTCAAATCCTTTAAAAGAGCCACCCTATCACATCCTTTTCGACTCACAGGCGCATCATCAATGACTCTAAATCTTGATTGACTTACTGAGGAACCAAGCTCCTTGAAATGTCTGGGTACCGATAATTCTAATAAAGCTGTTCTTATTGTGCTTTTATGTTTACTAATTCACGCTCTCGCCTCCATAGTCATCTCACCCACATAAATAAGCACACACGGGCAAAAGATCACATAGATGACAAATCTACTCGTACATGTATATCTTATGAATCATATATTTTTTAACAGAATGTGGATGAAAAAAGTGCTAGCCCTTTAGTAAATTTCCACAGGATGCAGAACCCAAGCAGGGAAAATTACCCAAACTCAGGACACATAAAACATCCACAAGTTAAAAACACAAGGACTTGTATCATTGTCTGGCTTGTTTTTTTGGCTGTCAAAATCACAGGTCCCAAGGGATATAGGAAGCGGTTATTTGCTGTTGTCACCATTTTCAGAGTGTTTCTGCTAGGGACAGTGCTCCTGCTGCTACATGCTGAATCATGCTACTCCGTTCATGTTACACAAATAGATAGCTAGATACTCAATTGCTTTTTAGATAGCATAAGAGGGCAAAAGTGTCCATCCAGACATAGGCATTTTGAGCTGAAGACTAGTGTGATTTCTAAATCTGTGAAAGTTGGCAAAGCTGCGTTTTTTGTATACAAGAAGGGATAGCTAAATCTTTCAGTTTTACCTAAAAAGGCTCTGCTTGTCCACTATCCTGTGATTTTCAAATCCTTCAGTTTCACCATAAAAAAGTTCCGTTTGGTCTCTAACCTGTGATTCTCAAATCCTTCAGTTTTCCTTAAAAGGGCATTTTTTGCCTATAACCTGTGACTCTCAAATCCTTTGGTTTCCCCTATAAAGGATTTTTTTGCCTTTAACTTGTGATTCTAAAAATCCTTCAGTTCCCCTAAAAAGGCTCTGTTTGGCCTCTAACTTGTGATTCTCAAATCCTTTAGTTTCCCCTAAAAAGGCAAATTTTTGTCTCTAACCTGTATGTCTCAAAGCCTTCATTTTCCCTAAGGTATTTTTTTTACCTCTATCCTGTAATTCTCAAATCATTCAGGTTTACCTAAAAAGGCATTTTTTGCCTCTAACATGTGATTCTCAAATCCTTCAGTTTCCCCTAAAAAGCTATTTTTTTGTCTCTAACCTGTGATTCTTAAATCATTCGGTTTCCTCTAAAAAGGCTCTGTTTGGCCCTTACTTGGGCTTCTCAGATCTTTTAATTTCTAAAAAAACATTCTTGACCATAACCTGTGATTATCAAATCCTTCAGTTTCCCCTAAAATGTTCTGTTTGGCCTCTAACCTGTGATTCTCAAATCCTTCGGTTTCCCCAAAAAAGGCTCTGTTTGGCTTCTAAACTGTGATTCTCAAACCCTTCGGTTTACCCTAAAAAGGCAGTTTTTTGGCTTCAAAGTAGTGATTGCAAAATCCTTTATTTTCCCCTAAAAATGAAGTGTTTGGCCTCTAAACAAATGTTTTCCAAATATCTGTGCATAAAAGATGAGTAGGAAGTCCCAAGGTCGTGGTGGAAAGGGGAAGGGGAAATGCGGCACCTGCGGTATAGGTAGTCACAGAACCACCTGGTGCACAGAGGGATTTCCACATCAGGTACCCTACACATGCAACACCTTCCACCCCAGACCTGAAGGGGGAGCTCTACTTGCCACCTTCAGGCAAGGTCCCCTATAAATTCAGGCCCGAGGGAGGAGTTAGGCAGTGTGCAGTTCCAGGGAGGACTATGAAGACATCCTGGTGAATGGAGCCGCTCTAGGCCCATATTAGAGGGAAGCCTAGCCAGTGCAGGGGCGAAAGAGTGAGGGTCGGAGGCAAGGCGAGGAACAGAGTGGGGGCAGAGAAACCATACCGGTTCACCCCAGGAGGCAACTCGGACACCGGAGTCTGAGTCTGCCAGGGACTACTTAGCCCAGCAGAAAACACCGGTCAACCAAGGAGACTTCAGGAGAGATAGCGGCACCCAACAGAAGGTTCTCACCGCCTGCAATACAAGTGAGAGACACAGAGGAGTTCAGGCCAGATTCCAGACGGGCCAGGACTTAAACACACACACTAGGATGAGGAGGCCTCACAACTCCCCGGGTGTGGAGAGCCTGAAGTGCCTCTTGACCACTTGGAGTGTACCCTGGACGTTACCTTGCAACAACATCAGTAAAAGGTGTGGAAACAACTTTCAGCGTGTGTGTTATTACGGCCCCTGATCCTGCCCTTAACATAGACTGCCTACCAGCATCTCCACCTGATGAGCCGCCTTCTCCTGCAGCACCATAGACAAGGCTGAGTGGAGAGCTGCCTCCCTGTGCAAAATCCCTATTCTACATCACTGCCACAGGGACCCCGCAACACCTACGGGGAGCGTTGCCAAATGGCTGCAGCATCACAGTCCCCAGAGGTCTGAAAGCAGCGCCAGTATCTTTACCGGGTACCGTAGGTGTCATCAAGAGACTTTCCTTTATTTTACTTTTTTCCCCTTTTTACACATTTTTCAGTGACCACCAAGGCCACGGGTTCAGGCAAGCCACCTATGACATCTCCCACTGCAACCATCTGGGATCGGATACCTCAAGGGCCCTGGGGTGGGTTAGAAAAAGGTTGTTGGAAAGGAGAGAAGGCTTGATGTTGGAGGTGTACGTGGGGTAGGTGCTATTGTTAATGTTTTTGAAAGCTGTAGTAACCAAATATTGGCTCATCATCATATCTCAAGCAAAGTGACAACTTTTACTGTTACTGGACAGCATATTTCAGTCTCATTGCTCACCAGCAGGAGAGCGATGCGAGTTGAGGATGAGGTCCAGCTTTTCCTACAGTTAATGGAAACCTCTACATTAAGTTTTCTGTCCTCCTGTTCCTCCACCTCAACATTACAAACAGTACAGTCGTCAATGGTGCCGCCACTATTAAACATGTGCCACCCACTGTCACAACTATCCAACCGCACAACTAATTGTGGGGAAACACGAATGGGCAATTTTTCAGAGATGTTTACACATTCTATTGCATTGGCATCAGAGGCTGCTTCAAAGATTCAAATACTGCAGAGGACGAAAGCATCTGCAGCAATGCCTAAAATCTTTTGGAGTTGGATCCAGGCATGGATGAAGTATGGTCCCAACAGAATCAAGACCATTCTCACCAGACGATAACCCCTGAGGGTGGAGGTGATGATGATGATGAGACTCAGATACCTGAGGAACACCCGCAATGTATTGTGCGTTCAGGATAGGAGGTGGTAGGGAGTGACTCTCATGGGGCGGAGTGAGACAACAGAAAGGATGAGGAGGAGGAGATTATAGATCTGACCTGAAATTAACCCTATATTAACAAAGAAAAATTATTGTCCTTTGAAATGTGTTCTTCTTAGTATCAGAAGACTTGAGATGAAGTTTGTTCTTCAGGTCAGAGCGTCAGCGTGTGTGTGTGCGTGTGTGTGCGCCAAAACCCAGCAGGAAGAGAGAGTCCTCCCCTCCCATCATGTGTTCAATTTATATATCCAACATTCTACTCTCTGTTGCCATATACAGTATATATACAGGGTGGGTCATTTATATGGTTGCCCCTACATACAATTGGAATGATTGGTGATATCACCTTCCTTTTTGTGACACATTAGTAAATGGGAGGGGGAACACTTTTCCAGATGAGTGGTGACCATGGCGGCCATTTTGAAGTCGGTCATTGTGGATCTAACTTTATTTTTTCAATGGGAAGATGGTCATGTGACACCAAACTTATTGAGAATTTCATAAGTAAAACAATGGTGTGCTTGGTTTTAATGTAACTTTATTCTTTCATGAGTTATTTACAAGTTTATGACCATTTATAAAATGTGTTCAAAGTGCTGCCCATTGTGTTGGATTGTCAATGCAACCCTCTTCCTCCACTCTTTACACACTGATACCAATACTGCAAAAGAAATGCTAGCACAGGCTTCTGGTGTCCGTTGTTTCAGATGCTGCATATTTCGTATCTTCACAGCATAGACAATTGCCTTCACATGAGTGATGAGGCAAACTTTTTTGTGAATGGTGAAGTTAACAAACAAAACCACCGCTATTGGTCTGACACTAACCCACAGTGGATAGATCCCTCCAAGACTGTTAGAACACAAAAATTGATGGTATGGAGTAGTATATGGGGTATAAAGATAGCGGGGCCATTCTTCATCAATGGAAACCTCAATGCCACTGGATATCTGAAATTACTACAGTTAGGGCCAGAAATATTTGGACAGTGACACAAGTTTTGTTATTTTAGCTGTTTACAAAAACATGTTCAGAAATACAATTAAATATATAATATGGGCTGAAAGTGCACACTCCCAGCTGCAATATGAGAGTTTCCACATCCAAATCGGAGAAAGGGTTTAGGAATCATAGCTCTGTAATGCATAGCCTCCTCTTTTTCAAGGGACCAAATGTAATTGGACAATGGACTCTAAGGGCTGCAATTAACTCTGAAGGCGTCTCCCTCGTTAACCTGTAATCAATGAAGTAGTTAAAAGGTCAGGGGTGGATTCCAGGTGTGTGGTTTTGCATTTGGAAGCTGTTGCTGTGACCAGACAACATGCGGTCAAAGGAACTCTCAATTGAGGTGAAGCAGAACATCCTGAGGCTGAAAAATCCTGAGGCTGCTATATACTACCACTGGGGTGCTTATACTACCACTGGGCTATATACTACCACTGGGGCTGCTGTATACTACCACTGGGGCTGCTATATACTACCACTGGGGCTGCTGTATACTACCACTGGGGCTGCTATATACTACCACTGGGGCTTCTGTATACTACCACTGGGGCTGCTATATACTACCACTGGGGCTGCTGTATACTACCACTGGGGCTGCTATATACTACCACTGGGGCTGCTATATACTACCACTGGGCTGCTATATACTACCACTGGGGCTGCTGTATACTACCACTGGGGCTGCTTATACTACCACTGGGGCTGCTATATACTACCACTGGGGCTGCTGTATACTACCACTGGGGCTGCTGTATACTACCACTGGGGCTGTATATATTATATACTACCACTGGGGCTGCTATATACTACCACTGGGGCTGCTGTATACTACCACTGGGGCTGCTATATACTACCACTGGGGCTGCTATATACTACCACTGGGGCTGCTATATACTACCACTGGGCCTGCTATATACTACCACTGGGGCTGCTGTATACTACCACTGGGGCTGCTGTATACTACCACTGGGGCTGCTGTATATACCTCTGGGGCTGCTGTATACCACATTGCTGGGGGCTGTATACCTATGCTGGGGTCCACCCTCGGCTTATACACGAGTCAATAGGTTTTTCCAGATTTTTGGGGCAAAAGTAGGGGGGTCGGCTTATACACGGGTCGGCTTATACACGAGTATATACGGTATATATATAATATGGGCTGAAAGTGCACACTCCCAGCTGCAATATGAGAGTTTCCACATCCAAATCGGAGAAAGGGTTTAGGAATTATAGCTCTGTAATGCATAGCCTCCTCTTTTTCAAGGGACCAAAAGTCTTTGGACAATGGACTCTAAGGGCTGCAATTAACTCTGAAGGCGTCTCCCTCGTTAACCTGTAATCAATGAAGTAGTTAAAAGTTCAGGGGTGGATTCCAGGTGTGTGGTTTTGCATTTGGAAGCTGTTGCTGTGACCAGACAACATGCGGTCAAAGGAACTCTCAATTGAGGTGAAGCAGAACATCCTGAGGCTGAAAAAAAAGAAAAAATCCATCAGAGAGATAGCAGACATGCTTGGAGTAGCAAAATCAACAGTTGGGTACATTCTGAGAAAAAAGGAATTGACTGGTGAGCTTGGGAACTCTAAAAGGCCTGGGCGTCCACGGATGACAACAGTGGTGGATGATCGCCGCATACTTTATTTGGTGAAGAAGAACCCGTTCACAACATCAACTGAAGTCCAGAACACTCTCAGTGAAGTAGGTGTATCTGTCTCTAAGTCAACAGTAAAGAGAAGACTCCATGACAGTAAATACAAAGGGTTCACATCTAGATGCAAACCATTCATCAATTCCAAAAATAGACAGGCCAAAGTTAAATTTGCTGAAAAACACCTCAAGAAGCCAGCTCAGTTCTGGAAAAGTATTCTATGGACAGATGAGACAAAGATCAACCTGTACCAGAATGATGGGAAGAAAAAAGTTTGGAGAAGAAAGGGAACGGCACATGATCCAAGGCACACCGCATCCTCTGTAAAACATGGTGGAGGCAACGTGATGGCATGGGCATGCATGGCTTTCAATGGCACTGGGTCACATGTGTTTATTGATGACATAACAGCAGACAAGAGTAGCCAGATGAATTCTGAAGTGTACCGGGATATACTTTCAGCCCAGATTCAGCCAAATGCTGCAAAGTTGATTGGACGGCGCTTCATAGTACAGATGGACAATGACCCCAAGCATACAGCCAAAGCTACCCAGGAGTTCATGAGTGCAAAAAAGTGGAACATTCTGCAATGGCCAAGTCAATCACCAGATCTTAACCCAATTGAGCATGCATTTCACTTGCTGAAATCCAGACTTAAGACGGAAAGACCCACAAACAAGCAAGACCTGAAGGCTGCGGCTGTAAAGGCCTGGCAAAGCATTAAGAAGGAGGAAACCCAGCGTTTGGTGATGTCCATGGGTTCCAGACTTAAGGCAGTGATTGCCTCCAAAGGATTCGCAACAAAATATTGAAAATAAAAATATTTTGTTTGGGTTATGTTTATTTGTCCAATTACTTTTGACCTCCTAAAATGAGGAGTGTTTGTAAAGAAATGTGTACAATTCCTACATTTTCTATCAGATATTTTTGTTCAACCCTTCAAATTAAACGTTACAATCTGCACTTGAATTCTGTTGTAGAGGTTTCATTTCAAATCCAATGTGGTGGCATGCAGAGCCCAACTCGCGAAAATTGTGTCACTGTCCAAATATTTCTGGCCCTAACTGTACATGATTCAGATATCCTGTGGCATTCAAGAAGTGAGTGAAACTGACTTTGAATTGACAAATGGATGAGTTACAGGGGAAAAGTGGCAGTAGTTTTCTACATTAAGTAAAAAGAGGTGGAGGAGTAAAAGGAGGATGAGAAAAAGGTATAGGCATGTCACGCCCTGCTCAAATCAAGTACCACATAGCAAGGGGACCCCAACAAGAGTCCTCACTCTTCCCAAGGGGCAGACCACAGCAAAATGGCATCAATTGTCCCAGACCAAAAATTGCTAAATGGCCCAGCCTGCATGCATGGGACAGGGTTTGGAACAGGACCTGCCTTAGCATTTCAAGGTTAAACATGGCTCAGCAAATATATGTTTTGTGGAGTATTACAGGAAAAACTACGTCAGTGACCTCTATAGGCCTAGTGGGCCAGATACCCTGAAAGCTGAAATGAGGCGTTCGACAGGGTAGGGGGGTACTCGGATACCTGGACAAGCGGTTGCTTCGATGGAGGGGGGATTCACAGCTGGTCGGTTCCTGGTTCGGTGCCCTGGACCCTCACTGGTGGGGATGGTGGGGTAATGGTGATGATGGAAGGGGAAGGAATGGTATCGTGACGCCACCTGTGGTACCTGGTAATGTGGATACCAGCACTGCAGCCGGCCGCTGAGGTGATGGAGGTGCAGCTCAGAGTAGTACAGCTCCCCACAGGTGGAGCTTTACCTCAGGGTAGCGGGGATGGATGAGGGGAGTCGTAGTTCTTACCCCTCTGGTGATGCTAAGGCCCTCTGGGCGCCGGAGGAAAGGATCACAGACACCGATTCAACTCAAACGTCACTTTACTGGTACCGGGTAGATGATACAGTACACAGTCACAGTCTGATTTAACGGGGACGTAGCCACAGATTGTAAGGTGATCCTGTAGAGTCTGTTGATGGTCCCTTTTAATGGCTTTTGGGGTCTGTGCTCCTCTTTAACCCTCTTTAACCACTTTGCAGAGCTCCTACGCCAGCCCAGGGGTCTGTTAGAGTTAAGTACATTCGGTTCCTTACCGGTACGGATGGGAACGATAACCAGCTAATCTTCCCACCAACGGAATTTGGTCCCTTTTCCTTAAAGTGTCCTGGACCCAATTTAGGACTGAGGTTGAGGTGCAGTCTGTGGTGCTATGGCTCACTTCTGTCGGTCCCACAGTTGTTGGTTTGCAACCAGGGATAGACCACTGATTGCCTCGGCTCCGGAATGCCGCTGTCGACCCCGGACTTCCCCAGCTGGCTCCAACCAGGCCTGGTTCGCCCCCTCCGTTCCCGGGTCACCTCTCTCTGAGGGTGCCGTCACACCTGGCGACGGCACCACCGATGTCTTAGGCGACGTATATCGGCGACAATATCACCCCTGTGTTGCCTAAAGTAAAGGGGCGATGTTGGCGCCTCTGAGTGCCCGCCTGGTTTCGCAACAGTGAAGTGAAACCAGGCGGCCGATCTGGGGCGATGTGTCAACATCGCCCCATGTAAACGGCCGCCGGGGACCCGACAGGTGATGGGAGACATAGGCTCCCACTGTATTGCATCGCCGCTGGGGTTTTGAGACATCCTGGCGGTAATGCTGCCTGTCAGCTCGCCGGGCATCGCCGGAGATGTCTCCCCGTGTGAATGGTGCTGTCGCCAGGTATGACGGCACCCTAAGAGGCGCCCTCCTGTCAGGACCTCTGTCAGGCACATCCTCTCTGGCTGCCTTACCAGCACTGTCTGACTAAAATTAGTGTGGCACCCTGGCACCTTTTGGGCACCACAGAACCCTTGGGGCATGAATGGAGCAGTAACAGCAAAGCAACACTCACAAACACTCCACTACACCTTTAACACCTGGTTTCACCCCAAGCCTCTAGGGGGAACTCCACTGGTCACTTTAAGCCAGTTCCCCCTATAGATAGGGTCTTGGAGGGAGAAACACCAGAGTGTGTGCAGTCGCTACAAGAGCTGCAGGATGTGTGCATTCCCGGTTCTGAAGCCATACTAGGCCTTGAACCAGCACACCAGCCCAGTGAGAGACCCTTGCAATTGGGGTCAGAGGAAAGGAGAAGACACCTCTCAGGGACACCGGAGTTACCTTAACTCTTTCCCTTGCCAATCGGTTACTGGAACCGAGCTGTGAGAGCTACCCAGCCACCACAGAGAACCAGCACAACTAACAGGGAGTCTAGCCCCCTGTTCCACCTGAAGCACCTACCCACGAGAGCCCAGGGAAAAGTATTGATCCTGCTTAACCCCTTTGACAGTGCCCTCAGTGCTGCTACCCAGGTGAATTACGTTCCTCCGAACGCACCACCCGGTCCGGCTGGATTCCACATCCACCCGACCACACTAGAAGTACAGAGAGAAGGAAGCCTAACACTGCATGCTGTGAACCTCCAGAAGTGTCAACGTCACTATCCCGGTCTGAGTGTACCTGCTTTCCACCAGTAAAGGTACCTAAAAGACTTTGATGTGTCTGCGTTTGATACCTAGACTTAATAGCAGGTTTACTCAGCTGCCTCACAACATCTTATGCAGCTCCAGGCTCCGGGGACTTCCGCTCGTCCTGTGGGGAGTGCTCCATCTTGCTGCATAACATCCCCCGGAGGCCCAGCAGATGCCAGTGAAATCACCGGAACACCCGCAGGTGGCGTCACGAAGACAATTAACCCCTACTGTCAGCCATCCCCTTATTGATCTGGACCACCAGGGCCCCACAGCCGCAGGCGCGGTTCTGTGACAAGGAGAAGCAGATGCCTGCGACGTGCAGAACCCGGCTACGGTGAGTCATTAGCTCAACTGTCACTCAAGTCTCCCGCTCTACTCTAAGCTCCACTCCCTGGACCTACTGAATATACAGTCCCTATGCTAAAGGGGGCAGTGTATGGGTGCTTAGGACAGACTCTACAAGGAAACCCAAATCCATAACTACGGAGGCACTACACCTTCTGTTTGGGGTGCAGTACCTCCCTGTGGTGCCTAGCCATAGGGGCGCCACACATGCAAGCACTCCCATCAATGTTATGCCCTGCCACACACAGTTGGGACAACTATAAGTTTCATGAAGTATTACAGGAAATAATAGAGAGGTAGGTGGGTGACCTGTTTAGACCTACTGGGCTGGATAAACTCAAAGCTCATGCAAGTGCTCCCATCAATGTTATGACCTGCCACACATGGGTGGGACAACTATACGTTTCATGGAATATTACCGTAAAAACTAGACACGTAGATCAGTGACCTGTTTAGGCCTAGTAAGAAAATGAATTAGCGGTCTTATAGAAGCGCTACTAAAGCTCAGGCACCAGGATGATGATGTTTATAAATCGCAATCTTTATCTTCCCCTCACAGCTCCACAACATGTTTCAACTGCTCAAGGCAATCTTCCTCAGGTAGTGTAGGAAGATTGCCTTGAGCAGTTGAAACATGTTGTGGAGCTGTGAGGGGAAAATAAAGATTTCGATTTATAAACATCATCATCCTGGTGCCTGAGCTCTAGTAGCGCTTCTACAAGACCGCTAATTCATTTTCTTGCAAGCATCTATTCCCCCTGAGGGATCAGCGTCTGGAGCAGCACAGGGAGGGCACAGCGGTGAAGGACCTGGTGTTCCCTAGATAACAAGCAGTGACACACATCCGGGACCGGCGCCACGTGACCGGAAAGGTCCTAAAACGTACAGCTGAGGACCAGCGAGGACGAAGGAGCGGAGCGTGTACATTGCCGGGGGACCCCATATATCAGAGGCTATTACACCAAGTTGTGCAGGTCATGCACAACCCAAACAGGTGAGTGGCCACCTGTAATAACGCCATATTAACTCAGCTACAGGGATCCTACACATGCGCCCTTTCTCTCCCTTTTTTTCTTACTGTTTAGGCCTAGTGGGCCGGATAAACTGAAAGCTCATGCAAGCGCTCCCATCAATGTTATGGTCCACCACACACAGGTGAGACAACTATCAGTTTCGTGGAGTATTACAGGAATTAATAGAGAGGTAGTTCAATGTCCTGTTTAGGCCTACTAGGCTGGATAAACTCAAAGCTCATGCAAGCGCTCCCATATACTTATGCCCCACCTCACAAAGGTGAGACAAGTATCAGTTTCATGGAGTATTACAGGAAATAATAGAGTGGTAGGTCAGTGACCTGTCTAGGCCTTCTGGGCCAGATAAACTCAAAGCTCAAGCAAATGCTCCCATCAATGTTATGCCCCACCACACACAGGTGGAACAACTATCAGTTTCATGGAATATTACCGAAGAAACTAGTCAGGTAGGTCAGTGACCTGTTTAGGCTTACTGTGCCGAATATCCAGGAATGTGAGAAAATTGCGCCATAGGGTCTTATCTTCATATGAAAAGGGTAATGCAGATGATATATCAGAATCTGCTCACCTGGTCCGGTTGTGTATACCCACAACCAAGCATGAGCGCGAGGGGTCAGCTGCTGCAGGATCCACACATCCACGGGTCACCGTGGTGCAAGAAATGCCCTGTAGGACGAATGTGTCGCACGATCCGCGCTGCTGCCAAGGAGACACCAGGACACCAGAGTATCTGGAAATGTAGCTTTAGTCCTCCAATCCGACACATTTCGGAGCTAAACCCAGCTCCTTCCTCAGGGACTAATCACGAATACATCTAAAACCTAGCCTTATATACTTAAAAAGGTGCCAAAATAACAAAAATAATGCATCATCATGACGACATAGGTGGGGAGGGACAATGTGATGTATTTTTAGGTGTCATCAATGAAAAAAAAACAAACATGCAAACTCTAATACCACAGAGTATTAATCAACAGAAATGCATGATTATACATTAATATGACATAAAAATAGTGCTGAAAGTTATTAAACATAAAATATAATATACTAAAAGTAGTGACATTAATTTGGTTGTTTCCAGATCGGAGGGAGATAGAACTTGGAAAAAGAACAACCTATGTATACAGTAAGTGTTGCAAAGTGCAAAGGAATAAAGCTACATTTCCAGATACTCCGGTGTCCTGGTGTCTCCTTGGCAGTGTGGCGCCCCTGCGTTCAGGAGGCCACAAAGGGAACTGCAGCCAGGCAGGTAGGACGACAGTTGAACACCAACAACCTCACAGCCCACACAACCCACGTACAGTAGAGGGCAGCACCCAACCCGGAGCCTAGGAACTCTAGGCAGGCGAGGGGTGGTGGGTTTAGAGCAGTGGGTGGGCAAACACGTAGTCAGGTGACAGAGGGTAGATATAGAGCAGGGGGAGGAGAAAGGAGTCAGTAGGCGGTGTAGGCTGAGCAGCAAAGACAGAGATCACACGTCCTGGAAGAGTGGGGTGGAAGGAGCGCAGAATCTGTAAGAGCCAGTGCGAGCCGCAGAGAGAAAGCACGTCTGGAGCCAGCACCCCAGGAGTGTGAGGGAAGAGAGGGACGGTGATACCAAGCCCTAGAACTACGGCTGAGACGGCAGACTGCAGGCGGAGTAGCCCTCCTATGATACCCAAAGACACAGTAGAGAGAGCCTGGTAGAGCCTCACACGAGAGGACTGCTGGAGGCTAGGCTAATGTAGAGTGTCGGCTCTAGAGGGGACCGCAGATTTATCCGACATCCCCAGACAACCAACGGGGGACCACAGCTACACGTTAGGGTCCCTACCCCAAAGGGCAGGCAGCCCAGTGGCAACCCGGAGGGCTCACAGGTGTCCCAGCCACCACCATACTGTCCGGAGTCACGCACACCAAGTGAATAACAGAGAGAGTCAAAAGCCTGGGAAGGAACACAGAGACAGAGTGAGGGGTCACAGTAGGAACAACCTGGCTGCAGGGAGTAAAGGAACCCGGAGGGGAGAGTGTGCCCGTGTACTGAGGACTGTAACTGAGAACTGTAACTGAGAACTGAAACTGGACTGTAACTGAACTGAGAAGTTGAGAGTAAATACGGTGAACCCTGAATCTGACTCCCTCGTATGCTTCTATCTGCACAAGATTCCCTCCACACAGGTTTGCAGAAGATTCCCACCTGCAGAGCCACAGCTTGCCAGCTCCATCACTGAAGGAGGATTTCTGCAGCATCTGGACAGTAAGTGCATTGCAACCAGCACAAGCCTGCACCATTCCCTGCACAATAGACTTTACACACACTGCCCCGGGGAACTCAGTTCTGCCCACGGAGAACTATTCCATCTTAGCTGCCAATCACATCATCCCCGGAGGTTCTGAGGCAGCGGTGGCCCCAATACTGGCCACACATTGTGGGTGGCGTCACGACTGACATCCCCTGTAAATACACCCTTATTATTGCCAGGGCATGGGACACGGTCCGGACCAGGACCACCCGTGACTTCCCCAGTAGCAGACCCGGTCCGGTACGAGTACCCCCGTCCCAGTGGGCTCGACAGCAGCAGCGCGGATCGTGCGACACATCGTCCTACAGAGCATTACTGGGCCAAATAAACTCAAAGCTCATGCAAGCGCTCCCATCAGTCTTATGCCCTGCCACACACAGGTGGGACAACTGTCAGTTTCGTGGAGTATTACAGGAAATAATAGAAAGGCAGGTCAGTGACCTGTTTAGGCCTGCTGGGCCAGATAAACTCAAAGCTCATGTAAGAGCTCCCATCAATGTTATGCCCCGCCACACACAGGTGGGACAATCATCAGTTTGGTGAAATATTATCAAAAAAACTAGTCAGGTAGGTCAGTAACCTGTTTAGGCCTAGTGGGCCAGATAAACTCAAAGCTCATGCAAGCGCTCTCATCAATGTTATACCCTGCCACACACAGGTGGGACAACTATCAGTTTTGTGGAGTATCACAGGAAATAATAGAGAAGTAGGTCAGTGACCTGCTTAAGCCTACTGAACTGGATGAACTCAAAGCTCATGCAAGCGCTCCCATCAATGTTATGCCCTGCCACACACAGGTGGGACAATCATCAGTTTGGTGGAATATTATCGAAAAAACTAGTCAGTTAAGTCAGTGATTTGTTTAGGCCTAGTGGGCCAGATAAACTCAAAGCTCATGCAAGTGCTCCATCAGTGTTATGCCCTGCCACAAACAGGTGGGACAACTGTAAGTGTGGTGGAGTATTACAGAAAATAATAGAGAAGTAGGTAAGTGACCTGTTTAGGCCTTCTGGGCTGGATAAACTCAAAGCTCATGCAAGTGCTCCCATCAATGTTATGCCCCGCCACACACAGGTGGGACAACTATCAGTTTAGTGGAATATTACTGAAAAAAATAGTTAGCTCAGTGACCTGTTTAGGCCTAGTGGGCTGGGTAAAACTCAAAGCTCATGCAAGCGCTGCCATAAATATTATGCCCCGCCATACACAAGTGGGATAACTATAAGTGTCGTGGAGTATTACAGGAAATATTAGAGCGGTAGGTAAGTGACCTGTTTAGGCCTACTAGGCCAGATAATCTCAAAGCTCATGCAACGTTTCCATCAATGTTATGCCCCGCCACACACAGGTAGGACAACTATAAGTGTCGTGGAATATTACCGAAAAAATTAGTCAGCTAAGTCAGTGACCTGTTTAGGCCTAGTAGGCCGGATAAACTGAAAGCTCGTGCAAGCGTTCCTATCTATGTTATGCCCTGCCACACACAGGTGGGACAACTATAAGTGTCGTGGAATATTACCGAAAAAATTTGTCAGCTAGGTCAGTGACCTGTTTAGGCCTACTGGGCTGGATAAACTCAAAGCTCATGCTCACATATATGTTATATAGAGGTGGGGCAAATCACGCTGATGGAGTGATCTCAGATCAAGGACCTCTGCACCCTTCTGCAGAGTTTTGAAATGCCTACTAAGATGTTTAGCACTGACGATGCCATTATCAGCATAACTATTCTGGTCATCTACATGCTGGAGCATACTTTAACCAGTATTCGGAGTCAGGTGGTGGGCCAAGAGGAAGGGGAGGATGTAGAGGAGTAGGCATATGCGAAAGTGATAACAAGATCTCAAAGGTCCAGACGGTTGGCAGCACTAAGGCAGCTGGCATAGGAGGGTGGGGGAGAGGGAACAATGAGGGCACATGGTAGCAGCCAAACGTTTGATGAAGGTGCAGGAGCCGATAAAGAAATGGAGGACGAAGAGGCGATGGGCATGGAAGACTTATCAGATGAGGGAGATCTTGATCACATTTCTGTTGTGCGAGGTTGTGGGGAGAGGGCAGAGGAAGGAAGCGTGAATGTTAAATTTGGTTAAATGCCCTGGAAAGGGACGCACGCATGCAGGAGTATCAACAGAAGCTTTTAGACAATCTTAGTACTGCTTTTCCCCAAAACACTAATGGTGCACAGTGAATATCGCAGTTCTAACTTTCCAACCCGGGGAATGTTGAGTCGTCATCACTTAAACGTTAACAGTAACAGTCTATGTGGTAACAGCAATTTTGTAGAATAATTTCACAATTTTTTAGACCATTCTTTGCAACGCCAGAAGAAAGAACAAGTGTGACACATAGTGAACGCCTAGAGAGGATGGTACAGAAGTATCTTCAGCTGATTATGGATGCCATGATTGTGGAACTGGACCCCTGTGCATTTTGGGTTTCAAAACTGTAAAAATGTCCTGAGCTCGCCACACATGCCTTGAGATTTTGTCGTGCCCAGCAGCCAGCGTTATTCAATGTGTCTTCAGCGTCGCTGGGAGTGTACTGACGGATAAGCGCACGCGGCTGTCCAGTGACAATGTAGACAGACTAACGTTTATCAAGATGAACAAGTCATGGATCCGCAAGGACTTTTCCACCACTGTGTCAGCCTGGGGAGACTAAACGCTTGTGTACTTTTCAATGTGCTGCATTAAACTCCCTATTTCAATATTTCAACTCTAGGGCAATTGATGCCACTTAAGTGGTGTCTGTGCCTAATTTTTTTGAAAAATGGAGACTGTTGTTGGGGTCTCCTTGCTGTTTGTTGCTTGACTTGAATAGGGCTCTCTGAGCTCAATACCTATCCCTGACACTCCTGCCCCTGTTTTTGAATATTCAACCTTTTTGTCCATAGAACCAGTGATTTACAAATTTGCTGTATTCACATCCACTATTTTTGGGTGCTTAAAAGCACTGATTACTACATGTCCCTTAATGTTTGCGTAGACTGATTTTGGGCATCAAACCAGGTTTTGACAAATGTGCTGTATACACATGGACAGTTTTTGGGCCCTTAAAAGCATTGTTTGGTCAATCTCCCCTGTCCACTAGGCCTATACAGGTCACTGACCTACCTGACTAGTTTTTCCTCTAATACTCCATGACACTTATAATTGTCCCACCTGTGTGTGGCAGGGTATAACATTGATAGGAGCGCTTGCATGAGCTTTGAGTTTATCCGGCCTAATAGGCATAAACAGGTTTCTGACGTACCTATCTAGTTTTATCCGGTAATATTCCACGAAACTGATAGTTGTCCCACCTGTGTGTGGCGGGGCATAACATTGATGGGAGCACTTGCATAATGTCACGCTTGGGAGGTGAGGAAATCAGGTGACTGGATGGTGTGATGGGCGAAGGGATTCAAGGGGAGCTATCCTGATCCTGGAACAGGGGTCCCTGGCTCGCCCTGATCTCGGAGGTACCTCTGATGGTGAGGAAATCCAAGTCGCCACCCTTTTGCCTTAAGCTCCTGATTAGCCCTAGACTGAGGGCCCCTACCTCCACCCACAGATCAGGAACCACAGCTACTCCCAAGGCAAGGGAACTCCTGGAAGATCTTCAGCCCAGCAGCAAAGCAACTTCACAGCACAGAGACCAAAATTAAATAAGTCTAACAATGGTGTCTGACAGGGGAGTGGGAAGGCTATTTAAAGGCCAGGGGGAGGATATTGCAGGTGAGTCACATCCAAACCTCACATCAACCAAACATTCAGCAACCTCCACCTGCAGAGCCGCAAACTGAATGTGGAAAAAAGACTCAGTTTAACCACAGCAACAGCAGCACCTATGTGCATAAGGCAGCCCATACGTGACACATGAGCTTTGAGCTTATCTGGCCCAGTAGGCCTAAACAGGTCACTTACCTACCTCTCTATTATTTCCTGTAATACTCCACAACACTAATAGTTATCCCACCTGTGTGTAACCTTGCGCCTGCAAAGGGCCACACCCAGGTTTGCAGCACACGGCCTTCCCTGGCTGCAGGTTCAGTGGAGACAACAATTGATTAAACTCGGTCTCCAGAGCTGACCACATCCCCTTAGCTGTGTGACTCACATTTCCCATACCCGAATGTATCGAGTCTTTATGGATTTAAAGACACTTCTGAAGAAATGTGCACAATTGGACAGTGACATATTTTTCCTATCCAAATGCAAGAAGAAGAATCTGATTCCCAAAGGACTCTGGATTAAAAAATCCACTTCTACATACCTATAACACTCATTATGCACGAAACCTTTATCACAGAACATCTGAGAGACTAAGGAACCACCATTTGCATGTCTTCTACAGCAGAGGTCCCCAACTCCAGTCCTCAAGGCCCACCAACAGTGCAGGTTTTCAGGATTTCCTTAGTATTGCACAGAGGTTGAAATCATCACCAGTGCAGGTGATTAAATTATCACCTGTGCAATACTAAGGAAATCCTGAAAACATGACCTGTTTGTGGGCCTTGAGGACTGAAGTTGGGGACCTCTGTTCTACAGCATCAAAAGCATACCTCCCAACTTATGAAGAACAGAAAGAGGGACAAAAGATGTGGCGCGCGTAGCGCGCCATGCAAATTTTAGCCACGCCCCTAGCCACACCCAAGCCACACCCATTTACAAGTGACAAACATTCAACAGATGCCATTATTAATATTACATTTCTGATTATTGCATTTTTGCTACATTTTTTTTTCCTTTTCTAATTCATTTGATGCAATTTATAGCAATGAGGAAAGACGGCACTCACCGAAAGGTTACTTGCAGAAATGTCTTTAATCCAAGTTCAAAGGTTACATGGTGCAGGGAGGGTTCAGCAGAGGGGGACGACGGTCACTAGTGACAGTCGTCCCCCTCTGCTGAACCCTCCCTGCACCATGCAACCTCTGCACTTGGATTAAAGACATTTCTGTAAGTAACCTTTCGGTGAGTGCCGTCTTTCCTCATTGCTATAAATTGTTGCACTTGTGCTGGAGAATGAGCAACAACGTTTGATTTCCACATACACCAATTAGTGTACCGTAAGCTGCAGCATTCCACCAGTGCCCGGTTTCCTCTCCTCACTCTTTATTTATTTATTCATTTAATGCGTATTAGTACGGTTTAGTACTGACAGCACAGACTATGGGCTGCCCCATCATAGAACACAGCAGGACGGCTGAGACTATTGCCTGCCCTGCAGCATTGTTCATTTTATAGCCACGGCTGTGGAGTCAGTAGCCAAACCTCCGACTACAAATCCTCAGTTTTCCTCAATCCAACTCCCCAAAATGGACACAGACTCTGAGTCCACAGTACTGTGTATAGCACCCATGAAGTTGCAGGCGATATCACAGCGATGTTGCGACATTTAACGGTACCCATATAGATGTAATGTCAGGGATGACTTTCTCACTTGTTTTATGAAATTCTGTTTGTAGATACAGAGAGGTAAAAATGTGCATTTTTGCCAAGATTTGATGCATTTTTTTTTTAAATGAAGTCAATGATAAAAATGCAGAAACAATAGACATGCTGCACCAAAAATCTGCAAGGAAAAAGTCCTGACCGTGGCCACATCACTTCAGGATTCTCACTGATTTTGCTGGCATAAGGATTTTCTTTCAGATTTGTGACAAACCACAAACTGGGCACACAGCCTTAAGGCCGGGTTACACACTTCAATGTCCCAGCGATCCGACAACAATCCGACCTGGCCGAGATCGCTGGAACATCGTTTAGTGATCGCTGGTGAGATGTCACACGTATAAATATATTGAACGACGCAGCAACAACTGTGCGACAAGCGAACAATATTAGCGGTCGTTTGGATGCCTACGTTCCTCAGTTCTGAATAGGCGAAGTCATAAACGAGATCGTTATCATGGTGTTACACTCACCGATGCTGCAGGTTGTACGGACGACCAACGACTGATTTATGCTCCTGTTCATAAATCTGCGATCAACAATCAAATGACCTATCGTTGGTTGAAATTTACATCTCACACGCAACTACGTCATTGCTACGTCACAAAACCCGTGACGTTTCAACGATATCGTTAACGATAGCATAGTGTGTGACGGGGCCTTGATGGCGGGTTTACACGTCGCGATATCGGTGTCCAACTCCGATCCAACTCTGACAAAAAGTCATGTGGTTCGGGAGTTGGACCCGATATCGTTCGCGCGTTGTACAGTTTGAACGTACAACGCGATGCTGGAACATGGCCGTTGTAGCAGCATCGTACCGTGTAACAGCCCAACTACGATGTGTACTCGCACCTCAACCATTAACTCCATGTTAAATGATCATTACTGGGTTGGTGGGCGTACACATCGTACGGACGTTGTTTCCCGATATCGCAGCGTGTAAACCGCCAATGCGATATCGGGAAAAGCGCTTAAAAAATGCGCGCTCCCGCGCCGTTGCCTACGATATCGCCACGATATCAGGACGTGTAAACCCACCATTAATGTCTAAAATGAATCTGCTGAATAACTCATAGAGAAAAACAATAGGACCCCACTGATTATTGGGGGCACCTGGATTCTATGTTGTTTTAGGACAGAAAATGTTCTGCATGATGCCCTTTTCCTTCCATTCAAATATGGAAACAGAAGAACCCAGATAGATCCCACAATAATCAGACCCCTTTACTTCCATTCATATCAGCATGCAACGGATTCATCTCAAACTATAAGGCCACGTGCACACGCTGAGTATTTGATGAGTTTTTTACCTCAGTATTTGTAGCCAAAACCAGGAGTGGGTGATAAATATAGAAGTGGTGACGTGTTTCTATTAGACTTTTCCTCTGATTGTCCCTTCTGGTTTTGTCTACAAATCCTGAGGTAAAAAACTCAAATACTCAGCGTATGCACGTGGCCTTATTCCATTTGTCGGCTTCTCTAAATGGAAAACGTTAACATGTCAGAATGGAGAGGAGCAGCCTAAAGGTGGGGTTACACGTAGCGATATCGCTACCAATGTCGCTGCAACATCACAGGTTTTGTGTCGTTGCAGTGACCTCAGCAGCGACGTCGCTGCGTGTGACATGCCGCAACGACCAGCGATCATCTCACTGATCGCTGAATAATGACCAGGACCATTTTTCAATCGTTGGTCTGCCGCTAACACACATGCATCGCCATGTGTGACCGGGGCAACGTCCAGCTACACCCAGTGTGCACCCGACACCCCGACCGAGCCAAGTGACCGTCGGGTGTCAGCGCATCGATGGGTGATCACTGGTGAGATCTACTTGTTTGGCATCTCACCAGTGATCACAGTGATGTTTCAGCGATCCCGATCGCTGGTCAGGTCGCTGGAACATCACTACGTGTAACGTAGCCTTAAAGGGAACCAACCATCAAAAAATCACTATCTAACCTATAAATATCTGTCCCTGGGGCTCTAAATGACTATTCTAACCATCCCTGACTGACTAAATCTACCTAACTACACGCACAATAAATCACTTTTTATACTTACCAAATCCTTGTCGGCTGGGCGTTCCTTCAGGCTCTTAGTCAGCGAGGCGGGTCTCCTTGCTGCTGTCCATCTTCTTTCCAGGGCGGCATCTTCTTCCCAGGATTCAAATTACCCGCCCATCGCGTCCTTGCAATGAGCGGGTCACGTGCTGCAGGCCCCGCGTCACTTCTGGCCGCCGCGTCGCTGGGTCTAAGACGCGCCCAGGCCGGCTTCAGCATGCCATGTGCGCATGCTCTGAAGCCAGCCTGGGTGTACCAGTGACGCGGCAGGCGGAAGTGACGCGGGGCCTGCAGCACGTGACCCGCTCATTGCGAGGACGCGATGGGCGGGTAATTTGAATCCTGGGAAGAAGATGCCGCTTTGGAAAGAAGATGGACAGCAGCAAGGAGACCCGCCTCGCTGACAAAGAGCCTGGAGGACCGCCCAATCGACAAGGATTTGGTAAGTATAAAAAGTGATTTATTGTGCATGTAGTTAGTTAGATTTAGTCAGTCAGGGATGGTTAGAATAGTCATTTAGGGCCCCAGGGACAGATATTTATAGGTTAGATAGTGATTTTTTGATGGTTGGTTCCCTTTAAGGCCAAGATCAGATGGCCATATTCCACTGGCCTTGTAAGGAGCACAATGCCCGGACTGATAAAACAGATAGACCTAACCTGGTCTAATCTTCATAGGCCTGGATGCAATACATGAGGCTGCTGAGCATCACATCCCAAGCATCTCACACACACACATCACTCTCATACCACACGCATGACTCATACACCCCACGCATCACTCACACACACATTACTCTCACACACCACACACATCACTCACACACATGCATCATTCACAAACACCACACGCATGACTCACACATCACATATGTATCACATACATCACATGCATCACTCACACACCACACAAATTACATGCATCTCTCTAACTGATGCATCACTCACACACACCCCACACATCACTCATACACCCCAAGCATCACACACACACATAACTCACACACATTACATGCATCACTCTGACACATCACTCTCGCGCCACATGCATGAATTACACACACCTCATGCATCACTCTAACACACGCATCATTCACACACACCCCATGCATCATACACATCACACACATCACTCACACCCACGCATCACAAGCATCACTCACACACCCCACGCATCACACACATCACTCTAACACACGCATCACTCACACACACCACATGCATAACTCATACACATTACACGCATCACTCTAACGTATCACTCACACACACCACGCATCACATGCAACACTCTAACACACATATCACACACGCCACATGCATGACTCACACCCCCCATGCATCACTCTAACAGATGACACACACCCCATGCATCACATGCATCACTCACACACCACGCACATCACACGCACTCTGACGCATCACTCACACACCACACACATTCACTCTCATGCCACATGCATGAATCACACACAGGGCAGGGCCAGCAATCTCCGCATTTGTGCAGGAGAGTCACAAAACTTTATTCAATAAAAAAAAAGACACATTTACTACACATGGAGCAGAGCACTGATGGGCCGCCCCGGACAGTGCCTAGCACTCTGACACACGGAGCTAAACTGTATAGGGGGCGTGGCCGGCAGCTACTCACTGCTGTGCGGGAAATGTAACCTCCCGGCCGGGACAGCGGGAAAACAATGGAAAAACGGGACTGTCCTGCTGGATCCGGGACACTTGGGAGGTATGTCAAAAGTAACATCCAGGGGTAATTGGAAACATGGAGGAACACACTCACAGAAGCCATGGAACAGAATACTATATTACCATAAATGTCTTGTCTGTTTATAACAAGGAAAATAAATTACCGTATTTTCCGCACTATAAGGCGCACCTAAAAGACTAAGATTTTCCCAGAAATCATACGTGCGCCTTATAGTGCAGTGCGCCTTATATACGGATTTTTCCAGGAAAATTGATGTACGTACTATATGCAGAGTGCTAAGGGGGTGCCATTTGCCTGCAAATATTTGGCACCCCCCAGAAAATAAGGCATACCTGTGCGCCGCAATATCCTCCGTCCCCGCCATCCCCCTTGTCCGGTGCCCGCCTGGCATCGCTGTGCGGGGGCGCGATCACAAGCCGCGGTCCCCGCCATCCATGCTGTCTGGTGCCGGTGCCTGCCTCGAATCACTGTGCGGGGACGCGATCACCAGCCGCCGTCCTCGCTGTCTGGTGTCCGGTGCCGCCGCTGCATCGCGCCGCGTGAAGGGCGCGCTCACAGCCCATGAGCCCATCAGCCAATCACAGCTCCGCCCAGGAGCCTTGAGCCAATCCGGGGCCAGCTGACGTCAGCCCATAGCCTCTGATTGGCTGAGGGCTCCAGCGCTGTGATTGGCTGTGGGCTCCAGCGCTGTGATTGGCTGAGGGCTCCAGCGCTGTGATTTGCTGAGGGCTCCAGCGCTGTGAGTGCCTTGCCACACAGGATGGAATACAGTACAGTAAGCAAAAGTATAAAAAGTAAAAATCAGTTTGTGGGTGCATCTGACTGTGTGTGTATGTGTGTGTCTGAGTGTGTATGCGTGTGTGTGTTTGACTGTGTGGGATGCTGGAGGGTGATGGGAGGCTACACAGGGATACTGGACGGTGGTGGGGTGCTACAGAGGGATGCTAGAGGGTAATGGGAGGCTACACAGGGATACTGGAGGGTGATGGGAGGCTACACAGGGATACTGGAGGGTGATGGGAGGCTATAGAGGGATGCTGGAGGATGATGGGAGGCTACACAGGGATACTGGAGGGTGATGGGAGGCTACAAAGGGATGCTGGAGGGTGATGGGAGGCTACACAGGGATACTGGAGGGTGATGGGAGGCTATAGAGGGATGCTGGAGGATGATGGGAGGCTACTCAGGGACACTGGAGGGTGATGGGAGGCTACAAAGGGATGCTGGAGGGTGATGGGAGGCTACACAGGGATACTGGAGGGTGATGGGAGGCTACACAGGGATACTGGAGGGTGGTGGGGTGCTACAGAGGGATGCTAGAGGGTAATGGGAGGCTACACAGGGATACTGGAGGGTGATGGGAGGCTAAACAGGGATACTGGAGGGTGATGGGAGGCTACAAAGGGATGCTGGAGGGTGATGGGAGGCTGCACAGGGATACTGGAGGGTGATGGGAGGCTACACAGGGATACTGGAGGGTGGTGGGGTGCTACAGAGGGATGCTAGAGGGTAATGGGAGGCTACACAGGGATACTGGAGGGTGATGGGAGGCTACAAAGGGATACTGGAGGGTGATGGGAGGCTACAAACGGATGCTGGAGGGTGATGAGAGGCTACACAGGGATACTGGAGGGTGATGGGAGGCTACACAGGGATACTGGAGGGTGGTGGGGTGCTACAGAGGGATGCTAGAGGGTAATGGGAGGCTACACAGGGATACTGGAGGGTGATGGGAGGCTACACAGGGTTACTGGAGGGTGATGGGAGGCTACACAGGGATACTAGAGGGTGATGGGAGGCTACAAAGTTGAATAAAGTTTGACTTACAGTCTGAGCTTTTTTTTTTTTATGGTAATATGGTGTGCTTTATAATCCGGTGCGCCTTATATATGGACCAAGACGGCTTAAAAGTCATTTTTTGAGGGTGCGCCTTATAATCCGGTGCGCCTTATAGTGCGAAAAATACGGTACATAGATTGCGCATCAATTCAGGACTCAATACAAACAAAACAAAGACAAATCCTGACAATTTGGACAACTACTCCTGTCAAAAAGCATCCAATTGTGTCATCAACCTTTCGAATTACATACCCAACCAAGTGAAACTTGCTGTGTCCTCTAGGGGACTCTCATTTTGTCCTACTAAAGCTCTGGATAAAATTGAACTATGCAGCAACATGGAGGATTACTTCAGGAGACTAGACCTAATGGTACCTTCACACGCCGCAATCTCGGCTGGCGATATGAGGCGATCTAACGTGCGCGTGCACATTTTTCATGGTCACCTCAGATCGCCGATGGCTGTATTACACGCCGCAATCTCGCCCTGAAAGAAAGGTGATGTGTCGGCCCGGAATTCACCTCACCCACAGCGGAACCAATCCGGTGGAATTCCCTCACCGCTTCACACGCCGCAATCCCAAAGGCAATGTGGGCGTACATGTTCAGCTTGTCGAAGAGATAGGTGTGCCACAGTGGTTTACACAGCGCCCCATACGCGCTCATTGGACAACGCAACTGCGTTCCGATTGGTCAGCCTGCTCTGGAAGGCTGGCTAATACATGACGCTATTGCCATTGTGTGGTGCTGGACGGACAGCTCTTCAAATATGGTGCGATGTCAATTGACAGCCAATGGGAACACAGTAGCCCACACCAATCAGTTCACACGGGGTGTGGAATACAGAAATCATAGGCGATGCTGATTCCATCACTATCGTCTGTTCACACGCCACAACATGGAAATATCGCCTTCATGATAGCGGCTGATTTCAGAGCAGTGCTCAGGAATCAGGCGACAGGCGAGAGGCGATTTATCGCCGCAAAATTCCCCAAACACACGCCGCAACTGTGAGGCAATTTCATGGCAATTGTTCCGGGGCGACATATCGCCTTAAGGCCATGTGCACACGTTCAGTATTTGATGAGTTTTTTACCTCAGGATTTGTAGACAAAACCAGAAGTGGAGCAATCAGAGGAAAAGTCTAATAGAAACACCTGCACCACTTCTAGATTTAATTATCCACTCCTGGTTTTGGCTACAAATCCTGAGGTAAAAAACTCAACAAATACTCAACGTGTGCACGTGGCCTTAGGATTCCCAGCCGAGATTGCAGCGTGTGAAGGTACCATAAGGGAATTTTACAGCAACAAAGAAAACTCCAAACCTAACTGGGCCGAAGGAAGAGGGATCCTGACAACCAAGAAAAGGTTAGACTGGACACTTGAATCTAATCGTAACTCCCATTTGGAAAAATATATACAGTCATGGCCAAAAGTTTTGAGAATGATACAAATATAAATTTTTACAAAGTCTACTGCTTCAGATTTTCTAAGGGCAATTTGCATATACTCCAGAATCTCATAAAGAGTGATTAGCTTAACAGCAATTACTTGCAAAGTCAATATTTGCCTAGAAAATGAACTTTAACCCCCAAAACACATTTCAACATCATTGCAGTCCTGCCTCAAAAGGAGCAGCTAACATCGTTTTAGTGATTGTTCCATTAACACAGGTGTGGGTGTTGATGAGGACAGGGCTGGTGATCAATCAGTTATGATTAAGTAAGAATGACACCACTGGACACTTTAAAAGGAGGCTGGTGCTTGGTATCATTGTTTCTCTTCAGTTAACCATGATTATCTCTAAGGAAACACGTGCAGCCATCATTGCACTGCACAAAAATGGCTTAACAAGGAAGAGTATCGCAGCTACAAAGATTGCACCTCAGTCAACAATCTATCGCATCATCAAGAACTTCGAGGAGAGAGCGTCCATTGTTGTCAAAAATGCTCCAGGGCGCCCAAGAAAGACCAGCAAGCGCCAGGACCGTATCTTAAAACTGTTTCAGCTGCGGGATCGGACTATCAGCAGTGGCGAGCTTGCTCAGGAATGGCAGCAGGCTGGTGTGAGTGCTTCTGTATGCACTGTAAGGCGGAGACTCTTTGAGCAAGGCCTGGTTTCAAGGAGGGCAGCAAAGAAGCCACTTCTCTCCAGAAAAAACATCAGGGACCGACTGATATTCTGCAAAAGGTACAGGGAGTGGACTGCTGAGGACTGGGGTAAAGTCATTTTCTCTGATGAATCCCCTTTTCGATTGTTTGGGACATCTGGAAAACAGCTTATTCGGAGAAGAAGAGGTGAGCGCTACCACCAGTCTTGTCTCATGCCAACTGTAAAGCATCCGGAAACCATTCATGTGTGGGGTTGCTTCTCAGCCAAGGGAATCGACTCACTCACAGTCTTGCCTAAAAACACAGCCATGAATAAAGAATGGTACCAGAATGTCCTCCAAGAGCAACTTCTCCCAACCGTTCAAGAGCAGTTTGACGCCCAACAATGCCTTTTCCAGCATGATGGAGCACCTTGCCATAAAGCAAAGGTGATAACTAAATGGCTCAGGGAACAAAACATAGAGATTTTGGGTCCATGGCCTGGAAACTCCCCAGATCTTAATCCCATTGAGAACTTGTGGTCAATCATCAAGAGACGGGTGGACAAACAAAAACCAACAAATTCTGGCAAAATGCAAGCATTGATTATGCAAGAATGGACTGCTATCAGTCAGGATTTGGTCCAGAAGTTGATTGAGAGCATGCCAGGGAGAATTGCAGAGGTCCTGAAGAAGAAGGGTCAACACTGCAAATATTGACTTGCTGCATTAACTTATTCTAACTGTCAATATAACCTTTTGGTACTCATAATATGATTGCAATTATATTTCTGTATGTGATATAAACATCAGACAAACACAAATAAAAGCCAGAGGGCAGCAGATCATGTGAAAATATAATTTTGGTGTCATTCTCAAAACTTTTGGCCATGACTGTAGAAACATTAGCAGCAGTAATGCAACGGTCAGAAACAATTTCTTGGAGTCCTTTGACCAATATTTTAAACCAGCCCGTCCACCGGCAGAACTGAGTAAAAGTCTGACACAATGAACGACTGGAGAGGATGGTGCAAGAGTTTCTAGAGCTCAATATCCATGTCATCAGAGGGAAATTTGGACCCTTTAGCATTTTGGGCTTCAAAAATGGAGGCATGGCCTAAGGTCGCCAGTCATATATTGGAGGTTTTGTCATGCCCAGCAGCCAGCGTTCTCTCATAACGCGTTTTCAGCACTGCTGGTGGTGTCCTGACGGATAAGCGTGTGGCACCCCAAGGGTTAATGTGCCACAGAAACATCAACACAGGTTTGCTCCCCACACAACACTACACTAGAAAGTGGGAGGAGCTTAGGTGGCACCTGGAAGAGTGGGAGGAGCTAATGTTGTTTATCTCAGAGCAGGAGTGACAGTTAGTCAGTTTAAGTTTAGTTTAGTCTGAGTTGGAGCTGAAGAGGGAGTCAAGTTGGAGTGGAGGTCCTGAGAGGTCTGAGGGAAGGAGTCAGAGAAACAGAGGAACAAACCCAGGATAAGGAGTTACTCTAAACTCACTCGGAGAAGCGCATAGGATGGATACCAGATCCGATGCTGTGCCTGAAACAGACAGCACAGTGAACACTGGATTAGTGAAGGTCCACCATCTTCACTGTACCACAGCAAAGCAACACGGAGGGGGTCAGTGACACAGAGGACTCAAGTTGCCTAGCAGATTGGTACCCGTGAGGGGAGACAGGGCCAGCAGCTCAGCTAAAAGCGGCAGCAGGGCCACACACAAAGCGCAGAAGTAGGAAGCCAAGGACCCCGTCAGGGTGGGAGCAACCCAGCCCCGGTACAGACTCCGTGGACAATACTCTGCTTTACCATCTGCACAGTAAAGACTTGGAAAACGACAACAAACGTGAGTGTGTGTGTGATCCTTGTGCTGAAACCCTACTTTCCCTCATAAACTGCCATTGCCTCCACTCTCATCATCTCTACTACTACCCCTACTTTCCTGTAACATCAATACAAACCATCACAGACTTTAATTACCACTGCCCCGGGGAACCAGGCTCTACCTGCGGGGAGCCGTTCCATCTACAGCTGCCAAACATCATCCCCGGAGGTTCTGCAGCAGCGGTGGTCACCCTGACCACAACCCGTGGGTGGCGTCACGACAAACCTTATCCCCTGTAAATACCCCCCATTTATTGTGCGAACCCGGGACACGGTCCGGACCAGGACCGCCGTGACATCCCCCAGCAGTACCCCGGTCCGGTACCGAGTACCCCGTCCCAGTGGGCTCCACAAGCACATCTAGCTCTCTTCTGAAAGTGTAGACCACCTAACTTGCATCAAGATGAACAAGTCATTTATCTCCGAGGACTTTTCCACCCTAGTGGCAGGATGCTCAGACTAAGCAATGTACTTTTCAGTATGCTGCATTGATCTCGCCATTCTCAAATTTTATTCTGGATCAATTGATGCCACTTTGGTGGTATCTGGCCCTAATTTGTTGAAATGTGGAGACTCTTTTGGGGGTCTCCTTGTCTGTTTCCTGAATTTACGAGGGCTTTGTGAGTACGATGCCTACACATGTCACTCACCCCCTCTTACTAATGAATGTTTAACCTTGAAATGCTAGGCCAGGCCCTGTTCCAGACCCTGTGCCATGCATTCAGGCTGCACCATTCTACAATTTTTATTCTGGCTCAATTGATGCCACTTTCGGGGTATCTGACATAATTTTTTTGGAAATGTTGAGACTCTTTTTGGGGTCATCTTGTCTGTTTCCTGAATTTAGCAGGGCTCTGTAAGTACGATGCTTACATCTGAAGATTGAAATATTGGGCCAGGCCTTGTCCCATGCATGCATAATGCACAATGATGAAAATTTTAACTCTGGGAAATAGATGGCACTTTTCCTGGTGTCTATCCCTAATCTGAGCTGTGTTTGGCAGCTTTTGGGACCCATTGAAGGTTTTTTCTAGGGCCTTAATATTGCCTCCCATTGATTTCACCGGGGTTCGGAAGTTTGACGAACATATGCTTGTTCGGCGAACCAAATCCGAACTTCAAAAGGTTCGCTCATCTCTAAACACAAAATCCCCTCTTAAATTGTCATTACTTTTTTGTTTCTGTTCAGTCGTCTAGTCTGATATCCTTTAATCACCATTTTTTATTTTTAAACTGTATTAAATGTTAGAGAGTTACTTACCAGCGGTAACCACAGAAAAACATCAGGGAACATCTTTTAGCTACAAAAGCTGTACAAAACATCGTAATTTCAGCTGACTTTATATTACAGTGATGAAATTTCATCTAAAACCCAGAGCCAAAAGTGACAAGTTCTCTTTTAAAATGAGGGAAGTGAAACGCACTCCCTGCGTACAACACAATGTTTGAATCATAAATCATTCAGTGAAATAAAATGAGCTGACATATGTGCCACAGATGGCTGATATGAAAGCCTTCATAAACACTTTTGACCATTGTTTCTTCCTTTTATTGATCCACTGGCCTTTCATGTGATTCATATTATTCCATCCTTCCCATACTTCCTTCCTTTAGTTCCGTTCTCAAACATACTTATCTTTTAACCACAAATCCAGAGATATGATGGGAGGAACCTGTTCACATGTGTCTGGACAAACAGATTCTTCAGTTTAGTTACAATCCATGACCATGAATCTCACATGTAATGAGGACATATTTACGCATTGTGCAATTTATGCAACAAAGATAATACCAATAATACTATTGCAGAAGCACATGAGTAGAGATGGGTGAACCTTTTGACGTTTCGGTGTGGTTCGCTTTGCCAAATGGGCATATGTTTGCCAAACTATTCAATGAACTGTTTGTCATACTTCCCATTGAAATCAATGGGAGGCAAAATCAAGGGCATAGAAAACACTTCAAAAGGGGCACAAAAGCTGCCAAAACAGCTTAATTTAGGGGCAGACAGCAGGAAAAGTACCATCTATTCCCCATAGTTAAAATTGTTATCATTGTGCATTATGAATTCATGGGACAAGGCCTGGCTCAGTATTTCAATCTTCAGCATTGATCATGAACAGGGAGATGAGTGACTGGTGTAGGTATGGTGCTCAGAGAGCTCTGCTAAATTCACAAAACACACAACAAAGACACCCAAATAACAGTCTCCATGTTTCAAAAATTAAGGTTGGATATCACCAAAGTGCCATCAATTGAGCCAGAATAAAAATTATATAATGGCACAGCCTGCAAACCGTGCCTGGCCTATCATTTGAAGGTTAAACATTGTTGAGTAGGAACAGGGGGATGAGTGACAGGTGTGGGACTGTTGGGCAGGGGGCCCTCATTCATCATGAAACTGCTATAATAAATTTTATGTGGCACAAGTATAAGGTTCATGGAGTACTACAGGCAGAATTAGTCAGGTGGATCAATGACATATATAGGCCTAATGGGCAGGGGGCCCTCATACCTCATGCAACCGGTCCAATAAATTTTAAGGTCCGCCACACTCAGGAGGTACAAATATCAGTTTCACGAAATACTATAAGAAGAAGGATTCATTTGGGTTGGTGACATGTATAGGCTATTGGACAGGGGGCCATAATACCTTATACAGCTGCTCCAATAAATTTTATGCTCCGCCACATTCAGGTGGCACAAGTACACAAGCACAAGTTCACAGAGTACTAGAGGAAGAATTAGTCAAGTGGGGCAATGACATGTACATACCTCATGCAACTGCTCCAATAAATTTTATGCTCCATCACACTGAGATGGCACAAGTATTAAGTTCATGGACTGCTGTAAAAAGAATGATTCAGGTGGGTCAGTGACATGTGTATGCATGGTGTATAATTGTATAATCGCACAGTATGCATGCGTGGCACATGTCTGGAACAGGGCCTGGCCTAGCATGTGAAGGTTAAACATTGATTAGCAACAGGGGGAAGAGTGACACATGTACATATGTGGTCAAAATTGTTGCATAGCTCCCCTGAGGGTCAAGTCGCCACAGAGGTACTGCACCTCATCCAGAGGTGTGGTACCCCCACCCCATGTAAGAAGGGGGCAGGGCTAAACGGGAGAGAAAAAAAACCCTCTGTTTAAATGCTGCAGACAGGGAGAGAATGATTGGCAGCGGTGGGCAGATTACACATGCAGGGATGTGAATCTGCCCTTGGCTGCAGCCCCTAGCCACCTCCTTAGTGGCTGTAGCATGTAAGTTTTCTAAGTGTATTATCTCTGGGTACAGGGCTGCTCAAGTGCTGGGGGACCCCTTGTCTGCATGCTGGAGACATGCTGTATCCAGTGCTGTAATTAGACTACCATGCCTGGTTTGGTGACAGGTCCTCTTTAAGGAATAATTTAAATCTGTATAGTCAGGAGGGGTAATATAGGCCAATTGTCTATACCTCACAAGATGCTGTCTACCTGTACGCAGCATTTGTAGCAGGTGTCTAGCCTGTAATATCTAATTTCATCAATCCATCTAAAAAAGATTCATTGGAATCCTTCAGTTAGGTGTATACTGGAAGTGTATATATCACACCATTCAAAATGCGCAAGGCTGGTGGCAAGGGACCAGGAAGTGGACGTGATGGTGTTGCATGCAGAGGCCGAGGCCGTGGGCAAGCTAAAATTGGGCCACAAGAAATGCCAACATCATCTCGCTCGACCTTCCTGTCCCAATTTCTAGGGGACCGCAGCAATACACCACTTTTAAATCAAGAGCAGTGCCAACAGGTTGTTAGTTGGATAGCAGATAATGCTTCTAGTCAGTTAGGCACCACCACAAACACCCTGTCTTCCACACGGTCAAGTGTCAGTAGCCATGAGTCTGGACCACATATTCGTCACCCTGATCCTCCTTCCTCCCACCATGCCGAGTGTGATCCCACACTTGGACACTCTGAAGAGCTGTTCAGTATGTCCTTCATGGATTCGGGCCTCTAGCCCGCTCCTCTTGAACTGGGGCCTGAGGAGATCGTATGTAGCGATGCCCAAATATTTCAGCAGCTACAGTCACACGAAGGCGATGATGAGAATGTGTCACAACAAGAGGTGGACGATGATGTGACGCAATTGCCAGACAGTCAGGAGGAGGACCAGGGTGCGGATGTGGAAGACGACATGGTGGATGATCCAGTAACTGACCCAACCTGGCAGGAGGACATGCAGAGCGAGAACAGCTGTGAACAGGAGGAGGGAAGTGTAGCATCACAACAGGCCGGAAGAAGCAGAGTGGTGTCCGCAGACAGAAGGCGGTCAACCGATCCTTGTAACAGCAACACGACGCAAGTTGCCAGTACAACAGTTAGGTCTTCCCAAGTCTGGTAGTTTTTCAGGGAGTCTGCAGAGAATTCAAAAAAGGCCATTTGAAAAACCTGCCATGCCAACATCAGCAGGGGTACCAAAAGAAGCAGCCTGACCACCACCAGCATGATCAGGCACATGGCAGCAAAGCACCAGACTTTGTGGGACGTACCACAGGGTCCAGGAGCAGTGTCTGCGGGTGACACTGCTGCTTCTTCCACTGTTGTGTGTGCAAGCCAATCTCCTGTCCATAGTGCATGTGAAGATGCCTCCTGTCCTGCACCTGGCGTTGCACAATCAGAAATGCCACCATCATCAACCTCGTCCTTGTCCCAGCACAGTGTTCAGATATCAGTACTTCAGTCATTGGAACGTAAGCGCAAATACGCTGCCAACGCCCCACACGCCACACTCCTCAATGTACACATTTCGCAACTGCTTGTGCTGGAAATCTTGCCTTTTAGGCTAGTAGAGATGGAAGCATTCTGCAACCTGATGGCTGCAGCCGTCCCTCGTTACTCGGTCCCCAGCCACCACTATTTCTCCCGGTGTGCCGTCCCCGCATTACACAAGCACGGTCCCAAAACATTAGCCGTGCCCTTAACAATGCTGTTTCCGGCAAAGTCCACCTAACCACAGACACGTGGACAAGTGCTTGTGGGCAGGGACGCTACATCTCGCTGACGGCACACTAGGTTAATATAGTGGAAGCCGGGACCCAGTCGGACCTTGGGATGGAACATGTCCTCCCAACGCCAAGGATTGCGGACCCTAACTCAGTCAGGGTTGCCCCCACAGTCTACAGCTCCGGAACTTCATCCTCCTCAGCCTCCTCCTCCTCCTCTTCAGCCTCCACAAACAGTCCCAAGCTGGAAGGTCTGCAGCACTGCCTTGGCCAAGTGGCAACAGGCTGTACTGAAGCTAATATGCGTAGGTGAAAAACCTCACAATGCTGATGAGTTGTGGACAGCTCTGAAAGAGCAGGCAGATCATTGGCTCACACCACTGAACCTACAGCCAGGCATGGTCATGTGTGACAATGGCCGGAACCTGGTGGCGGGTCTGAGGCGAGGCGAGCTCACACATGTGCCATGCTTGGCCCATGTGCTCAACCTGGTGGTTCAGCGGCTTCTTAAATCCTACCCGGAGCTGCCGGATCTGCTTGTACGCCGCCTGTGTGCCCATTTTAGAAAGTCACCTACTGCTTTGGGCGCCCTTGCTGGGTTTCAGCAGCGTTTGCAGCTTCCTGCTCACAGACTGGTCTGTGATGTCCCCACGCGTTGGAATTCCACCCTGCAGATGTTGGTCAGGATTTGTGAGCAGAAGAGGGCAGTTGTTGACTACCAGCATCAACTAGGCCGTCAGTATTCAGTTCAAACTTCACACATAAGACCTCTGAAGTGGACATGGATGTCTGACATATGTACAGTCCTCCAAAACGATGAGGACTCCACCAAGATGGTGAGCGGCGACAACACCATCATTAGCGTCACCATCCCGCTTCTCTGTATTCTAAAACGCTCTCTGCTCAAAATCAAAGACGATGCATTGCAGGCGGAGCAAGGAACCATAGTGGGTCATTACACACAGCCCAGCGTCATGTCATCCCAATGTGCATTGGGGAACAATGATGAGGAGAAGGATGAGGAAGAGAGAGTTAGGAGAACAGGAGCTAGTTTCATGTGGAATTGACAATATTACCTGCACAACCGTCATACCATTGGTCCAGCGTGGATGGCCAGAAGACAGGGGCGAGGAGGACAAGGAGGATGAGGCCAGCATGGTCAGTCATACTATTATTGATGACCCTGAAGCCTTGTCTGTTACCAGTCTGGCGCGCATGGCTGACTTTATGTCATGCTGCCTGTCAAATGACCCTCGCGTTATCAACATCTTGGTGGACACTCATTATTGGTTGGTGACACTTTTATACCCATGCTACAAGGAGAACTTTATTTCTCTTATTCCACCAGCGGAGAGGTCTACAAAAATGCTGCAATACCAGAAGGCCCTTGTTGGGGAATTAGTCAAAAAATTCCCTTCGGAAAACGCTGGCGCCAGGGGACACATTTCAGTGGCCAACCAAAGCGTCCGGGAGAGAGAGCCACAACTCCAATCCAGCAGAGGTAGAGGAAAACTCTCTGAGATATGGGAGAGTTTTCTCAGCCACTCCGATAGCACAGGCCCTGAGGGGCAGGGTACTGTCACAAGGACTGCAAAGTTTGTAAAGATGGTGAAGGAGTACCTTGGTGTGAAAGTGCTCCTAGACTCCTCTGTGCCTTATAATTATTGGGTATCCAAGCTGGACACGTGGCAGGAATTGGCTCACTACGCCTTGGAAGTCCTGGCCTGCCCTGCGGCTAGCATTTTGTCAGAGCGGGTTTTTAATGCCGCCGGTGAAATCATTACTGATAAACGCACCTGCCTGTCAACTGAAAATGCTGACAAGCTGACTCTGATCAAGATGAACAAGGGTTGGATTGGGCCTGACTTCAGCACACCACCAAATGATAGCAGTGTAATGTAAAGTTGAAGCCATTGTATATATTGGGGATGTATATTCCCACACCCCTCCTCACACCCACACATGGGTACACACTTCCTGATTTGGGCTATTTGCTGTACTCCTTCTCCTCATCCACCACCACCATATCATCAGGGCGACCGTGGTCCATGATGCCACGAAAAGATATTTTATTTACATGTTGTTTATGATGCCCCTAACCGTTAAAAAGTTAGACAGTAGGTTCATGTATACCCCCAGGGGTAAATGTTTTAGTCCATACTTAGTGCATGGGCATTACAAGTATAGGAGACCCGCTCCTTTGTAATGGGAACAATATTTAAAGAGGCTCTCCTCCACGTTTATTCCAAGGGGCATCAGAGTGCCTCCCATTTTTTGGCAGCCCTGCCTAGGGCAATACCAGAAAACACCCACATTCTATTAATGGGCACATTATTTAAAGAGGCGTGCCACTCATTTTTTTTTTTTTTTTTTTTAATCTTTCATGTAATCCAAAAAACTATCATACAGCAACACAGTCTCACAAATGACTATGAGCCCTTAACATTTTCCCCAGGAAAATGCATTTTGGTTTCATTTTTGGACGTATTGTGAGTCCGTAAAACTCAGACAACATTGTTCACAGCAGTGACCTGGGAGTTAGAACTGCTGAAAGGGGTCTTCCTCATGCTGTTCCCATGTCATTTGAGCATTGTTGTTATACTTTTATGACATTTTCAGGGTTTATCCAGGCTGCGGGGGTCATGCTGGAAAAATGCTCGGGTCTCCCATAGGATAACATTGGGCTCAGTGCCCAGGTCGAGTACCCGAGCATTTTAGTGCTCGCTCATCACTAATTAAAAGTTGATTTTTGAGGTATGCAGGGGCAAGTCTGGGGATATAAAATAGTTACAGGAACCCCAATTACAGAATGTTAAAGGTGGTGGGCACAGGTTCATTTTAAGGCACAGCATCATGATGTCTTAAGAATTTAGCTGTATATAATCTGGTTCCCTGTGGTTCACTCATTGTGCCAAATAGTTCCTTTCTTTTGCTCTGTATGGGCATAGGAGCTTACTCTTTTGAGTGAAGAGTATGTGCATCAAATTTGCATAGTATAGTGACAATAAAGAGCAAGAAGGCTACCACAATAGAAGCAATCTGTATACTGATGATACAGAGTGAAAAAACAGCAAGGATGCTGATGCCTATGAGGAACTGATATTCGGTAGTTAGGTAAGTAGGAGTTTGCAAGAGTGCCATTTGTGGTGTTGCACAGCATTGCATTTAAGAGAGAGGTGACCAAAGACGGTATTCGTTGTAAGCACCTACACTTAAGGAGTTTTATGCTTAAGCAAGAGTGATACAGCAAATATGCCTGAAGATCAGATGAGGTGCTTGCCAGCAGGTTGTGTATTGTTCAAGCTCACTTTAATGTTTATGCCAGCCATCTATCTCTACTCATGATACCTTATACAAGGATATTTCCAAGCATGTTGTCCATTAAGAAACACTAAGGGTATGTGCCCACATAGTGGTTTAGTGACGTTCAAACCGTCAGTAAACCGCTGGAAAATTCAAGGAGCCTAGAGTTCTGAGCTCAGAAGTCTCCAGCGGTTTTCCAGCGGTTTCTCAGCGGTTTTCCAGCGGTTTTAAGAGCTGTTGAACAGCGTTTTACAGTCAGTTTTTCCAGCGGTTTTAAAAGCGGTTTTCTATGGAGGATTTTGTTCATGGAAGGGTAGAGTAGTGCCTCAGAAACGCTCAAAAACCGCTGAGAAGAATTGACATGTTGTATGCTGCTAAAACGCTAGGAAACCGCTCAACCTCTGGCAGATCCGCTCACATAAACCCACTATGTGTGCACAGCGTTTTCTAAATTACATAGGGTTACTTGTAAGTCCTAACGCTGCTTAGGATTTACATATATTTAAATAAAACCTATGCTAAACCGCCGGTGGTTTTCGCTGCTAAACCGATGTTAAACCACTATGTGGGCACGCACCCTAAGGCTGTGGTCACAGTTGCCATGCGTTTTTTTTAGTGATTTTACAAAACTCATGCTTTTTTTCATGTCAGCATGAGTTTTGTAAGGTGTGTGATGGCTCCCTGTGTTTTTGGGTGCGTTTTTGAATCTGCACCTAAAAATAATGCTTGTAGTATTTTTTGGAGCGTTTTGAAAAACGCATGCGTTTTTGTAGAAAACGCATGCGTTTTTATAACATGGGTTCCTATGGGAAACGCATGCAAAAACGCATGTACAATTAGTACCTTTTAGTGCCATTCAAAAACGCATGCGTTTCCCATAGGAGCCCATGTTAAAAAAACGCATGCGTTTCCGGAAACGCATGCGTTTTTTTAACATGGGCTCCTATGGGAAACGCATGCGTTTTTGAATGGCACTAATTGTACGTGCGTTTTTGCATGCATTTCCCATAAGGCCCCTTATTAAAAAACGCATGCGTTTTTGGATATGCTCCAAAAACGCATGGGACAGTCACACATGCTTTTTGGCTATTAGGGCATGCATTTTTTAACATGGGGGCCTATGGGTGCGTTTTTTACATGCGTTTTTGAAAACGCAGGTCTCCAAAAACGCATGTGAAAAATGGTACTGTGACCACAGCCTAACTGTAAAAACGTGTTGCTTCTGTGAGTGTAAAGTTATTCTGAACTGTTTCTAGTGCATTCATTTCTTAAACCATAACTGAGTATAGACACCAGATACCAGTGCACATGTAATGGTTTTTCTAGGTGAAGCTGCTTCTGGAAAAGCCTGGCATTCTTTCCTGAAGTAGCCACTTTTACTCTGCTGTCAGTATCTTTTTGCTAGTGTCGAGCCCCAGGCCCTGGGGTACTCGGGTATCAGGCTTGGTGGTTGCTCTCACAGGGAAGTCACGGGTGGCAGTGACTCACCGTGGCCGGGACTCCGGGGGACAGGCGTTTTCTTCTTCCTCCTTGTCACGGATGGACCGCGCCTGCCGGTAGTGGGGCCCGGTGGTCCAGATCAATAAAGACATCGTTGAGTGAACAGTTTAGGGGTTAAATTGTTTCGTGACGCCACCTATGAGAGTTCCGGTAACTGTACCGGCGCTGCGGGCCTCCGGGGGATGGAATGCAGCAAGATGAAACGCTCCCCACAGGCTGAGCGATGATCCCCGGAGCCAGGAGCTGCACAAGATGTTCTGCGGCAGCTGCGGTTACTTTACTGTGCGGAGATAGACAGTTCATAAGAAAGCACGGACACTGGAAGTCTCTGTAACGGGTAATTTACTGTAACCAGCAAGCAGTACATGGCATACAGTGACGGGTAACGGACCGGGTGGACTCAGCAATGGCCAGTGTTTCTCAGAGGTCCGCGGTGTTCCTCCATTCTAACTACTTGTGTTGCCGTTGTCGCCCAGGGATGCCAGATCGGGTACAAGGAGGCTGCTTCAATGCCCTACCCAGGGTATACGTTCTGGGTGTTTTGGGGAGTCTTGGGTCCTTTTGGTGGGTACACCGCTGGCTAGACGACTGTGTGTGGCGGTAGTGGGGTGCTCCTGTAAAGCGGTCCCTCCACTCCTCTGGTTCGCATAGAAGTGATAAACGACTCCTAGCTTCGGTACCAGCAAACCGACTGTAGATGGGCACGGGATGTTTTTGAACCAGCATGTAGATGCCCGTAGATCGGTTGTTAAGGCACCGGAGTAATGGCGCTAAACCGGGGTGATGGCCAGGGGGCTGCACGGGACTGTGCATGCCCCCTCTCCTAGGTTGCAGGTCTCAGTCCTTCTCTCTCTGCTCCCAAACTTAGACTCCACTACTTCTCCTTCACACTACCCTTACACTACGCCCACCAGGACCTCATTGGCCCTCTATTCTGATGTTGCATGTAGGGTATGGATCTCTGAGTTAACTGTGTGACTGCTGAGTCAGAGAATATTGCTGCTGCTGTCTTGGCTGCAATACCCTCTTGTGACGCACTCGTTGCGGGGCGCCACAGCAGCGCCTGAGCCCGTGGCCTGGGTGACACTTCAAAAAGGGGTGTATGTACAGGGGATTAGAGTTTATCACGTGACGCCACCTATAGCACCTGGTGATTGGTCACCAGCGCCGTCACAGTCCTCTGGAGGTCGATGGTAATGCGACTGGGATGGCAAAGCTCCCTACAGGTGGAGCTGGTCCTCCGGGGCAGCGTTCCTGAAAGGGAATAGGTTGATGGGGATAACCACACACGAGCAAAGTCACTTTCTCCCGGGTACTTTACTGTAAACGTTCAGTAGCAAATACAGAGTCCACAGTTCAGCAACAGTTGTTAAAGTAACAGGTAGCTCTATGGGTGGCTGCAAGTGGATACCAGGTGGTATGGTGGGTCCCATGGTAAACTTTAGTTGATGAACCCGTGTCCTTTCTTCCCCGCCTAGTATGAGTCTATACCCAACGGCTCCGTGTAGGTAGTTCCCGTGGTGGACTGGAGAATCCCCTGGAGTATGGTCGCTCCACGCTGGGGTTCCCTCTTTCGCTATAGGGCCCGTACTCCTCGCATCAGGCGCCCTCTTTCATGAACTCCTCAAGACCCTCTTTCTCCTTTCCTCTGGATCAGCGTAGAGCCGTCCGGGTAAAACCATCTACCTCGTTCCATACTCCTTCTCATCCTCCTCCGACTACTCCGCTCTCTCAGACGTCCATTGTCTGACTATTCTTTCTCCTGACTGACCTCCTTTGTTCCCCCTAGACGTGAATATATCTCCCTCCCGGGTAACCTCCCACTCCTATTCTAATGTGGGAGTGCGGGAATGGGTCCCACCCACCAACCTAGGGTTCACTTGCAGCTTGGGAATTTACACCTTTTTTACGGGTGCAATACCCCTCTGTGATGCCTGACTACGTGGGGGGCCACACTAGTATTTAAACTACTAAATGAGAACCTGATGCTATCGCATCGGTTGGGTGGTGACATCACGGTGGGGGGTGGGCTCTGTGGCAATGGGGGCAGCGGCCATCTCTTCCCCTGGGCTCTCTCTCCCATCTGCTGTTTTTCCCCCTAAGTCTTTGCTCCCCCTATGATCACTCTCTGACCCCATGACCACTCTCTGCCCCCTTTAATCCCTCTCTGGCCTCCCTGTGGTCCCTCTCTGCCCCCTCATGGTTGCATCGGCCCCCTCCCACTCTGTGGTTGCTTTCTGCCCCCTCCCTGTGGTCCCCCTCTGCCCCCTCTTAAGTTCCTCTCTGCCCCTCCCTTTAGTCCCTCTCTGGCCCCCTTAGTCCCTCCCTGGCCCCCCATGGTTGATCTCGCCCCCCTCACCCTCTGTGATTGCTCTCTACCCCCAATCCCCTGTGCTGGCTCTCATGCGGTGGTGGCATGAGGAAGATGACAGCAGCATGAGTAACTTGCACAGCTCCTCAGTCAGTAGGCTATGGGGTGAATGGGCTGCAGGCAGAGCGAGCTGAGAGATGAGCGGTTTGAGTGGGGCGAGCAGACTGCTGAATGAGTAGGGTGAGTAGTGAGCGGGGCAAGCATTGAACGACCGAGCGGTGAGTGGGACGAGCAGTGAGCAGGACAAGTGGTCAGCGGGCTGAGGGATAAGCGGGTCAAGTGGTAAGCAGGCCGATTGGTAAGCAGGGTTAAGGTAAGTGTGGGCTGAGCGGGGCTGAGGTGAGTGTGGGCTGGGGTGAGCGCAGGCTGAGCGGGGCTGAGGTGAGCGGGGCAGAGCTGAGTGTGACCTGAATGGGGTGAGCAGGGCCTGAAAGTGAAGGTCAGTGGGACCTGAGAGCGATGGTGAGTGTGGCCTTAGAGCAAGGGTGAGTGGGGCCTGAGAGTGAGTGTGGACTGAGGATGGGAGTGGGTGATGAGTAGGGGTGAAGTGGGTTCTGAGCGGGGTGAATGGGTGCTAAGAGAGGTGGGTTCTGAGCAGGGTGAATGGGTGCTAAGAGAGGTGGGTGCAGGCTTAAGAGTGTGAGTGAGTGCTGAGCAAGGATGAGTGTCTACTGAATGAGGGTGAGTGTAGCCTCAAGGGTGTGAGTGGGTGCTGAGTGGGTGTGAGTGTGTGATGAAAGAGGGTGAGTGCAGCCTGAGGGGTGTGAGTGTTTGTTGAGCAAGAGAGAGTGCGTGCTGAGCAAAGCCAAGTGTGGACTGAGGGTTGTGAGTGAGTGCTGAGTGGGGTGAGTGTGTTCTGAGCAAGGGTGAGTGTAGCCTGAGGGGGTGAGTGGTTGCTGAGTAGGGGGTCAGTGTGTGCTGAGAGGGGTCAGTATGGGCTGAGGGGTGTGAGTGTGTGCTGAGTGGGGTCGAGTGTGTGCTGAGCGAGGGTGAGTGCGGCCTGAGGGGTGTGAGTGTGTGCTGAGTGGAGTTGAGTGTGTGCTGAGTGGGGGTGAGTGTGTGCTGAGAGGGGGGAGTGGGTGCTGAGAGAAGTGAGTGCGGGCAGAAGATTGTGAGTGGGTGCTGAGCAGGGTGAGTGTGTGCTGAGCGGGGGTGAGTGCTACCAGAGGGAGGTGAGTGAGTGCTGAGTGGGGTAGACTCTGGCCTGAGGGGGATGAGTGGGTGTTGAGCGGGTGTGAATGCAGCCTGAGGGGGGTGAGTGGGTGCTGAACGGGGGAGAGTGTGGCCTGTGGGGTGTGAGTGGGTGTTGAGCGAGGGTGAGTGTGGGTTTAAGAGTATGACTGGGTGCTGAGTGGGGGTGAGTATGTCCTGAGCAAGGGTGAGTGCAACCTGAGGGGTGTGAGTGGGTGCTGAGCAAGTGTGAGTGTATGCTGAGTGAGGGTGATTGTGGCTTGAGGGGTGTGAGTGGGTTCCAAGCGCGGGGGGAGTGTGTGCTGAGCAGGGGTTAGTGGGTGCTGAGTGGGGTGAGTGTGGGCTGCAGAGTTTGAGTGTGGATGAGGGGGATGAGTGTGTGCTGAGCGAAGGTGAGTGTCATCTAAGGTGTGTGAGTGGGTGTTGATCGGGGGTGAGTGTGGGTTGAGGGAAGATGTGTGGATGCTGAGCAAGTGCTGAGCAAGGCTGAGTGCGACCTCTGGGGGGCGAGTGGGTGCTGAGAGGGGTGAGTGCAGGTTGAAGAGTGTGAGCTGAGCAGGGATGAGTGTGATGCGCTCCATGGTGGCCGTGGAGTACTCGAGAGCCGGGCCAAATGATGTCGTCGGGGAATTGGGATGTCCAGTGGCGTGACCCGGTCCGTGGCCCCGGAGCAGTCAATAAAAGGGAAAAGGAGAGGAAGTGTTCATGCACTAGGGGATTTGTAGGGATCTGGAGGTTGTCGTGACACCACCCATGGTGTTTGGCTATTAATGGCCGACGCTGCAGATCAGGACCTCAGGGGATGGTGGAATTGCAGCTGTGATGGTTTTGCTCCCCATGGGTGGAGTGGTTCCCCAGGGCATCCGGTGTAGTGGTCTTGATGATGGAAGGCCAGCTAGGTCCCCTGACCCTAGTATGGCTACCTTCTCAGTGGATGTGTCTGGAGTCGGCCACAGCTGCACTAGACCTCACGGCCTCCGATTCCGTGGTTGGAGCATACAATTTCCTCACCACCTTAAGGGCCGGTCCACTGGTTCTCAACCTGCACTTCCGTTTCACTTCAGATTTGGGCGCACGGGTGGATTGCTCACTGCCCGTGCCCCAAGGGCTCTCTCTGTCTCTCTACAGTCTGTTGTTCCAGGGCCCGGGACGAGCTTCATCTCCGCTCAAGTCCTCCGGGACTTTCTCCTTTCACTGCTCCCACATTCTTCTCTCTCCTGACTCTCTCCACTCCTACTGCCTGACTACTTCCTGTTCTCTTTCCTTTTCTACTTCCTGACTGTTTCCCTACTAACTTCCCACTCTCCACCTCTCTCTCCGCCGTCCCACTGACTACCTGGGCCCTCCCACTATCGGGTCCGTCCGCAGTCTTTGGGACCGAGTGTGTTGGGTGCTTTTGTGGGTGTCCGAACTTACCATCCCATTTACTGAGAACAGGAATACCATGCCCGTGAATTGAATGCAGTGCCCCTCTGTGGCGACCAGAGGGTGAGTGCGGGCTGAGGGATGTCAGTGGGAGCTGAGCAGGGGTGAGTGTGTGCTGAGCGAGGGTGAGTGTGGCTTGAGGGGTGTGAGTGGGTGCTAAGCGGGGTAAGTGTGGCCTGAGGGGTGCGACTGGGTGCTGAGCAGGAGTGAGTGTGGGCTTAAGAGTGTGAGTGGGTGCTGAGCAGGGGTTAGTGGGTGCTGAGTGGGGTGAGTGTGGGCTGAAGAGTTTGAGTGTGGATGAGGGGGATGAGTGTGTGTGCTGAGCGAAGGTGAGTGTCATCTAAGGTGTGTGAGTGGGTGTTGATCGGGGGTGAGTGTGGGTTGAGGGAAGATGTGTGGATGCTGAGCAAGTGCTGAGCAAGGCTGAGTGCGACCTCTGGGGGGTGAGTGGGTGCTGAGAGGGGTGAGTGCAGGTTGAAGAGTGTGAGCTGAGCAGGGATGAGTGTGATGCGCTCCATGGTGGCCGTGGAGTACTCGAGAGCCGGGCCAAATGATGTCGTCGGGGAATTGGGATGTCCAGTGGCGTGACCCGGTCCGTGGCCCCGGAGCAGTCAATAAAAGGGAAAAGGAGAGGAAGTGTTCATGCACTAGGGGATTTGTAGGGATCTGGAGGTTGTCGTGACACCACCCATGGTGTTTGGCTATTAATGGCCAACGCTGCAGATCAGGACCTCAGGGGATGGTGGAATTGCAGCTGTGATGGTTTTGCTCCCCATGGGTGGAGTGGTTCCCCAGGGCATCCGGTGTAGTGGTCTTGATGATGGAGGGCCAGCAGGGCTGATCTGGCTGCAGGGAGAGATCAGAGCGGCTCACATGCAGGACCCTGCGGCCTGTGCGGTTCATCAGTCTACCGCTCCTCAGGTGGGAAATGAACAGTCTCACATACAGTTCTGAGTTCCAAACCCGGATTACTTAGCTTTCACTTGCTAGCACCACAGGGTACAGGTCGGGTTCAATCGCAGTCCAGATAGTTCTTAGCAACCAGGATAGTTTGTCCAAGTCACCCCATTCCTTCTCGGGTTGTTCTCTCTCTCAGCGCTGCCTGTTTGCCTAACTCCTGCTCGTGTCTCTGCACACAGTGCCCCAATCCAGCAGCCACGGGTCCTGTCAGGCGACTGGTACCAAGTCCGCTGACCCTAGTATGGCTACCTTCTCAGTGGATGTGTCTGGAGTCGGCCACAGCTGCTCTAGACCTCATGGCCTCCGATTCCGTGGTTGGAGCATACAATTTCCTCACCATCTTAAGGGCCAGTCCCCTGGTTCTCAACCTGCACTTCCGTTTCGCTTCAGATTTGGGCGCACGGGTGGATTGCTCACTGCCCGTGCCCCAAGGGCTCTCTCTGTCTCTCTGCAGTCTGTTGTTCCAGAGCCCGGGACGAGCTTCATCTCCGCTCAAGTCCTCTGGGACTTTCTCCTTTCACTGCTCCCACATTCTTCTCTCTCCTGACTCTCTCCACTCCTACTGCCTGACTACTTCTTGTTCTCTTTCCTTTTCTACTTCCTGACTGTTTCCCTACTAACTTCCCACTCTCCACCTCTCTCTCCGCCGTCCCACTGACTACCTGGACCCTCCCACTATCGGGTCCGCCCGCAGTCTTTGGGACCGAGTGTGTTGGGTGCTTTTTGTGGGTGTCCGAACTTACCATCCCATTTACTGAGAACAGGAATACCATGCCCGTGAATTGAATGCAGTGCCCCTCTGTGGCGACCAGAGGGTGAGTGCGGGCTGAGGGATGTCAGTGGGAGCTGAGCAGGGGTGAGTGTGTGCTGAGCGAGGGTGAGTGTGCTTGAGGGGTGTGAATGGGTGCTAAGCAGGGGTAAGTGTGGCCTGAGGGGTGTGACTGGGTGCTGAGCAGGAGTGAGTGCGGGCTTAAGAGTGTTAGTGGGTGCTGAGCAGGGGTGAGTGTGTGCTGAGTGAGGGTGAGTGTGGACTTGCGGCCTGAGAGCAGTTCATATATGAAAGGAGAAAGACAAAACCGGCTTCACGATCGCGCTGTCCTCAAAGATAATAAATCCACATGCCCATGGACCTCCGAGCAACTCTTTATTCCACTGTAAACTCTATGCGTTTTGTGTACACACTGTGCACTTCCTCATGAATATACTGCGCTTTCTTCCCCTCTATTATAGTGGCCTGAGAGCGGTGTGAGTGGATGATGAGCAGGGGTGGTGATGAGTGAGGGTAAGTGCAGCCTGAGGGGTGTGAGTGGGTGCTGAGCAGGGGTGAGTGTGTGCAGAGCAAGGCTGAGTGTGTGCTTGAGCAAGGGTGAGTGTGGACTGAGGGGAGTGAGTGGGTGCTGAGTGGGGGAGAGTGTGGCTGAGAGGGGTGAATGTGGGCTTAAGAGTGTGAGTGGGTGCTGAGCAGGGGTGAGTGAGGGTAAGTGTGTGCAAGTGAGTGTTGAGTGAGGGTGAGTAGGTGCTGAGTAGGGGGTGTGTGTACTGAGAGGGGTGAGTGCACGCTAAAGAATGTGACTGGGTGCGGAGCAAGGGTGAATATGGTCAGAGGGGTGTGAGTGGGTGCTGAGTGGTGTGTGGCCTGAGGGATGTGAGTGGGTGCTGAGCAGGGGAGAGCGTGTGCTGAGTGGGGGTGAGTGCGACCTTGTGGCCTGAGGATGGTGTGAGAGGGTGCTGAGCGGGGGGTGCTGAGCAAGGGTGAGTGTAGCCTGAGGGGTGTGAGTGGGTGCTGAGCAGGAGTGAGTGTGTGCTGAGCGAGTGTGAGTGCAGTCTTGCAGCCTGGGGGTGGTGTGAGTGGGTGCTGAGCGGGGGGTGCTGAGGGAGGGTGAGTGCAGGTTGAGGGGTGTGAGTGGGTGCTGAGAGAGGGTGTGTGTCGAGCAGGGGTGAGTAGGTACTGAGAGGGGTGAGTGTGGGCTGAAAAGTGTGAGTGGGGATGAGTGTCTGCTGAGCAAGGGTGAGTGGGTGCTGAGCAGGGGTGAGTGTGTGCTGAGAGAAGTGAGTGCGGGCTTAAGAGTGTGAGTGGGTTCTGAGCAGGGTTGAGTGGTGGGTGAGCAGGGGGTAGTGTGCTGAGTGAGGGTGAGTGTGGTCTGATAGGTGTGAGTGCTGAGCAAGGGTGAGTAGGTGCTGAGCAGGGATAAGTGGGTGCTGAGAGGGGATGAGTGTGTGCTGAGCGAGGGTAAATAGATGCTGAGCAGGGGTGAGTGTGTGATGAGCGGGGGTGAGTGGGTGCTGAGAGGGGCGAGTGCGGGCTGAGGAGGGAGAGTACCTGGCTGCTGCTGTGTGCTGTGTATAGGACCTTTGGTGATGTCACAGTCATGCAATCAGTCATATCACTGTGACATCACTACAGGCCCTGTCAGGTAAGTGCGAGTGATGTGGGCGATTTGGGACAGTGTGAGAGCGGCAGCGGGGAGGGGGTGTTAGGATGTGTGCAGCATGTGGATGCGCCGGTAGTCAGGCTGCTGATGGTGGTGAATGGCATGGAGCACTACCAGATACAATATTGTTACACACATGCGATGGGTGTACAAATATGGCGCAGCCGGAAGTGACATAGTGGATAAACTGACAAAAGTAGATGAGCCACTTCGCAATTATATAATTAGGCTGGCTTCCCACTATGTTTTTTAGCATCCTGTTCTGTCTGTTTTGAAAAGGACAGAACAGGATCCTTTTTTGCTTCCCATGTATCCCTATGGGGCCAGATTGGTCATATATGGCCATCCCATTTTATTGAATTCAATGCAGGATTCAGTTTTATCCTGTTTTTTTCGAGACCCAAAATCGGAGACTGCACCATTTTTGGGCGCACCGGACAAAACCGGACAGAAACAAATCCGTCTCTGTCTCTCTCTCTCTCTTTTCCTGGCTCATTGACCTGAGGTTTAAGCAATTCAGTATTTAAACATTCATATTTCAGGTTTCACAAGATACAGTCTAACCCTGGGTCTTCTGACCCAAATTTAATAGCCTTTTTCTATATAATGGGACTGCTGAGTTTGGGCGGTCTGTACATTGTTGTCCATACAGAGACTATGAGAAACCGATGCATGAAATTGTCCTTAGCGCTGCATCATTCATGTCAAGTGAACTGAAAAAGTCATCAGATTGTGTTTAGACTGAAATAATCTAAAATATATGAATACTGTCGGTATAGCTTTGTAATGAATTGCTGGTATAGAAATGCCCGGATTTAGGGCAGATCAGTTTCTTTTTGTGATTTTGTGATTCTAGTCACACCCATGTTCTCTCACATACACAAAGGCGAGAGAGACAGAATTCATGATAAGAACAAACCTTTAAATGAGCAATAAGTAAGTCCCTTTGTTGACCTGGAATTGTCTCTATGCGCCTCAGGCTTATATTCTACAGAAGAACTGGAAACACAAAGCTTTTCTTAGGAGAAAGAAATTCACTTTCATAAACAAACATCCATGTAACTAATGCCGTATACATTTATTTCTGCACTGCTTTTCACCGTTCATTAGAAATTCACATTGCTGTATTTTATTTCTCTATGGCATCAGCTAATGTATCAATTAGGTAGACTGATGGATGAGAAAAATTGTTCTCTATTATCCCCTTAATGATGGAGATAATTTGACCTTAATGACCAGACCTAATTTTAGAAATCTGACCAGTGTCACTTTATGGGTAGAGTCACACTAGTGCATGACTTACATTGCACTTGGCCCCATGATAGACAATGGTGCAGCTCAGATCTGCATATTTTTTTCCTCAGCTGTAAGTGGACTGAGGAAAAAATTACAACATGCTCCAATTGTCAGCTAGTCTCAACGCACTCGCACCCATACAAATCTAATTGTGTGAAACATCGCACTGCACTTGGATGTCAGCTGGGGAGATTAATCAGTGGCATGTCACTCAGCTCACACTTGCAGCAGAGCCTGAGACGAGTGTCATTAGTATACTGCATCGGAGGTAATAACTTTGGAACGATTCAACAAATCTCAGTGATTTTGACATTCTTTTTGTGACATATTGTACTTCACATTAGTTGTAAATTTAGAGAAAAGAGAGACAGGAGGAGCGGTCCTAAGGTCTTACCCAGTGGTCTAGTGTTGGTGGGGATGATAGATTTCACTAGCCTGTACTGGTTGTACCACCCATACAACAAGGATCTGCAGCGTGTGGTGTCTATCACACACCGAGTGGGCCCAACACTTCCGGGCAAGTGGTGGATCAGGTGATGGTGATGTCACCGCAGGTCCTCGAGTACTTAGCTTCCGACAACCTTCTCAACCACAATTCTGTACACTTATCCCTTGGGCATCTTCTCTGGCGCCCAGATACACTGATTAATCTTTATCCTTTCTGCAGTGGTAAATTTAGGGCATTTTTTGTGTTTATTTGTAAAACAAAATTGGAAATTTGACAAAAAAATTAGAAAATTTGCAATTTTCAAAGTTTTAATTTTTATGCCCCTAAACCAGAGGGTTATATCACCTAAAATAATTATGGTATTACATAATACATTTACTACTACTATAAACTTCTATAAAATAAACGTACACAGACACGTTGAAGTTTGGTGCATAAAATTTTGGCCACGGCCTTTATTAAAAATGTAACCAGATATTTATAAAAAATTTAAATTAAAGGGATCCTGTCACCTCCAAAAAGCCACCTACGCTACAAAAAACATGTCCCTGCAGCATCCTATCACTAATCTCACATTCCTTTTGTCTCCTAAAAGCATCCTGTCAAAGTGGATAAAAACGATTTTATACTCACTCATTAGGCATTATAATTAGTAGGGGCTATATTCTTTAGTCCTTAGGGTGTATTTCTTTTGCAGGCTCCAAGATCCACCCTCTCTCTCTCTGTGCTGCTGTGATGTGGAGCTGATGGCAGGACTAATGATTTGCATTCTGTGAGTGACAGAGAGGGGGAGGGCAAAGCCTGCACTAGCAAAGCAGCACACAGAGAGAGAGGCTGGATCCTGAAGCCTGAAAAACAAACAAAGCCTGCCTATATGTACCATGCGTTAATGCATGCCGTCTCCCATATTAAAAAAACGCATACACTTTTTTACTGCACCCAAAAACACTGCTAACAGCGTTTTTTGGGATGCTGCACAAAAACGCATGCGTTTTTGAAAAATGCACACACACGTGTGTTAACGCATATGCGTTTTTGGACTTTGAAAAAAAATGTCCAAAATGCTCCCAAAAACGGATTTAAGCCAAAAACGGATGGCATGTGTGACCCTGGCCATGGCTGGCTGCACAGCGTCATCAGGTCTATATCAGACCTGACAGCGCTGTCTGCACAACACAATCCATCTAAACAAATAGTCCTTTTAAGGACTAGTCCAACTGTATACAGGCAGTGTATATAGGCAGGCAGGGTATATAGCAGACTGCGGTGCATATATAACAGGAGGCTCCATTACAGTCACCACTGCTGCTGCTGTAGCCTATTACACATATCCATCTATACAAACAGTCCTTTTCAGGACTAATCCAGCTGTATACCTATCAGCCAGGCAGTGTATATATGCAGGCAGGGTACAGTACAGACCAAACGTTTGGACACACCTTCTTATTCAAAGAGTTTTCTGTATTTTCATTATTATGAAAATTGTAGATTCACACTGAAGGCATCAAACCTATGAATTAACACATGTGGAATTATATACTTAACAAAAAAGTGTGAAACAACTGAAAATATGTCATATTCTAGGTTCTTCAAAGTAGCTGTGGCGCCCTACTACGTAGGTGCCACAAAAGGGGTACTGCACTCAGAAAAGCGGTGTAGTACTCCACTGCAATTGGGACAATGGTCACAAGATGGAGCCCTAGAGCTGCACTCACACACTAGGAATAGTGGTGGGAGGAACCCAGGGAGGGTCTTAGCGACCTCTAGAGGGAAACGGAGAGCTCAGTTGAGAGACAGTAGAAACAGTGAGGAAACGTCGGAGGAGTAGGAGGTGGAAGGAGCAGGCAGACAGCCTGCAGGAACCAAGAGGCCATCTCGGCTGAGAGGTCCTGAGAGAGCACAGATCCCAAACAAGAGAAAAGAAAACAAGGAAGCTCAGGATTGGCACAGTGGACTTGAGTGGGGAAGTGAGTAACGGATAGAGTTTGCCCCATAGGAAGAAACTCAGGTACCGGAGCCCGCACCTGTGAGTACTTCAAGTCTCACAGAGAATCCGCAAAACAGGGATATTACAAATACGGTCCTGACTCCCAAGGTCCCACAAGAGGGAAGCCAGAAGCGCAGCTGCCACTGCGGCATTCAATAGAAGGTTAACCCGATGGGTACAAAAGGGAGAGGAGACAGAACAAGCAACAGCAGGAGGTCAGATCATCTACAAGAGATTAGGCTTCACACTGGGAACAGAATAGAAAGAAAAGAAAGGAACTTAAAGGAGGGTTCCATCTCAAGCCATAAATCCCAATTGCAGCCTGAAAGCATTCGCCAGTATACCATCTAATAAACTGTTGCACTGTAAAGCTAAATGAGAGTGTTCCAGTAAAGTTACCCAGTGAAGTGAAGTTTGTATCATTCCTTTCAATCAAAAACTGTTTGTTTTACAGCATCACTGCCCCGGTGGCCCAGTCCCACCTGCGGGGACTATTCCATCCAAGCCACAATACCACCGACCACCGGAGGACTGTAGCGGCGCTGGTGACCATCACCAGACTCAGCAGGTGGCGTCACGACAAAGACAACTTGTAAATAATCCTCTGTAAATAATCCCCATTTTCAGTTGACCCCCAGGGCCACGGCCTCGGGATGGCCACCCGTGACTTCCCGGACTGAGAGAGAGAGAGAGAGTCCCGAGAGCCCACAGACCTGGGTGAGGGCGCGTCATAGCCACCTTTTGCTTTGATTACTGCTTTGCACACTCCTGGCATTCTCTGGATGAGCTTCAAGAGGTTGTCACCGGAAATGGTTTTCACTTCACAGGTGTGCCCTGTCAGATTTAATAAGTAGGATTTCTTGCCTTATAAATGGGGTTGGGACCATCAGTTGTGTTGTGCAGAACTCTGGTGGTTACACAGCTGATAGTGCCACTGTATAGACTGTTAGGATTGGTATTATGGCAAGAAAAAAGCAGCTAAGTAAAGAAAAACAACTGTCCATCATTACTTTAAGAAATGAAGGTCAGTTAGTCTGAAAAATTGGGAAAACTTTGAAAGTGTCCTCAAGTGCAATTGTAAAAACCATCAAGCGGTACAAAGAAACTGGCTCACACGAGGACCACCCCAGGAAAGGAAGACCAAGAGTCACCTCCGCTGCAGAGGATAAGTTCATCCGAGTCACCAGCCTCAGAAATCACAGGTTAACAGCAGCTCAGATTAGAGACCAGTTCAATGCCACACAGAGTTCTAGCAGCAGACACATCTCTACAACAACTGTTAAGAGGAGACTTTGTGCAGCAGGCCTTCATGGAAAAATAGCTGCTAGGAAACCACTGCTAAGGACAGGCAACAGGCAGAAGAGACTTGTTTGGGCTAAAGAACACAAGGAATGGACATTAGACCAGTGGATATCTGTGCTTTGGTCTGATGAGTTCCAATTTGAGATCTTTGGTTCCAACCACCGTGTCTTTGTGCAATACAGAAAAGGTGAACAGATGGACTCTTCATGCCTGCTTCCCACCATGAAGCATGGAGGAGGAGGTGTGATGGTGTGGGGGTGCTTTGCTGGTAACACTGTTGGGGATTTATTCAAAATTTAAAGCATACTGAACCAGCATGACTACCACAGCATCTTGCAGCGGCATGCTATTCCATCAGGTTTGCGTATAGTTGGACCATCATTTATTTTTCAACAGGACAATGACCCCAAACACACCTCCAAGCTGTGTAAAGGCTATTTGACCAAGAAGGAGAGTGATGGGGTGCTACGCCAGTTGACATGGCCTCCACAGTCACCAGACCTGAACCCAATCGAGATGGTTTGGGGTTAGCTGGACCGCAGAGTGAAGGCAAAAGGGCCAACAAGTGCTAAGCATCTCTGGGAACTCCTTCAAGACTGTTGGAAGACCATTTCCGGTGACTACCTTTTGAAGCTCATCAAGAGAATGCCAAGAGTGTGCAAAGCAGTAATCATAGCAAAAGGTGGCTACTTTGAAGAACCTGGTCTGTACTGTATATAGACCACAAGAAAAAAACTCAATGACTTTATAGCTCAAATTCAGAAAGTGCAAATTTATTAAAGTGTGGCAAATGGAACCAGAGGGGTATAAATAATCACCAAAAGGAGCAGACAAGACCAAAGTTCACTTCACTATAACTCAGATATATATCATATAGAACTATCAAGAATAAATTCATATACATAAATTACTGATTGTATTAATGTTAACTAGATTAGATAAATAAATTAATTGTACATCCAGTTAGTTCTAGGTACACATCAAGTAAACATATTCCTAGTGGTGTACATAGTAATCAATATTAATATTTAATGCATCATAGTATATGCTCAGTAAGTCTAAACCATTAGGCTAGAGACATTGATTGTATAAGGTGCTGATTGCATAAACTTTTGCCAAATAGATTAAAAATGTGCACCATACAATTCATAAGTGCACTTTGAATGAGCATATACCTAAATGCACAGGATAACATTAACCATAATATTCAATGCATCCTACTACATATACAATCAGTTCCATGCATTTAGATAGGACCAGTAGTTAAGCCAATAGTAGTTATGAAGTGTTTACCTCAGAAGTCCAGCTGGCAAACAAGCCCTACACGTGTTTCGGTATCCCTTCTTCACGGGGCGTGTTAGGGAAGGAGAGAGTGTGTGCTTAAAAAAGCCTCCCCACCAATCATAGCAATGTGCTTCAGTGACGCCACCACCATGTCATTGCTGCCATAACAACACAATAACGCGGCGGCCATGCCAGGGATCACGTACATAGTAATATGAGGAAGTGCCCTGAGAGGAAGCCTCCCCCTCCAATCACCCAGCGGGAGCTACACTACGTAACTACCACGTCACCTATCACACACATCAGCTCACAATAATCATCGTGCCCCATATCCGATTATGTTGCCGCCACGTCACGGTTGTCATGGCAAAACAGCGACGCGGCGGCGTCACAGACCACATGAGCAGTCACATGATTTTTACTATCAAGTATAGACGCCACCGCAATCGTGTCTGCCGCAACCAGTGACCAATTATTGAATATATGTCGATGTCAATACCTGTACTATTTTGGGAGATGTGTTTCATTCTTTTATACATGACTATCGGTTCTCTCTATAATTGATTTGGGGTGGTTTACACCATTTTGTGATAGGTTTTTTTGTAACTAGCCCTTTAGTGATACATTTAGGTGTGAGCTGATGCTCATGTATATCATATTGACTTAAGATATTGATATCTAATTGTCTTCTTATTTAATAATATGTGATATTTATAAATATTTCTGTTATATATATATGTATACACCGTTTGTTGTTATCTAAAAAATCTCCATTCAAATATCATAGTTGAAATCTATTTTCTGTTCCCACCTTACAATCATCTGCAATGTGTCTGTGTTGTGATGCCATCACTGGTTGCGGCAGACACGATGGCGGTGGCGTCTATACTTGACAGTAAAGATCATGTGACTGCTCATGTGGTCTGTGACGCCGCCGCGTCGCTGTTTTGCCATGACAACCGTGACGCGGTGGCAACGTAATCGGATATGGGGCACGATGATTATTGTGAGCTGATGCTCCTCCTACCGCTCTGTGCGCGTCATGTTATGGGCGTCGCAATTTGGTCGCCGCGGAGATAGGTGACGTGGTGGTTACGTAGTGTAGCTCCCGCTGGGTGATTGGAGGGGGAGGCTTCCTCTCAGGGCACTTCCTCATATTACTATGTATGTGATCCCTGGCATGGCCGCCGCGTTATTGTGTTGTTATGGCAGCAATGACATGGTGGTGGCGTCACTGAAGCACATTGCTATGATTGGTGGGGAGGCCTTTTTAAGCATACACTCTCTCCTTCCCTAACACGCCCCGTGAAGAAGGGATACCGAAACACGTGTAGGGCTTGTTTGCCAGCTGGACTTCTGAGGTAAACACTTCATAACTACTATTGGCTTAACTACTGGTCCTATCTAAATGCATGGAACTGATTGTATATTTAGTAGGATGCATTGAATATTATGGTTAATGTTATCCTGTGCATATAGGTATATGCTCATTCAAAGTGCACTTATGAATTGTATGGTGCACATTTTTAATCTATTTGACAAAATTTTATGCAATCAGCACCTTATACAGATACAATCAATGTCTCTATCCTAATGGTTTAGGCTTACTGAGCATGTACTATGATGCATTAAATATTAATGTTGATTACTATGTACACCACTAGGAATATGCTTACTTGATGTGTACCTAGAACTAACTGGATGTACAATTAATTTATTTATCTAATCTAGGGCATGCGCAGTGCGCATTTTGAAGCTGACAGCGCGGCGCCGGTGTAAATACGTCACCCGGCGCCGGGAATGACGCGGATCGCGTCATACAGCCCCACACTGAAGCCCGGACGCAATGGGAGAGTGGGGAGGCGCGCAGGGAGGCGGCAATTTGAATCTGTGCTGTAGATCACGCCTATTCAGGCGTGATATGAAGAAGAGGGGCAGCCTGGATGAGTGACTATGAATAGCATAGTCACTCATTATCATCAGTAATGAGGTACTATAATAACGTTTTTATTCACTTTGACTATGTGCATTTAGGAGGTAAAAGGAGTGTAGGGAAAGTGTTAATATGCTCTAGGGACAGCTTTTAATAGGTTTAGAGGTGTTTTGGGGGTGACAGGATCCCTTTAACATTAATACAATCAGTAATTTATGTATATGAATTTATTCTTGATAGTTCTATCTACTTATATAATCGGGAGTTTGGAATTCGGGCACTGTAGCCGAATCCCAGACTCCTTTGCGCCACTGCGAGCGATGACGCGTAGCGTTATCGCGAGCCGCAGCCGCACTACGCATCATCGCTCGCAATGCCGCCGCACTACCTCACACCGCCGCCATCCTGGCAACCGTCGGCCCCGCGAGGCCGACGCTGCCCGGATGCCGGCGGTCCCTTCCGCCCCTCATCCCTCTCACCGCTGGCGCCTCGGTGCTGATCCGACTTGCGGTGTAGGGGCTCTGGGCTGTGGGCGGGTGAAGGCAGCCAGTCACGTCCTCCTGTTGCCGGCACCCGCCAATGGGAGTGAGAGGGGCGTGTCAGGCTGCAAATACTGACACGCCCCGGCAGCCACTTACGTCCTCCTGTCGCCGCCGCCCGCCAATGGGAGTGAGCGGGGCGTGTCAGGCTGCAAAACCTCACACGCCCCACTCACTCCCATTGGCCGCCGCCGGTGACATCGTCCTGCAAGCTGATTGGCCAGTGTAGCTGTCACGTACCCCAGCCTCAATGCATACGAGCCTTTCAAAGCCACTGTGGCGCCAGTGTCGGCGGAGCCTCCCGACACCACCTCCGGGAGAGCGCCCAGTGCCTTGGTGCTGCCGCACAGGGTAGAGGTGAGGGAGCGGTGTAGACAACGCCCTCACCTGCAATACGAAGGGGGTGCAGTGCAGAATAGTACAAATGCCAATGTACCCCACCTTCTAGCACTCAACTCACCACAATCATTAAGTATAGCAGCATCTCTCCTCACCCCTCCTCCAGCCAGACCTCTCAACCCCTCCATCCTGACTCTGCTCACCCCCCCTCCACCCTGACCTCTGCTCACCCCCCTCCACCCTGACCTCTCCTCATCCCCCCTCCACCCTGACCTCTCCTCACCCCTCCTCCATCCTGACCTTTCTCACCCCCCCTCCAGCCTGACCTCTGCTCACCCCTCCTCCATCCCTGACCACTCTCACCCCCCTCCACCCTGACTTCTCCTCACCCCCCCTCCACCCTGACCTCTCCTCACCCCTCCTCCAGCCTGACCTCTCCTCCACCCACTTCCTCCAGCCTCACCTCTCCTCACCCCCCTCCACCCTGACCTCTGCTCACCCCTCCTCCAGCCTGACCTCTCCTCACCCCTCCTCCAGCCTAACCTCTCTCACCCCCCCTACACCCTGACCTCTCCTCACCCCCCGCTCCAGCCTGACTTCTCCTCACCCCCCCCCCCCCACCCTGACCTCTCCTCACCCCCCCCACCCTGACCTCTCCTCACCCCTCCTCCAGCCTGACCTCTCCTCACCCCTCCTCCAGCCTGACCTCTCCTCACCCCCCCTCCAGCCTGACCTCTCCTCACTCCACCTCCAGCCTGACCTCTCTCACCCCCCCTCCACCCTGACCTCTGCTCACCCCTCCTCGAGCCTGACCTCTCCTCACCCCTCCTCCAGCCTGACCTCTCCTCACCCCTCCTCCAGCCTGACCTCTCCTCACCCCTCCTCCAGCCTGACCTCTCCTCACCCCTCCTCCAACCTGACCTCTCCTCACCCCTCCTCCAGCCTGACCTCTCCTCACCCCTCCTCCAGCCTGACCTCTCCTCACCCCCCTCCAGCCTGACCTCTCCTCACCACCCCTCCACCCTGACCTCTCTCACCCCTCCTCCAGCCTCACCTCTCCTCACTCCCCTTCAGCCTGACCTCTCTCACCCCTCCTCCAGCCTGACCTCTCCTCACCCCTCCTCCAGCCTGACCTCTCCTCACCCCTCCTCCAGCCTGACCTCTCCTCACCCCTCCTCCAGCCTCACCTCTCCTCACCCCTCCTCCAGCCTGACCTCTCCTCACCCCTCCTCCAGCCTGACCTCTCCTCACCCCTCCTCCTCTAGCCTGACCTCTCCTCACCCCCCCTCCACCCTGACCTCTCCTCACCCCTCCTCCAGCCTGACCTCTCCTCACCCCTCCTCCATCCGCACCTCTCCTCACCCCTCCAGCCTCCCGCCACATCATACTCTGCTATCCACAGAGCCGCCTGTATAGTCTGCTACCCACACAGCCGCCTGTATACTCTGATACCCACAAAGCCGCCTGTATACTCTGCTACCCACACAGCCGCCTGTACACTCTGCTGCCATCACACCCGCCTGTATACTCTGCTGCCCACACAGCCGCCTGTATACTCTGCTACCCACAGAGCCGCCTCTATACTCTGCTACCCACAGAGCCGCCTCTATACTCTGCTACCCACAGAGCCGCCTCTATACTCTGCTACCCACAGAGCCACCTCTATAGTCTGCTACCCACAGACCTGCCTGTGTACTCTGCTACCCACAAACCCGCCTGTATAATCTGCTGCCCACAGAGCCTTCTGTATACTCTGCTACCCACACAGCCGCCTGTATAATCTGCTAACCACAGAGCCGCCTGTATACTCTGCTACCCACAGAGCCGCCTGTATACTCTGCTACCCACAGAGCCGCCTGTATACTCTGCTACCCACAGAGCCGCCTGTATACTCTGCTACCCACAGAGCCGCCTGTATACTCTGCTACCCACAGAGCCGCCTGTATACTCTGCTACCCACAGAGCCGCCTGTATACTCTGCTACCCACAGAGCCGCCTGTATACTCTGCTACCCACAGAGCCGCCTGTATACTCTGCTACCCACAGAGCCGCCTGTACACTCTGCTACCCACAGAGCCGCCTGTACACTCTGCTACCCACAGAGCCGCCTGTACACTCTGCTACCCACAGAGCCGCCTGTACACTCGGCTACCCACAGAGCCGCCTCTACACTCGGCTACCCACAGAGCCGCCTCTACACTCGGCTACCCACAGAGCCGCCTCTACACTCGGCTACCCACAGAGCCGCCTCTACACTCGGCTACCCACAGAGCCGCCTCTACACTCGGCTACCCACAGAGCCGCCTCTACACTCGGCTACCCACAGAGCCGCCTCTACACTCGGCTACCCACAGAGCCGCCTCTACACTCGGCTACCCACAGAGCCGCCTCTACACTCGGCTACCCACAGAGCCGCCTCTACACTCGGCTACCCACAGAGCCGCCTCTACACTCGGCTACCCACAGTGCCGCCTCTACACTCGGCTACCCACAGAGCCGCCTCTACACTCGGCTACCCACAGAGCCGCCTCTACACTCGGCTACCCATACCCACAGAGCCGCCTCGATACTCTGCTACACACAGAGCCGCCTCGATACTCTGCTACCCACAGAGCCGCCTCTATACTCTGCTACCCACAGAGCCGCCTCTATACTCTGCTACCCACAGAGCCGCCTCTATACTCTGCTACCCACAGAGCCGCCTCTATACTCTGCTACCCACTGACCCACCTCTATACACACAATTAATTTCACCGCGCTCCCGATGCAATTGCATCGGGCCTTTTTACTAGTATGATATATATCTGAGTTATAGTGAAGTGAACTTTGGTCTTGTCTGCTCCTTTTGGTGATTATTTATACCCCTCTGGTTCCATTTGCCACACTTTAATAAATTGGCACTTTCTGAATTTGAGCTATAAAGTCGTTGAGTTTTTTTCTTGTGGTCTATTAATTGTTTTACGATGGCTCTGATAATCCTGGCATATCTATATTGAGGTATTTGCATCCAACTATGGATATGTTAATTGTTCTATTTGAGTTGTTTTTCTGTTTCCTGTACTGTATATAGCAGACTGCTGTGCATATAGCACAGAAGTCTCCATTCCAGTCATGTCTGCTGCTGTTGTAGCCTGTTACACATATCCATTTATAAAAACCCAGTAAACATAGATTAAAACAGCGGCACTCACCGGAGTCGATCTTTGCAGTTTATTTAAAAGTTCTACAGAACATCCACAGGTACTTTTAGCGGGGGAGGGGGTGAGGAGACGACGAACGACTGCAGTAGTTTACTACCGTCGTCCGTCGTCCATCGTCTCCTCACCCCCTCCCCCGCCAAAAGTGTCCGTGGATGTTCTGTGGAACTTTTAAATAAACTGCAAAGATCGACTCCGGTGAGTGCCGCTGTTTTAATCTATGTTTACTGGATAAGTTGTCTTGCTTGCTCACACAGCGTGCAACACCACAGGAGATTGAACTGAATGGTCACGCTTGCATTCACATGATTGCACCCTGGTTAAACACCCTATAGTGCCTAGTAGTTTCTCATGCTTGACGTTACAGCCATTTATAAGAACAGTCCTTTTCAGGGCTAATCCAGCTCCATACCTACAGTGCTGTGCAAATTAATTGGGACAAAGCATTTTTTTAAAGTAAAATCATAAGTTGGTTACCAGTCAGTGATTCAAACCAGTTTCAACTGCTTTGAACAGGTGTGAGTGTACAACCTTGAGTAGCAAAATGTGGTTTGATTGGTTTTAGTCAGAAAATAACAGCTAGCTGCCCCCTCAGCTTCAGTTGAGAGCTTGTTTCTGTGAGGAGTGGTTTAGTGTACTTTTTCTCTCAGTTTGATTCGTGCCTGTAAAAATGGATGTTAGTCTTAATGAACATACAAGTGTGAATGTAAGAGATATCGCTTCCAGCGTTACCGTTGGTATTGGAAAATCTACCGTTTCAAGAATAATTCACACACACACCATTGTGGTGAAAACTGGATCCTTTTCTCTAAAACGAAAAGGGAAATGTGAAAGAAAAAGGAAAACGACACCAAGAATTGATAAAACACTTATCAGAAACAGTAAAACTAAACAAGTAAAGACTTGCTTTGTCCCAATTAATTTGCACAGCACTGTATCAGTCAGGCAGAGTATATAGACAGGCAGGGTATATAGCAGACTGTGGTGCGTATAGCACAGGAAGCTCCATTACAGTCATGTCTGCTGCTGTGGCATGTTACACATCTGTAGACATAGCCCCAGGTATCAGGGGTCAGGAATATTTTTTTGGGGATCATAATCCTCATTATTTGCTTTAAAAGCAATCCACAGAATACCGTTTATCTGCGTCATTTCTTTGTCGGCACTGTAGAATACAGGCAGGTCCTTTCCATATAACAGCGCAAAAATACAGCTACTTAAAACTGTGGTTTGTCTGTCGCACCAATCACATATAACTTCGCTCTAAATTCAGCCATTTCTACTGAGTGTGGAAGATAATGTCCACCGTTTAAAATGCGCAAGGCGCATGGCAAGGGACGAGGAAGGAGGATGTGATTGTGATGGTGCATGCAGAGGCTGAGCCCGTGGGCAAGCTACAATTGTGCCACAACAAACACCCACATCTTCTCGTCCGACCTTCCTGTCCCAATTCCTAGGGGACCACAGCACACAAATATTAAACCCAGAGCAGTGTCAAAAGGTTGTTGGTTGGATAGCAGATAATGCGTCCAGCCTGTTTGCCACCACCACAACCACCCTGTCTTCCACATGGTCAAGTCTCAGTAGGCGTGAGTTTATGACCGCATATTCTTCACTCTGATCCTCCTTCCTCCCACTTCCCACCAATCCGAGTGCCCGGACAAAACTGATCCCACACTTGGAAACTCTAAAGAGCTGTTCACTTTTCCATTTATAGATTCGGCCTCTCGCCCGCTCCACTTGAAGGGGGGCAAGAGGAGATCGCATGTAGCGATGCCCAAATATTTGAGCAGCTACGGTCGCATGAAGGCGACGATGGGAAAGTGTCACAAGAGGAGGAGGAGGATGAGACACAATTGCCAGGAAGTCAGGAGGAGGACCAGGACGTGGAAGTGGAAGATGATGTGGTGGATGATATAGTAACTGACCCAACCTGGCAGGAGGCCATGCAGAGCAAGGAGAGCAGCGCACAGGGGGAGGAAGGCGTAGCACTCCAACAGGCAGGAAGAAGCAGTATGGTGGCCACAGACAGAAGGCGGGCAACCGTTCCCCGTAACACCAACAAGACAGAACACCCTACAGGCCACACTACTGAATTTGCATATTACGCGACTGCTTACGCTTGAAATGTTGCCTTTTAGGCTAGTGGAGATGGAAGCATTCCGCAACCTGATGGCGACGGCCGTCCCTTGTTACTTGGCATCCAGCCGTCACTATTTCTCCCGGTGTGCCGTCCCCACATTACACCAGCACGTGTCCCAAAACATTAGCCGTGCCCTCAACAATGCAGTTAGCGGGAAAGTCCACCTAAACACGGACACATGGACAAGTACTTGTGGGCACTGACGGCACACTGGGTTAACATAGTGGAAGCCGGGACCCAGTCGGACCTTGGGACGGAACACGTCCTTCCAATGCCAAGGATTACGGGCCCTAACTCAATCAGGGCTGCTCCCACAGTCTACAGGTCCCACATGTCATCCTCCTCTTCAGCCTCCGCATCAGTCACAAGCTGTAAGTACTGCAGCACTGCTTCGGCCAAGCAGCAATAGGCTGTGCTGAAGCTAATATGCGTAGGTGACAAACTGCACAATGCTGAAGAGTTGTGGACAGCGCTGAAAGAGCAGGCAGATCTGTGGCTCACACTGCTGAACCTACAGCAAGGCATGGTCATGTCTGAAAATGGCCAGAACCTGGTGGCAGCTCTGAGGCAAGGCAAGCTCACACATGTGCCATGCCTGGCCCATGTGCTCAACCTCATGCTTAAGCGGTTTCTTAAATCCTACCCGGAGCTGTCGGATCTGCTCGTCAAAGTACGCCACCTGTGTGCCAATTTTAGAAAGTCACCTACTGCTTCAGCCGCCCCTGCCGGCTTTCAGCACGTTTGCAGCTTCGGCTCACAAACTGGTGTGTGATGTCCCCACGCGTTGGAATTCGACACTGCAGATGTTGGTCAGGTTTTGTGAGCAGAAGAGGGCAGTTGTTGACTACCAGCATCAACAAGGCAGTCAGTATTCGGTTCAGACTCCACACTTAAAACCTGAGGAGTGGACATGGATGTCCAAACATATGTACCATCCTTCAAAACTTTAAAGACTCCACCAAGATGGTGAGCAGAGATGATGTCATCATTGGCGTCACCATACCGCTTCTCTGTCTTCTGAAACGCTCTCTGCTCACAATCAAAGAGGATGTATTACAGGCGGAGCACGATGAGATAAAGCATGGAATCATACAGGGTGATTACACATAGCCCAGCTTCATCTCATCCCAATGTGGATTTGGGGACAATGAGGAGGAGGAGGAAGAAGAACAGGAGCTAGTGTCATGCGCTATAGACGGTACTACCTGCACAACTGTCATACCGTCTGTTCAGCATGGATTGCCAGTGGACAGGGAGAAGGAGGAGGAGAGCATGGTCAGTCGTCCTCTTGGAGAGGAAACGGAAGTCTTGCCTGTTACCAGTCTGGCGCGCATGGCTGAGTTTATTTTACGTTGCCTTTCCCGTGACCCCCGCGTTCTCAAAATTTTGGGTGACAGTCATTACTGGTTGGTGACACTTATAGACCCACGCTACAAGGAGAACTTTATATCTCTATTCTCAAGGTGGAGAGGTCTACAAAAATGGGGCAGTACCAGAAGACCCTTGTTGCCGAATTATAAAAAAAATCTCATCTGAAAACACTGGCGACAGAAGTCACAGTTCAGTAGACAACGAAGGAGTACAGACAAGAGAGACACAGCTCCAATCCAGCAGGGGAACTGTCACGTCACCATTGGACTCGGTGACTGGTGTTCCTGCCTCGGCCGCTGATGGTGCCGTGATAAGAAGGTCATGCCGTCATATAGACCTGCTCCTTCGATGTCTGCCTCTGTCGCTGGACGCCGCCGTGTTTCTCCACTGGGTGATGTTGGTTGCAGAAGAGAGGGTCCTACAGAGGCGTCTGATAGGCGCAGCTTTCATTCTTATGTCAGAAGTGGGTGGTTTGTGCCAGTTGTGCATCACTGTCTGGTCTGGTTCTAGGGGCGGTCTGGATAAGATCATCAGGCTGTAAGCTCCACCCTATGGGAGATAACCACGCCCTTCAAATACCTTGGAGTCTGTCTTGCATGCCGCTAGATATAGTCTTGGTTTCCCCAGCGATCTGCTGTGTGTTTGCTTTTGACTGTGACCTTTGCCTGGATTTTTGACCCTGCATCAGCGTGACGATTTGGTACCTTAGCTGCCCTCCTGGTTTTGACTCTGACCTTTTCCTGGATTTTTGACCCTGCTTCAGTCTGACGATCACAGCGGGTGGTCGTCATAGGAACACTGGCAAAGTTCTGGGAGAGTTTTCTCAGCCCCTCCCATGGCACAGGCCCTGAGGCACAGGGTACTCTCACAAGGAGAGCAAAGTTTGAGAAGATGCTGAAGGAGCACCGTTCCGACCGTACCAAAGTCCTCCATGATTCCTCTGTGCCTTATAATTATTGGGTATCCAAGCTGGACACGTGGTATGAACCCGCCTCTCACGCCTTGGAAGTCCTGGCCTGCCCTGCCGCTAGCATTTTGTCAGAGCAGGTTTTTAGTGCCGCAGGAGGAATTATATCTGATAAGCACACCCGTCTGTCAACTGAAAATGCTGTCAGGCTGACTCTTATCAAAATGAACAAGGGCTGCGTCAGTGCCCAGTGTGGTGCATATTGAGTAGGGAGGATGAAGAGTTAAAAACCACGCTGTCATATTCCACGAGACATCAAAGGGTGAATATAATATTGATTTAATAGTCAACACATTTCAGGGCTCCCTGGCCTCTTCCTCAGAACAAATCAATATTTCATTGTCATGTTTCAGGGCGATTTAGAACCCTAAAACAGGTTGACTAATATATCAATACTACATCAACCCTTTGGTGTCTCGTGGAATATGGCAGCATGGTTTTTAAGCCTTCATCCTCCCTACTTTAATTTCTGAGATAATGACCTTCAGGTTTTCATTGGCTGTAAGCCATAGTCATCACATTTACAGAAATAAACACTTGAAATAGATCCCTCTGTTTGTAATGACTCTATATAATATACAGTATGCGTTTCACTTTATGTATTGAATTACTGAAATAAATGAACTTTTTGATGATATTCTAATTCATTGAGCTGCACCTGTATGTGAAGTAGACTAAGATTTTTACATTTGACCATAAGCAGCTGAACAGCTCTAACATAAAACTTTTCATTTTGTTTTCAACAAGTGTAATGTCGTATGACTAGAAATGCTTGTTAAAGATTTATTATGGACTTTTATAGAGGTGTAGTACAAATAATTAAACCTGGTCAAACTCCACACATCTGAAGTGATGCAGGCACTGAGAAGAGAAAGCAGACACAGCATGTTTCCATTAAAACTATTTATTGCGATTAGATGACCTCTTGCAAATCAAGAATGACAAGTTACTGCAATTCATATATAATAACTGTCACTAACTTGTACTGGTAATCTGCTATACAGGAACCTATAGAGACGCCACTGAAAAAATACCTAATAATATTTAGTACAGCTATAGTTAGTTATCTCTGCATGACAAACCGCTTATTAGATGAAGCCTGACAATCAGCTGATCACAAATGGTTAAGCTAACAACTAATATCACTGGGAGAAATTATATCTGACCATACATTTACCATGCACCAGTCATTCCAGGGAAAATTCCATGATGCTCTCCATGTAGGTCTGTTTCTAATGTCAATGTACATACCGTATATACTCGTGTATAAGCCGACCCCCCTACTTTTGCCCCCAAAACCTGGGAAAACCTATTGACTCGTGTTTAAGCCGAGGGTGGACCCCAGCACAGGTATACAGCCCCCAACAGTGTGGTATGCAGCAGCCTCCCCAGTGGTATATACAGGCCCCAGTAGTGTTACAGCAGCCTCCCCAGTGGTATAAACAGCAGCAGCCCCAGTGGTATATACAGCAGCAGCCCCAGTGGTGTATACAGCAGCAGCCCCAGTGGTGTATACAGCAGCAGCCCCAGTGGTGAATACAGCAGCCCCAGTGGTATACAGGCGCCCCCCATGGGTATACAGGGCCCCCCCTTGCTGCCGCAAACCTGTAAAGTAATAATCATTATACTTATCCCTGTTGCCGTCGCCGCCGCTCTCTGACACCACGCGCTCCTCCGGCTTCATCCGGCTTCTTCCTGCTTCCTCCTCTGGCGCACAGACAATGACATCATTGCCTGCGCCCACCGGAGGAGGAAGCCGGATGAAGCCGGAGGAGCGCGCGGTGTCAGAGAGCGGCGGCGACGGCAACAGGGATAAGTATAATGATTATTACTTTACAGGTTTGCGGCAGCAAGGGGGGCCCTGTATACCCATGGGGGGGGAGCCTGTATACCAATGACTCGCGTATAAGCCGAGGGGGGACTTTTCAGCCCAATTTTTAGGCTGAAAAACTCGGCTTATACGCGAGTATATACGGTATATACAGCTCTGGCAAAAATTAAGGGATCACTGCACAGTTGTCTAAAAATCACCATCTCTACATGTCTGACAGCCATTCCATTCCAGTGTCAGTTGAATTCCAACCAAAGTACACCTCATTTTAATTAATGTTCTTCTGATTACCTGATAACCTGAATCAATTCTTATTTAACGAAGGAAAGTATAAAAAACACTACTGTGGTCTTCACAATCCTCTTGCAATAGCACAAACTGGATGGCAAAACAAGTGCTAGGAATAGCCCAAAAGTAATTTGAATGAAAAAATAACTTTTAGCCATGCCAAAGGAGTTGAAAAGAAAAGTCTTTGGTAAAGAAAAGAAAGGCTCAATTCTGGATTTACTAGCATAGGGATACAGTAAGCGTCATGTTGCCTGCATTCTTAAAATTTCGAAGACGGCAGTCCATTACAACAAGGTCAAGCAGCAGACATTGGGAACAACAAAGCTACAGATCGGCGGAGGGCAAAAGCAACTCTCCACTGATCGGGATGACTGTCATCCAATTTGAATCTCACTCATCAACGGCAGGATGACATAAAGTGACCTACAAAAGGAATGGTAAATGGCAGCTGGGGTGAAGTGCACGGGAAAAACAGTTCATAACAGGCTCCTAGAGGCAGGGCTCAAGTCATATAGAGTTAGAAAAAAGCCTTTCATCAATGAGAAACAAAGGAGAGACAGATGAAGTTTGTCAAAGACCATAAGGATTGGACCATAGAGGAATGGATTAAGGTAATCTTCTCTGACGAGTCTAATTTTCAGCTTTGCCAAACACCTGGTCTTCTAATGGTTAGACGGAGACCTGGAGAGGCATACAAGCCACAGTGACTTGTACCCACTGTGAAATTTGGTGGAGGATCAGTGATGATCTGGGAATGCTTCAGCAAGGCTGGAATTGGGTAGGTTAATCTTTGTGAAGGACGTATGAATCAAGCCACATACAAGGTTATCCTTGAAAAAAACTTGCTTCCTTCTGTTCAGGCAATGTTCTCCAACTCTGAGGACTGTTTAATCCAGCAGCACAATGCCCCATGCCACACAGCTAGGTCAATCAATGTGTGGATGAAGGAGCACCACTTCAAGACCCTATCATGGCCAGCCCAATCTCCAGACTTGAACCCATTGAAAACCTCTAGAATGTAATCAAGAGGAAGATGGATAATCACAAGCCATCAAACAAAGAAGAACTGCTTAAATCTTTCTGCAGGAGTGGCATAAGGTCACAAAAAAGCAGTGTGAAAGGAAAGTATGCCAAGACGCATGAAAGCTATGATTAGAAATCATGGTTATTCTACCAAGTATTGATTCCTGAACTCTTCCTGAGTTAAAATATTATTGTTATTTCTAAATGAATATGAACTTGTTTTTATTACATCATTTTGACGACTGACTTCTCATTTGCTGCAAGTAAATACTAAATTTTTAGCCTTGAATTTCGGAGACATATCAGTAGTTTATAGAATAAAAGAACAATGTACATTTCACTCAAAAATATACCTATAAAGAGAAAAATCAGAGAACCTGAAAACTTTGCAGTGGTCTCTTAACTTTTGCCAAAGTTTTCCTGTGTGTGTGTGCTGTGTGAAACCTGTCCGGTGTACAGTGGGTTAACAGCTGTAGGGTTTTCATGAGCCAAATGAGCGGCTGAAACTGTGTGTATGAGTGCTTTGCTAGGCTAAACCTGAATGGTGCACAGGGGGATAATCACATCTCAGGTCTGTGTGTGAGTGAGATGTGCTGATTGACTCACTGTGTTGCAGCTGTGCGAGAGACAGCCTGGATAAGAACCTGCCAGGTGTCTAAGTGAGAGAGGACGATGGGAATCAGAGCAGTTCAGACCACTGCCATGTGATGACGTGCTGGAAGTGATCCGTCCCCGGTGGGGGAAGTGAAGGGAGCCTGCCAGCTCCATGCCGGTGGCACAAAGATGGTTGCATGCCAGCAAGTGTCCAGGACCGAGATCGGCTCAAGGGCCAGGCGGTCATGTGTGTGATGAGGACCGAGGATGGCTCAAGGGCCAGGCGGTCAGATGTGCGGTGTGAGAGACTGAGTACGGCTCAAGAGCCAGGCGGTCGCAGCCGACTTTGGGACTGACTGAGTAAGTCATGATATGATCCCGTTGATCCAGATGTTAGTGTCCCGGATCCCGGTGGATCCTTGGTGGTCTTGTGTGTACTGAGTGACGGGGTTCCTGGTACTATTGTGGGCCCTGAGTATGTAGCATATTGGTTTATGTAAAAATGCCATGAATGCTGTGTCATGCGTGAGTCATAATGGTTCATGAAAAAGTGCCATGTGTGATGACTTGTGTGCAATAGGATGGGGAATGATCCCTGTCAGGGTGTTAGGCAGAGATTACCGCCATTGGGACCGACAATAGGTCGTGATATGGTCCTGTTGATTCTCATGCGAGTGTCCTGTAATGTAATGTCATGTGATGTACTAATGTGTATGTGAATGTCATATAGTGAAATGTAAATACAGTGTTATGTTTTATTTTATGAAAGCGGTTTATGACAGAAAAACAATAAATCCGCTGGTTATGTTCCGTTGAAAATGTAGTTACTAATGTCATTTCCCCGTGCTAAGAGGGTTCCCCCGGGTCGCTACCTCACATATGGTGGAGAATGCGGGCACAGCAACGTGGTTGCTGACAGCAACGACTTGGTGACAGGGAAAAAAAGGCATACCCAGTTCACACATGTCCGTGGTGAAACCAGCTACTCTACAGTACAAACCAGCAGCCAGCATGGAGGACCTGCTTAAGCACCTGGTGCAAGCACAGCAACAACAGCAGCAACTGCACCAGCAAGCACAGGTCGCACAACAGGAGGCCACCCACAGACATGCCTCTGAGACATAGGGTGACTGGGTCTGATTGGTCTTGGTACACAAGGAAACAGTCCAACTCGCAATAACAAGGATAAATAAACACGGCGACTCACCGCTGTAGGAGTAAATCTTCAAAGCTTTTTTAATCCATGCGTCTGACTAGTCTGACTAGTTTGGTCCGTGGAAGCAGCGAGTCGCGCTGCGAAACGGCAAGCCGTCACCAAGTCTCTGCACTCCCTCCCTCCCTTGCTTGTCGTCTGTGTTAAATCGCATGGATTAAAAAAGCTTTGAAGATTTACTCCTACAGCGGTGAGTCGCCGTGTTTATTTATCCTTGTTATTGCGAGTTGGACTGTTTACCTTATTGCACGTGCACCACCGCGCCTGGAATTGCTCACTCTTATGGGTACAGTGCTTTAGGAAGCGGATGACAGTGCCTCAGCACGCTCTATATTATTGTTACTACACAAGGAAACAGTTGGTGCCGGTACGGGACCACTTGTCAGACGCGGACGGCCCTGGTCGACGGTCCCCTCAACTGGTGGGCCCCGAGGACATGGAGGCCCTATCTCGAGGTACCGGATCATGGGCTTGTGTTCCGCCCCATAGGCTTGAACAGAGGGGGGAGGTATGTGGTGATGCGGCCCCGATGTGTCCCCTGACCGGTATACAGCACATGGGGGATTGTATCTTTTGCTCTGTGGCAGCACTCACAGGGTTAACAGCAGTGAGATCTGAGCTAAGTGCTGATTGAAAGCACTGACACCCACCTGTGATGGGATAGGAGATTATATGAGCTGCCCTGGTCTGAGGAGTGGGACAGAACAGGAAGAGCTGTTGTGTGAAGCTTAACACAGCCTGGAAGCTCTCTCAGAGAGGACGTTCATGAGACTAATGAGCGGACGGTGAGAAGGGAAAAATTGTGTGTGGACAACACAGCCTAGCTGAGAGGATTGGCTGTGGCCCCGATCAGGACAGAGCCCGGCAGAGGTACAGAGCATGTCTGTCTGTGGGTTGGAGGTCTGTAAATACCCGAACTGTGCCAATAAACAGTGCGTTGTGTGAACAGTTGCCTGGGTCACTGCCTTCCGTCGTGCCGATCCTAACTGCTACCTTACAATATATATATATAATATATATTACGTGAGGCACAGCCGACACGATCCCATGTCCGGGGTGCATCACGTGGGTTATCAGCTTAGGATACTGTTCACATGAGCCTGTCTTCCTGTGTGTGCATGCGATAAAACATGTCCGGTACACAATAGGTTAATGGCCAGGAAATTCATGAGCCAAATGAACGGCTGTGAGTGGCTGATGAGACCAATGAGTGACCAAAGGAAAGTAATGGATCCAATAAATTTCTGAGGAGAGGGAAGCGAGGCTTGCAGACATGGAAACAAGAGCTGCTTCTTCAAGGGCCAATGAACTTTCTGAGGAGAGGGAAGCGAGGCTTGCAGACATGAAAACAAGAGCTGCTTCCTCAAGAGCCAATTAACTCTCTGAGGAGAGGGAAGCGAGGCTTGCAGACATGAAAACAAGAGCTGCTTCCTAAAGGGCCAATGAACTTTCTGAGGAAAGGGAAGCGAGGCTTGCAGACATGAAAACAAGAGCTGCTTCCTCAAGGGCCAATGAACTTTCTGAGGAAAGGGAAGCAAGGCTTGCAGACATGAAAACAAGAGCTGCTTCCTCAAGGGCCAATGAACTTTCTGAGGAAAGGGAAGCAAGGCTTGCAGACATGAAAACAAGAGCTGCTTCCTCAAGGGCCAATGAACTTTCTGAGGAGAGGGAAGCGAGGCTTGCAGACAAGAAAACAAGAGCTGCTTCCTCAAGGGCCAATGAACTTTCTGAGGAGAGGAAAGCACGGCTTGCAGTCATGAAAACAAGAGCTGCTTCCTGAACAGCCAATTAACTTTCTGAGTGGAGGGAAGCGAGGCTTGCAGACATGAAAACAAGAGCTGCTTCCTCAAGGGCCAATGAACTTTCTGAGGAGAGGGAAGTGAGGCTTGCAGACATGAAAACAAGAGCTGCTTCCTCAAGAGCCAATGAACTTTCTGAGGAGAGGGAAGCGAGACTTGCAGACATGGTCAACTTTTTGTGGCCTGTTCAAAAGTTGGAGCAGCCAAAAATCTGTTCGTCTTTGCACCTGAAGGAAGAACTAAGAATGTCGATTATCAAAAGGCTCTCGAATAAGGAGTAGAAGATTACCTCACATTACTTGGCCAATTTAGTTAAATCTGTGTGGAATATCTGGGGTGTTGAAATATATGTTGTGAAATGCTTCTATTAGCTTAGTTTTTGCCTTTTACGGCGGCATGCAAGCACCGTGGCCAGCGGCACTGCGCCCGCCCTCCTCTCACGGTGACGTGACGGTGACGTACGATGAAGTGAAAGGAGGGCGGGCGCAGCGCCGCCGGCCACGGTGCTTGCACGCCACCGCTCACAGCACACAGACTGACAACTGTGACTCAGAAGCCCTGTCACCGCTGCAGCACACAAAGGAGCCAGCGCTTCAGAGGGGCATGCACAGCTGAGTGGAGGAGAGGAAACAAACAGCAGGGGGATTGAATGCAAAACGCCATCACTGTGAGTACTCAGTATTATACAAAGGAGCAAGGTGTTTAGTTATTTACTCTAATATTGAGCCAGCACAGTGACAATTTATGTAAAATGTAAAACAAAAAGGAAAAGGGGCGCAAATGTGTAGGATCCCCTTCATAAAAACGTCTAAATGGCATGGGTAGGTGACCCACTCACCTTATCGGGTTGTGCAAGTCCTGAACAACCCGGTTTAACAGCCTCCGCCGCTGGCGTTATGTGCACTGCCTCTCCGCTCTCCTCTCTTCTGTTCAAGGCAGATCGTTTGTGCTGTTCCTGAGCTGCTCCAGCCGCCAGTCCCTCAAAAAGGGAGTAGTTTTCATGCAAAAAATAGTAATGGCGGTCTGATTAGGAGCGCTCTAAGGAACAAGCAGACACCACCTGATGAAGACTGTTTGTATGCAGTTGAAACGCGTAGTGGAGCTGTGAGGGGAGCTAAGAAGTTAATAAAAGGTTTTTCATTTATGAAAACATATCACATGTCTGCTTGTTCCTTAGAGCGCTCCTAATCAGACCGTCATTACTATTTTTTGCATAAATTTATGTAAAATGGACAGATAGGAGGTGCTAATGTGTATAAAGGATACTGTGAATCATTGTTTATACTTGCATTCTAGTTCATCACAGACATTATACTAATTAGTGAGGTCGTTTAAACAAGGAGCATTATCTATCATTATTTATACTTGCATATTAGATCACTACAGACTAGCAAGAAAAGAGAGAATGAAAAAGATGTTTTACCAGCAGAGGACAAACACAGTATATGGAAGACAGTAAACTGTGAGTGATCAAGTGCTATAATATATAAAACGTCTAGTGATATAGTAACTTGGAATATAGGGAATAATTGATCACTGTACAGGTTTTATATATTTTTATATGTTTTTGTGCAGCCTTTACTGGATTGCAGAGGAAGGAGCCATACATAGGGACAGATATAACCTTAAAGAAGCCTCGTTTAAGGTGAAGTATAAGAGTGAAAAATACCTAAAAATACCAAAGTTATATAAAAATAAGGTACTTATAAAATTCATTCATAATCCCTATATAGGAAAGAAAAAGTGCTCAGAGGAAGATAGTGACAGAAAGCAAAGACTACACTGAAGGTTAGAGGTGAGGAGATCCATGTACAATAAACATAGGGCAAAGATAAATATCTGAATTAGTTATTAATAATAATCCTTCTATCATAGGAACAGGATATCATGCAATCTTAATAAGATCCAGGAAACTAAGGTGGGAGAAGGAATCTACAGTGGATCCAAAACCACCTATCAGCTCTACGGTTTGAGCGAAAAGTGTTTGAAACAAACCGATTGGCTATCATAATAATGAATTTGTACATCAGCTAGTAACAATTTTATTGATATACCGTATTTTCCGCACTATAAGGCGCACCTAAAAGACTAAGATTTTCCCAGAAATCATAGGTGCGCCTTATAGTGCAGTGCGCCTTATATACGGATTTTTTCCAGAGTGCTAAGGGGGTGCCATTTGCCTGCAAATATTTGGCACCCCCCAGAAAATAAGGCATACCTTTGTGCCGCCATCCCCCTTTGTCCGGTGCCTGCCTGGCATCTCTGTGCAGGGGCGCGATCACCAGCCGCTGTCCCCGCCATCCATGCTGGTGTCGGTGCCTGCCTCGCATCACGTGCGGGGACGCGATCACCAGCCGCCGTCCCCGCTGTCCGGTGTCGGGTGCCGCCGCTGTTTTGCGCGCGCTCACAGCCCAGGAGCCCATCAGCCAATCACAGCTCCGCCCAGGAGCCTTGAGCCAATCCGAGGCCAGCTGACGTCAGCCCATAGCCTCTGATTGGCTGAGGGCTCCAGCACTGTGATTGGCTGTGGGCTCCAGTGCTGTGATTGGCTGTGGGCTCCAGTGCTGTGATTGGCTGTGGGCTCCAACGCTGTGATTTGCTGAGGGCTCCAGCGCTGAGAGTGCCTTGCCACACAGTACAGTAAGCCAAAGTACCAGTATAAAAAGTAAAAATCAGTTTGTGTGTGTGTGTGTCTGAGTGTGTATGTGTGTGTGTGTGTGTCTGAGTGTGTATGTGTGTGTATGTGTGTGTGTCTGAGTGTGTGTGTGTGTGTGTCTGACTGTGTGGGGTGCTGGAGGGTAATGGGAGGCTACACAGGGATACTGGAGGGTGGTGGGGAGCTACAGAGGGATGCTGGAGGGTGATGGGAGGCTACACAGGGATACTGGAGGGTGGTGGGGTGCTACAGAGGGATGCTGGAGGGTGATGGGAGGCTACAGAGGGATGCTGGAGGGTGATGGGAGGCTACACAGGGATACTGGAGGGTGGTGGGGTGCTACAGAGGGATGCTGGAGGGTGATGGGAGTCTACACAGGGATACTGGAGGGTGGTGGGGTGCTACAGAGGGATGCTGGAGGGTGATGGGAGGCTACACAGGGATACTGGAGGGTGGTGGGGTGCTACAGAGGGATGCTGGAGGGTGATGGGAGGCTACAGAGGGATGCTGGAGGGTGATGGAAGGCTACAGAGGGATGCTGGAGGGTGATGGGAGGCTACAGAGGGATGCTGGAGGGTGATGGAAGGCTACAGAGGGATGCTGGAGGGTGATGGGAGGCTACACAGGGATACTGGAGTCTGAGCTTTTTTTTTTTTTTATGGTAATATGGTGCGCCTTATAATCCGGTGCGCCTTATATATGGACCAAGACGGCTTAAAAGTCATTTTTTGAGGGTGCGCCTTATAATCCGGTGCGCCTTATAGTGCGAAAAATACGGTAATTTGTAAGTTTTTAATTAGTTTTTTATAAATCCAATAAATTAATTTTTAGACAATATTGTGAACATCTCTCATATTTATATCAAAATCAGAAGGTGAAAGTGAGCGCGAGACCCTACAACCATAAATTAGTGTTCATAACTGTTTCAGTCCATTACCGGGCTCAGCGGCTTGAACAATCTGCATCAAAGGAGCTAGGAGCTGCTGAGTCCATTGGTTTTACCATTGCAGTCAATCAACAAAAACCAGAGCATTAGCAGAGAGACATCAATGGGAATGAGTAATGACTCTCTTATTTTAGACCTCTGTAACTTTATTGAACTTATTAACCATATTGAACTTGTCCTCGTCTACCCTCATATCATGTAATCCATGGAATCTAATGGCGCTATATAAATATATAATAATAATTATGGCACAATTAGATTTTAAAATGGACAACCCATTAATATGGGTTCATTAATATGAATGGCAGTGAGGTCTGGGGCCCTGTCTCATACCCAAACTGGTCAAAGTGGGACACTGGGCCGACTGAAATATTCCACCTAGAGCTCTGCAAGCATCTTCTCCAAGTCCATAGGAGCACATAAAACAGCGCCTGACGAGCAGAGCTGGGCAGATTCCCTCTACACCTCGAGATTCAGAAGAAGGCGCTGTCATTCAAGGCTCATCTACAAAGTAGTAGTCCCGGCTCCTACCATCATAATGCCTTCCTACACCAGGAAGCCCTAGGAAGCTTCCCAACACAAAGTACCCAAAATCTCCCAACACGAAGTACACAAAGAAAGCCTGACCAAGTAACCAACCCACATGGCCTGACAAAAGGTCAAATCCGGAAGATGGTGCACAAAGGCAAAGAGGAATATCTCAGGATCTGGAGGAACGACATAAACAAATCACAGAAACTGATGATATACCAGAACCTACAGAGTGAGAGTACAAACTGGCCCCATATCTAGAGAAACTAGAAAACCCCAAAGAGCAACAGATCTTGAGCCAGTACAGACTGATCGCCCACAGCCTACTCATCGAATTCGGGCGGCACCGACAGAACTACAAGCTCCAAGAGAGCAGACTGTGCCAAAAGTGCCCCCAGGAGGCCATGGAGCTGGAGGCCCACTTCCTGCTGAGGTGCCCCAAATATTCTGCAGTGACGGGCACTCACTTCAAGAGACTGTCCGATCTCCTCCCAGACTTCACCTCCATGGAGGAGGAAGAGAAACTGCCAATACTACTGGGGAAAGAGGAAAGTGCAACGGCCAGAGCAGTGCAATATGTCAGTGCCTGCCACAGATTAAGAGGAGACTGATAAGTCATGGACTTGTATACCTCACCGTAGACATGTCCCTATCCCCCGGACTAAGAGCCTGATATATCATGGACTTCTATACCCCACCCTAGACATGTCCCTATCCCCCGACTAAGAGCCTGATATGTCATGGACTTCTATACTACACCCTGGACATGCCCCTACCCTTTAAAAGGAGCCTGATATATCCTGGACCTCTATATGCCTCCCTAGTCCCTACCACTGTCTCTATTTTTTTCCCATTTGCTTTGGCAATGCTAACATGTACTTAAGCCCCTGTCACACTAAGCGAGATCGCTGTTGAGTCACAAGTTTGGTGACGCAACAGCGACCTCGCCAGCGATCTCACTATGTTTGACACTTAGCAGTGACCAGGCCCCTGCTGTGAGATCGCTGGTCGTGTCAGAGTTGCCTGGACCATTTTTTGATCGTTGGGGTCCCGCTGGGCAGCATGCATCAGTGTTTTTGACAGGGACAACAACCAACGACCTCAATACTACAGGTCTGAGAAACAGGGTCCCAACGACCTCCGTATCATTCCGGATCGTTGCTGCGTCGCTGGTGAGATCTGACTGTTTGACATCTCACCAGCGACCACATAGCGACGCACCAGCGATCCCTACCAGGTCGCATTGTTGTTGGGATCACTGGTGCGTTGCCAAGTGTGACGATACCCTTAGACCTGCCAATAAAGCTCATTTCAATTGAATTTAATTGAATGGTGATTTTCTACCTAAATAATGGATTTAGTCCCTATGACGTTCCTGAACAAGACCAAAAAATGGCTTAAACACACAGAAGCAAGAGAACTAAAGCATTCTCAAGGTTTCTTTTGGAATCCTGGAAACACAAAGCAGAACCATTGTCTTCAATGAAGCCATTGGAGTCATCGCTGACACAGTCTGGCCTCTGGCCTAACAGTAATCATTTTTTCAAGCACACACAGAAAACCTGGTCTGCCATGGTTTTGTGCGTGTCTGAAAAAGACCATTACTGTCAGGAATATGACTGACAGTATCCGCAGTGACTCCATTCGGCTTCGTTAAAGTGAATGGATCGATCAGAATTTCTTTCAATATCCATGAGAAACAAGATTCCAACAGAAACCTCAACAGGGCCCCAATGGAGCCATTCCCTTCAATAAAACCAACAGTGCCACCCAACATAATGCTCAGTAGAGAGCACTAAATTAATGTAAACCTACCCATAATCAGACATAAGGCTCTGACATCAAACACTGACAATATATTAGAAAACAAATACATTCTTGGATACACTAGGATCTTTTACTACATGACATTTATTTTTTTATCCTATTTATTTATTCTTCAAGTGCTGAACAAATCTATTATATAATTGCGAATGGGTTTTTTGCCCCTTCTGAGTCCACTCGCAATGCGAGTCGGCGTGGTCATGTGGATACGCCCGAAGCATTGGCCGCGCAGCGGCCATTGCGAGCAGTTCTAAGGCGACTCGCTATGCCCGCGCAGTGGGCATGGCGAGTCGCCTTAGCAGCGCGAAGCATTGGCCGCGAAGCGGCCATTGCGAGTCATAGACTCGCTCTTCTAGAATCCCGATGCATGTGCATCGGGCACCCAGCTAGTAATTTATAAATGGCAATATCATGTGAATAATAATGTCCTCTCCTAAAAGTCAAAACTAGGAATCAGTTACATGAGACTAAGATGTCAAAACATTTTACAATGTCAGCAGTTTCACATGCATATGCAATTACCTCAAATATTTCACACCACATTTAAAATAGGACTAGTATGTAAATCTAACATCTCTAAACAGAGGGTTTCCAGTGTCTAGTGATAACAACAGTGATCTGATATCCACAGGACGGGAATTCTAGGAATGAATGCCAGAGAAGGTATCCAGATATCAGTGTATACGTTCCACGAGAACATTTGTTCATATGTTGCTGCAACTGCTCAGCATTATCTGGAGAGCAAAGTGTCCTTTGCCACATATTGGAACTAGATGCAAGATAAAAAATGACATATAGATAGATACATAGATAGATAGATAGATAGATAGAGATAGATAGATAGATAGATAGATAGATAGATAGATAGATAGATAGATAGACGGTATACTACCAGAAAATGGAAAGCAGCAATGCTCAATTTGCTGAGGTTAGTATGCCTTTATTGGGCCAGCATGCTAACATGGCAACATTTCAGTCCTAGTAGACCTTCTTCCAGCCATTTTCTGGTGTGGGTACGTATAGCAATAAGAAAATTGCTTTGGAGAGATTTTTTCACCCAATTTTTGTTTGCTGTGCTGTTCCATATTTTTTTGGCATTAGATAGGTAGATAGATAGATAGATAGATAGATAGATAGATAGATAGATAGATAGAGTTAGGTCCAGATATATTTGTACAGTGACACAAGTTTTGTCATTTTAGCTGTTTACCAAAATGTATTCAATATACAGCTATATAATCAATATGAACTTCAAGTGTAGACTGTTAGCTTTAATTTGAGAGTATTCATATCCTAATTGGAGTAAGGGTTTAGAAAATACATCTCCTTAATATGTAACTGCCTCTTTTTTAATGGACAAAAAGTAATTGGACAGTGATAGCAAAAGCTCTTTAATGGGCTACTTTCTCATTAATGCATCATTCATCAATTTAGCAGAAGTGACATTTGCAAATTTCAAAGAAGCTCTCAGTGAAAGAGAAACTACCAAAAAAAAAAGAAGAAATCCATCAGAGAGATAGCAGTAATGTTAGCTGTGGCCAAATCAGTTTGGTACATTCTGGAAAAAAAAAGAATGCATTTGTAACCTTGGGGACTCACAAAGGCCTGGACATCCACAGAAGGCAATAATGGTGAATGACCGCAGAATCCTTTTCAAGGTGATGAAAAAATCTTTTCACAGCATCCACTCAAGTCAAGAACACTCTTCAGGATGTAGGCTTTTTAGTATCTAAGCCTAGCATAAAGAGACTTGAGTATACAGAGTGGCAGCACTCACCGATCTTCTTGGACAAACTTTTATTAATTTTTAAAAACACAGCATTCCAGCGGTGTGGGGGTGCTCACACAAGGGTGCAGGGGGGGATAGGAATCCACCTAACAACAGGCCGTTTCATGCCACACACAGGCGCTTCACCAGGTTACTGCTGGAATGCTGTGTTGTTAAAAATTAATAAAAGTTTGTCCAAGAAGATCGGTGAGTGCTGGCACTCTGTATTCTCATGAATCATTACTACTTAGCTGGAAGTGTACAACACGAGTCTGTGGAGGCCAGCAGAGCGGTGTAGTTCCAGTGGTCAGTCTGAGCTCTGGAGGTGAGCAGAAGATTTCCTGCTGGGAGACATTGAGTGCAGCAGTGCCCGGCTTCTGGCTTCCTCACTCTCACTCCCATCCTTCTCCACTTCCTACTACCCCCACTTATACCCCCTCCCAGCAATGAAATACTGCTCTCACCCTCCATCCTGCCAAAGCACCTCACCCACTTCACCAACCTTTTCATTCACTTTCAATCCTCAATCACCAAACAAGCATGCCCGCCTCGCAAGCTCTCATGCTCCCACCTGCTAACCCTCTGCCTACTCCTCCTCCTTGCCGGTGACATCTCCCCCAATCCTGGCCCCCCCCCGCCACATCCCCACAACAACCTTCATCCCATGACCCACTGCCAACCCTCGCAACCTCACCACCACTAGCCCTCGCAACCCCACAAACATCAGACCCAATCCCCCAACCCATGCCCCACCTACCGCTCAACCCGGTGCACTCTGGAATGCCCGCTCAGTGTGCAACAAACTCCCTGACATCCATGATCTCTTTATCTCCAGGAAACTGTCATTCCTTGGCCTCACCGAGACCTGGCTCACCCCCTCCGACACGGCCTCCCCTGCAGCACTATCCTACGGCGGCCTCAGCCTGTCCCACACCCCCCGTCCCTCTGGCAAACACAGCGGTGGAGTCGGCATACTGCTGTCCAACTCCTGCACCTTCAGCCCTATCCCCCCGCCCCCATCCTTCACTGTCCCCTCCTTCGAAGCCCACTCGGTCCGAATCTTCTCCCCTTGCAACCTCCAAATAGCCATCATCTACCGCCCCCCCGGACCCATCGCCTCCTTCCTTGACCACTTCACCACCTGGCTACTTCACTTCCTCTCCACTGACATCCCCACCATCATCATGGGCGACTTCAATATCCACATTGACACTCCCCGCCCAGCCGCCTCCAACCTTCTTTCCCTGACCACTTCCCTAGGGCTCTCCCAATGGTCCTCCTCCCCCACCCACGAACAAGGCCACACGCTTGACCTAATCTTTACCCGCCTTTGCTCCCTCTCTAACCTCACAACCTCGGAACTCACACTGTCTGACCACCATCTCTTGACCTTCTCCGCCCTCTCCTCCCCTGCCACACTACCCCCTCTCCGCAAACTTGATCACCCTCGCCGAAACCTAAAAGATCTTGATCTTCTTTTATTCTCTGAATCACTCCTTCCTCTCACCGACATACCCTCCGCTGACGACATTGACATTGCCACCACCCTATACAACACCACCATAACGAACGCTCTCGACCTAGCCACCCCCCTCACTCTCCATGCTCCACGCATTAACAGGCTACCCTGGCACACCACCCTCACTAAAAGCCGAGAGAGAGATGGAAAAAGTCCCACACCCCCGAGCACTTTGCTCTGTTCAAGCAATCCATCACTGACTTCAAGACGGCACTTGCTACCGCCAATCAAGTGTTCTTCTCATCCCTTATAACCTCTCTGTCCCGCAACCCCAAACAACTCTTCAAAACTTTCAACTCCTTACTTCGCCCGCCTGCTCCTCCCCCTTCTCCCCTCATCTCTGCTGAAGACTTTGCAACCTTCTTCAAGGAGAGGATCGACAAGATCAGAAGCAGCTTTGGTCCACTATCCCCACAGCTCCCCTTCCCACCTACACTGCCCTCCTCCATCAGCCACTTCCCCCCCATAACTGAAGACCAACTCTCATCCCTCCTGTCAAAATCACACCTCACCACCAGAGCCCACGACCCACTCCCATCCCACCTCATTCCGAACCACACCTTCAATTTCATCCCAGCCCTCACCCACCTCTTTAACCTTTCACTTAGCACTGGTGCCTTCCCCTTCAAACACGCCCTAATCACACCCATCCTAAAAAAAAACTCACTTGACCCTACCTCTGTCTCCAGTTATCGCCCCATATCTCTTCTCCCATTCGCCTCTAAGCTACTTGAACAGCACGTCCACTCCGAACTGTCCTCTCACCTCTCCTCGTGCTCCCAATTCGACCGCCTACAGTCTGGCTTCCGACCCCTCCATTCCACCGAAACAGCCCTGACCAAAGTCACCAACGACCTACTGACCGCCAAGAACAGACACCACTACTCCATCCTACTCCTCCTTGACCTGTCTGCCGCCTTCGACACGGTTGCTCACTCCCTTCTTCTCCGGATCCTGGAATCCCTCAGCATCACCCACTTTGCCCTCTCCTGGATCTCCTCATATCTAGCAGACCGGACCTTCAGCGTCTCCCACTCCCACACCTCCTCCTCACCTTACCCCCTTTCTGTCGGAGTCCCCCAAGGTTCGGTCCTGGGACCCCTACTTTTCTCCATTTACACTCTTGGCCTAGGGCAACTCATTGAGTCCCACATCCTCCAGTACCACCTCTACGCCGACGACACCCAAATCTACCTGTCCGGCCCTGACATCACCTCCCTACTCTCCAAAATCCCACAATGCCTTTCCGCCATCTCATCCTTCTTCTCTGCTCGCTTCCTTAAACTCAACATGGACAGAACTGAATTCATAGTCTTCCCTCCAAGAAATTCCACCCCACCTCCCAACCTATCCATCTGCATCAACGACTGCGCCCTCTCCCCAGTCCCCCAAGCCAAGTGCCTCGGGGTAATCCTTGACTCCTCCCTATCCTTCAAGCCCCACATCGAGGCCCTCACCACATCCCTCCGGCTCCAGCTCAAAAACATCTCACGGATCCGCTCCTTCCTCACCCACGACACCGCTAAAACACTCATTCATGCTCTTATCTTCTTCTGCCTTGACTACTGCAACCTCCTTCTCAATGGCCTCCCGGCTAACTCCCTCACACCTCTCCAGTCTATCCTCAACTCCGCTGCCCGACTAATCTACCTGTCCTCCCGCTACTCCCCTGTCTCCCCCCTCTGCCGAGCCCTTCACTGGCTCCCCATCTCCAAGAGATCCCAATTCAAAACACTAACCATGGCGTACAAAGCCATACACAACCTGGCCCCACCATACATCTCTGACCTGGTCTCCCAATACCTACCCTCACGCAACCTCCGCTCCTCCCAAGAACTCCTTCTCTGCTCCCCCCTCATCACTTCTTCGCACAGCCGAGTCCAGGACTTCTCCCAGGCATCTGCCTTACTCTGGAACTCCCTACCCAAACACATCAGACACTCTCCTACCCTGAGTAGCTTCAAGTGTCACCTGAAGACTCACCTATTCCGTCAAGCCTTCAACCTGCCATGAGACCCAGGCAACCGCCCCATGCCTGACATTCCCCCATCCTACTGTATCCTAACCCGCCCCTCATAGACTGAGAGCCCTCGTGGACAGGGTCCCTGCCCCTCCTGTGCCTGTACGTCCTGATCGCCTAGATTTAGTGTACTTGTTCTTGTCTCCCTTATCCTCATGTAAAGCGCCATGGAACCTAATGGCGCTATATAAATAAATAATAATAATAAGTAAGTTAGCATAAAGAGACTTCATGAGAGCAAATACAGAGGGTTCACTACAAGGTGCAAACCATTAATCAGCCTTAAAAATATAAAGAGCAGATTAGAATTGCTAAAAAAAAAAAATCTACAGATGGAAAAAGCATTTTTTTTGTTAGATGAAACAAAGATTAATTTGTACCATAAAGATGGGAAGATAAAAGTATAGAGAAGGTTTATCTCATGATCCAAAGCACACCACATCCTCTGTAACACATGGTGGCTTCAGGGTGATGGTTGCAAATTCATGGCTTCCAATGACACAGAGTTACTAATCTTTAATGAATGATGTGACTGAAGACAGAAGCTGTCAGATGAGTTTTGAACTGCACAGGGCTAAACATTCTGCTCAGATTCAACCAAATGCAGCAAGGTTGATTAGAGGGTGCCTCATAGGACAGATCAATAATGACCCAAACATACTATGAAAGCCACTTAGGAGTTTTTTAAGGCAAAGAAATGGTATATTATTCAATGGCCTAGTAAATCACGAGATCTGAACCCCATTCAGCATGCATTTCACATGCTTATTTAAGGCATGTCTGGACTTTTAAAATATGTCAAAATAAGATACCGTACTTTTCCTAGTTTATAGATTTTTGAATCTCATTAAAATGAATTCTATAACCTTGGTCACAAAATTCTAATTGGTGGGTGACTAGTCATGGTAGCATTGCTTTTTATGAGCTAATCTTCCCCATAATCATGTTATTACACCCCTGTGAAAGTGTATAAACTGTTCAATAAAGCCATGTGATGGTTTGAGAGTCCTTGGGAAGCTGACATGTTCTCCTAGGTCTGATGAGACTGACTGACAGTTCATCAATACCATTCATTCCTGCTGCTGAGATCTCACATTATTTAATCCAAGCTGCAGCTATCATTCCGGGCAACATCTGAATATTCTTGCACCTAGAAGATCTCTTAATCTTTAGATTTACTCATAAAATCCTCATTTTAATATCAGAAATTTACAGTTATTCTGACAAATTTTCCTAATAAATGGGGTATTCTCATGTTATTAAATTGCTTTAGTTAGATAGCGAGAAAATAGTCAGGTTTGCAGATGACTTCCATCGGCTTTCTTTCTCCAGCTACGAGTGCTTATATCTTACATATTGTACATCTTGTTGTCAACTAGATCAACCGCCAGACACTGGCCGAGTATGCGTACTAGCAGCATTTCAGATTGAAGAGTTAACTCGTGAGATACCAGACTATTAACTTTTATACAACATTTAGTATCTCGCTTTCTTCCCCCTTCCTCTCACCTCCCAACCTGTTATTAGTCCTGTAAAATCACCAATCCAATGTAGTTCATTTTAAGAAAAAGACATGGCCTATTTGCAAAATGGGAGCACACTAGTCAGCATAAAAGTATACAAAACAAATTTTATTCAACACATATGCGGACACGAACAATTTAAAATCAATTAAAATAAAACATCAGATACAATTTTACGATTTTGTACAATTTTAGTAACTAGCAAAGTTGTTGTATATGTAAAACAAGTTTAGATATGTACCAGTACATTGTATAGCCATTGGCTAAGTCTACTTAACCTAAAGCCCAAAGATAGCAACTGGTTGCCAAGGTTCACCCCACAGTCCATTAAATTGTGAAGTGTCTTGTTTTACATATACAACAACTTTGTGAGTTACTAAAATTGTGCAGGAATTTCTTCTGATGTTTTATTTCAATTGATTTTAAATTGTTCTTGTTCTTGTATCCAAGTTACTGTGTAAAGTCCCTCGCCATAGGACCCATCTCCAGGAGGCAGGGAGACCGGGTCCCGTCATGCTCCAGACACGCACCTGTCCCCCGCTCTCATACACCTACAATTCTGCTACTGAACAGAACTGTTAGTCAAGTAGAAGTGCCATCCCCAGCAACAAGGAAGTGAAAGATACAGGAGTGCTATGGGCTGCTCAAGTTTATCTTGAGAATAATGACTCACCCAGGGGTCTATGGGAACTCGGAGTTAGAGTGATGTCACTGGTGGCCCGCCCGGACCCGTAGCCCTGGAGGTCGGCTAAAAAATTGGGGAAATGTAAAAAGGGAATAAAAAAGAAAGAAAAGTTTCTTGTGATGTTCACCAGCGCTGCTGCGGGCCTCCGGTGATGATGGACGGGCAGCTGGGTGGTATAGCTCTCCACAGGCGGAGCAGGGTCCCCGAGGCTGTGATGAGGTGACAGGGATTGATGCAGGGAGTTGGCTTTGCTGCCCGGCAGTTGTGGCAGACTCCATAGTGGACGGGGTCAGGGACTGAGGAATCGACACACTGTAAGCTGTTTCTGTACCTTTACTGGTGGAATTGCACGTGTTGTCCAGGGTACTCTCCGGTGGTCGTGAAACACTTCTTGATCTCCACAGTGAGTGGGTATTAGGCCTCCTCATCTCTTTTCCTTTTGTGAAGCCCCTGACCTGTGTGGAACTTGGCCTGGCCTCCTCTGCTCCTCTGTCACCTGTGTGTTGTAGTGGGAAACCTTCATTTGGACTGCGGTGCCTGACTCCCTTCTTGATTGCTACACAGATGCCTGGGAGACTGGAGTCTCCACAGTAAACCGGTATCTCTGCTGGGCTAAATGCTCTCCTGCAGACTCGGACTCCGGTGTCCAGGTGGCTTCCTGGGGTGAACTGGTATGGCTCAGCCTGCTGTCTCTCTGTGACTTTACGCCTTGCCTTCGTCCTCACCTTTAGGCCCCTGCACTGGCTAGGCTGCTAACTGTTCGGTTGTCAACTGGCTTGGGCTAATCATGACTCCGACACACCAGGACGTCTTCACAGTTCTCCTAGTGACTGCACATTCTGACTAACTCCACCTCCAGCACTGGTATTTATAGAGGATCTTGCTTAAAGGCAGCAAGTGGGGCTTCCCCTACAGGTCTGGGGTGGAAGGTGTTGTATGTGTATGGGGTACCCACTGTGGAAATCCATCCATGTTTTAGGTAGGTCTATGGTTACTTGTACTGGCAGGGCGCCACAATAATCCTTTAAAGAAGCAATCTTCAGTTACACAGGTTGAAAAAAGACACTTGTACATGAAGCCTAACCTTTTTACATTAATTATCTACTGCTTTATTATATAAAAAACAACATAGTTATTTATTATGAAAAAAGCAACCAGCCCTTTTTTAAATGTTAATATAGTGTCTGTCTAGTGACCAATAACAGCAGACTAAGCAGCCCCTATGAGGCCCATAAGTTGGTGGAGCCTGGTGCCAAATGGGATTGCTCCTTCTCCTGCCTAGATTTCAATTTCAATAGTATCCTTTGGCTCCATACCCCACCTTCAGCCTGTGCATCTTAGTTTCAATGTAGTAAGCATGATGACATCACTAGGTTGCTGCAGAAAGCCTCTGTCCACAGACATCATATTGTATATGGGGTCAATCATACTTTGTGGGCAGATTGCAGGGGGCATAATATTGTATGGGGACCATTGTACTGAGTGGCGGCCTCATATTTGGTGGGCAACTATGGAAGCATTATACTGTGTGGGTGTCATCATACTGTGTGGGAGATTTTACTGTGAAGGTTGGCAGAAGGGGCTAATAAACTCTATAGGGAAGGTGGCTGTGGGAACCATCAGAACACAAGGGAGTCATCATATTGTGAGCAGGCCATCACATCTTTAGTATCATATTGTGCTAGAAATCAAAATATTGTGGGGGATTGGGGTATTCATACTGTGGGATAGCTACTGTTGGTTCATTATCTATGTGAGAGAACTCTGGAAGCATCATAATCTCAGAGTATCACCATGTGGAGGAACTTTGGGGACATTATACTGCGTAGAGGGACCTGTAGGGGACATGCTATTAATTTGGGGTCATTGCAGTAGCATATTTTGCTGAAAGTGTGGAGACATGGGGGATTGTAGGTGCCCTCATCCGCTGGCCCGGCTGCCTTTAGAAAGACAGCATGGACCAGGGCTCATCACAACTGAACTCCTTAACCGTGGGCAGAACACTACTCATACAACACAGGGTGAGGGAGCCACACAATAGCAAGGCTTTATTGCCTCTCCAAAAGTCAAAGGCATATAAAACATAACCAAGCAAAACACACAATGTAACTGGCAACAGATTCTCACCCTTCCACTGGCTCACCGGGGATTAGAATGTTTGTGCTTTCTGGGATTCCAGGGTCATTTACTCCAATCCAGCAGCACCTCGCTTTTGGCGGGCACCCACCAAGAAAGGAATAGCGACAAGCTTAGGAAGCTGACCGAGCACAGAAAAGTATGTAGCCAGGTGATCGAATTGTCCCAACCTGGGTATCTTCCTTAAATAGTCTCTGGTATGATGACACAATGTTATCCTGGCAGCCGGAATCAAAATTCCTAGGCTGAGGTTATGGTATTTCAACCGGGACTGCAGCCCCTAGATTGAAACCATGTAGCATATGACTCCTGGCGAATCAAGCTGGCCTCCCTTATATATCCCAAGCACTCATCTAAGGACATTGTAGTTGTAGAGAATTGGCCACGAACCTGGCAGCTCTACAGCGCCCCTTGTTAAACTCAGGCTAGTCAGGGACCTATCGGTAGGTTAAAAGAAGGGCCGCAGCTGCCCTGTCAGTGCTGGTTTATTAAGGTACCTCCCAGTTAGTGTGATATATGCCTTCTGGTCCGCAACCAGAAGCACATATAATAACTTTGACCCCGTCACTGATAGAGGCCCTGAATAACCCCAAGCACTAATTGCTGCCACTAGTTCCTTATTTAATATAAGTTTGGTCCGTGAACAGGCCTATATTGGGTCAGAAACCAACCCAGGTAGTGTTAAATGAGCGCACGAACGTGGGGCATTGTGATCAAGATAAACAGATCAACTCAAGATTAAATTTATATATTTAATCACCTTATTGGTACAATAGAATAACATTAAACATGTACAGTTATTATTAAGATATTACAAAGATTACAGTCAGTTATGCAAATAAAAGATAAATGAGATACAGAATTACAGACACATGCGATCAGTTACCTTGGTGCTGATGGCGCCGCAAGGGCAGCATGGACCAACCCGGTTCCTGGGCATTGATGAGATTATGCCGTTCAGAAGAATAACAATATGGAGAAATGGTGGGCTATTTTTATACAGTATGAGGCTTGCCCCTGTTCTGCCTATCTCACCTGCCCCTAGGATGTCCTATAGCTCCCACCCCCCTGAGTTGAGATATGAGATATACAAAAGTTATTATTGGCCTTAACTTTGCCTGCAAATGTCATAGGCGAAAGGCAATGCTCTCACATTTTCAATTAGGATTTTAGCTATGCAATGATATGACACATGACTACTCTACTGGTACCCTATTGACCAATCTTAAATTTAGAGGACCTACACAGGTCACGCGCTTATATAAAATATAAGCTAGGATCGTTTGAATTTCTGGATGCGATATTTATGCTATATTTTCATAGGAGTGACAGCTCATGGAATATTAAGAGTTATCCCTCGGCTCCATGAGTCTGGGCAGTAATGGACTCTTCCATTGAGTCTGCAGAAGGAAATTCATTCTAACACCTAGCTGGGAAGTTCCCAGGTGGTCATCCTTTTGGATAATGGCAGGGAGATTTCAATGTCCTCTAATCTCCATTTCATAGGAGCTCCAGTGTGGGACCATTTGGTGTTTCCTAAGGTTGAGTAACACACTGATTGAATACGCCTTGGGCTATAAAGGTGGGGGGCTACCTCTGAGGAGTGAGTTATGGTAGCATCTGAACAAGATGGCTACTTGTAAGAATATTGCTTCATTCCTTACAGTGGTCTTCCAGGATTGGTGAAATAAGACTGTGCTCTTATTGGCTAGATTTAAAGCTGCACACTTAATTCTCCTTTGAGTGTATGTAGTCAAAGGTGGTAAAGGGGTGAGATTATTACATTAGCAATACATAACCGCAGAACAATAAAGACTCTGCACAGTCTGGAAATAAACAATCACTTAGAAAACATCAGATAACAAGCAAACGGTCCATACGTCTGGACAAATTAAGAACATTAATCCCTGGCTTGCATGGAGACAAGCTATGTCTTCACAGAAGGCACTTTATTATTATTATTACTACTTATATAGGACTATTAATTACACAGCACTTTCCAGACGTTATCACCACTGTTTCCAATGGAGTTCACAGTTTAAATTCCCTATCAGTAGGTCTTTGTAGTGTGAGAGGAAACTCTTTCAAACTTGAGGAGAACATGCAAACTCCTTGCAGATGTTTTTCTGGGATTTGAACCCAGGACCCAGTCTAATTACTGAGTCAGTGTGCTGCCACTTAAGGGCCCGTCACACAGGGAGATATCGCCGGCGATGTTGCCGGCAACCGAGGGGCGTGGCCAGGTTGCGGCGACATCGCCGGCGAGTTGCCTCGTGTGACAGGGCGATAATCAGGGGATGAATCGCCTGAGTCACATCGCCAGGTTTCCCAACAATGTTGGGAAACCTGGCGATGTTGCTCAGGCGATCCTGCCTGATCGCCCTGTGTAACGCGGCCACCTGCAATGTTGCGGGCGATTCCGCCTATCTACAACATTGCGAGTGATCGCTTACTGGGTTGCTGGGCAACTCAGCGAGCGATAGCCGCGGCAACTAGCCGCGACATCGCCGGTAAGTTGCTCAGTGTGACATTCTCACCGGCGATGTTGTCAGGGATGCGCGCTCCCGCGATCCCCGGCAACATCGCCGGCGATATGTCCTGTGTGACGGTACCTTTAGGGGGCATTTTGAATTGCTGAGTAACTCCTTAACCACCTGGCGATTTTCTGTTTTTTGTTTTTTTCATCCCCTTCTTCCAAGAGCCATAACTTTTTTATTTTTCTTTCAATATAGCCATATGTGGGCTGTTTTTTGCAGGACACATTGTACTTTGGAATGACCTAATTCATTTTACCATACAGAGCGGTAAAATTGCAAAAAAAGTGCAATTTAATGATTGTTTTGTGGTTTTTTATTTACCATGTTCAATATATGATAAAAATGACCTGTCAGTATGATGCCCCAGGTTGGTACTAGTTTGTAGATACAAAACATGAATACTTTTATTTTTATCTAAGGGGTGCAAAAAAAATCAGAAGTTTGTGAAAAAATAAATTGCTCTCTTGTCGCCAGTGTTCTAATTTTTCAGTATCTGGAGCCTTATTTTACGTCTTGAGCTGATGTTTCTAATTGCTCCATTTTTGGGCAGAGGTGATATTTTGATCACCTTTTATTGTATTTTGTTGCAATGTTGCGCCAACCAAAAAAAAATAAATTTGGGTGTTTTTACTTTTTTTCTGTTAGCAGTTTACCAATCAGATAATTTTTTTATAAACTTAGTTTTGTCCAAAAAAACATAAAGCATAGCAATGTGAAATACCAGTTGGATAGTGCGTACAGTAGGTCCAATGGCATCACACTAACAAAGATCAACTAACTTGCTGGTACAGTCTTGAGAACCAAGAGTTACTTCAAAAGAGGCTCTGATAGTGACGAGTACAATGCACTATCAATCGTTCCATGTCTTCTGTTGGCAGTCCTGAGGTCGCTCAGACCACTCCTAGAGTTAAGAATAAATCTACAGAACAAATGGAAAGAGGATGCAAGGTAAGGAGAAAGAGAAAAATAGAGATAAGGAACGTGCAGCAAGGACATGTACCCCATGACCGGTCAGCACCACGCAGCTGTTGTGCTGGGACAGTTAACTGGTGCAGCAGAAAGAGAGGCTGAATCCTGGTCCACTGCTGAACGGGGATCAGTAGCTGTAATCTTTGAAAAATTAAAAGTTGCTTTTGAGGACTGTAACGAGGCTGACATAAGAATGCGCTTCTACTACTGTTATCAGAAGCCGGAGGATGACATCCAGACCTGGCGCTTACAGGAGGCGCTGTGAGCCTTAAAGCAAGTCAACCCTGCTAATGTCCATGACGAGAATAAACTATTGATTGAGCAGATTACCGGGGGGCTCCGATCACCGGAGGACAATAAAACCCTGCGCTGGAGGTCCCTAAATCACCCGGATGCCGACTTTCACACTTTAAAAGACATGGCCATAAAAGGGTTACAGCCGGTGGAGACTCCTGTAGCTGCCATCCAGCGGTGGCGCAGTGGCAAGGCTCCGGCTACAACACCAGTTCCCGTGCCTGCAGCTGAAAGCCGTGTTCAGTCCACTAACTCAGATAGAATTGACCCTTTGTATTCCGAGGTGCGCCAGCTGGGTTAAAACCCAGCTGCTGAGATGGAAGCCCTACAGCTGCAGCAGGATCCAAAGCCACGGCCTAAACCCCAGCCTCTAATCCAACTTGCCGACAGCCCGGAGAACGTCCCATGCAGGGGCTGGCTGGCAAATTTTAGCCTGGGGGGCAAGCACACAGCAGTGGCCCATGAGCTGCGGCCCATTGTTAAAGAGGTTGTCCAAACTTAAGCTACAAGTGTACCGTCACTATATGTGAATCCTTACATTGTGCACACTGTACGCTATGAGGTGTCTCTGGTGCCGGCGGTGGGACCGAGCAGTTATGTGATCTCAAGTATGTAATTATATATATATATATATATATACTCCCAGCCACATTACAACTACACCGTTTCTGGTCTTGCTCAATACAGGTGCATGAAGTGAGGCCAAGCAAGTTTAGTCGGCATGTGACCGCATGTAGGCAAATCATACACTTACAGCCACCTGCCCGCCGAATCATAACAGCCCTGTGAGAATTCACAAGTCTGCAGTCACAGAGTGACTTGCAGCTTAAAACTGCACAACCCCTTTAACATGTATATCTCAGGCTGCTTCAAAGGCTATATTCACACTACATAATTGCCTATCTGAATGTTGATCACTGTAAAAACTTGCACCACTCAGGATCAGCTCAGATGAGCGTTTCTATTGCTCAGACAAATCACATATTATGCTCATGTATTACTATTTTTAAAGTGTAAAGTGCTATGGAATTAATAGCACTATATAAATGAATAAATATTATTATTATTATTATTATTATTATTATTATTATTATATGTAGTAAATCAAATCATGTGATGCTTCTCATCATTACCTATGAATTGATTTATATTTTTACAATACTCTAAACTGGTCACACCTGGACTTGCCTACATTACCTCAGATATCATATATGGAACCATATCATTTTCAGTTTTAACATAGCCATGAAGCACCTTATGGTTTGCTAGATATGTACATGATCCAGAACCAGTAGCAGAATGAAGTGACAGAACCACCGTCAGTAGATAAATGCAGCGACTGAACCACCATCAGTTGATGAATCCAACTACAGAATCACCCATCAGTAGATGAATCCAGCTACAGAACCACCCATCAGTAGATGAATCCAGCAACAGAACCACCGTCAGTAGATGAATCCAGCAACAGAACCACTGTCAGTAGATGAATCCAGCAACAAAACCACCGTAAGTAGATGAATCCAGCAACAGAACCACCGTCACTAGATGAATCCAGCAACAGAACTACCGTCAGTAGATAAATCCAGCAACAGAACCACCGTCAGTAGATGAATCCAGCAACAGAACCACCGTCACTAGATGAATCTAGCAACAGAACCACTATCACTAGGTGAATCCAACAACAGAACCACCGTCACTAGATGAATCCAGCAACAGAACCACCATCACTAGGTGAATCCAGAAACAGAACCACCGTTATTAGATGAATCCAGCAACAAAACCACCGTCACTAGATAATTGCAGCGACAGAGCCACTGTCAGTAGATGACTGCAGTGTCAGAACCACAGTCAGTAAATGAGTACAACATTAGAACTACCGTCAGTAGATGAATGCAGCACCAAGCTTAGTACAGTGATCCATTTCAGTGTCAGATCAGCCCCATGATACACTTGTATGACATGAACCTATACCTCCCAGTATGTTCCTAACTATGGTAAGGAGCTGCTGGGAGTTGTTGTTACCATCTTCATTAGACTTCGGTCCATACAGGAACCACAGTACTGAAGAGATGTAGTCAGCATCACAAACATGTACATCCTGGTAACATATAGATGACATCGTACCTGATTGGAGTAATTCCCGTCCCTTTTGATTTCATGTAGTACAGGTGCCATGATGAGGCTTCATGCCCAGAGCTAGTGTCTGCAGACTTCCCTCTTCTATATCTTGAGCATCACATCTGGACATGGTGCCCTTAAAAATAGAAAATATCAGTGCACTGCTCCCGAGGTATTACTATCTTCCACGCTGCACCACTGACTAAATAATTGCCCACTGTGTTTCCTGCACAAAAAATCCCCCTCAGGCTCTCTCCATAATATCCCTCCCACATCACCCTTCTCCTTAATATACACATTACCCCACACCTCCCCATAATATACTTTCTTCACTGCCTCTGCCCATAATATACCCCCAACACCACCCCCTCACCATAATATACCCCTAAAATCGCCCCTCTCCGTATTATAGGTCTCTCCCCATAATACACCCCCCCCACACAGCAACTCTTTCCCATAATATAACTCCCACACCATAATATACCCCTTTCACTGACCCTCTCCATAATATACCCCATACACCACCTCTCCCCGTAACATACTGCTAACCCACACCACCCCTCCCCATAATATACTCCTTCTCCATAATATGCTGCCTACACCGTCCCTCTCCATAATGTTCTTCATAATGTCTGTCTCCATAATGTCCTCCACCTACTGTTTCTTTCAATAATGTCCCCCATATACTGTCCCTCTCGATAATGTCTCTCATATACTCCCTCTCCATAATGTCCCCCACATAGTGTCCCTAGTCTCCTTAATGTCCTCCACATACGGTCCCTAGTCTCTATAATGTCCCCTACATACTGTCCTTCCCAGTAATGTCCCCCACATACTGTCCCTCACATGCTGTCCCTCTCTATAATGTCCCCACATACTGTCCCTAGCCTCCATAATGTCCCCCACATACTGTCCCTTTCCATAGTGTCCCTCACATGCTGTCCCTCTTTATAATGTCCTCCACAGGCTGTCACTCATCTCTATTATGTCACCAGTCTCTATAATGTCCTCCTTCTACACTGGCTGTCTGAATAACACATACACACTCACACTTATACACACACATTCACACTGATACACACACTTACAATGTTGTGCCACTTTCCTCTGATTCCTAATGTGCGGCTGCCGCCTGCCATTCTTGACTAAGTAACATGATCCACCATTAAATGATAGTACAGGAGCTCCCAGCTCCTCATCGCAGCGCTCAGCTGCAGTGCTCACCATTTTTCCCTCTGCCGCCGCATTCCCCCTCTTCTGGACCGCTATGAGTCTCCAGCAGGCACTGAACTGAAGTAGGTTCCAACAGGTCAGACAGTATGGCACCGCGGCCTGCGCCTGGCCGGCCCTGTCTTCACTGTCTGCGCTCCGCTTTGGAGGGTTCAGGCAAGGTTCAGGCAGGGCGTGCTGACGTAGCCATAACAACGCTGCTGCAATGCCTCCAGTCCCGAGTGCTGTCAGCCACTGACGCTTACGGGCCGCCTGCTGCGTCCAGGTCCCGCTGTCAGTAAGTTGAGTGTGGCCGCACCGCGCCGGCAGGCGGCCGCTCTTCTGAGCGCTACATCATCATTTCACTTTCAGGGTGGCTGCCGGCAGTGCCGGGCGGCCCTGAACTGTCACCAAACCACCGGCCTGGGGGGCAAATGCCTCCCTGGCACCTGGGCCAGTCCGCCCCTGGTCCCATGGATGAGAGGGAAGAAGACCACGTCACCCAGAGGGAGGACCACCGACCGCTACAGCTCCACAGGAGAACCCATCTGCCGACGCTGCAGCAAGACCGGTCACATAGCAAGATACTGTCCTTTAAACGAGTAGACCCTGGGGTCCGGGGCCGAACTCCAGGAGTAACTCAACAGGGCCCAGCCAACTAGTATGATACCTACATCGGACAGTGACCGTTCCTGTCTATCATACTAGATGGCTTCTCAACACCTGCTTTATTGGACACCAGGTCACAAGTGACCACGATCCCTGATATCCTTTACAAACAATTTTGGTCATGTAATGAACTTAAACCACCCGATATGAACCTTAACATTTATGCTTCTAATGGTGAACCACTTACTATAGTGGTGGTTAGAGAAGTATCCATAAAAGTGGGGAGGGTGGAGTTACAAGACCAAGGGATTATTGTGGTAGAGGAAAATCACAATAACCTGGATCCTTACATTATTCTCGGTACAAATGTTGTTAGCAATTGCATGGAGGAAGTGTTTTTTTTGCTTCAACAGATTGCAGATACTGCCAAACCTGGGCAGAAAAGGTTCTTCAGAGAGGGGTAAGAGCCCTCCTGCACCAGCAACAGTTAAATCTTACAGGTGGTGAAATTGATACCATATGGGTAACAGACTCGCTTCCTATTGTAATACCTCCAATGAGTGAAATGATGATTTGGGTGTCAAGCAGCCATAGGTCTGAGAGGGCATGACTGTCAGGCGGTAGTAGAGCCCATCAGCTCAGAACACAGGCCTACACTCTTGACAGCCAGAGAGGTAGTTGATATACACAAGGGAAGAGTACCAGTTCGCATCTTAAATTGTGGCAGTGATGAGGTCAAACTTCCCAGGTATTCCGTAGTTGCTAAGCTGTACACTGTAAATAACAATGAGATACAAGCAGTGGGACCCTTACCTCTACCCAAAGAAGCAGAGCAGCGCCGGACTGGGTGTCTGGGGCCCACCAGGAAAGTTGACTCCAGGGGCCCACCTACCCGGGCCCACCCATTCTTCAGCTATATGCAAATACCTGTTATGCGTTATAACTATTATAGTGTAGCGTGGACAGCGTGGACTGTAAAACACAGGCGGCTGCTGCACACCACTGTGCGCTCACCATTACTGCGATGTATCATAACTGTAGTTTGCATTAATTTGGATTTTTTTGGTGTAAACAAGTTATCAGTGATGCACAGGCAGGGGCTGGCTGGCAGATCTTGCCCTGGGGGGTAGTTGACTTTTTCTAGCCGGTGGCCAACTGAAGAGCGGGGGGATGGGTGCTACCACTACAGAGGCCAACTGAAGAGCATGTGGGTGCTGGCGCTGCTTCACTAGCCTGCCAGCTGCCTGCTGCCGCCGCGCCAATCCCGGGTCACAGTTAGCCTCCACGCTGACGCCCGCGTCCTGCCTGCTGCGTCCCGGGTCCCGTGCGGCCGATCTCACTGAGGGGGCGGCTCTAAACTAGGACTAAATCACCAGCCTGGGGGGCAAATGCCTCCCTGCAACCTGGGCCAGTCCGCCCCTGTGCACAGGTTAAGAAGGTGATCACTTATTTATTGGTGGAAGCCACACCATCAGGAGAATGTGGAGCTTTGAGTATTTGGTGACTATTGTACCTCAGTATTTGTAAGGCCAAATTCACACCACGTTGTGATCAGGTCCGGGGCTGTACGATGTGAATCAGACAGCCCCGGACCCAATTTTGACATAATGTAGCCCTATGGTGCTGGACAGGGCCGGATGGCGGCTATTTGCCATCCGGTTTTGTCCCTGTCCGGCAGCATCAGGCTGCAAACGATTTTTGCCCCGGACACAAAAACGGAGCTTGCACATTTTTGTGTCCGGGGGATAAATTTAAGCAACCCAGATCCTACCAGATTCTCCCGATTCCAGCACGATCCGGCACCCCCTAACATGATCCGGCACCCCCTAACATGAGAGTCTATGGGGCGCCGGATTGTGCCGGACCTGACAGAGTCTGTCAGGTTCCCGCACGCCGGCTGCTGCAGTTCAGCGTGAGCTCCTCTGACTTTCAGCCCCAGGAGCTGCCCCCTGTGAAGAGGTTCAGCACCATTTCAGTAGGGGACAGCTCCTGAAGCTGCGCTCTGCAGAATCTGGCTACAAACAGGACCGGAGGGCATATTAACCCTCCACTTCTATTTGTCCGGACCTGTCAGGCTGTGTCCGGTGCCTCCTGCAAAGCATCACACACAGCCTCACAGGGGTAAAAACGTGGTGTGAAGCCGGCCTAAGACAAAACCAGGAGTAAAGCAAGCAGAGGTAATCCTGGATTTGTCTTATAAATACTGAAGTCACCAAATGCTCAACTTTCTTTCTCTGGCAAACCTCTGCATCTTTGCTGCTGTGTCACAGGACAGGGAGGGGTTAAACATCTAAGTATTTAATATCTATTGAAAATAAAATAGTTTCCACTTATTGATATCAGATAAAACAAATGACCGACCAAAACCCACTCTACCAAGACCAATATTACCAGATAGAAGTCAGAAATACCACCACACCTTGACCAGATCACATACTACCACAACATAGCGCCCAAATAATGCCACATACCAGACAAATACCGCCACACCATGCCGAAAGCACATAATACCACCACATAGTGATCAAATACTACCACATACAAGGTATAAATACTGCCACACCATGAGACCTCATATTACCACCACATAGTGACCAAATAATACCATATACAGGGGACGAATACCGTCATGTCATGACCAACGCACATAATGCCACAGTCCACCACATATAATACTAAATTAACAGAAATGTAAAACAGCTCTGTATATTGGGTCAGTGTACAGGTAATACAGTCATCACCAGTGACATTATACACAGGAGTTCAGTATATAGTGTCAAAGTACAGGTAATGCAATGATCACCATTGACATTATACGCATGAACTCTGTATATAGTGTCAGTGTGTGTGTATAGGTAATACATGTAGCTTCTCCCCCCACGTTCAATGTAGCTTCTCCTCTCTATCCATCCATGTTCCTTCTCCCTCTATTCCCCCATCCATCCATGTACCTTTTCCCCCATCCACCAAACCATCCATGTACCTTCTCCCCATCCATCCATCCTGTTCTCCCCCCTTTTCCATGCCACCCACCCCATCCATCCCATTCTGCCCCCTCTTTCAGGTCGCCCCATCCATCCACCATTCATCCATTCCACTCTGTCCCCCCGGCTGCTATCTTTGGCTGTAACAGCGCCTTACCTGACTCCACACTCCTGATCCTGGCAGCTTCTTCCTCTGCGGCTCCCGGTCTCCCACTTGCCGGCACCAGGCAGCTTCTTCCTCTGCGGCTCCCAGTCTCCCGCTCACCAGCACCAGGCAGCTTCTTCCTCTGCGGCTCCCGGTCTCCCGCTTACCGGCACCAGGCAGCTTCTTCCTCTGTGGCTCCCAGTCTCCCGCTCACCAGCACCAGGCAGCTTCTTCCTCTGCGGCTGCCAGTCTCCGGCACCAGGCACCCGGCAGCTTCTTCCTCTGCGGCTGCCGGTCTCTGGCACCAGGTACCCGGCAGCTTAGTCCTCTAAAGCTCCCAGTCTCCGGCACCCGGCAGAACCAGGCACCCGGCAGCACCAGGCACCACCAGGGGCCTGGCAGAACCAGGCACAACCAGGGCCCGGCATCATCAGGCAGCACGGAGCCCGACACCCTGGGGGCCCAGCAGCACCAGGCACCCTGGGGGCCCGGCAGCACCAGGCACCCTGGGGGCCCGGCAGCACCAGGCACCCTGGGGGCCCGGCAGCACCAGGCACCCTGGGGCCCGGCAGCACCAGGCACCACCAGGGGGCCCGGCAGCACCAGGCACCACCAGGGGCCCGGCAGCACCAGAGGGGCCCAGCACCACCAGGGGGGCCCAGCACCAGCAGGGGGGCCCAGCATGGGGGCCCACCACCACCAGGGGGGGCCAGCACCACCAGGGGGGCCCAGCACGGGGGCCCACCACCACTAGGGGGGCCCAGCACCACCAGGGTGCTCTTGTGGGTCCTGGAGTGCTGCCCCCATACCTCAGCCTCAAGGGCCCCTGAGAGCTGCCCCCACACCTCAGCCTCAGGGGCCCCTGAGTGCTGCCCCCACACCTCAGCCTCAGGGGCCCATGAGAGCTGAGAGCTGCCCCCACACTCATTCTGGGGGAGGCCCATGAGAGCTGACCCCACACTCATCCTGGGGGGGGGCCCATGAGAGCTGCCCCCACACTAATTGGCCCCTGAGCACCCCCACATGTCATACAAGGGGGCCCCTTAGTGCTGCCCCCACACGCTATCCTCGGGGCCCCCTTACCGCTGCCTCCCTTAGTGCTGCGGCCCCCCGCTCTCCATTACCGGTAGGCAGTCGCGCTGATCGCAGCCACAGCCTGTCATGTAGTGTGAAGCTGTAGCCGGCGATACAGGAAATAGAGCGGCGCCGGCTACAGCCCACATGACAGGCAGATCAGCCCGACTGCCCGCCGGTAATGGAGAGAGGGGGGAGGCAGCAGTAAGGGGGCCCCGAGGATAGCGTGTGGGGGCAGCGTTCAGGGGCCCCCTAGTATGACATGTGGGGGCGCTCAGGGGACCAATGGGCCCCCCCTTTGTGTCCGGGCCCCCCCTACAGCACCCAGGGGGGGTATGGGGGTGGGGCTTAGTGGGCGTGGCCCCAAAGTGTCGGGGCCCCCTGGGGATCTCCCGATCTCCCGCCGGGCCAGTCCGCCCCTGTCCCCAAGTAGTGTTACCAGCATGAGACATGTTATTAATGACAGTATACTCACCTGATCTCACTATAGAGCTATATGATTAGAACTAAAGCAGGATAGCAGGACTGATCTTTCTCTCATTACAAATGTATCTGCAGCTGCAGCTTTTCTCCTATATTGTGGTCAGCTCAGTTGTGCTCCCCTTCCCTTATACTAGCTGCATCTAAGGCCGGCTTCACACCACGCTTTTTCGGGTCCGGGGCTGTCCAGTGTAAACCGGACAGCCCCGGATCCGAATTTGCCCCCCATGTATCCCTATGGCACCGGATTGTTGCTTATTTGGCCTCCGTTTTGCTGGTATTCCAGGAGGATCCCGTTTTGTCCGATTTTTGCATTAGACACAAAACCTGAGTCTGCATCATTTTTTGTGTCCGATGCAAAATTGGACAAAACCACATTTGGCGCCAATAGCATGGGAGTATATGGGCACCGGATCCAACAAAAAATCGGACTGGTTACCGGACGCCTAATGCTGAAAGACGGACGCCTAATGCTGAATTTCAACACCTGGAGAGCTCCACGGCTGAAATTTCAGCACCGCGGGCATCTCCTCTGCACTAGCGGTGCTGAAATTTCAGCACTTGACAGCGCTAGCAATGAAGCCGGCTCTTCCGTGGCTGTCAGGTTCTGTCCGGTGCATCCTGCATAACACCGGACAGAACTTGGCAGTCAAAAATCGTAGTGTGAATCCTGCCTAAGATGAATGCTGAAGAAGTGATAGTTATAACAAGGCACAGCTCTGTAATGAGAAAATTCAGCACTACTGTACTGTGTTAGTTGTAATCACTCCCAGTACTGAAGGGATCATCAGTCATTACATGTCACACACTGATAATGCCACCTTTCATTTAAAATAAGCTCTGGAAGTAAACCATTATGCAGATCTGTGCCCAGTCCACAGATCTCAACAGCTTATTTACTTATTAAGAAAAATGTGAATTTCACTGGAATAAGATGTTGGATTGCAGATATCAAGACATTACATTACTCAACTTTCTATGACCTGCATGTCCATGTATATGGTTTAAGAAAGTTGATCCTTCTGACAGTTTTTGTTGTTTTCATATTCCTTGATAACCCCTTTAGTAACCAAATTTATATTTGAAATTTTATTTGAGTGTTTTGGGCTATTTCCTTAAAGATTGTCAGTCATTACTAGTATTTTTTCTATACTTTTCTATAAAAAGCTGCCAATCCAGACAATTTAATAACCTAGCACCTATAAAACACCATTAATAATGAATTAAAGTAATGTTATTGTATTTATAATCCAACTGGAATTAGGAAAGAATTAGGAATAGAGATGAGCAAACACCTGAGTGTTTGCATTTGGATTTGTTCGCCGAATGCGGAGTGTTTGCCAACTTGTTCGTCGAACGTTCGCCGAACACCATTACATTCAATGGCAGGGAACTTTAAACGCATTGAAAACACCTTCAAAGGTGTCCACGAGATGCCAAACACAGATAGACACACACAATGCCTGCTGGCAATACAAAGCTGACATTAACCCCTTATTACCCAGCTTTCTACTGCTACATGTCAGAGCTGTAAAGTGCCAGGAATTTGCACTCTTTATGAATGAGCCAATTTCTGGGGTGGTTGCGGGCTGCTATTTAGGCAGCTGATGGTGGCAGCTTGCAGCCGTCCGCTTTAACAGTGCTAGACTAAAAAATACAGCAACACCTCGCAATTTTTTAAAATTATTTATTTATTTAACACATCTAGATGGTAGGTTGGTTGCCATAACCAAGCACAATCACCATCCAGATTGAGGAATTGCAGTTTGATTACAACAGCCAATCAAAGATTGAATCACAAAAAACAGTCAAACAAACATGTAAAAATACTCCACAATCTTACAGAAACAAGGAATAATTTAGACAAAAACTAATGAACCATGCACACAGTGAACATGTCTGTAGGACAGTGTTCACACCACCAAAAGACTGAATCACAAAAAACAGTCACTGTGTGCATGGTTCATTAGTTTTTGTCTAAATTATTCCTTGTTTCTGTAAGATTGGGGAGTCTCCCACCCCTCCCCTTTGAGCCCTGCATATAAAAAGCTGTCTTCTGCAGTCTCTTGAAGTCAGACATTGGACCTGTCTGGATCCTGCTCATTTTAGGTACCAATACACGTGGTCAGGTTTTAAATACATCAGACAGGAACTGCTCTGATACGGGTTACCTTGAAGTTGGTAGAGCAGCTTAGTATACGTTTTTTGTATCAACTAAATACCCTATATTTTACTTTTTCAGCAGCACTTGCTTTTTACTGTGTTTTTTTTACAACAGAGTATTTTTACACGTTTCTTTGACTGTTTTTTGAGATTCAGTCTTTTGGTGGTGTGAATGCTGTCCTACAGACGTGCTCACTGTGTGCATGGTTCATTAGTTTTTGTCTAAGCCAATCAAAGATTCTCATGTCTGCCTAATTTTACCTTGTCTGGCAAAAAAATGTCTGAGCTTCACTCTATTTTTAATTGCAAGTCAAGGTAACACTAGGCAACTGAGAGCTGATATTCTCAGCGTGCCAGGGGACTTCATTATTGGGCCCCCAGGCTATAGAATAGCAACCCGCTTCCAGTTACCATGTAGCGGTGGCAAACTGAGTAATAAGGGGTACTGCCAGCTTTATATTGCCAGCTGGCATTAAGCCTGAAATTCTTAATGTCAGGCCAATATTAGACCCGGCCATTAAGAATTTCAAGTTAATAGTAAACAAGACACAACACAGAGAGTAAACATTTTATTAGAAATAAAAACATAAAGACATTTGGGGACTCCATCTTTATTAACCCCTCAGTCACACCCCTCCTCAATCCTCTATGACGTCTTCTTCATTGGAGGCTGTTGTGAAAAATACAGCATCCTGTCAACACATCCTCCAGCTCAGGTAACCATGGTACCCACTATGATTAGCATCCATCATGGTTACCTAAACGGTGACCTCAGCAAGTCACTGCACACCTGGAACAGAGCTAGTGGTGAGTGACATGCGCGGCACTCATCTGGTCACCATAATAACACAATCTGGTACCGTGGCGGGACTGCTATGGTGATCAGATCAGCTGACCATGCACGTCCCTCACCGCCAGCTCAGATGTGGAAGTGAGAGTGAACGTGGGAAAGCAGACCGAAAGCAATCAAGCAGCGTGACCCGGTAAGATGATCTGTGCGTGTCTGTCTGTGTGTGTAGGACAGAGGTCCCCAATGTCAGTCCTCGAGGGCCGAACCAGTGCAGGTTTTCAGGATTTCCTTACTATTGCACAGGGATTGGAATCATTGCCTGCTGTGCAATACTAAGGAGATCCTGAAAACCTGCACTGGTTCGGCCCTCGAGGACTGACATTGGGGACCTCTGGTGTAGGATAACGTAGAACAGAAACATTAGTGCATTTGCACAAATGCATCTGTCCTGCGTTATGCAACACACACATCCGAAGCATTACTGAACAAATTTCCCGACATTTCACCAAAATGTTTGATTTTGAGGTGCCAAACGAACTTTGCCAAATTTGGTCCAGATTTGAGAATGGCGAACTTGTTCAAGCAAAGTTCGCTCATCATTAATTAGGAAATTTACTTCAGATATAAATTTGAACCAAAATGCCACAAGTCTGGAATTACTTTAAATTTGTTAATGAACAGCTGCCACAATTTTTCAGAATGAGATTGGAAAACACTATTTAGAAATCAGAGATGTATAATGTTGTAACTATAGCAGACTACATTATCGGGTAAGTGTCGTGTCAGGCATACAGCTCCGGAAAAAAATTAAGAGACCACTGCTAAATTATTAGTTTCTCTGATTTTTCTCTTTATAGGTATATTTTTGAGTAAAATGTACATTGTTCTTTTATTCTATAACTTGACAACAAGTCTCCGAAATTCAAAGCGAAAAATTTTGTATTTATTTGCAGCAAATGAGAAATTGTCAAAATAATAAAAAAGAAACAGTGCTTTCAGACCTTAAATAATGCAAAGAAAACAAGTTCTTAATAATATACAATAATACTAATGTTTTAACTCAGAAAGAGTTCAGAAATCAATATTTGGTGCATCTGCAAGGAGTTTGTATGTTCTCCCCGTGTTTGCGTGGGTTTCCTCCGGGCACTCCGGTTTCCTCCCACATTGTAAAGACATACTGATAGGATGGTTAGATTGTGAGCTCCAAGAGAGACAGCATTACTCATGTATGTAAAGTGCTATGGAATTAATAGCGCTATATAAATGAATAAATATTATTATTATTATTATAAATATTATTTCTAATCACAGCTTTCATGCATCTTGGCACGCTTTCCCGCTGCATTTGGGTGACCTTAAGCCACTCCTGGCACAAAAATTTAAGCAGTTCTTTGTTTGATGGCTTCTGAATATCCATCTTCCTCTTGATTACATTTCAGAGGTTTTCAATGGGGTTCAGGTCTGGAGCTTAGGCTGGTCATGACAGGGTCTTGATGCGGTGCTCCTTCATCCACACATTGACCTAGCTGTGTGGCATGGGGCATTGTCCTGCTGGAAAAAACAGTACTCAAGAGTTGGGAAACATTGCCTGAGCAGCAGAAGGAAACAAGTGTTTTTCATGGATTACATTGTATGCGGCTTGATTTATATGTCCTTTGCAATGATTTACCTGCCCATTTGCAGCCTTGCTGAAGCATCCCCAGATCATCACTGATCCTCCACCAAATTTCACAGTGGGTGCAAGACACTGTGGCTTGTACACCTCTCCAGGTCTCTGTCTAACCATTAGACGATCACATGTTGGGCAAAGCTGAAAATTAGACTCATCAGGGAAGATTACCTTACTCAAGTCCTCTATGGTCCAATCCTTATGGTCTTTGGCAAACTTCAGCCTGGCTCTCCTTTGCTTCTCATTGATGAAAGGCTATTTTCTAGCTTTACATGACTTGCGACAGTCAACAGACATCAAACAATGAAGAACTGTTTACATTTTTTTGCCAGGAGTGGCATAGGTCACCCAAAAGCAGTGTGAAAGACTGGTGGAAAGCATACCAAGACACATGAAAGTTGTGATTAAAAATCAAGGTTATTCTACCAAATATTGATTTCTTAGCTCTTCCTGAGTTTGAACATGAGTATTGTTGCTTCTAAATAAAAAGAAAAACTGTTTTCTTTGCATTATTATATACCTGTAAAGAGAAAAATCAGAGAAACTGAACATTTTTCAGTGGTCTCTCAATTTTTTCCGAGCTTTATATTATGGTAGAATTTCAGCACATATACAATGTTTAAATCATTAATATAAGCTTTTATTTGAGGGCTATAGTCTCAAGTGATGTACAAATATGTGGAGACATAATGTAGGTTGACAATTGTAATTGGCACTCTATAGCTGAAGTGCTGCATATTGCACATTCCCTGGTGGGTACTGTAAATGAGAGCACTTACAACAACAATTTGAGGAAACGTTTCAAGAGTCATGACAATGAATGATAATTACATGAAAGATATGCCATAATAATACGAATGCAATAAGTATCAGTGAATAAGTCTGAGGTGCTGTCAGGAGTGTTAGCACCGTACCTGAGCAGGCCTTTCACATTCCTTCCTGTGCCTCGGCTCCCCAGCGAATCACATATCTCCCTTCAGTTGCCATTAGGGGCGAGGTGTCATCTCTGGGGGGGGGGGGGGAGCATGCGCTGACTCACTCAGTCCGGGTATTGCATTCTAGGACATTTACTCCTAGTGTTGCTGGGAGGTGGGGTGCCACCGCTCCAAGCGATTGTGCTTTATGATAGGTCCTGGGATGCTGGGCCCTCTTGTGTTTAGTGTTGCCAGCGAGTACGGGATGCCATGTCTGCTGGTGCAGCCAAGTGGTGGGTGGATCACTCCATTCCCCTCTCCTCCCTCCTCTGTCTGTTTTCTTTGGGTGGAGATTGGGCGTTGCCGCAGCATGGTCAGGGGACTGCTGGAGGCAGATTTAAAAAGATTCTGAGGTGGTTCATGCTTTGGTCTCTGTTCTTGGTTTTCCTGATTTCCCTTAGTGATATTGGTTTGCACTGTGTTTTTTGTTCTGGTGTGTTTGCTTCTTGTGTGTCCAATCACCAGCCACCGTGCTGCTTACTGCCTGGGAAGGGCTCTGTAAAAGTATCCCCTTATCAGGACCAGGAGGTGGGATTAGAGTATCCCGGTCTTCAAGGGTGCGCAGCTGTGCAATGACTTTCACAAAGTGTGACCGACATGCTGCACTTACTGGCTAGCATTTGGTCATTTCACCATCACCCAGACTTATAGATGCCCCTCATTAGGAGTAAAGGTGAGTAGCACTTGCAAAGGACCATACAGAGGAGCAAACATAAAAATATTCAACCTGAACCTGGTCTCTGAAGATTGTCCAAGATGAGGAAAGTTAGCCAACTGGCATGAGATATTTTATACACACAGACACTGAGTCATTATTATGCTCAAAAGGTTATTAACAGTTTATTTACAAAAATGCACTCAATTAAAAATGCAAGTTTGGCTGTCGATACAAGCAGTGCGATTTTACACAGCATGATAGTACAGTTTTCACATCAGGTATTGCACATCAAGTATTACACTCAATAGATTGCACATTGCCAGAGTAATATATTGCACTTATCCACACAAGGTTTGACATGGTATATACAAAGTAAACATATGGCCCAATTGGCACCACATATTACCCAGTCACAAGTGCTCATGACAGGTGCTGCTGCATTTATGCATACCGGGAGTGACTGCACGCTGTGGTGAAACCCACCTAGGCCTCCATCTCCTACGCCGTTTCGCTGCCGCTTTTTCAAGGAGAGGTGACCACTCTCACTGTCCAGTGCCTTTTATGGGCGGAAACCGCCTTACACGGAACCACCAACCAGCGCGTAATGGCGCTCACACGCTTCCGTGATCCGCGTCCAAGCCCGCCCCGGAAGGACTCATCGCCGCTCACACATCCGGACGCCAGGGGTTGCCAGGCGCCGGAGCAAGCGCGATGGTAGAACGCCCCCGGAGGGAGAGGAAAGCGGGCCCGGTTACGGAGCGCACTGCGCTGAATTCTATATATAACATAATATGAAGAATATAATTCTGCATCATTATAGAACTTCTTCATCCATTGGATGTTTTTCAGTCAAAACGTTGGTAGGTCCAGGCACTGTAGACACAGAGAGGGCACCATAAATAGCTTGCACATATGGAACAAATTAAAAACAATTTAAAAACAAAGTACCATTCTATATACATGTACATTAAGTATCAGCACTAAGATGGGGAAAAGAAGAAAAAGATAAATATCAAGAAAAAACAGAAAAAAAGAAAGGGAAAATGAAAGAAAGAAAAGAAAAGAAAAAGAAAGAGAAAGACTAGGATGCATCAGGGTATATATATCTCTATTTAGTGCTGTGCAGAATCAAAGGAAAGGGACAAAGCTGATGGTTTCATTCAGCCCTTTAGGACTTAAAGTGTCCAATACTGAAATCCACCTGGATTCTTTCTGAGCCAATATCTTTTTTAAGTTGCCCCCTCTAATACCCCTACTACCATGTCAATTCCAATGACTTTCAGCGTTCTAGGGTCACTATTGTGATGGTGGAAAAAATGTCTGGGAAGCGTCCTTAGGGTGCTTGGGTCCTCACAATTCATAGATCCCTCTATATCGCGTATGTGCTCCCTAATACGCATCCTCAGTTCCCTGGATGTCAGTCCAATATACACCTTGCCACACCCACATGTGGCATGATATACCACATGTGTGCTGGCACAGGTGATATAGTGGTTAATGATATATTTCCTTAAACCATCTCCTGAAAGAAATTCCCTAGAGCGGATGATACTATTCCTACAGCCAACACAATGTCCGCAGGGATAGCATCCTTTTAGTTTCTTGGAGTGACCAAAAATTCCGGGGGTTATTGGGGCATAATGACTCTTTACTAAGAGATCCTTCAGATTCTTCGATCTCCTACTTGTCATCCATGGAAAATCAGAAAGGGATTCCTTGAGGACAGGTTCCCTCAACAGGATAGGCCAATATCTCTGTAGGATTGCTCGCATACCTTCCCACTTATTATTGTAGGTGGATATAAAGCGTAGTGGGCCATCTACATCCACCACCTTCGTTTTTTGTATGAGGAGATCATCACGTTTTGTCCTGTTAGCGCGACTGTACCCTGCTTTTATAGCTCTATTACTATAACCCTCTCACTCTGAACCTCTCACCCAAGTCTATTGCCTGTCGTTGAAAATTGGCTTCAGTGGAGCAGACTCTCCTCATTCGGAGGTACTGTCCAACAGGGATGGCCCTAATTGTTGATGGATGGTGAGATGAGGAAGCATGTAACAATGAATTAACTGAAGTTTCCTTACGAAACACATCTGTTTGTAAAAACCCACGTTCATCCACCTCCATCCGGATGTCAAGAAATTCAAGTGATCTCTGACTCCATTTAAACGTGAGTTTTATATTCAAACCGTTATCATTTAATCCAGTCATGAAATCACCGAGCTGCTCCAGAGTGCCCTGCCAAAAAATATACAGTCATCAATATAGCGCATCCAGCACTGCACATGGACGCGGCCACGAACCTCCGCCAACAAACATGCTCCTCTCCCAGTACCCGAGGAACAAGCCTCGTACGAAGGCGCGCAGGCCGCGCCCATGGCATGGCCGTGCTGCTGTAAATAAATCTATCCTTAAATACAAAAAAATTATGTCGCAGGACAAACTGGAGCAGCTCAATGATAAGCTCATAAAATGGCCATCCCTGTTGGACCCTCCAAAAAGAAGCGAGCCGCCTCCACACCCGCATCTGGTCAATGCAGGTGTAAGGGACTCACAACTGGCATGAGAGTACCACAAATGCTAAGAGAGAAGACAAAGATTTCCACCCGGAGTTGAGTACAGACACGTACTCCAGTAAGTGAAGAGTACACCAGCTAATTAGGCAACGTTTATCCACCCGCAAAAGTCTAATATGAGTTTCTGAAGGTATTGCCAGCAAGCTGTGCATAGTGTGGAAAATGAAAGTGATATTTTAATACCAGCTGTCTGCCCCTGTATCTTGTGAAACTGTAACCATCCAGCCCCTTAAATTTAATTACATTTTGAAACTGTCAAGCTTGTTGCCTCTTCATTATTAAAGCTTGAACTATACGCCTGTGTATGTTTGCATTTCTTCTGCCAACCTTAAGGGCCACTTTACACACACAGATATCTGTGTCCAACTTCTGAACAGATCTCTAGTTGCAGTGAAATCATGGACACATTGCTCCATTTTGTACACAGCCACAAAATGGAACAATGTGTCCATGATTTCACTGCAACCAGAGATCTGTTCAGAAGTTGGACACAGATATCTGTGTGTGTAAAGTGGCCCTAAAGGGAACCTGTCACCTCCAAAAAGCCACCTAACCTATCAATACATGTCCCTACACCTTCCTATTACCATTATAACTATCCTTCTCTCTGCTAAATGCCTGCTTTTAATGTTCTAAAAAACATTTTTAAACTTACTCATAAAGATGATAATGAAGCGAGGGCTATATGCAATAGTCCCCCTGGGCGTGTTATTTTGCAACCTTCAGCATCCTTTATCACGCCGCCATGGGTGTGATCTTGAATTAAATTTCGCGCCCCCAGCCTGGCTTCCTCCGCTCTGCTATGCAGCCTTCCCTTAGTAATGACGTTGAACGTGTCATTTCCGGAACCGCGGCCCCTTAGCAACCCGATGTTTCCCGTAGCAGCAGTGTGCGCTGCTAAGCGGTTTTCTATAGAGCCCTGCTTAGCAGCGCTGTGCTGCTGCTGAGATAAATATTGGGTTGCTAAGGAGCACTTTGAGAGCATTTTGGCGTAGTTACCGGGCTCTTCGCAGTGACGTCAGTGATAAAGCTAAGTTTCTCAATTAATTTATTCCAGTACAGTATTTACTGAGTTCATTTATCACACATGCATTTCTTAGCTGCACAGACAATCCTGCATTTCATGTATCAGCCATTTAGCTGTTTCTCTAGCATATTGTGTTCAGTGTTGCAGCAAACTTACTCCCTTTAGTGCATACACATATTCCTTTGCTTGCACCTGCACATTAAGGTGATGCCAGTCCTTTATATTAGAGTATTTAATCTAGACAATTTATTTTCCTTTATATGTTATTTATACTGGAAAATAAGAAAACTATTTCTGTATATTTTCTATATATTAATGCACAAGAAGAAAGTATTTTTGAACAAATAAAAGCTAAATAAATTATGTTTACTTTAAGACTTGAAATGTGTGCACCATTCTTCTGTATTGCGCAATCTACTGCACAGAATCCTCTAAAACATTCATTGACCTGCCTTCATACACATTGCTTTGCTCTTGTACCTTCTGGTTTCACTCAGTGAACGTGCTAGTTAATAATAAATAAGAAAAACTGAAAAATATCGGAAACTTGCGAAAGTCACTAACCAGTTCCAGGCTGCAAGAAATCCTCAAGATGTTGTCAAGTAATATTATGTGGATGGAAAATGTTGTGTTATAACAAACACTGGAAGAAATACAATCATTGTGCAATTCTGGAATGGAAAAAATGTTTCTACAGTATTGATCCAGAGGAAAGTAGCACAGCACTGAGGTGGTTGCCTAAATTTCTTTCTGATTCAAATACAGCAGACATAATAAATTCCAGGATATCAACAATCCCAGGGTAAAAGAGTTGGTTTTGAAGTGCAGTTGAATTCTGCAGCACAGAATATCCATAGTGGATATTGAACGGCATTGAAGATTTGTGTTCTATAGCAAATCTGTGGCGAGTTCTCAATTTTTTGCAACCAAATTGTAATGAAATGGTACAGATGGTGCTGTAGCCTATTTTCATCTACCTTTGCCCACAAGAAAATAAACAAGGTTTGTTAACAACTACTCTGTCAATCCTAGAAGAAATACAGTGGAACCTCGGATTACGAGCATAATTTGTTCCGGGAATGTGCTTGTAATCCAAATCACTTGTATATCAAAGCAAATTTTCCATAAAAAAACAATTAAAATGCAAATGATTCGTTCCCCAACCCAAAAATATCTACTGTATTTATATAAAATTATTAGTTTTACAATTAATTGCGGTTCTATGATATAAACAGTATACATATGTGCAGGAAAAGAACACGATTGATGGCTTATGTGCATGCGCTAGAAGCGGTGGGTATTACTAGCACTGTATTGTATCTGTAGGTACAGTACTGTAGAGAGGTGGGGAGAACTCACATTTTGTTCTTATTCCAAATCTTGCTCGTTACCAAGTTACAATTTTTAAAAAATGTTAGCTTACCTTGCAAAACTCTCTCAAACCAAGTTACTTGTAATCCAAGGTCCCACTGTAGTGCTGAATTGGATCATAATGTACATTTTTTTTTTGTTTTTAACATTGACTTTACCATATTCTAGACTTAAAATTTCAGTGTAACCCACTCCCACACCTCCTCGCCCTACCCCCTATCTGTCAGTGTCCCTCAGGGCTCGGTTCTGGGACCACTACTCTTCTACATTTACACCCTCGGCCTTGGACAACTCATTGAGTCCCACGGCCTCCATCTCTACGACACCCAGATCTACCTCTCTGGGCCTGACATCACCTCCCTGCTATCCCAATTTCCACACTGCCTCTCCGCCATTTCATCCTTCTTCTCTGCTCACTTCCTCAAGCTGAACATGGACAAAATTGAGTTCATCGTCTTCTCTCCAAGTCGCTCTCCCCCTCTACCAGACCTATCCATAACTGTCAACAGCTGCTCACTATCCCCAGTCCCACAGGCCAAGTGCCTTGGGGTTACTCTCGACTGCACCCTCTCCTTTGAGCCTCACATCCAAGCCCTCGCCACCTCCTGCCGACTACAACTCAAAAACAATTTCCGGATCCGCTCTTTCCTCGACCATGACACGGCTAAAACACTTGTTCATGCTCTCACTAATGTAACCTCCTGCTCACCGGCCTCCCACTACTCCCTTGCACCTGTGGCACCCCTGCAGGGATTGCCACAGACCCACCGGTGCAGGCAGGATGTACACCTTGGCACACACAGCAAACAACACCTTCCACCCCAGGCCTGAAGGGGGAGCTCCACTTGATGCCTTAAGCAAGATTCCCTATAAAGATCCAGGCCTGGGGGGAGAAGCCAGTTAGTCAAGGAGTGACAGTTGAGGAGTCAAGAAGGAGGAAAATCTGGTTGCTGTTGTCAGGCCCAGAAACCGAAAAGACTGACACCGGAGCTGTGTAGTGCCCTAGAAAGGGACAGAGGCAAGTGGAAAGTTAGAAAATTCTAGAAAGAGGGGAACAGAAATAATTGCCCTTTAGCCCACCCGGACACCGAAGTCCGAAGCTTCTGTTGATCCAGTCATAGCAGAGAAAGCCCGGACAGACAGGAGGATTTAATCCCCCTGGAGCTCAGGAAACCAAGACCCCAAACCTGATCAAACATAGGACCAGGGACCCAAGGAAAGGAGTAGGGATCCCCACAGAAAGGTCCTCATTGTCAGTTGTGGAGTATCATCCTGAGAGAGATAAAGCGGCAGGTTCAGCTTGAGGCAGAAATTTCCCAAATCACCACACACGCAAATAGAGGAGGCTTCATAACTTTCAAAGGTGGATGTCCCAAACTGCACCGGCCACCTGGTTACCCTCCTGGACCGTACCTGCTCCCCACCATCAGTAAAAAAAGGTACTGAAACATAGACTATTGTGTGTATGTGCCTGATTCACCGCCGCCGGCTGGAGAACTTACACAGAGCCAAGGACTACTACTCCCCTCATCCACCCCACTGCCCTGAGGTAAAGCTCCGTCTGTGGGGACCTGTACTACCCAAAGCTGCATCACCATCACTTCAGCAGCCGGCTGCAGCGCTGGTAACTACATTACCAAGTACCACAAGTGGCGTCACGTATAATAATCCCTTATCCCAAATAGTTTTCCCCTTGGCCATTGAGTGTCCAGGGCATGGGACCAGGACCCAACCAGTCGTGATCCCCACTGAAGTAGCAACCTGTCCCGGTATCCTAGTACCCCCTACCACGTCGACCAACTCACACCTCTCCAATCTATCCTAAACTCCACAGTTTATCTAATCCACCTATATCCCGGCTACTCCTCTGTCTCCCATCTCTGCCAAGCTCTTCACTGGCTCCCCATCTCTCAGAGATCCCGATTCAAAACTCTAACCATGACATTTAAAGCCATCCACAACCTGTCCACCCCCATACATCTCCGACATGGTCTCCCACTACCTGCCCGCACGCAACCTGCGATCCTCCCAAGAACTCCTTCTCTACTCCCCCCTTATCTCATCCTCTCACAACTGCATTCAAGACTTCGCCCATGCCTCCGCTATACTCTATACTCTGGAACTCTCTCCCCCAACACATCAGACACTCGCCTACCCTTGGTAACTTCAAAAGAAACCTGAAGACTCACCTCTTCTGACAGGCTTGAGGCCTACACTGAGACCTAACTGTGGCACTGTCACCTTGATTGGAGCCTCCCCCTCCTACTGTTTCCTCGCCCGCTCCATAGATTGCATGCCTTTGTGGACAGAGTCCCCTTCCCTCCTGTTTCTGTAAACTTGATTGTCTGAATCTACTGTATTTGTCCGTGTCTCCCCCTTGGTTCCCATGGAATCTGATGGCGCTATAAAAATAAATAATAATAATAAAAATAGTTCCTTGCCCACGGTACGCTGTTTGATGCTTTTTCTGATGCAGATTTTGCAAATCTGCATCAAAATCTGTATGTGTATCCTGAGGCCATCAAAGTCTATGATAGTTCAGAAGTTCTGTGCCCACATTGTTTTTTCTTTCTTGTAGATTTGGTGCGGAATTATTTTTTCTGCACCAAAATTTGCACCAATCTGCAAGGAATAAAAAGCAACGTTGGCACAGAACTTCTGAACTCTCATAGACTTTGCTAGCCTCAGGATAGGCATGCAGATTTTGATGCAGATTCGCAAAATTTGCGTCAAGAAAAGCATCAACAACGCACTGTGGGACAGGGCCTAAATGAAGTCTGTCACAACAAAATAACTGTTCAAACCAAGCACCAGTACTCAGTGCACCCTTGGCGTAATCCCAGCGCACATTATCACTTGCAGTACTTGTTTTCCATATGTCTCTATCCTCCTTTGGCAAGTGTAAAAGCAGAGCTGTCAATCAAAAAAGAAGAGTGCAGAAATGAAAGGAAAAGAAGTAGTTGGGTTGGTTAATTGAAATGCTTTGCCACACCAAGGGTGCACTGAGCACCTGGGCTTTTTTTGAACAGTAATTCTGTGCTGCCAGACTACTTTTACTTGCAGAATGCCCAAGGACTTTATGGATTTGGCAGGTCTGCATCCTACTGTGCAGTGACATTCTAAAACTTCAACATTCTAAAATATCATAGTATAGTAGAGCAGATGTACAAGATCCTGCAGCTGTGGGAGTGGGAACTCAACCGTCAAACTCGACTGAGCTCCCCATAGAGAAGGCAGGGAATAGTTTACTACCATCGGAATAAGTTCTGCTAAGTATACAGTAAACGGAATGTGATTACTAGATGTAGGGAGGAAACAATGCTGCTAGATGTTAGGAGACCTTGTCCGCTCTGCTATCTAGCCAGAAGGCTGCATTTCTATTGTAACTAAGGCAAATATACCAGCCACAGTTAAGCCTAGGTCTCACATAACGATATCGGTAACGATATCATCCTATTGTGTGACGTAGGAACGATATCCTTACCGATATCGTTGCGTGTGACTGATAGCAGCGATCAGGCCCCTGCTGTGAGGTCGCTGATCGTTGCACAGGGCTCCTGACCATTTTTTGGTCGTTGGCCCCCCCCGCTGGTCACCACACATCGGTGTGTGTGACCGGCGGGGGCAGCGATCAGCGACCTGTCAGGATCCCCTGCCATGTCACAGCGCCGCACAGCAGCGCTGTAACATGACATCCAGGGTGACAAGCGGGCTTAGAGACCCGCTTGTTTACCATGGTTACCGGCACCCGCCCGCTTCCGGGTTGCGGGAGCGAGCGGGTGCATCCTCTCCTATCCTGTCCCTCACTATTCTCATCTCTCCCTGCTATTTCCCTGTTCCCTACTCTATCTCCTATCCTAAACCCTAATCCTATCCCTCTCCTTGTTCTAAATAAAGAAAATCCCCCCCGAGGCTCACCGGCATCAGAGGCTCCCATACCGGCATCTCTGTAATGGAGATCTCAGGGGTAAAGGACCTGTAATGAGGTCACATTCATGTGACCGGCCTATACTGTACAGTATAGGCCGGTCACATGATACTGACCTCATCATAGGTCCTTTACCCCTGAGATCTCCATTACTGAGATGCCGGTATGGGAGCCTCTGATGCCGGTGAGCCTCGGGGGGGGATTTCTTTATTTAGAACAAGGAAGGGATAGGATTAGGGTTTAGGATAGGGGATAGAGTAGGGAACAGGGAAATAGCAGGGAGAGATGAGAATAGTGAGGACAGGATAGGAGAGGATGCACCCGCTCGCTCCCCGCAACTCGGAAGCGGGCGGTGCCGGTAACCATGGTAAACAAGCGGGTCTCTAAGTGCAGGAGAGACCCGCTGTTACCATGGTTACCAGCGTCCGTCCGCTCCCAGGATGCAGGAACGAGCCGACGCTGGTACCAACGATCTGGCTGCCCAGAGGTCGCTGGTGAAGTCTGTCAGTGTGACAGCTCACCAGCGACCTGATAACGATGTGTCAACGATGCATCAACGATGCTGATCGTTGTCGGCATCGCTGACACATCGTTATGTGAGACCGGGGCTTTAAGCCCACGTCACACATAACGAGATCGTTAACAAGATCATTAGCGAGATCGTTGTAACGTCACAGGTTTTGTGACGTAACAACGATCTCACTAATGATCTCGCTGTGACACTTAGCAGCGATCAGGCCCCTGCTGTGTGATCGCTGATCGTTACAAAGTGCTCTTGGTCATTTTTAGGTCGTTGGTCCAACTGGTCAGCACGCATTGCTGCATGTGACAGCGAGAGACCAACGAACAGCGATCTCACAGGTTGCTAACCATGGTAAACACCGGGTATCTAGGCAGCGCGCGCTGCCTAGATACCCGGTTTTATCATAGTTACTAGAGTCCTCCCTGCTTACAGGCTGCGCTAAGCAGTGAGGATGCTGGTAACTATGATAAATACTGGGTATCTAGGCAGCGCGCTCTGCCTAGATACTCGCTGTTTATCATAGTTACCAGCGATGTGGAGGTGGCTCCCTGGTCCCTGGGGAGATATGCCTGCTTGACAGCTCCCCAGCGACCAGGTAACGACGCACCAACGATCCCTACAGGATCGTTATCATTGTCGGGATCGCTGGTGCGTCGTTGTGTGTGACGGGAGCTTAACAGGGAAAATCTAATTAAAAGGTATTTCATTATTGAAATTTCCTCTAAAGGTCTTTTATGACCTTATGATGGGTACAGTATGTGAAATAAATGTAAAATACATAAAAAGTTGTTAAAAATAACAAAATAAATAAAAAGCCGCAGTCAATCTAAATTGTTATTACTAGTCCCCACCTCCATCAAAAAAAGAAATGCTTCCGATATCTAAAAGTATTCGATACAAAAAAAGGAACACATTTTTCTACGAAATTTAGTGGTCCTTAGTGGTCATAAAAAAAAAACAAGAAATTTGAAACCAGACATGTATTTTTCTTTTTTGTATATTGGCAAAAAAAAATTTTAATAAATGAGCATGAAAATAGCATAAAAATTAGGTGCCATGTAACACAAAGATAAGATGCACAATTTTTTGAATCTCTGAACAAGAAAAAAAATGATAGCTCTTTAAATTGCATGAATAAAAAAAAAGATTAAAAAAAACCCACCTGAGGAAGACAGCAGTTCGCTGTCGAAACGCGTAGTGTGATTATCAAATAAACAGGTTTGTTAAACAGTAGTTCTCCCTTTGAGAGTCTCCTTGCTCCTAAGCGCTCCCATCTGGGCAGCCTGGCACACATACGTCAATACATGCTGTTGTGCTGGGCAACGACCCTTTAGTTGCAAGGATTCTGATCACTGGTGATTACTGGCAACCCAGTAATAGCATCACTATTTTTCGCCACTGGAGCAGGATAGAAAATGTGCGAATATAAGTCCAAGCTGTGTAACGCTCTATTTGTGGCATTCCCACCAGACAGTGGGAACAATACAGGAGGAGGAGGAAGAGAAAAACAAAACTGTTGCACCAGACACACCTTGGAAGGGAGGGTTATGTTCGCCGCAATGTGGCAAAAATTCATGTGCAGCCTGACACACCATCTGCATCGGTGTGTATTACCTGAGACAGCGTTTATCAACAATGGTGAAGGAACATGTGTCCATATGTCTCACAGTGCTAGCTGATGGATCAGCACTAGTGATGAGCGAGTGTATTCATTACTATTCGCTAATCGCATGAATAGTATGGTATTCGCAATACTCGGTGAGTATCGCTGGTGCTCGTGACTGATATGTCCATCATTATCGATCTGACATAAATTGAAAGCTCCCTTCAGTAAACAGGGAACAGATTGAATGTTAGGCTCTCTGGGGGGCACTGCAAGCTGTTTTATGCTGTTAAAATTTGAAAAAGCCCACCCCTCCCGTTCTGTCCCAGAAAGACTTGTTTTATAGCTGGATGTGTGTGGGCGGAGATATATAATTCATTAACTTACGTTGTACTCGTTATTCGGATGAGTACGCGAGTATTTAAAACTACTCGTTATGAGTATCGCGAGTGCAAATAATACGATACTCGCTCAGCACTATTCAGCACCATTTAATTTCTTGGTGGCGAAATTGAACACATGGCCTGAGCTAGCATAATACGCCTTGGAGGTGCTGGCCCCCCCTTCCACGAGTGTAGTATCTGAAAATGTGGGAGGGGGCTCATCGCAAACGAGTGTATCCAACTGTCCTCTGTTGACGTGGACAAGTTGACTTATTAAAATGAATGTCATGGATTACACCACACTAGAGATAAGCAAACCTACCCCGAACATGTTTGCCAATTTCAAATTTGGCACGGACATTGTAGATTCGGCTCGGGATAGAAAATTCAAACAGTTCTCCAAAAATTCAGTGAACAATGTTCCTATGTTTGGGAAAGAAGTTTGAAATTTAAAATAATTCCAAAACGTTCCCTGTTTATATGTGGCCAAAACGTTCATCGTAAGACCCTCTGGCTGGGACAACACTTAACCTTATAGTTAGACATTCCTATCGGCATGTATCTAGCTGTAGAATTTTTAGAGCTTTTAGTTTTTGACACCTGCAAGATGTGAATTTTTGAAACAGTGCAGATGTGACAGCAACTGTGAAGTCCAGGAAGCTTACAATGTCCTTAAAACATTAGTTTAAGAGAACTTAGTATTTTTAGTCTTTTTTTTCAAATATTTTTTTTTATTTATAATGGTTCTATTTTTTTGGGGGGGCAAAGAGCAGACCTTTATTATTGCAGAGGTTTACACGAAGCAATATTGCTTGCAATTTCACTGGCAATTTGCTGGTTGCAGTGAAATCATGGACTTATTGTTCTATTTTGTTGCCGTGTACAAATGGTACAATGTGTCCATGATTTTACATGAGTCAGCAAAGTGAAATTGCAAGCAATATTGTTTCGTGTAACAGTACCTTTACAGTTATATGATACCAATTCATATAAAATAGCATATGGCCATTATATGCTTCACACACATCTTCTTATAGATCTGTTCTCAATCATGAAACACCAAACTATGGATACTGCTTCTTGAATATGTGCCATCACTTTTTCATTTTCATTTCATACGTTTACAATACACATTTTTGTCATGTGCATTGTGCACAAGTGTGCTATAGGTATAATTCATAGTGAACTTGTCCTTGCATTGCTGAGTGCACTTCCCACTAGCTTTATTCATCAGCATTCTAGATGGATTGATGAAGCGAATAAACTTATATGTTTTCATCATTATACCTCCTAGAAATATGTCATGCTTCAATAATCACTGCACCTAGAGCCTATGCAATCCAGTAACTTATTATTTTGTGGCATGGCGAATTGGATGTGTGAGTGACAATACTTCTGCAATACTCACTGCATGCAAGAGGTAACGAGGGGAGCTAGGCAGCATGGTTGTGCAAATTGTAAGTCTACTAGTGATTAATTGTGTCTGACTCAGTCCTGGCAGTGGAAGAGGTGGGCCTGTAGGAAAAACAAATAGGTGTAACAGCGGAGTTCAGCGTCTCGGCACCATATTACTGCAGGCCAAACCAGCTACTGTGTGCTATACCGTGATTCACTTCACTTGCTACCATGTGCTGGCATTAAGTAGTTTGTCAATGGATCCCCCACAAGACATGCCTGACAGAGACATCCAGGGCAGAAAGTGGGTCAGCACAACCAGAACCAGAGCGGCCTGCAGCTCCTCACACGCTCTGTCTCACTATACCGGCGAGATGTATCCATTATGTCTTGCTATCATGAGACAGCTAGTGAGGCAAGTCAGTGAGGTTATCATGCTGCTGATACCCACTGTGTAACCTTAGACAACCTCAGTGAAGTCATGAGAATGTATGAAGTGATGAGAAGCATGGTGAGTGTGACAGCGGCGCTGAAGCTTGTTAAGTAACAGTGCAAGAAGCTAATGTCTGTGCCAAAACAGTGGGGCCTGCCGTCTCTTAGACCAACACCACCACATCTACCTGAACCTACTTCCACCTCCTGCCGGGTACCTTTTTTAGGGGGGCAAAGGGGGTTAGAGCTTTCTGTAAGCCATGTTCCTAAATAAAGTAGAAAAAAAATACCAAAAAAAAAACATTTGCTATTCAACCAACGCCACCATGTCCACCTGAACCTACTCCACTTCCACCTACGCCTCCATGGGTTCCATTATTTTGGTTTGGGGGAAGGGAGGATGTTAGAGCTTTCTGTATGTCATGTTTATTAATAAAGTACAAATACAACTAAAAATTTAAAAAAAGTAAAGAATCAAAAAATAAAGAAAAATAACAGTTGGCTAATGCCTATTCGACCAACATCGCCACTTCCACCTGACCCTACTTCACTTCCTCCTGCGAGTTCCTTTTTTGGGTTGGTGGGGTTGAGAGCTTCATGTAAGTTCTATTCATTGAAAATTTAACACCAGTTTCCTAAAAAAAATCATTAAAAAAGTTTTGGCTATGTGGCTTTCTTTAATACAAAAAAAATGTAAGCTGTAGCGACTGTGCAACAGGATGTGTCCACGAAATTTAGTGACTGTGCACCAGGATGTGTCCATGAAATTTTGCTCAAAAAGGTAACTCTTGTCTCTGAGCAGTATAGTGTGTGGCCTTTATTTAAAAAAAAATACCTCTCGCCACATATCAGCAGAGTCTGTGGCCTTCATTTTTGGGAAAGCTATACCTTTCGATACTGTCCTGCCAGGTCTGTGGCTTTCTTTTTTTCCAATAAAATTTAAGCTGTATACACTGTGCACCTGGATCTGTCCACTTAACTTTGCCCCAAAAGGGTACCTCTCACCCTTGTACAGCTGGGTCTGTGACCTTCATTTGTAATAAAAATCTACCTATCACCACTTAACAGCAGGTCTGTGGTCTTTGCATTTCTCAAAATTCTACCTCTCGCCACTATGCATCCAGGTCTGTGATTTTTTTAACCTCTTTTAAATTGAAACAGTAGCCACTGTGCACCAGGATCTGTCCACTTAATTTTGCCCCAAAAGGGCACCTTTCGCCACTGTGCAGCAGTGTCTATGGCCTTCATTTTTTATAACAATCTACCTATCGCCTCTTTTTCACCAGGGTCTGTGGCCTTAGTGTTTATCTAAATTCTACCTCTCGCCACTGTTCAGCTGGGTCTGGGGCTTCAGCTCTCCCCAAAAATTAAGTACTAGTTACTGTGCACCAAGCTAATGTTGCGGAGCTTTAACAATCATCTGTATTCCAGCAGTGTGCAACAGTTATTGTCTGCTAAATTTTCGTGTGCCTGCTATGCCTGAAAATGAATCACGTTTCTCTAGTGCATGCAAGACACAGGCTGTTCTTCACTTCGTAGGGCCATTTCCCGCAAGCATGTGATGTGCCAGAAACACTACCACCACCTGTGTGACCTACTATCTCCACACCACCCCATGGGAGTCTTCAGCTCTCCATCCCATAATCCAACTATGAGTTTCTTAAATGCAACATCCATAATGTCCGTTACTGGAGCTGTCAATTTGACCCTGAGGGGGAAACATTCAGGCTTTTTTTTTAATTTGACTTGCCCTAATCTACTAAAAAACTGAGGGTGTACAACGTGCTTTGTTGTGTGAATGTATAACAAACCTCATACCACGCAGGCTCACTTATTTTTGCGTAGCGCTCAAAAACAAAAAAAGAGCTTGCCACTATGCAAGCAGGTGTGTGGTCATCATTTTTAATAAAAATCTACCTATTGTTACTTATCAGCAGTGTCTTTGGCCTTAGTTTTTATCAAAATTAAACCTCTCGCGACTGTGCATCCAGGTCTGTGGCTTTCTTTAAAGGAAAACTGTCAGGTCAAAAATCCCCCTAAACTCCCACTACTTATGTATTTATTTTATTTATATTTCCCTCCTATCTTCTGTAAACTTCAAATAAAGAGATTCATTCCACTTGTCACTCACAGTGAATGATCCACTTGGTTTTCTGCTGTCCACTCCCCATAGATGAATATGTCTGTCATATACTCACACCACTTCACTGCACAGGAAATCAGTGTGGGGGGGACGCTGTATTCTTCTCTCTGCTCTCTGTGTCTGCAGCATCACAAGAGGTCAAATACAACACAGAAACTGTCACAGTACAGCAGGATACCTGCTTGCAGAAACAAAAGGAGTCTAGATAAGGCAGATCTGTAATAGCTCTCTCCCTCTGTGGTGATATCAACTGATCAGACCTCCTGTAAGTGAAATCTGACACTGCACTGTTAGCAAAGGGAGGGGGGAGGAGAGAGCTGCTGAGTGGGAGTGCATAATTACATGACAGTTTATACAGCACAGGACTAATCGTCTCTGCTTACAATTGAGGGGACTAATCCAGAAGCTCCCTGCAGGGTCTGACAATGCTGATAACATGGAAACTACAAACGGTACAATAATGATTTTACATGTTTTTAAAAGGTCTGCCCAGGCACTATTCAAGGGTAATATTAGTATCATACTGAAAAATGACCTGACAATGTCCTTTTAATCTCGAAAAAATTTAAGCTGTAGCCACTGTGCACCAGAATCTGTCACTTAAATTTGCCCCAAAACAGTGGGTCGGGTGTGCGACCTTCATTAACAAAAAGGTCTCACCACTTTTCACCAGGGTACGTGGTCTTCGTTTTTAGCAAAATTCTAACAGGTCATGCAAGTGCCTTTTTAAAAATTGGATGCTCTATGGGAAATATATGTGAGTGATGGGTCTACCCAATGTTACGGTTCAGGTGGGCTGTGTTGCACCTGGTTGACTCTTAATCATGGCACCATTAATGGCAAGAAAAAGTAATAATAATGAAGTGGCATTCCATTATTTACAGCTGTTGTATTCAGACAAGGTTAGTTGTTTTGCGCAATAATTTCTTAAAAAGTAATTCTTCGGGCCCCATGGATATTTTTGAGAACAGCACTGGGAAGGCACACAAAGGCAAAGGGGATGAGACAGTCAGTAGCAAGACTCGACCTCTCGCCTCTTATCAGCAGGGTATGTGGCCTTTGTTTTTAACAAAATTATACCACTCGCCAGTGTGCAGCCAGGTCTGTGGCTTCAATGAAGAAAAAAAATGTAAGCAGTAGTCACTGTGCACCAGGTAATGTGGGCTTAAAAGGAACCTGTCACCTCGATCTAAGCCCCTACTCTATCACTACCTGTCCCTGCATATTCTTAGCTGCTCCCTATCTATCCCTCTCTGAGCTAAATCCGCCCTATAAAACTGCAGAAAAATACTTATAACTTACAGAAATCCCTGAGGCTGGGGACTGAAAATGCAGCCCCAGGCTCCATCCTGCCCTCCTCGATGCAGCAGCACACGCCCCACTGGGCGGCGATATTCTTTCTTCATCACCACCTCCTCCATTTGGAGTCTCCCACCCCCTTTACACTGTAAGGTAGCGGTTAGGATCGGCACAACAGATGGCAGTGACTCAGGTATTTACTCACACAGCACACAGTTTAATGGCGCAGTTCAGGTATTCACAGACCTCCAGGTTCCGGGGCGCAGCCGAGTACAACCTCATACAATCCCAACAGCTGATATAGAAGCTCTGTACCTTCCCCCGGGTAGGCTGTGTTAGGTCAGCACACAACCTTTCTCTCCTCACCGTCCGCTCATGCTGCAGCATCGAGGAGGGGCAGAATGGAGCCTGGGCCCGCCTTTTCAGTCCCAGCCTCAGGGACTTCTATAAGTTATAAGTTATTTTTCTGCTGTTTTATAGGGTGGATTTATCTCAGAGAGGGATAGATAGGGAGCAGCTAGGAAGGTGCAGGGACAGGTAGTGATATTGCAGGGGCTTAGATCCAGGTGACAGGTTCCCTTTAATATGTCCAAAACTTGTAACTGCGTTGCAGCAGGCAGTGTTGCATAGCTCTTAAAGATCAATATTATGCAAGCAGCGTGTAAGAGTGGTGAATCTTGGGAATCTTGGCTATGAGGGTGAACTGGGTAAGGAGGCTGTTACAGGCCCGTTGTCAAAATTGGATGCTGTGTGTTAGATCGCAGCCAATTTTGGCTGTGAGGATTAACTGTGGTAAAGACGTTTTTACAGCTGCATTGTCAAAATTGGGTGCTCTCTGTTGGATCTCGGTCAATATTGGCTTGTGAGGGTGAACTGGGTAAAGAGGCTTTTGTTAACATTGCTGCTCTACAGAGTAACTATGAAGTCCATCTCTGTGGGGTGACTGTAAAAACATTTCATTTCCTCATTTACTTGCTATGTAACCAGAATTTACATGGTGACAGAACTACTTTAAGTAATTTTCCTATCCACATTTGTTTGCAGAGCAATTGTCCTGCTCTTACCCCCATTTTGTCTCCATTTGCAGACCCTACTATGACCATTTTATAGCCATTTTAAAGCACTAAAGTTCAGGTCCCCATTGACTTGTTCGGAGTTAGGGGTTGGGGTTAATTTCGATTCCCGAACCCTATATTTTTTTTAGTTTGGGTGGATTTGGCGAACCCGAATATCTATGGGTGAACTCATCTCTGTTTGTGACCATTTCGATGAGTTGTTGCTGCGCTTCACGTTAATTTTGGTTGGCCGGCCACTCGTGGGAAGGTTCAGCACTATTCCATGTTTTTGCCATGTATGAATAATGGCTCTCACTGTGGTTCGCTAGAGAACCAAAGCATTAGTAATAGCTTTATAACCTTTTCCAGACTGATAGCCCTCAGTTATTTTGTTTCTCATTTGTTCCTTAATTTCTTTGGATCGGGGTATGATGTATAGCTTTTGAGGAGCTTTTGTTCTACTTCACTTAGTCAGGCAGGCCCTTTTTAAGTGATTTTTTGATTGAGAACAGGTGTTGCAGTAAGCAGCCCTGGGAGTGGCTAGGAAAATTGAATTCAGCTCCCCAAAGATGTGATAAACCACAGTTAATTTATGCTTTAGAAGGGGGGCGCAATAATTTTTTCACATAGGGTCCTGAATGTTTGGATATCAGACTTTCATTTAAAAACTGTATTGTGTGTTTATGACTCGCCCCATTGGGGGTCGTGGGGTATTTAGAGCCAGGCCCTCTAGATGTTGTCCTCAGGGTTATGGGATGTCATGGTGGCGTGACCCGATCCGTGGCTACCCGGCGGAGCGGTCAGTAAACAGGGCAACAGGGGGTAAAGTATGGGGTAAAAATAGGAATAATAAAAAGAAAGAAAAAGAGTGACGCCAGCCGTCGAAGGTGGACAATAGGGGCCGCTGCTGCAGTCTGGGACCTCTGGGGATGATGGAGTTGCAGCTGTAATGGTTTCGCTCCCCACGGGAGGATCAGATCCCCAGGGCATTTGGAGTGGAAGGGAATTGAGCTTGGAAGGCCAACGGGGCAGCTCCAAGCCAGCAATAAAGTGGCTTCTCTCAGCATGTACCACAGGTCACAGTATAAGTACATTGGCAGTCCGAGTAGTCATTGGCAACCAGGATTGCTTGTCCAGTACACCCCTTATGTGTTCCTTTCCTCTTGGGCCTTCCTCCTGCTCTGCACTGCCAGTTCTCCTCCTTCCTGCACGCACCTCCACACACAGAGCCCAATCCCGCAGCCATGGGCCTTCTTGGGCGACCGTCAGAGTCCCCTGGCACTAGTACAGCTGCCTTCTTGGCATTGTGTCAGATGTTGGCCACAGCTCTTGGAGAGCTCGTGGCCCCCAGTTCCATGGTTGAAGCTTGGAGCCTCCTTGCCACCTTCAGGGCCGGGCCCCTGGTTTTCTCACCCTGTCCTTCTATTTCACTGCAGACTCGGGCGCAGGGGTGGATCACTCACTGCCCATGCCCCTAGGACCCGCTCTGGATTCTCACGGTCTCTAGTCCTGGGGCAGGCCTGATCATGGTTCATGGCTCTCTGTCTTCTCCCTCTGCTCACCTCCTCCGACTGACCTCCCACTTCCTGTGGTGTTCTTCCTTTGTCCCTTTCTTTTCCCTGACCAGTTCCTGCTCACTTCCCACCCACCACCTGTCTCCCCTCACCATCCCATGGGCTGCCTGAGCCGTCCCACTACCTGGGTTTACCTGCTAGCCCTGGGACTGGGTGTGTTGGGTGTGTTTGTGGGTGACTGGACTTACCCTCCCCGGTTGCCGCAGACTGGTCGTGGCAACTCAGACCTCAGGGGAGCCACATTCCCCCTTAGCAAAGATTAGCACGTCCTCGTGCTAACACTAGATAAAGTGATGTGCAAGTGAAACTCAAAACATTTTATAACATGCATATAAATGACAATAAAAGAAAGTGAACAAAAGTGTTTCTTCCCTTATGGGAGGTGCTAAGCTTAAGTTATATAACAAAACCCACACTCCAAATGTAAAAGACTAGGACAATAAAAATAGAAGCTATACATATAAAAATAGAAAAGCAAATATAAATGCATAAGAAAACAAATGAAAACAAAAGGAAACAAAACATGCAAGCCACACAAATTAGCCCGGTGATCATCCCTCACCGGGTAGTTCAGTGATTGTAAAAGGGCAGTTTTTTGTCTTCGGGGGGGACCCACCACCAACAAACCCCCAACACCGACCATAGGCGTGGCGACAGGGCTAGATGGACGTTTGTGTTATCTTTGTGTAATATTTAAATTTCTTGGGTGATCTGAAGCATTTAAGTTTGACAAACAGGCAAAATAATAAGAAATGAGGAGGGAGAAAACACTTTTTCACATCACTGTATATTTTATATCTGCTTTTTCACAGATATAACACCTATCCATTATATTGTATGCAACTATTCACATTAGTATTTTTTAATAGACATTGTATATGAGCAAATGTTGTGAAGACATGTTAATCTGTTTTACAGTATCAAGAATGAAAATGGCCAATACAGGTCTATGAGGCCGAGACAATCATATACAGCACATGAATGGCATTTGTCCAGTGTCAGACTGGCCCACCAGGACATCGGACGATGCTCTTGTGGGCCCCAGTGCTCAGTTTGCTCTGAGACAGACGTAGAGTGTCCAGCCAGTAACTGTTGTTTGGTTGTTTAAATGGTGTGGCATATAACAGTGACGTCATTGCCATGCACCAGCCTTTGATATACCAGTTGCCATTTTAATGACAGCTATGGACTTGAATCAGCATAAGGATGTGAGCAAGGTGAGTATGTGTTGAATTCATTTTATATTTTTTATGTGTGCTGGTATATAGGAGGCTATGAGAGGGTGCAAACTGTCGGGAGTTTTGTGATGGCTAATACTGTCTATAGGGGACTCTGTGGCGCTCATGCTGTTAATAGGGGGCTATGTAAGGGCTCTTGTTGTCTATAGGGGGCTATGTACGTCTCATACTGAATATAAAGGGCTGTAGGGGTACTCATGCTGTTTATATGGGCTATGTGTGGGCTCCTGTTGTTTATAGAGGGTTATGTGGAGGCTCATGCTATTTATAGGACACTGTGTGGGCTCATACTTTATATATGGGCTATGTGGTGGCTAATACTGTAATACTTCATTGAGCAAAGTCGCATCATTTATTAGGATTCTGGCCGGAAGTATGCATATTGCACACCTGGCAACAATTCCCTGCCCTGACACCAATAAATCATTGCATCACATAATGCATTTGCTGGGAGGATTCACAAGTCTGCAGTCACATGGAGAGCATGAAAATAAAAATAGGGTACTTGGAAACATTAATTTGATAAAAACAAAATGCAAAAGCCATCCCACCACGTCAAGGTAATCCCATCAGGATGGTTATATCCTAGCATCAAATATTTAAAATTTTACTAATTGTGAAGTGACGAAACTACATACTGCATGTCGGAGTGTCTGCATATGTGTCTGCATGTCTGTCTACTGTATGTGTGCATGTCTGCATACTGTATATGTACATGTCTGCGTATGTGTGCATGCTTGTGTACTATGAGTGCATGTATGCATATGTATATGTCTATGCACTGTATGTGTGCATATCTGCATGTGTGTACATGTCTATGTATGTGTGTGTATGTCTGCTGTAATGCAGTGAAGGGTTTTGTTGGATGGGATATGTTTCTCCCAGCAAGTCCTCTCACAATGGTGAGCAGCAGGGTGGGGTCAAGCTCTGGCCTGAACTTTCTCTGCTATTCTTGGTTTTGAGGCAATGCCCGGGTTGCACAGCTGAGGGAGTTAAGTTGGTTTCACACTACCAGTTTTTTACAAACAGGCAAGATCAGGTTTTTCAGCAAAAACCTGATCCTTTCAGGATCCAGTTTTTTCTCCATTAACTTTAATGGTGTCAGGTAGCCAACATCCTGACCTTGCCTGGTTTGAAAAAAACGGTAGTGTGAAACCACCTTTAAGACTACATATAGTGAGGGAAATAAGGATTTTATCCCTTTGCTAATTTTGTAAGTTTGCCCACTGACAAAGACATAAACAATCTATAATTTTAAGGGTACGTTAATTTTAACAGTGAGAGATCGAAAATCAAAAATAAAACCAGAAAATCACATTATCTAAATTATATAAAGATATTTGCATTTTGCAGAGAGAAATAAGTATTTGATCCCTCTGGCAAAAAAGACTTAATACTTGGTGGGAAAATCCTTGTTGGCAAGCACAGCAGTCAGATGTTTCTGGTAGTTGAAGATTAGGTTTGCGCAATTGTCAGGAGGAATTTTGGTCTACTCCACTTTGCAGATCATGTCTAAATCATTACGATTTTGAGGCTGTCGCTTTGCAACTCGGAGCTTTAGCTCCCTCCATAGGTTTTCTATGGGATTAAGGTCTGGAGACTGGGTAGGCCACTCCATAACTTTAATGTGCTTCTTTTTTTATCCACTCCTTTGTTGCCTTGGCTGCATGTCGTTGTCGTGCTGGAAGACCCAGCCACAAACCATTTTTAATATCCTGGCAGAGGGAAGGAGGTACATGGCTCCATCCATTGTCCCATTGATGCAGAGAAGTAGTCCTGTGCCCTTAGCAAAGAAACACCCCCAAAGCATAATGTTTCCACCACCATGCTTGACTGTGGTTACGGTTGTTCTTTGGGCCATAGGCAGCATTTCTCTTCCTCCAAATACGGCGAGTTGAGTCAATTTTTGTCTCATCTGACCACAACACTTTCTCCCAGCTGCCTTGAAATCATTAACAAGTTCCCCCTGTGTAGTTTTAGGATGATCTCTCACCTTCCCCATGATCCTGGATACCTCAGGAGCTGAGATTGTGTATGGAGTCCCAGATTGATGTCGATTGACACTCATTTTGTGTTTCTTCCATTTCCTTAACCCCTTAACGACCTAGGACGTTGTGCAATGTCCTGTGTTTCTGCCTGTTAATGACCCAGGACGTTGCACAACGTCCTGGCAGATTTGAGCTGCTGCAGCTCCTGTGAGTGGGGTCGCTCAGGTGTCACAGATGCTGCTGCTCTGTGACAACCTGTAGATGACCCCACAGGGGGTAGATTAACCCCCCCATGCCCAGGACCCCCTCCGATCGGCAGTGTAAAAGTGAAACTGCCGATCGGAGGAAATCATAGGGATTCACCCATCCAGATCTGATTGGAGCTCTCCAATCAGATCTGGAGGGGCGGATCGGCAAGTGCCCACCCCTCCTCAGCCCCCTCCAGCTCCAGGACTGTCCAGGGGGCCACCCCGTTCACCCCAGCCCGCCTGCCCCTCTCTATTATAATGTATCTGCCGGCGGGCTGCACCCACGTGCGCCCGCCGGCAACACTGCCTGGTCCCCTGCTCCAGTGCTCCCCCCAGGCTGCCCCCACCTCCGGGCCCTGTGCCTGCCCCCCCCTCACCTCCTGCCGCCCTGCCGCCGCCGCTGCTGCTGGCCTCCTCTGCCGGCCGGTCTGTGGCCCCGCCTCCTCTCCCGGCCTCATCCTGCTCATCGGTGGAACGAGGGAGGTAAGTATGTATGTATGTATGTATGTATCTATGTATGTATGTATCTATGTATGTATGTATGTATCTATGTATGTATGTATGTATCTATGTATCTATGTATGTATGTATGTATCTATGTATGTATCTATGTATGTATGAATGAATGAATGAATTGATGGATGGGTGAATGGATAGATGGATGGGGGGTGCAAGCGTGGACGTGAGCGTACATGAGTGTGCGTGGACGTGAGTGTGCGTAGACGTGTGCGTGCGTAGACGTGTGCGTGTGTGGACACGTGTGTGGACGTGTGCGTGTGTGGACACGTGTGTGGACGTGTGCGTGCATAGATGTGTGTGTGCATAGACGTGTGCGTGCGTGGACGTGTGCATGGATGTGTGCATGCGTGGATGTCAGCGTGCGTGCGTGGATGTCAGCGTGCGTGCGTGGATGTGTGCATGTGTGGATGTCAGTGTGCATGCTTGAATGTCAGCGTGCGTGCGTGGATGCCAGCGCGCGTGGATGTCAGCATGCAAGGATGTCAGCGTGCGTGGATGTGCGCATGCATGGATGTCAGTGTGCGTGCGTGGATGTCAGCGTGCTTGAATGTCAGCGTGCGTGCGTGGATGTGTGTGTGGATGTGCATGGATGTGGATGTGCGTGCGTAGATGTCAGCGTGCGTGCGTGGATGTGTGCGTGGATGTGTGCATGGATGTGGATGTGAGTGCGTGGATGTGGGTGCGTGGTTGTGTGCGTGCGTGGATGATGGGTGCATAGGTGGATGGATGGGTGCAACAAGGGATCAGGTGTCCTCTTGTTGTAGTCTCTGGGATCATAGTCATGGTGCACTGTATGACAGGTCATTGTCATACAGTGCACCATAACTCTGACCCCAGAGACTGTAGGAAGAGGACACTTCATCCCTTGCTGCAGTCTCTGGATTGACCAGAGGCGATCGAGCGTCGTGGGACCTTCGTTGTGGACTACGTCGGAGGCGATCGAGCGTCGTGGGACCTTCGTTGTGGACTACGTTGGATCTTTATAATAAAGATGGAGTCCGAATTTTGTTTGTGTTTTTTTTTTCAAATAAAAAGATTTTTCTCTGTGTGTATTTTCTGACTATTTACCAGAGATTCCTAATGGCGGGTCTAACATTGGCCCTATATTATGAATCTCGGGCTTAGTGCCAGCTGCCAATAAAAAGCTGGCATTAACCCCATTATTACCCAGTTTGCCACCGGCACCAGGGCAACTGGAAGAGCATGGGTACAGCGCCAGAAAATGGCGCTTCAATGAATGCGCCATTTTCTGGGGCGGCTGCGGGCTGCAATTCGCAGCATGGGGGGCCCAGAACGCTTGGGCCTCTCCATGCTGCGGATTCCAGCCCCCAGCTGCCTAGTTGTACCTGGCTGGACCAAAAATATGGCGGAGCCCCATGTCATTTTTTTTTCTAGAATTAGTTCTAGAAGAAAAAAAAAGGGCTTTGCTGTATTTTTGGTTGCCAGCCAGGTACAATGAGGCAGCTGGGGGTTGCTGGCAGTCCGTAGCTGCCAAGTTGTACCTGGCTGGACCAAAAATATGGCGGAGCCCTATGCAATTTTTTTTCTGGAATTAGTCCTAGAAAAAAAATAAAAATGGGCGTCGCTGTATTTAGATGCATAGTGAACACTTTGAACCCCCAGGTGCTTCACAAATTGATCGGCAATAATGAAAAAAGAAAATTTGTGTGAAAACAAATGTACTTTTTCCTTCTTACGGATCAATTTGTGAAGCACCGGGGGGTTCAAAGTGCTCACTATGCATCTAGATGCATTCCTTGGGAGTCTAGTTTCCAAAATGGGGTCACTTGTGGGGGAGCTCCAATGTTTAGGCACCAGGGGCTCTCCATACACGACATGGTGTCCGCTAACGATTCCAATAGTTAGCGGACACCATGTCGCGTATGGAGAACCCCTGTGTGCCTAAACATTGGAGCTCCCCCACAAGTGACCCCATTTTGGAAACTAGACCCCCCAAGGAACATATCTAGATGCATAGTGAGCACTTTGAACCCCCAGGTGCTTCACAAATTGATCCGTAATAATGAAAAAAGAAAATTTGTGTGAAAACAAATGTACTTTTTCCTTCTTACGGATCAATTTGTGAAGCACCTGGGGGTTGAAAGTGCTCACTATGCATCTAGATGCATTCCTTGGGGGGTCTAGTTTCCAAAATGGGGTCACTTGTGGGGGAGCTCCAATGTTTAGGCACACAGGGGCTCTCCATACACGACATGGTGTCCGCTAATGATTCCAATAGTTAGCGGACACCATGTCGCGTATGGAGAGCCCCTGTGTGCCTAAACATTGGAGCTCCCCCACAAGTGACCCCAGTTTGGAAACTAGACCTCCCAGGGAACGTATCTAGATGGGTTGTGAACATTTTGAACCCCCAGGTGCTTCACAAATTCATCTGTAAAATTGAATAAGTACTTTTTTTTTCCATAAAAATTTTCTTTTTCATTTTCACAGATTAATTAGTGAAGCACTGGGGCATTTAAAAAGCTCACCACCCACCTAGATAAGTTCCTTAGCGGGTCTAGTTTCCAAAATGGGGTCACTTGTGGGGGAGCTCCAATGTTTAGGCACACAGGGGCTCTCCAAACACGACATGGTGTCCGCTAACAATTGAAGCTAATTTTTCAAATTGTTAGCGGACACCATGTCGCGTTTGGAGAGCCCCTGTGTGCCTAAACATTGGAGCTCCCTCACAAGTGACCCCATTTTGGAAACTAGACCCCCCAGGGAACTTATCTAGATAGGTGGTGAGCATTTTGAACCCCCAGGTACTTGACAAATTCATCCGTAAAAATGAAAAAACACTTTTTTTTCCATAAAAATTTTCTTTTTTCATTTTTACAGATTAATTTGTGAAGCACTGGGGCATTCAAAATGCTCACCACCCATCTAGATAAGTTCCCTGGGGGTCTAGTTTCCAAAATGGGGTGACTTGTGGGGGAGCTCCAATGTTTAGGCACACAGGGGCTCTCCAAATGCAACATGGTGTCCGCTAACAATTTGACTGAAAAATCAGCTCAAATTGTTAGCGGACACCATGTCGCGTTTGGAGAGCTCCTGTGTGCCTACACATTGGAGCTCCCCCATAAGTGACCCATTTTGGAAACTAGACCCCCCAGGGAATTTATCTAGATGGGTGGTGAGCATTTTGAACCCCCAGGTGCTTCACAAATTCATCCGTAAAAATGAAAAAGTACTTTTTTTTCTACAAACATTTTCTTTTAGCCTACATTTTTTCATTTTCACATGGGGAACAGGATAAAATGAATCCTAAAAATTGTTGGGCAATTTCTCCTGAGTACATCGATATCTCATATGTGGTCATAAACCACTCTTTGGGCGCACGGCAGGGCTCAGAAGGGAAGGAGCGCCATTTCACTTTTTGAATGGAAAATTAGCTCCAAAAGTCAAATTGCGCTCCTTTCCTTCTGAGCCCTGCCGTGCGCCCAAAGAGTGGTTTATGACCACATATGAGATATCGATGTACTCAGGAGAAATTGCCCAACAATTTTTAGGATCCATTTTATCCTGTTCCCCATGTGAAAATGAAAGAATTGAGGCTAAAAGAACATTTTTGTTGGAAAAATTAAAATGACCATTTTTTCCTTCCACTTTGCTTTAGTTCCCGTGAAGCACCTGAAGGGTTAATAATCTTCTTGAAGGTAGTTTTGAGTAGCTTGAGGGGTGCAGTTTTTGGAATGGTGTCACTTTTGGGTGTTTTCTGTCATGTACACCCCTCAAAGGGACTTCAAATGTGATGTGGTCACTAAAAAAAATGGCTTTGTAAATTTTGCTGGAAAAATGAAAAATTGCTGATGAACTTTGAACCCTTATAACGTCCGAACAAAAATTATTTTTTTTTCCAAAATTGTGCTGATGTAAAGTAGACATGTGGGAAATGTTATTTATTAACTATTTTGTGTCACATACCTCTCTGGTTTAGCAGAATAAAAATTCATAATTTGAAAATTGCTAAATTTTCAAACATTTTGCCAAATTTTTAATTTTTTCACAAATAATCACAAAAATTATCAACCTAAATTTAATACTAACATGAAGCCCAATATGTCACGAAAAAACAATCTCAGAATCGCTAGGATCGGTTGAAGCGTTCCAGAGATATTACCTCATAAAGGGACACTGGTCAGAATTGACAAAAATGGCCTGGTCATTAAGGTCAAAATAGGCCGGGGGGTGAAGGGGTTAATATTGCACCAACAGTTGTCTCCTTCTCACCCAGTGTCTTACTTATGGTTTTGTAACCCATTCCAGCCTTGTGCAGGTCTAGAGTCTTTTCCCTGACATCCTTATGGCCACTTTACACACACCAACTTATCTGTCCAACTTCTGAACAACTTACTGGTTGCAATGAAATCATGGACACATTGTTCCATTTGTACACAGCCACAAAATGGAACAATGTGTCCATGATTTCACTGCAACCAGTACGTTGTTCAGAAGTTGGACAGAAAAGTTGGTGTGTGTAAAGTGGCCCTAAGGCCGGCTTCAGACTGCGTTTTAGATCCGATCCGTAGCTGTCCGCTTGAAGCAGACAGCCGCGGACCGGATCAGCACACAGGACTGCTATTCAACTCCGATATCGTTTTGGCATCGTTCCAGCATCGCGTTGTATGCTAAAACAGTACAACGCGCACACGATATCGGCTCCAACTCGCGACCCACGTGACTTTTTGTCGGAGTTGGGTCGGAGTTGGACGCCGATATCGCGGCGTGTAAACCCACCATTAGAGTCTGACTGATTAATTGAGTGTGTGGACAGGAGTCTTTTATACAGGTGACAATTTAAGACAGCTGTCTTTACTGCAGATAATGAGTTGAGCAGGTAACGAGTTGATTAGGAGCGATAACTGACTGGTCTGTAGGAGCCAGAACTCCTAATGGTTTGTAGGGAATCAAATACTTATTTCTCTCTGCAAAATGCAAAAACATATATATAATTAAGGGCCACGTCACACACACAGATAATTGTGCAGATATTGTTCGCAGATCTCTGGTTGCAGTGAAATCATGGACACAATGTTCCATTTTGTGGCTGTGTACAACATGGAGCAATCTGTCCATGATTTCACTGCAACCAGAGATCTGCGAACAATATCTGCACAAATATCTGTGTGTGTGACGAGGCCCTTTAGCGGCCGTCACATGCTTCCATATCTTAAACGATATTGTAAGCGATCACGTGCACGCGCGATCGCTTACAATATCGCTCACATCGCTGGTGAGATGTCACACAGACAGACTCACCAGCGATGTTGGCCAGCGAGATCGCTGGTAACTATGGTACACATCGGGTTACTAGGCGCCGCGCGGCGCTTAGTAACCCGACGTGTACCATAGTTACCATCTCCCAGCATAGGCTGTGCCGCTGGGAGATCGTTCATCGTGGTGTCATACACCACGATGAAGCAGATTGTTAAATCGTTCATCGCTAGATATGAGGTCCTGCTCTCATATCTGCGATGTCACGATCAAGCGATTTTACATTGTAAAATCGCTTGATCGCACGTAGCGATGTACAAACGATATCGCTTAAGCGATCAAAAAGCAGATCGCTTAAACGATATCGTTTAAGATATGGAAGGTAGTGACGGCCGCTTTAGACAATGTGATTTTCTTGATTTTATTTTTGATATTCTATTTCTAACTGTTAAAATTAACCTACCATTAAAATTATAGACTGGTCATGTCTTTGTCAGTGGCCAAACTTACAAGATCAGCAAGAGATCAAATACTTATTTCCCCTACTGTATACTTATCAAGCACCACCACAGACTGCTCTATAGATTAGCTAGCAGCTGGTAAGGGTTTAATACTGGATGAATGATGCACTCTAGAAAAACAAATGTTACCCTCTCTGCCAAATGAATTCAGAACAACAGATGGGTTACCTACGTACATAAAACATGAATGCAAACACAACATTAAGGAAAAGGAACCAGTAACTCTGTCCTCCCTCCAACGACCACTGGTAATGTGAAATTCATGGTAATTTTTTGCCCCATTCAAAGTTAGAAGAAGAAAAGGAGCAAAAGAACCTCAATAAATGCAACAAAAAAAGGTAGCTGTTTTTAATCCTCAGACTAAAGTCCCCAATATATATTAGGCGGCCGTCACACGTATCCATATCGTGAGCGATATTGTAAGCGATCACATGCACGCGCGATCGCTAACAATATCGCTCACATCGTTGGTGAGCTGTCACACAGACAGACTCACCAGTGATGTGGAGCAGCGAGGTCGCTGGTAACTATGGTACACATCGGGTTACTAGGCGCCGCGCGGCGCTTAGTAACCCGACGTTTACCATAGTTACCATCTCCCAGCATAGGCTGTGCCGCTGGGAGATCGTTCATCGTGGTGTCATACACCACGATGAAGCAGATTGAACAAGCGTTTATCGCTTGATATGAGCTCCGGCTCTCATATCTGCGATGTCACGATGAAACGATTTTACATTGTAAAATCACTTGATCGCACGCAGCGATGCACAAACGATATCGCTTCAGCGATCAAAAAGCAGATAGCTTAAACGATATCGTTCGCAATATTGAACCGTGTGACGGCCGCCTTAGACTAATGTCAGCTAAACTTGCTGACATCAACATGTTCAGCATACACTCTAATGTGAAAAATGACTGTCAGGGGAGTTAAGGATCCATATGCCCAATTTTGGACTGCTGATCCTTTTGTTCTCCCGAATACATGGCTGGTGGCAGCTCTGTCATAGAGAGTACTCATGAAGCCGCATACTGTCATACACGTAAAAATAGCAAGAGTGTATGTATGATTATCATACATTACATAACGTGATCACAATAATCATCAATATTATTTAGTATAAATCTATGATTTTTTTGTTAGGCGTCATTCATAGTGGGCTACAGGCTGAGCACCCCTAATTTAGACTATGGCACCTATTGTATATATCAGGAATCATTTTGAACACATTTTATCACAGTATAATAGAGATGTGCTACAAGGAGGAATACTCACAAAAAAATAACTTTGTATGAACATTATTTTTTATTGATGAAAGATCATAACTACAGATAGTGATATTTATTTCTTTATAAATGAGCATGAATAGGTAAAATAAACATGAACAAACAACTTAGGCTGCTTTCACATCAGCGGTAAGCGCTGATCGCGGTAGTTGTGGTGAAAAAAAACGCAACTGCCGCGGTCACTACATAATGGCTGCACTTGCGGTTCACCTGCGGCAAGCCCCATGCAATGTATATGGTGCTTGCGGCAGGTGCTGCAAGTGCAATATAGTTGCAGTTTCGGCAATTGCGGCAGATGCGGCCGCGAAAAAAACATGGTCTGCTGCAAGTGCCGAAATTGCACTTGCCGCACCTGCTGCACACTTACCGCAAGCCCCATAAACATTGCGTGGGGCTTGCCGCAAGTGAAGCCGTTATGCGGTAACCGCGGCAGATGCGTTTTTTTCACAGCAACTTACCGCTGATGTGAAAAGGCCCTTACTGTGCCTTGATTGTATGGAAGTGATAAATACTGAGCATATGTTTGTTGTACAGAACAATTTTGTTTTTTTTCAGGATGGTGCAGGCAGGCAGAAGCTGCAGGCGATCGCCTGTAGAAATTATTTAGCACACTGGTCATTCAGCAAGAAATGAAACACCTTCTTGTTGCACATGGCTACAACACAATCTGATAACAGCAGAGAAACGCCCTTATTACCAGACTATATCTAATGTATCAGGGATTTTATGCTGTGTCACCTTTCCTTTAGAAGTGCCAGGTAAGAACTCAGCAGGAGTCATATATACAAGTATTCAGTTAGGATAAGCCTTTTTCAAATCGTACAAGGTATATTTTTGCCAGTCAATTAGAATAGATTAAAGGGGTTGTCCGGGAATTTTGTATAATTTATATGTGTATCTAGGATGCAAAATGTTGACAGTTTGTAATTTACTGTTTGCATCTGCAGGAGACCAACCAGGGGGCGTGATTGTTTTGGAGCCTGGGTGCAAACTTTATAACTGGTCGTTCACACCCAGTCTTCTATAAACACGCCTCTGACTCCTACAGGCCCCCTCCTAGTCTCAGCATGCCTGGCTGTTGCAGTCGCTAGGGCCAGGGTTCTCGGCCGGCTGGAGCAAGCATTCTCTATCATGGTGGCAGCGCCCAGGAGCCGTGGTCCTGGCTGGACACAAAAAGGGGGAGTTATTTTTACATGGGAGGATAAAGTTTATAGATAGTTTATGATGCCAGTTGAGGTGTTTGATCAAGGTTGACTGGCGCTGCAGGTAGGGTCCCCACGGGATAGATGGAGCAGCTGCAAAATGTATCACTCCCTACAGCAGGAGCAGGACCATGTGGATTGTAGTTGTAGATGGATGGGGTAGAAGAGGTTGGAGGGAGAAGTAAGTGCGAGAGGTTGCAGGAAGGAAGCAAGGAGACAGTCCGTCGTTCTTTACCATTTTACTTTGTATTGCAGTTCATCAGCAGATCCAGGGTACTGGTTCACCATGCTGGTGATCTGGTCAGTCTTAGAAGAATTAGGGACCACTATGCTGGATGGGTATACACCTACCAGCTGATTTCTCCATGGAGAGAGAGAGAGAGAGAAAAATAGAGAAAGAGAGAGAGTTCATTAAACATAGTAGGTACACAGGACACCATCGGAACGAAGTTTTGGCATCCTGTTCATGATGCCAAAACGTTGCGGTCGCAAGGGCAGTCCCTGTCATGGTGGCAAGTAGTCTCTATTATGGTGGTGGCACCCAAGAGCCATGGCCCTGATGGGACACAGCAAGGGGGGATTATTTTTACAGGGGAGGATGAAGTTTATAGATAGTTTGTTTAGAGAGTATATAGTACAGCTCAACCACCGTTTGGGTGCTCTGGGGAAAAAAAGGCTGCAGAGTCTGTAAATATAGCCCCGGCACACAAAAAAGATGAGGAGATTTTTGGTATCTTTGTGTTCTTTATTATAAAGGTTGACAAGAACAAGTTGTATCACACAACGTTTCGGCTCAAGGCGAGCCTTTCTCAAGTGAATTTTGTGGATGTGGTTAGAGTACGTGGGTAGGTTCCGACATGAGCATCCGCTCAGGCCAGTACCCTCAAGGGATACACAGCAGGTGACTCCGTCCTAAATTCTTAGTACAAGTGTAGCAGCAGCATAGTGGCTGGTCTGTATGGAGGGACAGGCTCGCAGCCCAGTAGCCTCCAGTTTGCTGGCAGTCGTGCAGTCCTGACAGCTTGAGGTTCTGGACCCTTCGTAGCAGCTTAGGGCTGCTGCTCGGCCTGGCAGCTGATGCAGACTTCTGCTCTCCTTCGCCCTTTGTATGACAAAGTGACTCCTGTTGCCATCACCTCCCTATCCTGACTCCTCCCTCCAACCAGAGGTGGGATCTGCCCTAGATACGTCTCTTCCACCCTTCACTCTTGATGGAAGTTTGCACAGTGTTGGATGTGTGGAGGTCCAGCACAGAATACCTGAATTCTCCTCAGATGTGGAATTAGTACTGATGACCCTAAATACCACAGTGGTGACCAGACAGCAGGGGCACCACACGGCCACCCCCAGACTCCTACAAGCTCTCCCCAGTCCCAAGCATGGCCTTCCACCCACTCCCCAATATGAACAACCACCCCCATTGCACACAGCGGTCACCTCCTCCTCTGACACAGTGTACCAAATCTGCAGCTGTGTGAAGATGACCACTGAGTGCACTGAGCTGCAGATTTGGCACACTGTGTCAGAGGGGATGAGCGCTGTATGCAATGGAGTGTGTGTGCTCACCTCCTCCCCTGTGGCCACACTGTCAGTGGAGTTTCCTCCTCTCTCCTGCAACCGCCCACTTTGTGTCACGCTCTTTGTCAGTGGAGCCGATGCTCCTCCTCTCTGTATGTCCTAAAGCACAGAGCAGGACACAGAGCGGGCAGCTGCAGGAGAGAGGAGGATGCTTCACTGAGATCGCGGGCACAGGGAGGAGGTGACCGCACTCACTGCATTGCATACAGCACTCATCTCCTCCTCTGTAAATGGTCCTGTTGATGGTTAATAACTAGTGCTATAAAAAAAAAAATGGATTGCGCACAGATGACAGGTGAGAGAAAAATTGTCCCACTTTTCTGGATAAAAATTAGGGCTACGTCACACACACAGATATCTGTGCAGATATTGTTGGCAGATCTCTGGGTGCAGTGGAATCATGGACACATTGCTCCATTTTGTGGCTGTGTACAATGGAACAATAGTAACATAGTAACATAGTTTTTAAGGTTGAAGGAAGACTTTAAGTCCATCTAGTTCAACCCATAGCCTAACATGTTGATCCAGAGGAAGGCAAAAAAAAACCATGTGGCAACACTAAGCTCCACATTGGGGGAATTGTGTCCATGATTTCACTGCAACCAGAGATCTATTCAGAAGTTGGTCACAGAGGTTGGTGTGTGTAAAGCGGCCCTCAGACTGATTTATATACACTCATGTGAACCTACCCTTAGGGTACCTTTACACGTCGCAACATTGCATGCAATTTCACTTGCAACTAACTAGTTGCAGTGAAATCATGGACACATTGTTACATTTGTACACGGCCACAAAATAGAACAATGTGTCCATGATTTCACTGCAACCAGTAAGTTGCAAGTGAAATTGCATGCAATGTTGCGACGTGTAAAGGTACCTTAGGGTGTGTGCCCACATAGTGGTTTAGTGACGTTCAAATCGTCAGTAAACCGCTGGAAATTCAAGGAGCCTAGACTCCTGAGCTCCGAAGTCACCAGCGGTTTTCCAGCGTTCTCGTGGTTTCCGGCGGTTTTTTCAGCGTGTGCACAGCGTTTTCAGTCGGTTTTTCCAGCAGTTTTTCCGGCGGTTTCTATGGAGGATTTTGTCATGGAAACGCTCAAAAACCACTGAAAGAATTGACATGTTGTATGCTGCTAAACCGCTAGGAAACCGCTCAACCGCTGGCAGATCGCTCACATAAACCCACTATGTGTGCACAGCGGTTTCTAAATTACATAGGGTTACTTGTAAGTCCTAAACTGCTAAGGATTTACATAAATTTAAATAAAACCTATGCTAAACCGCCGGCGGTTTCGCTGCTAAACCGACACTAAACACTATGTGGGCACACACCTTAGGTCCTGTGCACAAGTGAGTTTTTATTGAGTTTTTTATGCATTTTGAGTGCAGTTTTGTCACAAAACTGCAAGGAAATCCTTAAGCCAGCGAAGTCAATCAGGTTCCTGAAGTATTGTGTACGTGTTGCTTATTTTCCCTTGCAGGTTTGCTGCAGAGATAAATCTGCAGTTTTGTCTTTCAGCGTTTTTCCACCCCAGAATCCATGAAAATCACATGAAAAAATGCACGTCAAAAATGCACATTTCTTTCTTTCATGAGATGCAGAAATGATGCATACATTTCTGCAACTAAATACTCAATGTGCGCACATAGCCTTACATTATGTAGATGGGATTTTAAAAACCTGCCATTTGCAGTAAGGCTATGTTACAACAAGTTCACACAAAAGTATTTCATGGTTCATGTACGAACTGTTATGGAAGACTGATCACAGGTTTCTCTACCTGAACTTAAAGCCTCACAGACATATATGAGCCTGTAAGTTTCGAGTCGGGAGACCTGCTGCCAGACCAGGCAAGTTTGGTTCATATAAAGACCATGAAATACGCTCGTGTGTACATGGACTTAAAGGAGTTGTCTGAAAATTAATTTATTTAAAAAAATTAATAAATGGTGGCATACTCCAAAGGATCCAGCACAGGCCACTCCAAATGTTTGTTTAGGCATCAAAAGTAGTGTCTGCCCCATTTGGAAGTCCCGACACTGCTGCAGCCTGTAGTGACTGAAGTGGTTCACATCTGGAAATACCTGAGCTGAAAAGTCAGCACATCTCCTTTTATTATTTTTAAACAATCCAAGATGTTAAAAAATACATATTTTTTCATACTACACCTTTAAATAGAGTATTTGAAGTGTATATAACTTTGGAATCCGTTATCAACAGAGTTCCTTTAACGGCTACATTTTGTTTACGTCATCCTGCGGAATGACAGTGTCTACTATGCAATGATTTACTTTTTAAGTTATACAGTATTCTACATGTGGAGCCCACTGGAACAGGGTACTCGGTACTGGACCAGGGTAGCACGGGGGTTATCACGGCGGTCTTGGTCCAGACCATGTCCTGAGCCCACAAGTAAAGGGGGTTATTTACAGGGATTGTCGTGACGCCACCCACAGGTTGTTGTCAATGGGGGACCACCGCTGCTGCTTGCTTGCTTCTGCCAGGGTCGGGTTGCTCCTGACAGGGTGTAAACAGTTTATTATGCAGGGAATCACACACAGGAGACTCTGTCAGGGTTCACCGTGTTTTACTTAAGCTTTCCGTAGTACAGTTACAATTCAGACGGTGTACAAAGCTGTTACACACAGTTTACTCCACACAGTAAATGAACCCTCCTGCAGCCAGGTTGCTATCTTAGACCCTTCTCCTGCTTAATTCCTTTCAGGCTTTCTTCTTATCTCTCCCCCTGTGTGCTGTATGGTAGGTGACTCAGATCCTTGTTTGGCTTCTCCCTATGTGTGGGTAGCAAGCTCTAGATCCTATATGTCGCTGTACCTCCTGCATGTGTGTTAGGAGATCAGACTTGGAATCTGAGCTCCCCGTTGGTATGTCTGTGATCTGGCTTGTAGCTACGATCACCTCAGAGCCGACTCTCTGGTCCCAGCCTAGGCTTCTAGTGTCCCTATGTTTCAGGGGATCACCAGACCCTTTCCTACCCGTGTGACTACGGCGTACATAGGGGATCCTCCCTTTCAGCCGTCCTCTGGCACTGCTGCTGTTTTCCTCCGGATCCAGATGCACTGGTCCGGTGTCAGTTGTCCTCAGTCTTTACTGCTCGGCACCCTCTGGCCTACTTGGTCTTTTCTGTTCAGCACCCACTGGCCTACTTGGTCTTTGATGCTCGGCACTTTCTGGCCTATGCCCCACACACTGTGACTGGCCCTACCACCCCTTGCCCGCCTAGAGTCCCGGGCTCCAGGTTGGGTCTTGTGTCTGTGGGTGTGTTTATGAAGGTGTTTGTGCAAAACTGTCCCCACTGTCTTGACATACGAGTGGTGTTCATGTTCAATGCGTTTTTAACATGGTCATTATCATGCTGTATAAAGTTAAAAAAGAGTAGATAGACAGATAGGATAGATTAATTGAATAGAAAAGACAGATAGATAGATGGTAGGAATAGCTAGATCAGGCTTACCAGTCTCCTGCTGCTACTTCCAGGGTCCCAAATAGCTTTACTTGTGTGGCACCCTGCGGAATGGTGGCCACAGTAAGGCACTGCAGCTGGAACTGGTAAGTTGCCGCTCCGCACAAACACCCAACACAACCCCCGATCCCTAGTCCTGGTTACTTCATGTCAGGCAAGGGATAGTGGGAGGGACTAAGTGGAGGGTGGAGAGTTGAGGAGGAACCCAGGAAAAGGGTGGAGGAACTGAAGTAAAACCCTGGAACGTAAAGTTAGGAGAGCTCAGAAAAAAAATAGAGAGTTCAGGTTCAAGTTCCTGGCGAGCTGTTGTGGGAGAGGAACAGAGCTCCTAAGCCGAGATGCCCTGAGATCCTAGAGAATGTAACACCAGAGAAGAAGAACCCGGACCCGGCAGCCTGTGCCACTGTATGGCTAGTCCGGGTCCCAGGCTACGTACCGAGGGAAGAGGGAAGGGGTCTAAGGAGTCCCCGAGCCAATGGGGCACAGAAGGACTGGGCCGGAACCAGGGTTCCGGCCCTGTTGAAGTGGTAGGAAGCTGCAAGCCCAAGCCATAGAATTAACCGACGGGGTGAAGGGTCTTTATGCCCGGAACCCAAACCCCAGCACAACGAAGGGAAGGCCGTCAAACGAAGGTTAGGAATCCCGGAGAAGGGAGCCCAGGAAAAACCTGTGACTGTCGGACAGTCATCTGTGCGTGGGACTGAGAATGGAGGCCAGAGAGGACTCAGAAAGTGGGTGCAACCAACAAACCGTCCCAGCTGCCAGGTTGTGACCAGAACCGCTTATGAACTGTTGTACCATGTGAACTGCAAATGTTTTGCTGTGTTAACTATGGAGCTTAAGTAAAGACCCGGTCAAGCTCGAAACTTTGTGTGCGAGACTGTGATTTATGCGACAGCAGCAGGAGCTCACCTGCAGAGCCGCTGAGTGAATCGCTGCGCAATCAGATGCGGGCTGATTGTAAGTGACATTGAACCCCGCAGGTAGCTGTTGAACCTTGCTGGCTGCTGAACGTGTCTGACTCTGTCCCTACACCAGCCCTGGGGAAAAAAGTCCTGCCCTTGGAGGGCTCACCATTCCCACTGTCTACCACCACCGTCATCCCCAGAGGCCTGGACGGCAGCAATGGCCACAAACCACAGGTGGCGTTACATACACTTCCTAAAAAACTCAAATACCCCCCTTTTATTGTAAAAAAAATTTGTGAGGCTTCGCAGTATTTTTAAGTCTAGCCTGGTAAAAACAGACAGCTGCGAGCTGCTATCCTCAGCTGCCTAATTTTACCTTGGCTGGCAAAAAAAAAAAACATGTGGGCTCCGCCCTATTTTTAATTACCAGCCAAGGTAAAACTAGGCAGCTGAGCGCTGGTATTCTCAGGTGGGTGAGGGCCCTTTGTTTTAGGGCCCCCTCACACTAGAGAATAGCAGCCCGCAGCCACCCCTGAAAATGGCGCATTAAAAGAAGCTCCATTTCCAGGTGCTTTACAAGGCTCTTCCAGGGGTTAATACCAGCTTTGTTTTACAAAAATAACCAGTAATCGCCCCCTCCAAGACATGGAGGCTGAGAGTGATTGAACTCTGGTATTTGTAAAGGGGAAGAAACCTCTTCATGAGCAATTGCACAAGCTATTGGGTAGATGATCAGCAACTGTTGCCATATTCAGTTCACAAAGTGTATTTTGGGATATCGCAGCACTACTAATATATATGAGTGGAGTCTATTCATCATTGTGCAGGTTGGTTGTACGTTCCTCCTGCACTACTTTTATTGTGGTTTACCTGGGTAATTACAATACGCTGTGTCTTTATTGCTAACACATACAGTGCCAGACTCTTACGCTTGGTCTCCACATGACATAGTGGGACCTATGACTCTATTTTTTAGTTCCTTTTGATACCTTGTTATCCTGTCTCTCGGCATTCTAACTATATACATTATAAGTTACACACTAGATATATAAGTCTATATGTTATAGCGTATATCAACCCGGCCACCACCTAGTCCTTGCAGACTCCCCTGTGCATAATTTAGTTGTAACCCTGGGTTGATGTCCACTGTATAAAGTTTCAAAGTGTATAGCTCACCATGGCCTTCCTAGGCTGTTTGTGCTGGAATCCAAGCTGGTATCCAGATTAGCCGTGAAGTAAAAATAGAAAAATTCCGCACAGACCGGGTATTCTGGTTTAAAACTCCAATTCTTTATTCATCCATACGAATAAAACACAAGTTCTGGGGTACACAAGCCCCCCTCCCACGCCTTACGCGTTTCGGTTAAAGCACCTTAATCATAGGCATCTAGCCTACCCTTGTTTCCTGTCTTCTCCCCTTTCTCTATCTCTAATATGGAAGGTTATGCCCACAGGCTCTAGCAGATCCAGCCTCTTACAGTGATAAGCCTCTGCTTTCCCACCGCTGCTATGGTGACGCGTCCCATATAAGCGGCGGCATGGGGATGTTTGCAGAAGCTCCCTGATCTCCCTGGCAACGCCACGCTCCCCTGCTGCGTGTTTACACATACACTTCAGCAGGATGTGAGGTGAGGACGCAGCCAGGATGTCGGGTTGTAGCTCCGCCTACTGCCTCGGCTCCACTGTAATGTCGCCTGGTGTGGTAGCGTATATAATGAGACCCGCAGGCACGGGTCATTACACTCCCCCCCGAAGAAGCAGGTAGTTTAGCCTGCGAAACGGCTGTAGGGGTTCCGGTCTCATCTTTAGGCAGGTAATGATTGCATTTGCACTTTCACTTTGCACTTTTTCCTTGGTCCATTGAACCGCTATACACATGTATACCCATGACTTGGGTTGTCACTTTATGTGATAGGCGGTTTTACCTCTGAGACTTCTGGGCTGTGCAATAATTTATGTGCTGGCTACAAAGTGTACGACCTAAATGATTATGTGAGAATCCGGGGCTGTGCAATGTTATGTGTCCTGTATGTGTTTATCCTGCTGTAAGTCCATTCATTATTAAATAAAAAATATATGCAATTAAATCCTCTTTTCCTGGTTGAATTAGTGACATATACGAGGATGCTTTGTTTCCCCATGGTTATTATGGGTGCAGACATTTACTGTTAAGTGATGGATTTCCTTGTATTATCTTATTGTACAATGCAGTGTTTTGGAAAACACACTGCATCCAAAACACTGCTTATCCTGATATTGGACATTCACCCAGACATTATCCAGCATTGGTCACTTATCCACTGGAATTGAATACATTATGTTGAGGGGACGTGTTAAGACCTCCAGCTACAGCAGAGATCTGGACCTGTTTCAATACAGTGATGCCACAGACAGGAAAGTCTAGTTCCAAAACTGGTGGTATAATAACGAAATGTATTATGTAAAACTCACACATTTTTATGGAGAAAGAAAAGTAAAATAATCTTCAGTCTAACAGTTTATGGACTAAACAATTCACTTAACCCCAGCAACTCTTATACAATAAGACCGTCCCAGGAGAACGCCCACATAACTCTGATCCCACTGATAGGGTGACTTCACTTGGGCCAACAATGCCACTCTCTTCCCTAAATAGGGCTAGTTCCTATGGGGAAGCCGTGATATGTGATATTTCTCCTGGTTCACAATCTTAATACTACCCCAACCATTTAACTCTTTGGGATCCCGGTATTACCTACCACAAATGCGCAGCTAAGTCAATTAAAAATCAAGTTCACATAGTAACTCTAACATTTAAAACAACCGTATTTCATTCCCAATCACAGGAATATATTTGCTAGCAATTTCATCTAATCAGCAGACTCTGCAGAAGATTTAATCCAGATAGATGGGTGCCTTGGGAATTTCACCATGGGCTGTTGCATTTTGGATCTTCGCACTGTGCTATCTGCGGTTGTTGATAATGTCTACACAGTTCATGCATTGCATACACAGTGCCGTTACAGACAAGTCATTTTGATTAGCAGTGGCGTAACTAGAGTCTGATAATAATAATAAAGCTTTATTTATATAGCGCCAACATATTCCGCAGCGCTTTACAATGTAGGGTTAGAGTACAGAAAATATAATACAGTAAGTAATTACAGTAGAGAACAAATAAAGTACAATAATTGGATACAAAACAATAGGCATAGAATCAATGTAAAAAAGAAAATACAATAAATAAAGCAAGAAATGAAGGTGACCCTGCTCAAAAGAGCTTACAATCTACAACGGGATAGGGGTTGCACAAGGTGCAGGGGCTTATTGTACTGATGGTCCAGGCATCTTGAGGAAATGGAGCATAGAACCAAGCTTACATGGATGGTCATTATACAGTCTGTGTAGACCTTTATGGTTTGGTGGAGTTTGTAGAAGAGTAATGACCAGAGGGATAGCCCATTCACTGTCTACAGTGCAATGGACTTCTATGCAAGTTGTGGATAGTTCTTGGGTAAAGCATTCCAGAGGTTTGGTGCAGCTCTGGAGAAGTCTTGGAGCCGGGAGTGGGAGGATCGGATTAGTGCAGATGTTAGTCGAAGGTCATTTGAGGAACGTAGAGAGCGGGTGGGGTGATAAACAGAGATGAGGGAGGAGAGGTAGGGGGGTGCTGCTCTGTGAAGAGCTTTGTGGGTGAGAACAAGCAATTTGAATTTGATCCTGTAATATACGGGCAGCCAGTGCAATGACTGGCACAGAGCAGAGGCATCTGAGTAACGATTGTCCAGATGAGTGATCCTGGCTGCTGCATTAAGGATGGACTGGAGAGGAGAAAGTCTGGTGAGGGGGAGGCCGCTTAATAGAGAGTTGCAATAGTCAAGGCGGGAATGGATTAGGGCCACGGTGAGGGTTTTTGTTGTTTCTAGGGTGAGAAAGGGGCGGACTCTAGAGATATTCTTCAGGTGTAAGCGACAGGAGCGGACGAGAGATTGCGTGTGGGAGGAGAAGGAGAGATCGGTGTCAAACATAACACCCAGACAGCGAGCCTGCTGTCTAGACGTTATCGTGGTGCCGCAAACTGAGATGTCCGATTTAGGGAGGTTAGTGGAGGGCGGGAGCAGAAGAAGTTCAGTTTTGGAAAGGTTTAGTTTCAAATAGAGAGTGGACATGATATTGGAAACTGCAGCTAGACAGTCATTGGTCTTCTTTAATACCGCAGGGGTAAGGTCAGGGGCTGAAGTGTATAGTTGTGTGTCATCAGCATAAAGATGGTACTGAAAGCCAAATCTGCTGATGGTCTGTCCAATCGGGGCCGTGTAGAGAGAGAAGAGGAGAGGGCCAAGGACTGAACCCTGAGGGACCCCAATAGTGAGGGGAAGAGGGGAAGAAGTGGAGCCAGCAAAAGATACACTGAAAGAGCCGTCAGAAAGATAGGAGGAGAGCCAGGAGAGAGCAGTGTCCTTCATGAGAATGGAGCGCAGCATAAAGAGTAGGAGCTGATGGTCGACAGTGTCAAAAGCTGCAGAGAGTGGTCACCATTACGTTTTGCTGTCAGAAGGTCATTGGTCACTTTGATGAGGGCAGTTTCTGTAGAGTGAAGGGGGTGGGAACCAGACTGTAATCAATCTAGAAGAGAGTGAGCGGAAAGGTAACGGGTGAGGCGGGAATAGACCAGGCGCTCCAAGAGTTTAGAGATGAAGGGGAGATTGGAGACTGGTCTGTAGTTATTTGTGCAGGTTGGGTCGAGAGTGGTTTTCTTTAATAATGGAGTAATGATCGAGTGTTTGAAGGAGGAGGGGAAAATGCCAGAAGAGAGGGAGAGATTGAAGATTTTGATTAGATGAGTGGTGACGACTGGAGAGAAGGACTGGAGCAGGTGTGAGGGAATGGGGTCAGTAGTGCATGTGGTGGGACGAGAGGAAGAAAGGAGCCTGGAGACTTCTTCTTCTGTGACTGGGACAAATGTGGAGAGTGAACTAGAGGAGATGTGGGGAAGAATGGGGGTGGCAGCGCTTGGAGGCTGAGAGCTGATTTCCTGGCGGATGTTGTCTATTTTCTCCATGAAGTAGGAAGCCAGGTCATCAGCACAGAGGTCAGTGATGGGGGCCTGCACTTTAGGACTGAGGAGAGCAGGCTCGGTCTGGGCCGCCGGGTAACCGGTTAAAAGTAATGGTGGGCCCCCAGGCATTGTGGCCCCGCCCCTTTAGCCCCGCCCCCCAACGGGTCTGAATGGGTCCCCCTGGAGCAGCGGTGGAGAACGTCTGGCCGCCTCAGTGCACAGCGTTACCTAGCAACAGGTAACGCTGTGCACTGCTATACTGCTCCCTTGGCAACCCGACGTTTACCTTGCCAACCGGCTCCATTCAATGCTCCCGGATGTATGCTTTAGGACAGTGCACAGGAAACGCGGTCTGCAGCGTTTCCTGTGCACTGTCCTAAAGCATACATCCGGGAGCATTGAATGGAGCCGACCCGGTTGGCAAGGTAAACGTGCACCCCCCCCGGGCGCTGCAGGGGGGCCCGGACGCAAAGGGGGGGCCCACTGGTCCCCTGAGCGTCCCCACATATCGTACTAGGGGGCCCCTGACCGCTGCCCCCGCACGCTATCCTCGGGGCCCCCTTACTGCTGCCTCCCCCCTCTCTCCATTACCGGCAGTCGCGCTGATCTGCCTGTCATGTGGGCTGCAGCCGGCGCCGCTCTAGTTCCTGTATCGCGCCGGCTGCAGCGTCACACTACATGACAGGCTGCGCTCGGCGCGACTGCCTGCAGGTAACGGGAGAGCGGGGGGACGCAGCACTAAAGGAGGCAGCGGTAAGGGGGCCCCGAGGATAGCTGGGGGGGTCAACAGCCGTCAGGGACCCCCTTGAATGACATGTGGGGGTGCTCAGGGGCCAGTTAGTGTGGGGGCAGCTCTCATGGCCCCCCCCCCCCCCAGGATGAGTGTGGGGGCAGCTCTCATGGGCCCCCCCCCAGGATGAGTGTGGGGGAAGCTCTCAGCTCTCATGGGCCCCTGAGGCTGAGGTGTGGGGGCAGCTCTCAGGGGCCCCTGAGGTGTGGGGGTAGCACTCAGGGACCCACAAGAGCCCCCTGGTGGTGCTGGGCCCCCCTGGTGGTGCTGGGCCCCCCTGGTAGTGCTGGGCCCCCCTGGTGCTGCCGGGCCCCCCTGGTGGTGCCTGGTGCTGCCAGGGTCCCCCGGTGGTGCCTGGTGCTGCCGGGTTCCCCTGGTGGTGTCTGGTGCTGCCGGGCCCCCCTGGTGGTGCCTGGTGCTGCCGGGCCCCCCTGGTGGTGCCTGGTGCTGCCGGGCCCCCCTGGTGGTGCCTGGTGCTGCCGGGCCCCCCTGGTGGTGCCTGGTGCTGCCGGGCCCCCCTGGTGGTGCCTGGTGCTGCCGGGCCCCCCTGGTGGTGCCTGGTGCTGCCGGGCCCCCCTGGTGCTGCCTGGTGGTGCCGGGCCCCCCTGGTGGTGCCTGGTGCTGCCGGGACCCCCTGGTGGTGCCTGGTGCTGCCGGGCCCCCCTGGTGGTGCCTGGTGCTGCCGGGACCCCCTGGTGGTGCCTGGTGCTGCCGGGCCCCCCTGGTGGTGCCTGATGCTGCCGGGCCCCCCTGGTGCTGCCGGGCCCCCCTGGTGGTGCCGGGCCCCCCCTGGTGGTGCCTGGTGCTGCCGGGCCCCCCTGGTGCTGCCTGGTGGTGCCGGGCCCCCCTGGTGCTGCCTGGTGGTGCCGGGCCCCCCTGGTGATGCCGGGTCCCCCTGGTGGTGCCTGGTGCTGCCAGGGTCCCCCGGTGGTGCCTGGTGCTGCCGGGCCCCCCTGGTGGTGCCTGGTGCTGCCGGGCCCCCCTGGTGGTGCCTGGTGCTGCCGGGCCCCCCTGGTGGTGCCTGGTGCTGCCGGGCCCCCCTGGTGGTGCCTGGTGCTGCCGGGACCCCCTGGTGGTGCCTGGTGCTGCCGGGCCCCCCTGGTGGTGCCTGATGCTGCCGGGCCCCCCTGGTGGTGCCTGGTGCTGCCGGGCCCCCCTGGTGCTGCCGGGCCCCCCTGGTGGTGCCTGGTGCTGCCGGGCCCCCCTGGTGCTGCCGGGCCCCCCTGGTGGTGCCTGGTGCTGCCGGGCCCCCCTGGTGCTGCCGGGCCCCCCTGGTGGTGCCTGGTGCTACCGGGCTGCCCTGGTGCTGCCGGGTCCCCCTGGTGGTGCCTGGTGCTGCCGGGCCGCCCTGGTGCTGCCGGGTCCCCCTGGTGGTACCTGGTGCTGCCGGGCCCCCCTGGTGGTGCCGGGCCCCCCTGGCTCAGTGTTCTCCCGCTGCCTGTCTGTGGTTATTGTGCCTCTTCTGGGATGTCCTCAGCTCCGTGCTGTGCACAGTGTACCACCATGTTCCCAGCTCCGTGCTGTGCACAGTGTAGCACCATGTCTTCATCTTCGTGCTGTGCACAGACAGTGTACCGTACACTGTCTGTGCACAGCACGGAGCTGGGGACTTGGTAGTACACTGTCTCCCGCCTCCTTAAAATCGGTCTGTTTCTCATCCAGGAGAGTCGGATGAGTGACATCCGTTTTTTGGTCTGTTTGGCAACTGCTGTGCGAGTGTCCGACATTTTTCTCAGATTCTCAGATCACATCCGTGTGCAATCAATCTGTTCTTTCCTCAGCAGCTATTACTGTATAATCATTTACAGGAACATTTTGCAGTGTTCTGAGCTATAGAATGATAATGTATCCGTGAAAAAAACAGATGCCTCTCGGATGGTCAGTGTGCTGTCCGTGATTTTGTCAGACCCATAGACTTGCATTGGCGAGTCTCGCGCGGGAATCACATACTTTTGCAGCATGTTGCAACTTTTTTCTCATCCTGAATCTGGATGAGAAAAAAGCGTCCGACACTCACCAATCTGCTCTCAGAGATTGATTGCAATGTGAGAAAATCACACATTGCACTCATCAGAGTTTCACGCCAGTGTGACCGTACCCTAATACTAAAATCCATATAGTAATCCTACAATGTCTGCTGGACATGGTATGGGGAGGATTTATGGCTCAGTACACACTCCATACTTCTTGTTATTAACCAGTTAATGCTCTCTTGTCCACCACACTGCAGTGTCAAAAGAGGACGACAGCGAGACAGACAGCAACATGGCATCAGAGAGCCCCTGACCTCCAAATCGAAGATTTTCAGATCCCGGTATTGTGATATAATATTAAGAATAAAGGTTTTTTGCATTTATATTGCATTATGAACTCCACAGCATGGCGGCGAAAATTGCTCCGGCCCCGGGCCCTTCCTTCAATCCTGCTTGTTGCCATACACTGGGGTTGTGCAGAGGTGGCAATTGCACCCCTTCTCTTTTTGTTTTAGTATAGTAGTCATATTCTTGTATATAGGGGCAGACAGTGTATGCTATGTACACTTCCAGATTATCAACAACCAAAGTGGTGGCAAATTTTACGACCGCCCCGGGCGCCACAAACAGTTGCTACGCCGCTGGCTGTGCTGCACACCCGCGGCACTATTCTGGCACTGAGTTCCAGGAGGGGGGGGCCCCAAAAAATTTCTTGCACCAGGGCCCACTACAGTCTGGGTCCGCCCCTGGCACAGCGTTACCTGCTGCTAACGCTGTGCACTGAGGAAGACATGTCTAAGCTTAGTGGAGAACCTGCCTAACTGCTGCCTGTACTCTGCCTTTACTAGGGAACCTGCCTGACTACTGCCTGTACTGTCTATACTGGGGAACATGCCTGACTGCTGCCTGCCTGTACTGTACTGGGGAACGTGCCTGACTGCTACCATTGCTGGGGAACCTGCCTGACTGCTGCCTGTGCTGGGGAACCTGCCTGACTGCTGCCTGTGCTGGGGAAAGTGCCTGCTGCCTGTGCTACCTGACTGCTGCCTGTGGCTACTGCCTGTGCTGCCTGACTGCTGCCTGTGCTGGGGAAAGTGCCTGCTGCCTGTGCTGCCTGACTGCTGCCTGTGGCTACTGCCTGTGCTGCCTGACTGCTGCCTGTGGCTACTGCCTGTGCTGCCTGACTGCTGCCTGTGGCTACTGCCTGTGCTGCCTGACTGCTGCCTGTGGCTACTGCCTGTGCTGCCTGACTGCTGCCTGTGGCTACTGCCTGTGCTGCCTGACTGCTACGTGTACTGGCTACCTGCTGCCTCTGAGCACTGCCTGACTGCTGCCTGTCACTACTGCCTGTGCTGCCTATGCTTCCTGACTGTTATGTGTGACTACTGCCTGTGCTGGCTGCCTGTGAATGCCACCTATACTGCCTGACTGCTACATGTGACTATTACCTGTGCTGCTTGACTACTACATGTGACTATTACCTGTGCTGCCTGACTGCTACATGTGATTACTGCCTGTGCTGGCTGCCTGACTGCCTGTGCTGCATGTGAATGCCGCCTAAACTGCTTGACTGTACTACATGTGACTACTGCCTGTGCTGCCTGACTGCTACATGTGACTATTGACTGTGCTGCCTGACTGTTACATGTGACTACTGCCTGTGCTGGCTTCGAGACTGCTGCCTATAACTACTGCCTGTGCTGGCTCACTGCTACATGTGACTACTGCCTGTGCTGGCTGCCTGTGCTGCCTATGACTACTGCCTGTGCTGCCTGACTGCTACATGTGACTATTGAATGTGCTGGCTGGCTGACTGACTGCCTGTGACTGCTGCTTGACTGCTGCCTATGCTGCCTGACTGCTTCATGTGACTGTTGCCTATGCTACCTGATTGCTGACTGTAAGAGTTTTGGGGTCAATCGGTGTGCTACAGTCCGCGCTGCCCGGTCATCCAAGGAGTCACACGGGAAACAGTGTTCCAAGTAAAAGTTTCATTATCATTGATACCCTGAGGACTGTGCCAGGATTGGGCGCCGAAACGCGTCGGTTTTGAAGAATAAAGAAACTTTTACTTGGAACACTGTTTCCCGTGTGACTCCTTGGATGACCGGGCAGCGCGGACTGTAGCACACCGATTGACCCCAAAACTCTTGAAGTATCCATTATCTTGTGGAGGTGGAAGTCCAGCAGCAGCCTACAAATACTAAAACCAACGCCTTTATTCCAGTTGTGGGAGTCACAACTGGATCAGGTTAGTGCAACCTGTTTACACCTATAAGACCCTATTCTTACTGAGTGATAGGGCACTATTGCGCCTCTGTTGTCTCCCCTTATATTTTATATTGATTGCTGACTGTGACCACTGCCTGATTGCTGCCTGTCACTACTGCCTGTGCTTTATGACTTGCTACATGTGACTGCTGCCTGTGCTGGCTGCCTGACTGCCTGTGACTGCTGCCTGACTGCTACATGGGACTACTCTCTGTGCTGCTGCCTGATTGCTGCCTGTGACGGCTGCCTGACTGCTGCCTGTGACTACTGCCTGTGATGCCTGACTGCTACATGTGATTACTGCCTGTGCTGGCTGCCTGCTGCCTGTGACTTCTTCCTGACTGCTTCCTATGTTGCCTGTGCTGCCTGACTGCTACATGTGACTACTGTCTCTGCTAGCTAACTGCTGCCTGTGCTGCCAGACTGCTACATGTGACTACTGCCTGTGCTGCCTGTGACTACTGCCTGTGCTGCTTGACTTCTGCCAGTGACTGCTGCCTCTGCTGCCTGTCTGGGACTTATCTTCTCCTCCTCTTCCTCACTCTCTGCTCAGCTCCTCTGTTCACAACACCATGCAGGGCTGACGACAGATTTTTGTGGGCCCCGGGCGAAAGAGTCTCAGTGGGCCCCTTTAACACTCACACACAGCACTGCTACATGCCCAATACATGCACATACAGATACGCAAAGCTCTGCTACATGAACTCTACATACCCAGGTCTGCTACATGTACAATACATGCACATACAAACACACACAAAGCTCTGTTACATGCACATACAAATACCTAGCTTTGCTCACATGTACAATACATGCAAATACAAACACACACAGCTCTGTTACATGCACATACAGATACACACAGCTTTGTTACATGCAAACACAGATACACAGCTCTGCTACTCGTACACTATATACTCAGCTCTGCTACATGTACAATACATGCACATGAAAACACACACATCTCTGTTACATGCACAATACATGCACATACAGATACACATACAGATATACGCATAGACATACACACACAGATATACACATACGTACAGATAGACACACACACACACATATACAGATATACACACACACATACAGATTTACAGACACATACAGATATACACACACATACAGATATACTGACATACATACAGATATACACATACATACAGTTATACACACACATACAGATATACAGACACATACAGATATACACAAAGCCCAACTCTTCCCCCAAAATAGGGTGTTTATGGGGAAGGGGGTGATATTGTGAAAATTTCCCAAAGGTTCAACAAATTTTTTATACCCCAACCCTTTTAAATTTTGGGATTTCCCCGGAAAAAACCCAAAACCAAAAAACGCAGCTAAAGTCAATTAAAAAAACCAATTTCACCATAGTAATCTTAACATTTTAAAAAAAACCCCTATTTTTATTCCCCAAACACAGGTAATTTTTTTTGCTAGCAAATTTATTAAAACAGAGACTCTGGGGGCGAAAATTTAAACCAGTAGATTTTGGGTTCTTTGGGGGTTTACCATGGGTGTTGATTTTTTATCTTCGCACTGTGTATCTGCGGTTTTTTGTAATGTTCACGTTATGCAATTTTAAACACAGTTTCCGTTTAAAAGGAAAAGTCATTTTGATTTAGCCCAAATGGCCCTAAAATAGAGTTGTTTTTAAAAATAAAAACCTTTTTTTATTTTTGGGGCCCCAAAAAAATTCCGCAGCGCTTTCAATGTTGGGTTAGAGTACAGAAAATATAATTAAAGTAAGTAAAAAAAAGAAAAGACAAATAAAGTACCAAAAAAGGTAAAAAAAAAAGGCATGAAATCAAAGTAAAAAAAAAAAATAAATAAAAAAAGCAAGAAATGAAGGTGAACCCCGTTTAAAAGAGCTTCAATCTAAAAGGGTAGGGGTTTTCACAAGGGGAGGGGTTTTGTATGATGGTCCAGGCTTTTTGAGGAAATGGAGCATAGAACCAAGGTTTTCCCAAAGGGTGGGCATTATAAAAGGGGTTTTGTAGACCCTTTTTTGGTTTGGTGGAGTTTGGGAGGAAAGTTAATGACCGAGGGATAGGATTCCCCGTTACCCCGTGCAAAGGCTTCTTGCCCAAATTGTGGATAGTTTTGGGGTAAAAGCCCTTCCAGAGGTTTTGGGGCAGCTTGGAGAAGTCCCTTTGGGGGGGAAATGGGGGGATCGGGATTAGTTAGATGTTAATTTAGGTCATTTTTTTGGGAACCCTAAGAGGGCGGGGGGGGGGTTTATAAACAGAGATGGGGAGGAGAGGTAGGGGGGGGGTGCCCCTTTTGAAGAGCTTTGTGGGTTTAGAAAAGCAATTTGAAAATTTTATCCTGGTAAAATACGGGCAGCCAGTGGGAATGGGGGGCAAGAGCAGAAAGGCCCTGGTAACCCATTGTCCAGATGGGGTATCCTGGGCTGCTGCATTAAGGAGGATGGAGAGGGGAAAGTTTGGGTTTTAGGGGGAGAGGCCGTTAATTAGGGGGTTGCAAACTAGGTTTAAGGGGGGGGAAAGGAAAGGGCCACGGTGGGGTTTTTGTTTTTTTTAGGGGGGAAAGGGGGGGATTGGATTTTTTCAAAGGGTAAGGACAGGAAGCGGACGAGAGGTTTTTCGGGGTGGGGGGGGAGAAGGAGAGAACGGTTTCAAAATAAACCCAGACCCGGGAGGGATTTCTGTCTAGAGTTATGGTTTGGGGCCCCCAAAACTGGATGTCCCTTTAGGGAGGTTTTGTGGAGGGGGGGAGCCGAGAAGTTCAGTTTTTTTGGAAAAGGTTTTGTTTCCAAAAAGAGGAAATGGGGCATGATTTGGAAAAAATGCGCTTGCAGTTCATTGGGCTTCTTTAATACCCCAAAAGGGGGGAAAAGGGCAGGGGGTGAAAATTTTTATAGGGTTTTGTGTCATCAGTAAAGATGGTTTTGAAAGCCCAAAATTTTGATGGTTTTGGGCCCAAACGGGGGGGTTTTAGAGAGAGAAGGGAGAAAGGGCCCAAGGAAATGAACCTTTGGGGACCCCAAAAAGTGAGGGGAAAAGGGGAAAAAAATGGAGCCCCGCAAAGATACACTGAAAGAGCCGTCCCGAAAGATAGGAGGAGAGCCAGGTGAGGCAGTTTCCTTCATGAGAATGGAGCGCAGCAAAAGGGGAAAGGGGTGTGGTCGAAAAGTGTCAAAAGGGTGAGAGGGGTGGTACAAGTTTTGCCCGTCAGAAAGGTTTATTGGTCACTTTGATGAGGGCAGTTTGTACAGGCTCGTCTGGGCCGCCGGTAACCGGTTAAAAGTAATGGTGGGCCCCCAGGCATTGTGGCCCCGCCCCTTTAGCCCCGCCCCCCAACGGGTCTGAATGGGTCCCCCTGGAGCAGCGGTGGAGAACGTCTGGCCGCCTCAGTGCACAGCGTTACCTAGCAACAGGTAACGCTGTGCACTGCTATACTGCTCCCTTGGCAACCCGACGTTTACCTTGCCAACCGGCTCCATTCAATGCTCCCGGATGTATGCTTTAGGACAGTGCACAGGAAACGCGGTCTGCAGCGTTTCCTGTGCACTGTCCTAAAGCATACATCCGGGAGCATTGAATGGAGCCGACCCGGTTGGCAAGGTAAACGTGCACCCCCCCCCGGGCGCTGTAGGGGGGCCCGGACGCAAAGGGGGGGCCCACTGGTCCCCTGAGCGTCCCCACATATCGTACTAGGGGGCCCCTGACCGCTGCCCCCGCACGCTATCCTCGGGGCCCCCTTACTGCTGCCTCCCCCCTCTCTCCATTACCGGCAGTCGCGCTGATCTGCCTGTCATGTGGGCTGCAGCCGGCGCCGCTCTAGTTCCTGTATCGCGCCGGCTGCAGCGTCACACTACATGACAGGCTGCGCTCGGCGCGACTGCCTGCAGGTAACGGGAGAGCGGGGGGACGCAGCACTAAAGGAGGCAGCGGTAAGGGGGCCCCGAGGATAGCTTGGGGGGTCAACAGCCGTCAGGGACCCCCTTGAATGACATGTGGGGGTGCTCAGGGGCCAGTTAGTGTGGGGGCAGCTCTCATGGCCCCCCCCCCCCCCAGGATGAGTGTGGGGGCAGCTCTCATGGGCCCCCCCCCAGGATGAGTGTGGGGGAAGCTCTCAGCTCTCATGGGCCCCTGAGGCTGAGGTGTGGGGGCAGCTCTCAGGGGCCCCTGAGGTGTGGGGGTAGCACTCAGGGACCCACAAGAGCCCCCTGGTGGTGCTGGGCCCCCCTGGTGGTGCTTTGCCCCCCTGGTAGTGCTGGGCCCCCCTGGTGCTGCCGGGCCCCCCTGGTGGTGCCTGGTGCTGCCAGGGTCCCCCGGTGGTGCCTGGTGCTGCCGGGTTCCCCTGGTGGTGTCTGGTGCTGCCGGGCCCCCCTGGTGGTGCCTGGTGCTGCCGGGCCCCCCTGGTGGTGCCTGGTGCTGCCGGGCCCCCCTGGTGGTGCCGTGGTGCTGCCGGCCCCCCTGTGGTGTGTGCGGCCCCCCTGGTGGTGCCTGGTGCTGCCGGCGCCCCCCTGGTGGTGCCTGGTGTGCCGGGCCCCCCTGGTGCTGCCGGGCCCCCTGGTGGTGCCTGGGCCCCCCTGGTGGTGCCTGGTGCTGCCGGGTCGGTGCCGCCCCCTGGTGGTGCCTGGTGCTGCCGGGCCCCCCTGGTGGTGCCTGGTGCTGCCGGGCCCCCCTGGTGGTGCCTGGTGCTGCCGGGCCCCCCTGGTGGTGCCTGGTGCTGCCGGGTCCCCCTGGTGGTGCCTGGTGCTGCCAGGGTCCCCCGGTGGTGCCTGGTGCTGCCGGGCCCCCCTGGTGGTGCCTGGTGCTGCCGGGCCCCCCTGGTGGTGCCTGGTGCTGCTGGGCCCCCCTGGTGGTGCCTGGTGCTGCCGGGCCCCCCTGGTGGTGCCTGGTGCTGCCGGGACCCCCTGGTGGTGCCTGGTGCTGCCGGGCCCCCCTGGTGGTGCCTGATGCTGCCGGGCCCCCCTGGTGCTGCCGCCCCCTGGTGGTGCCGGGCCCCCCTGGTTGTGCCTGGTGCTGCCGGGCCCCCCTGGTGTGCCTGGTGCTGCCGGGCCCCCCTGGTGGTGCCTGGTGCTGCCGGGCCCCCCTGGTGGTGCCTGGTGCTGCCGGGACCCCCTGGTGGTGCCTGGTGCTGCCGGGCCCCCCTGGTGGTGCCTGATGCTGCCGGGCCCCCCTGGTGGTGCCTGGTGCTGCCGGGCCCCCCTGGTGGTGCCTGGTGCTGCCGGGCCCCCCTGGTGGTGCCTGGTGCTGCCGGGCCCCCCTGGTGCTGCCGGGCCCCCCTGGTGGTGCCTGGTGCTGCCGGGCCCCCCTGGTGCTGCCGGGCCCCCCTGGTGGTGCCTGGTGCTACCGGGCTGCCCTGGTGCTGCCGGGTCCCCCTGGTGGTGCCTGGTGCTGCCGGGCCGCCCTGGTGCTGCCGGGTCCCCCTGGTGGTACCTGGTGCTGCGGGCCCCCCTGGTGGTGCCGGGCCCCCCTGGCTCAGTGTTCTCCCGCTGCCTGTCTGTGGTTATTGTGCCTCTTCTGGGATGTCCTCAGCTCCGTGCTGTGCACAGTGTACCACCATGTTCCCAGCTCCGTGCTGTGCACAGTGTAGCACCATGTCTTCATCTTCGTGCTGTGCACAGACAGTGTACCGTACACTGTCTGTGCACAGCACGGAGCTGGGGACTTGGTAGTACACTGTCTCCCGCCTCCTTAAAATCGGTCTGTTTCTCATCCAGGAGAGTCGGATGAGTGACATCCGTTTTTTGGTCTGTTTGGCAACTGCTGTGCGAGTGTCCGACATTTTTCTCAGATTCTCAGATCACATCCGTGTGCAATCAATCTGTTCTTTCCTCAGCAGCTATTACTGTATAATCATTTACAGGAACATTTTGCAGTGTTCTGAGCTACAGAATGATAATGTATCCGTGAAAAAAACAGATGCCTCTCGGATGGTCAGTGTGCTGTCCGTGATTTTGTCAGACCCATAGACTTGCATTGGCGAGTCTCGCGCGGGAATCACATACTTTTGCAGCATGTTGCAACTTTTTTCTCATCCTGAATCTGGATGAGAAAAAAGCGTCCGACACTCACCAATCTGCTCTCAGAGATTGATTGCAATGTGAGAAAATCACACATTGCACTCATCAGAGTTTCACGCCAGTGTGACCGTACCCTAATACTAAAATCCATATAGTAATCCTACAATGTCTGCTGGACATGGTATGGGGAGGATTTATGGCTCAGTACACACTCCATACTTCTTGTTATTAACCAGTTAATGCTCTCTTGTCCACCACACTGCAGTGTCAAAAGAGGACGACAGCGAGACAGACAGCAACATGGCATCAGAGAGCCCCTGACCTCCAAATCGAAGATTTTCAGATCCCGGTATTGTGATATAATATTAAGAATAAAGGTTTTTTTGCATTTATATTGCATTATGAACTCCACAGCATGGCGGCGAAAATTGCTCCGGCCCCGGGCCCTTCCTTCAATCCTGCTTGTTGCCATACACTGGGGTTGTGCAGAGGTGGCAATTGCACTCCTTCTCTTTTTGTTTTAGTATAGTAGTCATATTCTTGTATATAGGGGCAGACAGTGTATGCTATGTACACTTCCAGATTATCAACAACCAAAGTGGTGGCAAATTTTACGACCGCCCCGGGCGCCACAAACAGTTGCTACGCCGCTGGCTGTGCTGCACACCCGCGGCACTATTCTGGCACTGAGTTCCAGGAGGGGGGGGCCCCAAAAAATTTCTTGCACCAGGGCCCACTACAGTCTGGGTCCGCCCCTGGCACAGCGTTACCTGCTGCTAACGCTGTGCACTGAGGAAGACATGTCTAAGCTTAGTGGAGAACCTGCCTAACTGCTGCCTGTACTCTGCCTTTACTAGGGAACCTGCCTGACTACTGCCTGTACTGTCTATACTGGGGAACATGCCTGACTGCTGCCTGCCTGTACTGTACTGGGGAACGTGCCTGACTGCTACCATTGCTGGGGAACCTGCCTGACTGCTGCCTGTGCTGGGGAACCTGCCTGACTGCTGCCTGTGCTGGGGAAAGTGCCTGCTGCCTGTGCTACCTGACTGCTGCCTGTGGCTACTGCCTGTGCTGCCTGACTGCTGCCTGTGCTGGGGAAAGTGCCTGCTGCCTGTGCTGCCTGACTGCTGCCTGTGGCTACTGCCTGTGCTGCCTGACTGCTGCCTGTGGCTACTGCCTGTGCTGCCTGACTGCTGCCTGTGGCTACTGCCTGTGCTGCCTGACTGCTGCCTGTGGCTACTGCCTGTGCTGCCTGACTGCTGCCTGTGGCTACTGCCTGTGCTGCCTGACTGCTACGTGTACTGGCTACCTGCTGCCTCTGAGCACTGCCTGACTGCTGCCTGTCACTACTGCCTGTGCTGCCTATGCTTCCTGACTGTTATGTGTGACTACTGCCTGTGCTGGCTGCCTGTGAATGCCACCTATACTGCCTGACTGCTACATGTGACTATTACCTGTGCTGCTTGACTACTACATGTGACTATTACCTGTGCTGCCTGACTGCTACATGTGATTACTGCCTGTGCTGGCTGCCTGACTGCCTGTGCTGCATGTGAATGCCGCCTAAACTGCTTGACTGTACTACATGTGACTACTGCCTGTGCTGCCTGACTGCTACATGTGACTATTGACTGTGCTGCCTGACTGCTACATGTGACTACTGCCTGTGCTGGCTTCGAGACTGCTGCCTATAACTACTGCCTGTGCTGGCTCACTGCTACATGTGACTACTGCCTGTGCTGGCTGCCTGTGCTGCCTATGACTACTGCCTGTGCTGCCTGACTGCTACATGTGACTATTGAATGTGCTGGCTGGCTGACTGACTGCCTGTGACTGCTGCTTGACTGCTGCCTATGCTGCCTGACTGCTTCATGTGACTGTTGCCTATGCTACCTGATTGCTGACTGTAAGAGTTTTGGGGTCAATCGGTGTGCTACAGTCCGCGCTGCCCGGTCATCCAAGGAGTCACACGGGAAACAGTGTTCCAAGTAAAAGTTTCATTATCATTGATACCCTGAGGACTGTGCCAGGATTGGGCGCCGAAACGCGTCGGTTTTGAAGAATAAAGAAACTTTTACTTGGAACACTGTTTCCCGTGTGACTCCTTGGATGACCGGGCAGCGCGGACTGTAGCACACCGATTGACCCCAAAACTCTTGAAGTATCCATTATCTTGTGGAGGTGGAAGTCCAGCAGCAGCCTACAAATACTAAAACCAACGCCTTTATTCCAGTTGTGGGAGTCACAACTGGATCAGGTTAGTGCAACCTGTTTACACCTATAAGACCCTATTCTTACTGAGTGATAGGGCACTATTGCGCCTCTGTTGTCTCCCCTTATATTTTATATTGATTGCTGACTGTGACCACTGCCTGATTGCTGCCTGTCACTACTGCCTGTGCTTTATGACTTGCTACATGTGACTGCTGCCTGTGCTGGCTGCCTGACTGCCTGTGACTGCTGCCTGACTGCTACATGGGACTACTCTCTGTGCTGCTGCCTGATTGCTGCCTGTGACGGCTGCCTGACTGCTGCCTGTGACTACTGCCTGTGATGCCTGACTGCTACATGTGATTACTGCCTGTGCTGGCTGCCTGCTGCCTGTGACTTCTTCCTGACTGCTTCCTATGTTGCCTGTGCTGCCTGACTGCTACATGTGACTACTGTCTCTGCTAGCTAACTGCTGCCTGTGCTGCCAGACTGCTACATGTGACTACTGCCTGTGCTGCCTGTGACTACTGCCTGTGCTGCTTGACTTCTGCCAGTGACTGCTGCCTCTGCTGCCTGTCTGGGACTTATCTTCTCCTCCTCTTCCTCACTCTCTGCTCAGCTCCTCTGTTCACAACACCATGCAGGGCTGACGACAGATTTTTGTGGGCCCCGGCGAAAGAGTCTCAGTGGGCCCCTTTAACACTCACACACAGCACTGCTACATGCCCAATACATGCACATACAGATACGCAAAGCTCTGCTACATGAACTCTACATACCCAGGTCTGCTACATGTACAATACATGCACATACAAACACACACAAAGCTCTGTTACATGCACATACAAATACCTAGCTTTGCTCACATGTACAATACATGCAAATACAAACACACACAGCTCTGTTACATGCACATACAGATACACACAGCTTTGTTACATGCAAACACAGATACACAGCTCTGCTACTCGTACACTATATACTCAGCTCTGCTACATGTACAATACATGCACATGAAAACACACACATCTCTGTTACATGCACAATACATGCACATACAGATACACATACAGATATACGCATAGACATACACACACAGATATACACATACATACAGATAGACACACACACACACATATACAGATATACACACACACATACAGATATACAGACACATACAGATATACACACACATACAGATATACTGACATACATACAGATATACACATACATACAGTTATACACACACATACAGATATACAGACACATACAGATATACACATACATACAGATATACACACACATATACAGATATACAGACATAGATACAGATATAAACATACATACACATATACACACATACAGATATACACACATATACAGATATACAGATATACACACACACATACAGAAATTCACACACATACAGATATATACACACACATACATACAGCTATACACACACATACAGCTATACACACACATACAGATATACACACATACAGATTATAATTGTACATTGCAGTTCTGCTGAGCGCAGAGTGATGTGCAGGAGCCGCCAATATAATGGGTATAATAACAGCTACCAGGTATTTACATATAGCTGGAGGGTGGGTGGGCCCCTGAAATCAATTTCCCTGGTGGGCCCCAGACACCCCAGTCCGACCCTGGAGGAGAGAGTGAAAGGTGTCAAAGAGTTTTTTTGGATTGTTGGATAGTGAGGAGACCAGGATGGTGAAGTAGGTCTGTTTGGCAAGGTGAAGGGCAGAGTTGTAGGTTTTTAGCATGAATTTATAGTGGATAAAGTCTCCTGGTGAGCGAGTTTTCCTCCATAGACGTTCAGCACTCCTAGAGCATCGCTGGAGGAATCGAGTTTGTGGTGTGAGCCAGGGCTGTTTTGTTCTCTGTTTGGAGGTTCTGCGGGTGAGGGGCGCTACTTGGTCCAGGGAGCTTCTGAGAGAGTCATTGTAGTGATTTACTGCTTGATCTGGACAGGAGATTGAAGAGATTGGGGACAGAGATGAGATGAGGACGTCTGTGAGTGCTTGAGGGTTAATGGCCTGTAGATTTCTGGATGTGTGATAGGTAGGATTGGGCTGTGTTGACCAAGGGTTAGTGAGTGAGAAGGAAAGAAGGATAGACTCAGGTGCAAGATTATAACCTGCCCACCCCCCCACACCCCCATGTGCCCAGGTTGGTTAGATGTACGGGCCCCATGTAACGTTCTAAATCCTATAAAGACTCACGAATGGACCCTCTCCCCTTCATTATGTATTAATGTTTCCTCATCCTGCTATATATGGTCTTCCTCCTGGAATATGCCCTTATTCTGGTATATATCCCCATCCTGGTATGTATGGTCCTCCAGTATAGTATAATCCAGCCTCGTAGCTCTCCATATAGTATAATGCTACCTTATAGCCCTCCATATAGTATAATACAGCCTCACAGCAAACCATATGATATAATTCAGCCTCATAGCCCTCCATATAGCATATTTCAGCCTCATATCCCTCTATATGATATAATGCAGCTCCATTGCCCTCCATATAGTATAATGCAGCCTCTTAGCCCTCCATATAGTATAACACAGCCTCATAGAACTCCACATAGCATAATGCTGCCTCATAGCCCTCCAGATAGCATACATTCCCCCACACAGACACACTTCTCTATGTACCACCCCCACACATACATACTGCCCCCTGTATAACCCCCCACACACAGACACACTGCCCCTTGTATAACCCCCCACACACAGACATACTGCCCCCTGTATAACCCCACCGACACACACATACTGCCCCCTGTATGAACCCATTCCCCACACACACATACTGCCCCCTGTACAACCCCTCCACACACACTGTCCCCTGTATAACCCCCCACACACAGACATACTGCCCACTGTATAACCCCCCATGCATACATACTGCCCCATGTATAACCCCCCACACACATACTGCCCCCTGTTTAACCCCCCCACACCCACACATACTGCCCCCTGTATAAACCCACCCCTCCACACGCACATACTGACCCCTGTACAACCTAACCACAGACATATACTGCTCCTGTATAACCCCCCCCACACACACTGCCCACTAAATAACCGTCCCTCCCCCCACACAAAGACATACTGCCCCCTCTACAACCCCCCACACACATACTGCCCCCTCTACATTCCCCCCACACACAGACACACTGCCCCTTGTATAACCCCCCACACACAGACATACTGCCCCCTGTATAACCCCACCGACACACACACATACTGCCCCCTGTATGAACCCATCCCCCACACACACATACTGCCCCTGTACAACCCCCCCACACACAGACATACTGCCCCCTGTATAACCCCCCACGCATACATACTGCCCCATGTATAACCCCCCACACACAATACTGCCCCGTTTAACCCCCCCACACATACTGCCCCCTGTATAAACCCACCCCTCCACACGCACATACTGACCCCTGTACAACCTAACCACAGACATATACTGCCCCCTGTATAAACCCCCACCAATGCCCACTGAATAACCGTCCCTCCCCCCACACAAAGACATACTGCCCCCTCTACAACCCCCCCACCAACATACTGCCCCCTCTACATTCCCCCCACACATAGACATACTGCCCCCTGTATAACCCCCCCTTACATACACACACTACCCCCTGTATAAACACACCCACACATAAAAACACACACACCACACACTACTCCAGGAGATGCCAGGATAAAGGCAATTCACTCAGCTCCTGCATGGAGCGCTCGCTTAGGCCTCGCACCCGCTTCTGCGTTTGAAAGCAAAGTGAATGGACGTTCACTTTTGCTGTTCACACGCAGCGCTATTTCGGCTGCGCTTGTATGGGAGAAAGCGCGGCGTAAAAATAATTAATATGTTCATTCTTTACGCCTTTTTGCGCACGCTTTCTCCCATAGGCGCCATTATAACCACTGGAATTACGCTGGAATTGGCCGTAAACAGTTGCCTGGGGACCGGCCGAGCAGACCTCTGTGCACCTCTGGGCCCGGTCACAGTCGCAACCCCAGTTGTTATGCCCCTGCTGATTAGCATTCAATATACACTCTGTTACAGAAGTTATGTCACTTACCATGTTATTAAAAAAAAGCTTATACTGACTTAATCATCATTGTTATAATTACTCTTAAAAGCTGGAACTCTCTAACTATGGAGAGAGCGAAGTGTAGGAGATTAACCCTTCCTCTCTCAGATATAATAACAAATTTGCACTTCACAAGAGTTGAACTCCCATGCCACATTAAGCAGCTTCTCAAGTCATAATCGCTTTCCTACAGCTCTTATTAACAGGGATGCAGATCAGACCAAACACAGCGCAGCGTTTCGGTACCCAAACGATCGTAGTTGGTTCTGAGGCACAATCCCTAATATTAAAGCTTAGAAAGCGATTATGACTTTGAGAAGCTTTAGGCATGGGATTTCTCAACTTCCTAGTGAAGGAAATTTGCATATCTGAGGAGAAGTGCTACATCTCCTCACCTACTTCGCTCTCCATAGTGAACAAGTCCAGACTTGTCTTCCATCCTCTGCAATCAGATATCCCACACACTACACTGATGGGGCAGACCCGAACCACGTCTTAGTTTGGGTCTGATCGGGCACAAATCCTTATATATAAAACTTGTAGAAAGCGATTGACTTGAGAATGCTTAATGTGATGGATTCTCACTTTAAAGCTAAACCTCCAAATTGATTAGATTAAAAATAATTGGCATCAAGGGAAATATAAATTTAGAATCAAATGTCATTTTGGCAAGACAAAAGTTTTGTCGCCAAGAAGTAATGTGATTGAACAAATATTAACTTAAATAAAATTAGTTGATAAATGGTGAATGAAGCTGTTGTGCTATTAGTCATATTTAATATTTTGTGTGACTTCCATGAGCTTGAAGGACTGCATCCATGGGGTTCAACAATAATTCATACAATTTATTAATGAAGTCATCAGGAAATAGCAAAGAATGCAGTCTTACATGCCTCCCAGAGTTCATCTAGATTCTTTGGTTTCTCTTCCAAGCTTCCGTTTCATCCTACCCCAAACATGCTCAATGATGATTCATGTCTGGTGACTGGGCTGGCCAGTCCTTGAGCACCTTGATCTTTTTTGTCTGGAGGAACTTTGTTGTAGAGATGAATACAGTGGTGGACCTTGTGACCAAGGGCCCTGGTGGGGGGGTGCTATCGACCGTCGGCGAGGACCGGGGGGGTTGGTTTTGTGCTATCAGCCGTCGGCTCCTACCTGCGAGCGAGCCGCACAGTCCTGGGAGTCCTGGGAGCCGGGGCAGCAGCAGAGGAGAGGAGGGCGGGCTCAGCCAGGGGAAGTAGGAAGCTTCTCTCAGTTAACCCCCTCTCCTCTGGCACACTGGCACAGGGTCATGGGGGTCGGCTGGGGGCCCCCCTGCAGGCTTCAGGGGCCCCCTAGCCGGTCAGGCCCTGTGTGCAGCTGCACCTCGGTAGGTCCGCCCCTGGATGAATGTATGAGATGGAACACCATCCTGCTGCAGAATTTGATCCCTTTTATGATTTGGAATATAAGAGGTAGCTAATACTTCTTGATATTTGAGGCTATTGATATTGCCTTCCACCTTGCAAATGTTTTGCACACCCCCATACTGAATGTAACCCCAGACCATGATCTTTCCACCACCAAATTTAACTGTTTTCTGAGTGTATTTCCATATGGCTCCAGTTAGGTCTCCTGCAGTATTTGCGGTGGCTGTGGTTTAATTCTACTGAATATACTTCAAAAGAAATCCACCTTCTGTCACTTTTCCAGTGTCCTTCTGTTTAGCAGGCTGTGGGACTTTGCACGTGCCACACAGTTTGTTATTTGCCTTTTGTTCAGTGCTGGCTTCTGGGCACTGATTCAACCATGGAGGTCATTTCGAGACAGAATCCTACAAACTGTTCTAGCTGACACAGGGACTTGAGGTGACCAGGCCTGTTGGAGCCCTGCTGCAGTGGAAGAGGGCTTGCTTTGGATTTTCTAACCAACAAACGTTCCTCCTGAGCAGTTGTCTTATGGGGTCTGCAGGACCTGGGCTTGTCAAACACATCTCCAGTCTCTTCCAATCTTTTTCTAATACTTTGTACTTGACACTGAGACACATTAAAGGTGCCAGCCACCTCTGCAGTGTATCTGGTCTTCAGCCACTTGATAATCAAGGCTTTGGTCGCAGGGTGGATTTTTGGCATGTTGTCAGAGCTCAAGTTGCAGTTTAAGTGAATGTGTAGGGTGCTAGGTTTCTTTTTAGATACACCCACTAATTAAAGGATTCTGTACTGAGCACAGGTGAGGATGTAAACAAGGACTGGGTGCATTATATGACCAGGCGACAAAACTTTTGTCTTGCCAAAATCTGACTATTCTGTATTCATTAAATTATCAATATTTCAGCATTGATGCCAATTTATTTTCTTAACCTAAACCAAATTTCGGAGGGTTTCAGCTTTCAAAAGAGTAATTTATAAAACCAATGGATGAATTTAACGTCAGGTTATAAGCTTTTATTTAGATAACATGGATAAGCACATAACTTCTGTCAAGGAGTGTAGGATAAAGCATAGTCTCATAGATGTGAAACCTGTATCTATTTCTGGAACAAGGCTGACATCTGGAATGGAGCGATAGCCTCACGGTGTGGATCACTCCAATCACTTGTATGAGAGTCTTATAAATTGCTGCGCACACCTTTAAATGGGTTGTCTGGTGAAAACAAGTTTTTCACCTATCCACTTATTGATTGATTGGGTGTAACTGCGAGGACCTCCACTGTTTGGCAGAAGGGGGATTTTATACTTTCTGTAGCAATATTGCCCATGGATGACCGCCACTCCATATATTCTTTATTGGACTGCTGAATAAAGCCGATTCAGTGCTCGACAGTCCTATAGGGCATGAATGCTGCAGGTCACACATGGGCACCACTGATACATTCTTACAGAGATAAAGGTGATGGTTCAGTGGTGCTCCACCGGTCTGGCCGCCGCAAAGGGGTACTTCACTCAACAACTGGGTGTGGTATCTCAGTCCAAAAGAAAAATGGGATAGTGAACCTAGGCTCCACCATACACACCCACACACCCTAGGACCCAGGGGACCGTGGGGAAACCATGGGGGAAAGGCCCAGTCAAGAGGGGACAAGGGAAGAACAGACAGTGGGAAGTTAGTCAGTTAGTAGTTAGTGGTTAGCGCTGGGAGAGACCAGAGGACGGCGAGGCACACAAAGGGGTCCTGGCCAAGCTATCCCAATTCCTTGCAGACAAGCTAGGCTAGACTTGGCAGAGAGAAGCACCTGGTGGCCAACTGCAAGCGAAGTGAGTAAACCGGGTACAAAATTCCAACACTGTGTGTGACTCTGTTATTCCCCGCCTGCGTAAAGAGGCCCAACGTGAATCCGGCCTGACAAAGCCATCACAACTAAATATATCTGCCACGGGGTTCCTGCTCCACCTATGGGGGAAAACTACATCAGGCTGCTGTACCAACAACCTCGGAGGTCTGACTCGCAGCGTCGGTCCATACTGACCGAAAACAGTAGGCGGCTTCACGAACATTTCCCCTATAAACTCTATACCCATCCAATACCTCCCTAGAACCAGTTCATTCCCACTGTCTAGCCAGAGCACTGACTCCCCCGGGCTCACGGGATCCAAGTCTCGACCCATGTTACTCTATGAGCAGAACTGTTAGCCCGGTTCCGAGTACCCCACGGCCCTGGGACAGGAGGTGGGCGAGACCGTTCAGCAACCAGACCCCTGATCTACAGCCGTTGGACCGCATTGATCTACCTACAGCTGCCTGACCACGCTGACCTACAGCTTCCAGACCACGCTCATCTACAGCTGCCACTCCCCACTGATCTACAGTCGCTGAACCCCACTAACCTACAGCTGCTGGACCCCACAGACCTACAGCTTGGCTGATGACCCCCTGTAGCCCCCAGTGCTGGGATCACATGACTGCTGCTCTGTGGGCCAGTTGTGCCCATTTTACTGGTACATCAGGGGCCACACGGCCCCAACATTCGCTGCATTACCAGACTCGAGGTGTCGGTGCTTCTGCCATACAAGTGTATAGGCGGTGCTGTCTACACCAGGTCCCTACGACCGTCCACATGTACAGTCCACAGAGCCTCCTCCTCCCTGCTCTCCTCCTCCTCCCTGCACCAACACCCCCGCCCGGCGGCCACACAGAGCAGCACACGGCCGCCCTACCTCCCCCATCATACACCCTCCCTCCCCCATCACACATCAGCAGCTCCGCCACAGCACGGGCGGACGACGGGACCCGCCGCTCACAGGACAGGGATGACAACAGGGCCGGCACACACCGAGGACAAGGCGCTGTGAGGAGCCGACACCAAGCCGCAGAGTCCGGGAGGAGCAAGTGAGTGAGGCTCAGCCTTCCATTGTGTGGGTCCTGATTTATGGCCACTGTGTTCTCCCTCCAGGGCACTACAGGGGCAGAGGAGGTGGGGAACTATACATGGGCACCACAGGGGCAGAGGACGTGGGGAATTATACATGGGCACCACAGGGGAGAGGAGGTGGGGAACTATACATGGGCACCACAGGGGCAGAGGAGGTGGGGAACTATACATGGGCACCACAGGGGCAGAGGACGTGGGAATTATACATGGGCACCACAGGGGCAGAGGAGGTGGGGAAGTATACATGGGCACTACAGGGGCAGAGGACGTGGGGAACTATACATGGGCACCACAGGGGCAGAGGAGGTGGGGAAGTATACATGGGCACTACAGGGGCAGAGGAGGTGGGGAACTATAAATGGGCACTACAGGGGCAGAGGACGTGGGGAATTATACATGGGCACCACAGGGGCAGAGGAGGTGGGGAACTATACATGGGCACTACAGGGGCAGAGGACGTGGGGAATTATACATGGGCACCACAGGGGCAGAGGAGGTGGGGAACTATACATGGGCACTACAGGGGCAGAGGACGTGGGGAATTATACATGGGCACCACAGGGGGAGAGGAGGTGGGGAACTATACATGGGCACCACAGGGGCAGAGGAGGTGGGGAACTATACATGGGCACCACAGGGGCAGAGGAGGTGGGGAACTATACATGGGCACTACAGGGGCAGAGGACTTGGGGAACTATACATGGGCACCACAGGGGCAGAGGAGGTGGGGAACTATACATGGGCACTACAGGGGCAGAGGACGTGGGGAATTATACATGGGCACCACAGGGGCACAGGAGGTGGGGAACTATACATGGGCACTACAGGGGCAGAGGAGGTGGGGAACTATACATGGGCACCACAACGGCAGAGGAGGTGGGGAACTATACATGGACACCACAGGGGCAGAGGAGGTGGGGAACTATACATGGGCACCACAGGGGCAGAGGAGGTGGGGAACTATACATGGGCACCACAGGGGCAGAGGAGGTGGGGAACTATACATGGGCACCACAGGGGCAGAGGAGGTGGTGAAACTATACATGGGCACCACAGGGGCAGAGGAGGTGGAGAACTATACATGGGCACCACAGGGGTAGAGGAGGTGGGGAAGTATACATGGGTACCACAGGGGCAGAGGAGGTGGTGAACTATACATGGGCACTACAGGGCCAGAGGAGGTGGGGAAGTATACATGGGTACCACAGGGGCAGAGGAGGTGGTGAACTATACATGGGCACTACAGGGGCAGAGGAGGTGGGGAAGTATACATGGGCATTACAGGGGCAGAGGAGGTGGGGAACTATACATGGGCACTACAGGGGCAGAGGAGGTGGGGAACTATACATGGGCACCACAGGGGCAGAGGAGGTGGTGAAACTATACATGGGCACCACAGGGGCAGAGGAGGTGGTGAAACTATACATGGGCACCACAGGGGCAGAGGAGGTGGAGAACTATACATGGGCACCACAGGGGTAGAGGAGGTGGGAAGTATACATGGGTACCACAGGGGCAGAGGAGGTGGTGAACTATACATGGGCACTACAGGGCCAGAGGAGGTGGGGAAGTATACATGGGTACCACAGGGGCAGAGGAGGTGGTGAACTATACATGGGCACTACAGGGGCAGAAGAGGTGGGGAAGTATACATGGGCACTACAGGGGCAGAGGAGGTGGGGAACTATACATGGGCACTACAGGGGCAGAGGAGGTGGGGAACTATACATGGGCACCACAGGGGCAGAGGAGGTGGGGAACTATACATGGGCACCACAGGGGCAGAGGAGGTGGGGAACTATACATGGGCACCACAGGGGCAGAGGAGGAGAACTATACATGGGCACCACAGGGGCAGAGGAGGAGAACTATGCATGGGCACTACAGGGGCAGAGGAGGAGAACTACATGGGCACCACATGGGCAGAGGAGGAGAACTATACATGGGCACTGACCACAAATGATATTTTGCAGGACACAACCCCTAACCATTGTGTGTCCTGTATCAGAACCGCCAGTCCAGTCAGTGGAGTGCGGACAGACGGACCCAGACTGCCTACACTAAATGTGACCACAAACATGGCCACTGTCTGTCCACAGCAAGGTCTTCGATGGTCCTGAAATCGAGAGCCACATTCAACTCCAAGACATGGTCACCGCCATGTGAAGAAGCCCCCTGTGCACCCATAGAACAATGTATTGTTTAGTGCCACCTTAAGTAGTGTTGTCTTGAGTGACCCCCTATTAAAGTATTAATGCTCCTCAGTGGCCCTTAACATAATTCAGAGGGTCACCTTAATTAAACGACATGGGCGCCCCCGTCCTGTGGATGCCAATAGAGTTGAGTGGTGCTCGCCTGAGTACACCGCCCTGATCCACCTGTAAGGGGTCTGCACGCCGTAGGCTGGGGTCCTGCTCTACGGTGACATTAACAGAATGGCATGAGGGTTTGGGAGCAGTCTTACCTTCAGGGAAAAAAATGTGTAAAAATGAACCCCCATTTTGAATGACATTGTCAACTGCCCCTGAAATGACAGATAAAGGTTGAAATGTAGGGGGGCTAACAAGTAGGGGGGGATGTCACCTCCTCAGACCCATGTCCATTAAAGTAGAATGTGCAGGAGGTCTCATGTCACAAACTTGTTTTTGTGGACCTGGTGGTTGCCCCCATCTGGCTTCCTGTGGGTCTGTAGTGACACTGTTAGGAGACAATTGAATTGGTGCCCACCTTAGCTTTATCATAGCCTTCTGCCTATACTTTTTATCACCAACTTGAAAATAACCCATCACCCCATTTTGGCCAGCTAGATGTGTCCTTGTGGGCTTGTAAGTCTTTTGTGTCCTTACTGTTGTAAATGTCTGTAGAGTCTTCAGAAGTAGCGATATTCCCCAGATGTTGGGTTACCCCAGAGGTTAGTGCTCTGATATTATAACCTCATCAGACTCAGATTCCTTAAAGGAGCAGTACACTGTGGCTTTCACTAGTTTTCCATTGAATAATGACTTAATTTGCAGAGTTGTGACACAGGGCGTCTACAAAGCTCAGCAGGAATATTGCTGTGATATGCTCGTTGTTTCACAGCGCTGGACAGACCAGCCATTCATTATTAATGTGTCTGTTCTACACACTGCAATGTATTTTTTTTATGCTACCATTTTAATGTACTATATACCGTACATCGGTAGTATTCAGAGACATTACATAACACACAGTGCAGTGACCAGCTATAGGTAATTATATGTCTGCCCATCAGGCTGCTGCAGGAGACAGCAAGCACAAAGTGAGATGGCAAAACTCCAGCATGATCTCATTAACACAATTAATTTTTTGCTCTGTTTTTGCTCTGTTTTTGCTCTGTTTTTGCTCTGTTTTTGCGGCTACAAAAACTGATGAGAGAAAACAGACCAAAAATATACAGTGTGATAAATGGTAAAGAAGCTATGCAGAAACATGAAATACAATAAAACAACTGATCCTTCACTGCAGGGAAAAGCTTCACCAACGATGTGGGCCGCGGACAGGCTGACTATAGTGTGATGCCCCCTGTATAAGAGCCAGCTCCAAGCCGCCATGTGGCCTGGGTTTTTACAAGCTCTCCTGACTTGTCTGTTTTATTCAATCATTGTACTCCTTATTAAATATTAATGGAGCATGATTCCTCCCAACTCTGGTATACCATTCTAGTTACTCTTAGAAATGTATTCATAAATTGACAGCTGGGCATTATCAGTTGGGGTGTGTCCTTCTACAGACTAACATTGTCCTATCAGCCCTGTGCAGGAACACACCTGTCTGACAAGGGGAATGGGTAACACCCAATGTCATTTTATTCCAGAATTATTTTATGGGAAATACAGGTACTTTATTAAAGACAAGAGAGGTGACAGGCTGTGTTTAAAGAGGCCCCCCATGGATTAGAATCTAAGTCCAGCACTAAATGCAGCATGTCTGCTGCATTAAGGCAAGGGGCCCCCCATGGCTCTGTGGGGCTGCTACCCCGATATATAGGCTTATAAATACTTACAGTAATTTTCCATGGAGGCGGGCCCTTGTGCTTGAGCCACCTCTTCCATGGGGGCATTTCACGCCCCCTGTTTCTCTGTGCCGCCCATGTCCTCGCTCGTTCCCGTCATGTCCTCCTCGCTCTGCTCGTCCTTGTGGTGTTGACGCAAGCTCAGAGCAAAGTTGAGGTGCATACCCCGCCTCCCGCTATGACGTCCTCATTTCCCCGCCTGCTCTGTTTTGTGCTATGGAGCAGGGCAGGGAAATGAGGACGTCCTAGCGGGAGGTGGGGCATGCACCTCAACCTCGCTCTGCGCTTGCGTCAACACCACAAGGACGTACACAGCGAGGAGTTCATGAGTGGCACCAGCGAGGATATGGGCGGCACAGAGAAACAAAGGGCGTAAAATGCCCCGTAGACGAGGTGCCTGAATCACAAGGGCCCGAATCCATGGATTTTTACTGTACGTTTTTATAAGCCTATATATCGGGGGAGCAGCCCCACAGAGCCATGGGGGACCCCTTGCCTGAATGCAGCAGACATGCTGCATTCAGTGCTGGACTTAGATTGTAATCCATGGGGGGATGACAGGTCCTCTTTCAATTGGTTACCATGCAACAAGGATATTTGATAACTTTCAGAAAGTGGATGTCTGACCATTGGGACTCGGATCGGTCAGCAAAATGGGTCAGCATGGAGTGACTGATGTGCCTCAAGTTACAAAAAAATTTCAGGCAGATCAGTTCTAGGACATTTGGACATTTTATACTTAGCAATTGGTGGCTGTACATCATTGGTGCCATTGCAGCACAGGGGATGACTTCAGACTACCTTAGTGGAAGAGGGAGTCTACCACGTTGCACGTAATCCTGGATCAGCGGCCTCTATGGCGCGAGAGGGCAGAGATTGGTAATGTCACTTACCGTAGTTGCCACAGTCTCCCAGGGGAAGAAAAAAATCCATTTAGAGTTGGTGTCTGGCAGCTGCTTATCTCCCTCTCCTTACTATAATAACACGTACATTCGCCCAGTGTTTATATAGGGGGTTGGATGCTTGTTCAAGTATCATGTCCAGCATTAGGAAGTGGAACTCAACCTAAAAAACACCTACTACTGGAAATCATGAATAAACCTAACCATGATGTGTCCCATAGTGTCTATATACCTGTGTGGGTACCTTTACACGTGGCAACTTTTCTAGGAATTTCACTGGCAACTTACTGGTTGCAGTGAAATCATGGACACATTGTTCTATCTTGTTGCTGTGTACAAATGGAACAATGTCTCCATGATTTCACTGCAACCAGTAAGTTGCCAGTGAAATTCCTAGAAAAGTTGCCACGTGTAAAGGTAGCTTGTGACCACAGCAATCCCCAGCATGTATAGTCTTTCAATATGGCTCTAGAGCAGCGGTGGGCAACATCAGGCCTCTAAGGCCGCACACGTCCAGGTTTTCAAGATTTCCTTAGAATTTGACAGTTGATAATCTACAATTATTTAAATTACTGACTGTCAAATTCTAAGGAAATCTTGAAAACCTAGACTGTGTGTGGCCCTAGAGGCCTGGAGTTGCCCACCCCTGCTCTAGGGGAATGGTATCTGGACATCATCCATGTGGAAATACATTAGGGGTGATCAAATGAGAGTGGTTGTTTGTTTTCATGCCAGATCAGGTTAGTAATACTTCAGATAACGTAAGCATCACTCACCTGTTGACTTCTCTTTGTTTGCAGGGCTGCAGCGGGGATGTCTTTTCTACAACACGTGACCTTTGCAGTCTTATTCCACCTACCTCAGGATTAGGGGCTTTCACAGTTGCGTTTTTTTCCTAATTTGGAAGATCAGGAAAAAGCCTGATTCTTACAGGATTCATTTTTTTTGCCCATTCTCTTTAATGATTTCAGGAGAAAACATGAAGCAACAAGATTCTACCTGACAAAATTAAAGTGAATGGGCAAAATACTGTAAGAATCGGGTTTTTCCTGATCTTCCAAATCGGGAAAAAAACGCAAGTGTGAAAGGCCCCTTAGTCTTGAAGGAAGAGATTGACTGCAACGGTCACAATTTTTATACAAGATGTCCCCACTGAGGCCCTATAAAAAGACAGGTGGGGAGCAGCATAAAGTCAGCACTTGGTAGGGATTCACAGGTAAGTGATCTGGAGTCTGTTATTTTACCCCTTTCAAGACCAAAGGCGTAATAGTACTCCCTTGGCCTTGTCCCTCCCTCTGATGCGAGCTCGCGTGCTGAGCTCGCATCATCTTCCACACATCAGCTGATCTGATCAGCTGACACGTCAATCTAACAGCATTGATCAGAACAGCAATCTGAACCGTGCTGTTAACCCTTTGGATCGCACTATCAATCACTGATAGCATGACCTAAAGCACTGGGTTGGGGATCACGTCGTTGCCCGCTGGCATGAGAGGTCCCATGATGCGATCACGGGGCCTCGATGCATTGTGATGACAGCTCGGGGTCTTGTTAAAAAATCCACAGTAAGTGATCATTTCTCCTATTCAGAGACGTGCAGCAGCACTCTGTGAACTGGAAAAGTGAACAATCTGTGCATTGCTGAGACACCCTAGAGGGCGGTGTAAATAAAGAAAAAAAAATGTAAAAAATAGTTTTTAAAAGTATGAAAAAATACGTAAGTTCAAATCACACCCCTCGTGACACATTGAAATTAAACTATTAAAAAAATATACATATATTTGGTATCGCCTCGTTCAGAAATGCCTTGCCTATCAAAATCTAAAATCAATGAGATCGGTAAACTGCATAACGGAAAAAAGTCCTAATGGCAAAATTAATATATTTTTTTTTTGCCACAGCATTGCAGTAAAATGCAATAACAGGTGATCAAAACATTGCATCTACCCAAAAATGGTATCATTAGAAGCGTCAGCTCAAGACGCGAAAAATAAGCCGTCACATGACCCCAGATCCTGTAAAATGAGAGTGCTTCGGGTCTTGGAAAATGGCGCCAAAAGCGCAATTAGTTTTCTTTAAAAACGTCTGATTAATTTTTTTTTACCACTTAGATAACTGTAAAAGTATACGTTTGGTATCTATGAACCCATACTGACCTGAGGCATCAAACTGACATATCAGTTTTACCATATAGTGAACATGATGAAATAAAAATCCCCAAAAAACTGATTGCACATTTTTGACAATTTCTCTGCACATAGAATTTTTTCCCATTTTCCTGTACACTACATGGTAAAATAAATAATTTAATTCAAAAGCACAACCACTCCCACAAAAAACAAGCCCTGATAAAAAAGTTATGGCTCTTGGAAGAAGGGGAGGGAAAAACGAAAAATAGAAAATCGCCTGGGAGTGAAGGGGTTAAAGCCTTGTTTGCTTATGAGCCAATTTGGAGCAACCCCTCCAAGGCTGGCTACAGACATTAAAACAATCCTTTGGTTAAGATTGACCTCAAAGGTAATTTGTCACCTGAAAATGACCTATTGTTTAATAAATGACCAGGCAATTTTTATTTTCACATTTTCATTAGTTTCCTTGCCTTGCTCCAGTTGCCATAACTTTTTATTTTCCATTGTCACAGCCATAAGAGGGCTTATTTAATAGCGGGTTTGTTAGGAGTGGAAAGTTCTGACTCTTGTAAATCCACCGTCATGCAGCTCGTCCTTTCATGTGTATATACTATCACAGATTGTCAGAGAAACACTGAGCTGTTATCTCTAAAGCCTTTCTGAGCCCCTGGGGCATTACCAGTTCCATGGTGCCTTCTTAGTTGCCCGGTAACTCCAATGACTGGGATATAGCAGAGCTGTTATTGCAATGCTTCTAATAGATGTACCATGTTTGTAATTCTTTAGGAGGAATATTTGGCTCCGTTCCTGCTGAGTGATGAGTGGGTCCCACACGGCTGTGACTCCGCTGACCCCTTGCATGGAGGGGTTGCCTCCACTACCAAAGAGCCTCAGTGGTCTATTAAACTCAAGTGGAGGGTCAGGCTGGCGAGACCTGGAGAGAGTCTACGCACAGAAGTCCCGCATTCAAGATGACCTAAGCCGTGGAGGTTCAAGTGGTGGCTCTCAAGCTCATCCAAAGCCGCCAAATTTAGATGCAGCGCTGGCTTTACTTAGGAAAGAAATGGTGAGTTAACCCTTTTTATATGCAGGCAAACAACTGTCCTCTGTAGAGTTGGTGCAAATTGATTAGCACGACCCGGTCCATGGGTCAGTAACCTGTGGCGGCTGGACAAGAGCCCTAAGAATAGCCTTCTACCTCCTGGTAATTGCTGTTCTTCATTTGATTAGCCTGCCTGGTGTGATGTTACGTGTGCACCAAGTCGCAACCAGGTAGGCTAATTAAAAGAAGGGCAGCAGTTGCCAGGAGGAATGAGGCAATGCTCAGGACTCCTGTCTAGCCTTATCAATTAGTTTAGCTTGCGTCATTAAATAGATAGGGATTTACGATAAACATTTCTTTGGCCATCAGAAATGTGATTTGCAGGTGTATTGCAGCTAAGGGGAGAAACAAATATTTTGAAGTTCCTCCATTGCGAGTGTGACCTGAGTGGAAGTGTGAACTGGAGTAAGTCTGTGACTTGTGATTCAGCGATTTTGGATTCAGACAGTTTAGAAGGGAGGAATTTATACTAATTGCTGTTTTATATTTATCAATATTTAAAGGGAACCTGACCACTCCAAATCGGTCCCCAGCCTCTAAAAACCTGTCTACACCTTTCTATAAGGTTTCAAGCTATCCCTCTCTTTCCCTATAGCGATTCTGTAATGTGGAATAATCACATTTATTACCTTGCAAATTTGCGGCTTCTGAATCCCCAAGGAGTCGCAGTGGGTGTTCCCTCTGGCTCCTTATCGCGCCTCCACTGTTATTTTTTACGCCGAAATGGGCGTGAAAATGAATGTTGAGGATCCTGTGTCAGATCGCTGGGTGGGCGAATCGCGTCATTTCTGGCACTATGACTTGAATGCACCCTTTGGGTGTATGTAGGGACCTCACTGCGCATGCATGAGGTGTTTACAACATGCGCAATGCGCAGTGAGGTGTATCGACATCACAGCGCTGGAGATGATTCGATTTGCGTCATTCCGGCTAAGCCCGCCCCAGCAATCCGACACAGGATCATCAACATTCACTTTCACGCCCACTGGGGCGTGAAAAACAACAGTGGAGGCGGCGATAAGGAGCCAGAGGGAACACCCACTGCGACTCCTTGGGCATTCAGAAGTCGCAGATTTGCAAGGTAATAAATGTGATTATTCCACATTACAGAATCACTATAGGGAAAGAGAGGGATAGCTTGAAACCTTATAGGAAGGTGCAGGGACAGGTTTTTAGAGGCTGGGGACTGATTTGGAGTGGTCAGGTAACCTTTAACATTTCTGTTTGGTGCAATGCCCATTAGGAAATTTGCTCCATTATTGACAATGCTATCCATTATACATCTTGTCTCATGTATGCAGTCCTTGAACAATCATTTGAGGATGCATACTGCTGTGCGACATGGAGAACGTTGTACATATGGAAACCCAGGTACTGGATCTAAATGAACAGCGGACAACATTGAGATCCATAGACAATATGGAAAGGAGTCTGCTACTCACTGAGATAGATGTGGGGGAGGATCGTAGTATGGAGCTGCAGGATTGTGAGGCAGCTAGCTGGGTGATAGAAGGCGGGGTTGTGGGAAGAGTGCCAGAAGGCTATCACTGATCTGGCAGACCCCAACAAGTTTGCTAAATTGGCAGATGAGGGGATTTTCAGTACAGGGTTAGCACTGCTGCAGATAGGCATGTCCTCTAAATGCCAGAGGAGTGTCTGCTCCAGTAAGAGGGAAAATGGAGCAGAGCAGGACAGACAGGTGCTGGTAGTGGGTACTCAATTATTAGGGGGACAGGGCAATCTGTCACAAAGAGAGAGATTGACGAACAGTGTGTTGCCTTCCTGTCACATCGCTGATTGGGTTGACAGATTATTGGGAGGGGTTGGTGAGAACCCAGCGGTCAATATGCACATCGGCACAAATGACAATGTTAGAGGTAGGTGGAAGGTCCTTAAGGATATTGTCATGCCGAGGCATGCGGAGTGAGGTTAGTGAACCCATTTGATCACAGAGGACACTGTGGAAGCTGAACCCAAGGAACCAGCCGAACAAGGACGTCAGATAAATTGCAAAACTTTATTTAGAAACTTGGACAGGAGAGCCCACAAGGGAGGACCCCCTGGGCCAAAACAGCGAATTGCCCCCGAGGGAGCATCGGCATGCAAACCCCTTAACAGGTATTGACCGGCACAGCCAAAGACGCTCAAGTGCAACAGCTCCGAGACCAGAGGGTCAGACCCAAGAGGAACAGTGATACCGTGGGGAGAGGAGCGAGAGGTCCAGGGAACCAGATAAGGAGCACCAGTGGAGGGACCGAGACAGCCAGAGGAATCCAGGAAGGGTACGGATCTGGGTCACAGGGGATTGGTCCGGAGGGTACCATCAGGGTCTGCAGGTAGGCAGAACAGTGACTCTAGGAGAAAACACTAGGTATTGGTTCAAAGGCAAGATAAGGCTGAAGAAGCAGGTGCCCTGAGGAAGAGAGAGAACTTGAAACATGCATTGGCAGAGCAGGTGGGTGCCATTCCATAGGACAGCTGGTGTGCAACCTACAAAAATACAGGTAAATAGGAGCAGTAGCCTACATTGGTGTGCTGGGAGGGGGCCCTATAGAAAGATATATAGAGGTCCACAGAGATCTATAAGTGTGGATAGACATTTTTACCTAGGCATTGCACAGTGCTCAGAGAGTGCTATTTTGAGCACTGGGATATAGCTGTCAGTAAAATAATGATATAGGAGCACCCACACATACTGTTATTGTTATTAAACTAATTAATTTTAATGACTTAAGCTTGTAATGTTATGGTACTTGAATTAATGTATAAATTAAACAATTTTATAAATAAAGGTGAATATTGCATTAATAGTGATCGAAGTTTCATGTATCATCCATGTGCCCCATTGTGAGGAAGCACAGGAGGTTTTGAGATTAATTATAATGAGGTGAAACTGAAAGCATTGGACATTTGATGTTTACAAGCAGGTGCTGGTCTGGGACCTGAGCACGGCAATTTAGAACAATGCACAAAGTTGCCTAGGCACCTCCCAAAGGAAGAGAGGGCCTTAAGTATACCAGGCCTCTCAGCGATTGGCTGAGAGGTAATTACAGGAAAAGGGTGAACTGGCCCTTTAAAGGGAACATGTCAGGTCACTTTACTCTTCTATATTATCACTACCTGTCCCTACACCTTGTGAGCTGATCCCTAACCATAAGAAAAGCTCACCATTTGCGGCCAGAAACAAATCTAATAATGCACTAGCAGAGAGCAGCCAGGCCGCAATAGAAGGGTAGACACAGGAGTGGACGATAAAACCACCCCAACCTGTCTGAGCATGGGGGAGGTGGTTCGCCAAGCACTCAAGGTCTGCACACACAGTACGCCATTCACATTGATACAAATGGTGCAGAGTGTCTGTAAGCTACCCACTGGTCCCCGCCACAGACCAAATGAGCAGCCCAGTACAATGTCTCTGCACCACTGGATGAATGACACCCCATGGGGCCCAGCTGCCCCCGGCAAAAAGATAAAAAGTGCAAAAAGTTTTTTTATGATAACAAAAAACCTTTTTGTGAGGTATTGGTGAGATGCTTTGTCCAAGACACTGTAAGCTCGTAACCCACGTCACGGGTCCTCACACTTACAAGTCCTATCAAAATACATCCTATGTGTGCAGACCTTGAGCGCTTGGCGAACCACCTCCCCCATGCTCAGACAGGTTGGGGTGGTTTTATCGTCCACATCTGTGTCTGCCCTTCTATTGGGGTCTGGCTGCTCTCAGCTCCGATCCCTAACCATCCCTGTCTTCTCTAAAAGGGCCCTATAAATAGGGAGAAAAATAACTTATATAGTTACATACTGTCTCCAGCTGGAGACTGGAAAGGCGTGCTCCGGGGCTCCATTCCTCCTCCTTGCTTGGTCTCCGCACGCCCCGCTGGGTGTCCTCATACGTTCTTCTGTTCCACCTCTTATTTTTGACGTTGCCGCCTCTTCTGCTCCTATGATGCATTGGGCGAAACGTCCTATCCAGCCCGGTGCATTGTGGGGCTGATCACGTAGTACAGGCCAGCTTCAATATGCGCACATTTGTAAACAAAATCCAGGACTGGAACAATCGGAAAAAATTGAAATATAGATCATTCACCACTTCTATGTTTGTTTACCTCGGTATTTGTAAGCCAAAACCAGGAGTTGGTAAAAATCTCACCAAATACTGTGTGTATGTGGCCTTCAATGCTACGGCAGAATCATTACCATTTTTCTAAAGCCTTTCCCACACCTTCACTAGCAGTTATCTGACGTATACATGTGTGAATACAATGTGTTATGTAGCAATCAATCATACATTAGCAATTTATTACACAATTCTTGTGAAATGTAACTAATATTAATTGTCTGCCATTGTTTACAGATTATATTGTTGATCGCATTTACCCTGGGCAATTATTGGGAGTGTGCTTTCTTAGGGACACTCATTTCCTGATAATCAGTTTGTCTACGTACACTGCCAAAATCCTGACAAGGGATCAAAATACTTGTTCATCATGTAAATGTTGCGATGTTTAGGCTTGATTAAAAAAAATAACTGGCAGCACATTGTTCTAAGTAAATGGGATGTGCTGCCGAAAACAGATATTCCATGCGCGCAGAACGATCGTGTTAATTGTTCCATGCATATGGAAGTTGCGGTCCTCCTAAATATACAGGCTATTTAACAGCCACAATGGGGTTTTGTGTAATTGCAGCTTTACACAATTGTCTTCTGATATAAGCCTGGCTTCACACCACATTTTTTAGGAACCTGTTCTGTCCATTTTGAAAAAGACAGAACAGGATCCGTTTTTTGCTCCCATGTATCCCTAAGGTTCTGGATTGTCCATAAATGGCCATCCGATTCTGCCAATTCAGTCCCAGATTCGATTCTGTCCTGTTTATTCCTGGCCTCAAAATCAGAGACTGCTCCGATTTTGGGCTCCGGTGGAAAAACTGGATCAAACCAGACAAACGAATCTGAGGCGTGCTTACAACATGGGGGCCTATTGGCGCCGGATCCGGGAAAAAACAGGATCGCTTCCCAGATCTGGTTTTGGTGTACTGAGCATTTATAGACAGGGACAAAACGTGGTGTTAAGCCAGCCTAAATGGGCTTTTAGGAAACTGTTCAGTCATAACTCTGAACACCTCTGAATGACATCAGATTTTCTCCCTGAGAAACACAACTGAGAATCCACAAGAATGATGACATAAGAATATGATCCCAAGTGTCAGACTTGTTGCACAAATTTTCTGAATTGTGGGACAATATGTTGTCGTCAAAATTAAATGATTTTCACTAAGCTGCTGCACAAATAACTGGCCTGTGGCGCTGACCAAAGCAGGAAGGACCAGGCAAATGGATGGCCAGAAGAGCTCCAAGGTCTGGAAGTAATGAATCAAAATATAAAGCACAGATAACCAGGCCAACTTGCACCAATGAAAAAATGGTATAACTGGTAGTTATCTGTGATTGACTGCTTAGCCAAGAAGCTGGGTAATCACTCAGAACAGGGAAAGCCTGAAGAAACCCAGCACCTCCCAGTCTGATTGGACAGTTGAGCTGTCCATTAACATACAGTCAGCCCCACGAGGCCCTGCAGTAGATTGGATGACTGAGCTGACGCCCAACCAACAGCTCCGCACGCCCCAGCACTGGATTAAATGACTAAGGCCCCTTTCACATCAGCGGTAAACGATCGCCGCAGTTGCGGTGAAAAAAACGCAACTGCCGCGATTACCGCATAACGGCCGCACTTGCGGTTCACCTGCGGCAAGCCCCATGCTATGTCTGGGGCTTGCGGCAGTTGCGGTTTTGGCACTTGCCGCAGATGCGGCCGCGACTGTCCGCGTTTTTTTCGCAGCCGTATCTGCCGCAAGTGCCGAAACCGCACTTGCCGCACACTTACCGCAAGCCCCATAGACATTGCATTGGGCTTGCTGCAAGTGAACCGCAAGTGTGGCCGTTATGCGGTAATCGCGGCAGTTGCGTTTTTTTCACTGCAACTGCCGCGATCAGCGATTACCGCTGATGTGAAAGGGCCGTTAGCTGTCATTCACCCAACCAACAGGTCAGCACAGCTCTGATTCCAAAGGGCAGCAAAATTGTCATTTACAGTCATATGAAAAAGTTTGGGCACCCCTCTTAATCTTACTCTTTTTTTGTTTTTTTTTTTGTTTATTTGTTTTTTTTTTATTGGGTTTTTGCAACAGCTATTTTAGTGTGATATATGTAATAACTGATTGACACAGCAATATTTCAGGTTTGAAATGAGGTTTATTGTACTAACCAAAAATGTGAAATATGCATTATTTCAAAATTTGACAGGTGCCAAACTATGGGCACCCTTCTGATTTTCATGATTTGAATACTCCTAACTACTTTTTACTGACTTACTGAAGCACTAAATTGGTTTGGTAACCTCATTGAGCTTTGTACTATCCAATCATGAGAAAAGCTATTTCAGGTGTCCACTTGCAAGTTGTTCTCCTATTTGCATCTTCTATGAGGAGTGGCATCATGGGCTCCTCAAAACAGCTCTCAAATGATCTGAAAAATAAAGATTGTTCAACATAGTTGTTCAGGGGAAGGATACAAAAAGTTGTCCAGTTTCCACTGTGATCTATAAAATTCAAGAATGCGCACATAGGGTGATATCTTCTTTAGAGAAGAGCAAAAAAAAAAGGTTATATAAAGAGGCTGCTCACCTGATGCAGTTGTGAAAACCCACAACTGGTAATGATCGCTCAAATGCAAGTAGCTGCTGCAGGACCGTACTCTCCACAGATCCCTGTGGTTTAATCAGCAGGACACAGTACCTCGAGGTCCGCGCTGCCACTTCAGAAAGGAACAAAAGAAGCCAGTACAAGAGAATGTCTGGATCAACGATTCTTCTTTATTATCCAACGCGTTTCAGAGTTATCTCCCAACTCCTTCATCAGGTAATGTCCCTGATGAAGGAGTTGGGAGATAACTCTGAAACGCGTTGGATAATAAAGAAGAATCGTTGATCCAGACATTCTCTTGTACTGACTTTTGTTCCTTTCTGAAGTGGCAGCGCGGACCTCGAGGTACTGTGTCCTGGGAGCCAGTTTCCACTGTGAGGAACATAGTAAGGAAATGGAAGACCACAGGGACAGTTCTTGTAAAGGCCAGAAGAGGCAGGCCAACAAAAATATCAGAAAGGCAGAGAAGAAGAATGGTGAGAACAGTCAAGAACAATCCACAGACCACCTCCAAAGACCTGCAGCATCATCTTGCTGCAGATGGTGTCACTGTGCATCGGTCAACAATACAGCACACACTGCACAAGGAGAAGCTGTATGGGAGAGTGATGTGAAAGAAGCCGTTCCTGCATGCACGCCACAAACAGAGTTGCCTGAGGTATGCAAAAGCACATTTGGTCAAGCCAGTTTCATTTTGGAAGAAGATCCTGTGGACTGATGAAACAAAGATTAAGTTGTTTGGTCATACAACAAGGCGTTATGCATGGCGCCACAAAAACACAGCATTCCAAGAAAAACAATTACTACTCAGTGTCAAATTTGGGGCAGGGTCCATCATGCTTTGGGGCTGTTTGGCCAATGACGGCATCAGGAATCTTGTTAAAGTTGAGAGTCGCATGGATTCCACTCAGTATCAGCAGATTCTTGAGAATAATGTTCAAGAATCCGTGTCAAAGTTGAAGTTACGCCGGGGATGGATCTTTCAGCAAGAAAATGATCCAAAACACCGCTCCAAATCTACTCAGGCATTCATGCAGAGGAACAATTACAATGTTCTGGAATGGCCATCCCAGTCCCCAGACCTGAATATCATTGAACATCTGTGGGATGTCTTGAAGCGGGCTGTCCATGCTCGGCGACCATCAAACTTAACTGAACTGGAATTGTTTTGTAAAGAGGAATGGTCAAAAATACCTTCATCCAGGATCCAGGAATTCATTAACAGCTACAGGAAGCGACTAGAGGCTGTTATTTTTGCAAAAGGTGGATCTACTAAATCTTAATGTCACTTTTCTGTTGAGGTGCCCATACTTTTGCACCAGTCAAATTTTGAAATAATGCATATTTCACATTTTCGGTTAGTACAATAAACCTCATTTCAATCCTGAAATATGTCCATCAGTTATTACATACAGTGCCTACAAGTAGTCTTCAACCCCCTGCAGATTTAGCTGGTTGACACATGCGGAATTAACTTGGCATTGTGACATTTGGACTGTAGATCAGCCTGGAAGTGGGAAATGCACTGCAGCCAAAAACATTTTTTACATTTTTAACGCTTTAAAAAAAAAAAAAAAAGTTAATTCAGAGGGTCATTTATTATTCAACCCCTCAAACCACCAGCATTCTGTTTGGTCCCCCTAAAGTATTAAGAAGTAGTTCAGGCACAAAGAACAATGAGCTTCACATGTGTGGATTAATTATCTCTTTTGCCAGCCTTTTCTGACTATTTAACACCCTCCCCAAACTTGTGAACAGCACTCATACATGGTCAACATGGGAAAGACAAAGGAGCATTCCAAGGCCATCAGAGACAAGATCGTGGAGGATCACAAGGCTGGCACGGGGTACAAAACCCTTTCCAAGGAGTTGGGCCTACCTGTCTCCACTGTTGGGAGCATCATCCAGAAGTGGAAGGCTTATGGAACTACTGTTAGCCTTCCACGGGCTGGACAGCCTTTGAAAGTTTCCTCCCGTGCCGAGGCCAGGCTTGTCCGAAGAGTCGAGGCTAACCCAAGGACAACAAGGAAGGAGCTCCGGGAAGATCTCATGGCAGTGGGGACATTGGATTCAGTCAATACCATAAGTAACGTACTCCACCGCAATGGTCTCCGTTCCAGACGAGCCCGTAAGGTACCTTTACTTTCAAAGCGTCATGTCAAGGCTCGTCTACAGTTTGCTCATGATCACTTGGAGGACTCCGAGACAGACTGGTTCAAGGTTCTATGGTCTGATGAGACCAAGATCGAGATCTTTGGTGCCAACCACACACGTGACGTTTGGAGACTGGATGGCACTGCATACGACCCCAAGAATACCATCCCTACAGTCAAGCATGGTGGTGGCAGCATCATGCTGTGGGGCTGTTTCTCAGCCAAGGGGCCTGGCCATCTGGTCCGCATCCATGGGAAGATGGATAGCACGGCCTACCTGGAGATTTTGGCCAAGAACCTCAGCTCCTCCATCAAGGATCTTAAGATGGGTCGTAATTTCATCTTCCAACAAGACAACGACCCAAAGCACACAGTCAAGAAAACCAAGGCCTGGTTCAAGAGGGAAAAAATCAAGGTGATGGAGTGGCCTAGTTAGTCTCCTGACCTTAACCCAATTGAAAACTTGTGGATGGAGCTCAAGATTAAAGTCCACATGAGACACCCAAAGAACCTAGATAACTTGGAGAAGATCTGCATTGAGGAGTGGGCCAAGATAACTCCAGAGACCTGTGCCGGCCTGATCAGGTCTTATAAAAGACGATTATTAGCTGTAATTGCTAATAAAGGTTATTCCACAAAATATTAAACCTAGGGGTTGAATAAAAATTGACCCACACTTTTATGTTTAAAATTTATTAAAATTCAACTGAGCAACATAACATTTTGGTTTGTAAGATTTATGCTTCTGTTAATAACTCCTACTCTCGTTTGCAGTTTGAAGGCTCTAACTTATTTGCATCTTATCAAACCAGCTAAATCTGCAGGGGGTTGAAGACTACTTGTAGGCACTGTATATCACACTGAAATAGCTGTTGCAAAAACCCAATTTAAAAAAAAAATGAGTAAGATTAAGAGGCGTGCCCAAACTTTTTCATATGACTGTACCAGGTCCAAGACACACTAAGCAGAAAAATTGTAAAATGAACGCATTTTGTGCAAATTATGGCAAAAAATAGATTGTTTGTGACTGGGGAACGGATGTTGGAGTTCTTCATTAGATTATAGTTGTCTCAGAGGAGGCGTTTTATTGTGTTTGTGTAGGCCATTAAGCATAAATGCTTCTTTTGTTCCTCTCTGTGTAATCCTCATTCTTTTACTTGTGCCTTTTTGCTTTTCCGAATATCTTCCAAGTATAATAATTTAGTGGGATAAAGATCTTATCCTGAAACAGTAAGTCATATGAGGCCTAGCTCCTTGTATTAGGGATCATGAGGCCATATGAATCATTACAGTGTAGGTAGCTCTAGTGTCTGCTGACTGCTGTCTTGCCCAGGGCCAGAGACTTAGGTAGAGTAAGAAGATTGAGAACAGGATCTGCTATTTTTATACTCGGGTTCTCATTATGACATTAAGAGCATATGTGCCAGGTCTTTAAACGCTCAGCATAGCAAAACGCCACCCTCATAATTGGCAGATAAGAATGACGCATTAATTACATACGGCTCATTAACATCCCAGTACTTAATTAAGAGCACGATTTAACAACCTGGCTATATTCTTGTATCATACTGTGAGAAGGTAGGCATCATCAGGACAATCCTTGTACAGTTTAACAGTGGCACGGTGTTAAAACATGAGGGTATCGGGGCGGTGAAGGGATCCTCCCTGGCATCCTGTGAAGGTATTTCATGGAGAGAAGTTGCACGTTTTCTCCCCAGAGTTCCTGCCTAGATCCATTGTGAAAGTTAAGTGAGCCACTTCAGTAAAACTATAGGATATCCGTAGAATATGCGACCTAATTGTTTTACAAGTCAGCTGTATAAAGAGTAGGATATGTCTGCTATTGTCAAGTTTTTTCATAGTCTTTAGTATATTATTTTGAGGCAAGGCATGGGACTATCATGACCTGCATTACTGAAAGATTGATTTTTTTATTTTTTTTTTGCACAAAAGTATAATTGATTAGATGTAATTCTATAAAGTGTGTAATAACACTCATACATTAGGATTCTCAGTGTTCTTCCAGACTCCCCTTTACTAAGGCTCACTTATTCTCCTCAGTATATGTAATTACAATCATTCATTTCATTTTCTCACTAGTTTAGTAATCTGCACTTTACAATCTTTCTTCCCATTCTGTCCTGGAAATTGGGAGTAGGTTCACTGATTCGCCCCCCTCCCCAGAGCTGGTGTAATTACACATCCAATCGAAGGAGTCCAATCTGGAGGAAGGAGGTACAGAGCAGCAGCCTGAGCCAATGGTGAGACAGTGGGTGTGTCTCAGACTATTCTACAGTCCCTGTAAGCAGGGCTGTGGAGTCGGTATGTCAAACCACTGACTCCAACTCCTCCTGAATTTCCGGACTCAGATTCCTTCGACTCCGACTCCTTCATATATGGCTGATGTTTATGTGATAAATTTATTGAAGGTAGTACAATGTGAACATCAGGCTTTCATCATCATTATGATATAATAATCAAATAATAATCAAGGTATTTAGATAGAACATAATAATTAATGATAATATTATTTAGCACATTATGCATTGAGGTACTGTACCCAATGTATTATATATTTTAGGACTCGGAGTCGGTCCATTTTCTACCGCTCCAACTCCGATTCCGGCTAAATGGGCTACAACTCTGACTCCAACTCCAAAACCCTGCCTGTAAGCACTGGCTATTCACAATCACAGATCTGTATTTCTTATGTTTACAACACATTAGTAGTGTTTCTCTGTACAAGTAACACTCCAACACTAGTTACTGGAGAGAGTAAAAGATAAGGAGTCAGCACTCCCAAGGTATGCAAAACAAGTGGACTGTAATAGCCAGTGGCGTAACTTCAGACCCAGAGGCCCTGATGCGAAAGCTCCAATGGGGCCCCCAATTATTGCAAATCTTTAATAGTATTAGTCTTTTTCAATAGGCCAAAGGGACTTTTGGTGCCCCCCTAGGCTGCAGGGCCTGGGTGCGATCGCAACCCCTGCACCTTTTGTAGTTACGCGCCTGGTAATAGCCCATGTGGTGTGGAAAACAACATTTCTCAACCGTAATGTCACCACACCACATGGGCTATTAAAGGGAACCTGACTCCTAAAAATCAGCCCCCAGCCTATTTATACCTGTTCCTGCATCACCAGTATAGCATTGTAGGTATCCCTTTGTGTCAAAAATGGGTATTTGTAAAGTTCATAAAACTGCTTTTTTTACCTATAGATCTGCGACTTCTCAGTTCTTGAGAAGTCACACAGGGCGTTCCCAGTGGCTTCTTATTGGCGCCTGCACATAAATTATTTATGGGTGTACGACGTCACTGTAGCCGGATATGACGCGAATAGCGTCATACCGGCTATACTGCCCATAGATAAAGGCGAGGGAGATCACAATGCCTTAGCACGCCCATCTGGGCATGAATAATTGATGTGCAGGCGCCAATAAGAAGCCACAGGGAACGCCCTGTGTGACTTCTCAAGAACTGAGAAGTCGCAGATCTGAAGGTAAAAAAAAGCAGTTTTGTAAACTTTACAAATACCCATTTTTGACACAAAGGGATGCCTACAATGCTATACTGGTGATGCAGGGACAGGTATAAATAGGCTGGGGGCTGATTTTTAGGGGTCAGGTTCCCTTTAAGGTCCACTTGTTTTGCATACCTTTGAGTGCTGCCTTTATTTATATATATATTATCTTCCATTTTGGATATTGGAGAACTGGAGGACTTTGCAGCCACCATATTACTTTTTTGTACTGTAGCAATTTTTTTCTCTACATCGATGGAAGATAAAACTTATGTGCAGGCCCAGCCTGGATGAAGTTGGCTCAACACTTTAATAAATTATTTGGTCAGTTTTTTAAATTTTAAGATAAGCATACATAATAACCTCACATTACTCAAGACACATTTTTGGTCTTTAAAACATATATTAGGCTGGGGTCACACATAAGCCCTTGGTCCGTTTTTGGCTTCATTTTTAGCATTTTTTTTTCTAAGTCCAAAAACTGATAGAAAAACGGATTAGATGTAATAAACCCTGTCCGTTTTTTTCTGTGCCTAAAAACATTGCTATGTACGTTTTTGAGCCAAAAACGTTGCTAGCAACGTTTTTGGGGTCCGTTTTTAAAAAAAGAAAAAAATTGTAACATGGGCCCTATGGAAAAACGGATCCGTTTTTTCTCGAATTTTGGTCAAAAAAATGACTAAGTCCAAAAACGTTCAGGGGTGCAGGAGGCTCAAAAAGCACCCAAAAAAAACGGATTGGCCATGGAAATCACTTCCAAAAACGGACTTCTATGTGTGACCCCAGCCTTAATAGATCATTTCATTTTTGCAAGTTTAGCACAAAAACACTTTTTGTAGTGGAATATTTACCATATGTCAGACAGTAAATTTGCCATTCCCTAATATATTAGATCGGTTCATGTTCAATTTCACAAGCTATGTGCAGGGTGAATGTCTTCTACAGCTGGTCCCTCACCGAGGTCAGTTCCACTAAAGGATCTTCTCTCCAAAGTAAATATTTTAACAGGCCGGCTTCCTCTAATGCAGTCATGCCAAACAGACATTAAAGTAGGATATGACCTCTCTCCCCTGACCCTGCCATTACAATAAAATCTATAGGTATTCGACTCCTCATCTGGAATGTTGGGGTTTTATGTGAGGTTTTCGGATGAGGGGTTTTGTATGACTAAAGCTCAAGGCCTCTCAAGATTTTCTGCCTTTTGGGTTATTTCTGTTTTCAATGTCATATACAGGTCTTCACCTTCCAAATGGCTACTAAGTTATTAGAGATCTTTAATATTAATCTCCAGGCATAGAGCTTCCACCAAGTAGGAAAAATTGTTTCCTTCTGCTATTCCTTTTTTGTAGTCTGATTGCACTTTTTTCTTCAGCATCTAGCAGCAGTGGGCTAGTGCCATAAATGACAACAAAGTGGCCTGTCCTAGAATACTGAGGTCTGCTGTTAGTGGAGTCTGTGGCTGCTGTCGTTCAATCACAAGGTACCGTTACACGGTTCAATGTCGTTGAGATATCACCAACGATCTCACGGGAGTGCCGTCATTAGGACATCGGTTGGACATCGTTGGTGAGATGTCACGTCTAGATATCGTGAACGACGCACCAACGAGCGAGCAGGTATCGTTCACACAACCCAGAGAACGATACTTGTTTACTGTCGTGAATAGGCAAAGTCGTTAACGACATCATTATCGCGGTGTCACACACAACGATGCAGCAGGATGGCTGATCGTGGATCGTCTGATTTGAGAACATGTTCACAAATCTGTCATCAGCGATCCAACGATTTATCATAGTCGTATCTCGGTGTTACACGCAACGACGTACTAACGATGTAATTTGAACGACTCCAAACCTGTGACGTTTGAGCAATATCGTTCGTGATCTCATACCATGTAACGGTACTTATACAGACATCTCTCCACCTTCAGATCAAATGTGCAACTTTATGAGCTGAGTGCACTACTCACAACATAGGTACCTGCTGTGTAACAGCTGGCACCTAATAGGAACTGCTGCTATCAGTTGTTACCATGCCACCTGAGTCTGAGCATCAGAAACATCTGCCCACCATTCCTGTCACCTATGACCCCCACAACATGATTTAGTAGCTTACGGAGGATCACAATGTCTGATGTGCCTGTAGCTGGACTTCATTGGGGAAGATTATTTTACCATTACACTGCAATACTGTAGCAATATTTGGTATAGCTGATCAAGCGATTTGAAATTCGGGTCCCAAAAAAGTCTAATTAAAAATGTAGAAAGATAGAAAAACATATATTTTTTTAACCCCTTCATGCCATTGTCTTTTCCCTTTTTTGCTTTTTCATTTTTCCCTCCCCTTTAAAAGAGCCATAACTTAATTTTCCATCAATATACTCATTTGAGGACTTGTTTTTTTGCGAAGTAATTTGCACTTTTGAGTGACTCATTTTAAATGTAAGCAGCAAAATAAAAAAAATATTAGGGTTTGGTTATTCATCAGTGTTTACACCGAATTCTGGAATTCCAATTTTTTCACTTTATGAAACACACTGGATTATAAAACGCACCTCCAACATTTGATGGAGAAAAAATAATAATTCTTAGTGGTAAATGCGGTCCGTCTTATAATACCAGTGTCCGTATTACAATCAGTATATATGTTCCCCCATTATGCTATATGTGCCCAGTATCCTGATATTTAAGTTCCCCCCCCCTTCCTCATCCAGGTATTTGTCCCCCCATTTTGGTATTTATGTCCCCCCCCCCCCCATCCTGTATATGTGGTCCCCACATCTTGTATATATATGGTCCTTCATTCTGCATACATATGGTCCTCGATCCTGCTATATGTGTCCCCCCATCCTAGTATATATGCCCCCCCCCATCCCCTTCTGGTATATCTGTCCCCCTTTCCCCCCTCCCCCCATCCTGGCATATATGGTCCTTCATCCTGATATATACGTCCCCCTATCCTGTATATATGGTCCCACATGGCTTACCGAGGGGTACTTCTGCAGTCATGGAGCAGGGGTGCTGGAGGCATGCTTTGAAGGGTAAGGGCACAGCTGCGGGATCGGAGCTGCAGGGGATTAGTGGTGGTGCCGCGTGGTGGGTGCCGCCATGTTGTGTGTGCCTGGCTGCATTAATTGATAGTTTGCAGCTGGTTGCTAGAGATTGAGACTTCTACAAAATGCTGATCAACATTAGTGGCAATTTTCTAGAAGTCATATATATATTATGTTATTATTCACTTGTATAGCACTATTAATTCCACAATGCTTTACATACATACAGCAGTACTGTTCCTATTGGGGCTCACAATCTAGACATCCTATCAGTATGTCTTTGGAGTGTGGGAGCAAACTGAAGAACCTGGAGGAAACCCATGCAAACACAGGGAGAACATACAAACTCTTTGCAGTCCTTGGTGGGATTTCAATCCAGAACCCCAGCACTCCAAGACTACAGGGCTAACCACTCAGCCACCGTGCATATAAAGCTTTGAACAGCTGCAAAGTTTATGTCAACAGATTTGTTATAAGGATATACATTTCAATAAATGGAAAGAGCATTACTACACAATGGAAGCTATATGAAGGGCACTTGGAAAGTATATAATGGTGTATATGGATATAGACAGCAATACATTTTTAAGATACCTTTACACGCCGCCACTGTGCCTAGCAAGAGGTATCAAACGTACGTGCACGCGCACGTTTTTAACGGTGGATACCGATCGCTGATGCCGCATATAGACGCCGCCATTGCGTTGTCCACTGAAGGTATCTGTGTTCCCCAGAAGTGCCGACAGATCCTGCAGCTTACTTCCTCTTGAATACCTTCCCTGCTTTACACGCCGCTACCACAAAGGAATATGGGCGTACATCTTTCGCGCCGCAAGTACATAGGTGTAACAGAGTTGTGTATTCAGTGGCGCTCGTACGCTGATTGGACAATGCAATAGCATTATGATTGGCCAGCCTGCACAGCAAGACTGGCTAATACATGACACCATTGCAATTGTGTAGTGTGAATGGTCAGCTCTTTCAATATGGCTCCCTGTGCAGGGACAGCCAATGGTTACACAGTAGCCGCCACCAATCATCGCTGATGGGGCGTGGTATCCATGACGCTGTGGCACGCCCCTGTGAAATCACTAGGCGAAGCAACATCCATGCCTGTGCCCCATTTAGATGCCACTACCATGGCAATTGTGCCTTTCCGTTGCCTTTGGTTTTTGAGCACGGCTCAGCAACAGGTATAGGAGTCAACTGCAGGACACCGGGAGGAATTTCCCTATTTACACGCCGCCATTTCGTCGCAATTTCATGGCAACAGGCATAACTATCCCCAATGCCAGGCAGTTGCTACCTTTCAGTGGTGGCGTGTAAAGGGACCTTTACAGAGCTGTCTGTCACAGTTGATTAGATTTTCTAGAGCACAGTTATATCTTAATCTTAAGCATTTAATACAGTCTAAACCAAAATGGTTTGATCGTGAATTATTGATGTAGATGTCTGGTTATGGGAGAGGGTCAAAAGCTTTTGAGATACCGTAATTGGATGCCAGGATGAAACTGTTCTTAAGGGAAAACATCAATAAAGATTTTTTTTTTCATGTGAGTGGTGCAAAAGTATTAATGGCTGGCATAATCACATTTCTGTTTGTTACATTATGGACAGTTCATAAGAACAAGAAAAACTATTGCATGAACAGGTGGGCCAAACTTTTCATGTGCTTTTGTGTATGTAATACCGTAAATATCTCTGGCTCTCATAATGTCATAATGTAATATGTGTTTTAGGCATGTCTGGGAAAAATGCTTCAAAGTAAGAATTGTTTCAAGAATAGAATATTTTATAGTTTATCAATTGACAAACTGCATGAACAAGAGAAACCTAAATCAAATCAGTATTTGCTGTGACCGCCCTTTGCCTACAAAACAGCATCCAAGCATCAATTCTTCTAGGTACGCTTGCTGACAGTTTTAGAAGGACCTCAGGGAGGTTGGTTCATACATCTTGGAGAACTAACTACAGATCTTCTCTGGTTAGAAACTGTCGTATAATCCCAGCAGACTCGATGTTGAGATCAGGGCTCTGTGGGGCCATATCATCACTTTCAGGACTTGTTTTTCTTCTTTACGCTGAAGATTCCACCAAGAACAAAATCTGCAAGCAGTTTGTGTGTTCTCCCTATGTTTGCGTGGGTTTCCTCTGGGCTCTTCCCACACAGCAAAAACATACTGCTATGCAACTTTAAACTGTGAGCCCCAATAGATAGGTTTTAGGTTTTGGAGCTATTGTCTTGCTGCAGAATAGATTTGGAGCAATTCAGAAGTATCCCTGACGGTGTTCTATGAATACGTATCGGCCTGTATCTTTCAGCATTGAGGATACAACTAATCCTGACAATCTCCAAATCCATTGCTCAAATGCAGTCCCAAACTTTCAAGTATCCTCTACCCATTCTCATTGTTGCCTGCATATATTCATTATTGTACAACCACCGGCAAACAAACATTGAGAACCATAAACACAGTGGCAGGCCAAAGAAACTTTGTGTACCAGATAAAAGAAACATCTCCCTTCAAGATTGGAAGATGTCCAGCAGTACCAGCTGGCACCAACCAGTGGGACCCAGCTACACCAATCTACTGTACAGTTCAGAGAGGTTTTGTCTTAAAGGAGTTGTCCACTACTTTTATGTTAATTACCGATCTTTGGGATAAATCGTCAATATCCAATCGGCAGACTGCTGAGTGATGCACCCAGACCGATCATAGGTTCCTGGTGTTTGTGACGGCCGGATGTGATCAGTTGTGTAGCTGCTGCCAAGTTCTGCACATTTGCTTCTATTTGTATGAATTTGAGTGGATCTGCATTACCCCAAAGTGGCCACTATATAGATGATGGAGCTGTGCTATAATGCTACACCACTGATAACATACAGCCTCCAGAAAGAGGAGATTGGTTGGAGGGTTGGTTGTCGCATGCCCAACGATCTGATATTGATTACCAAGTCTATAGATGGGTCACCACTATAAAGGTAGTGAACATGTCTGAAAGGTCTTTTATGGAAGAATTGTAGGCAAAAAAACACTTTTTAACCTGGAAACAAGACCAAGTAAGGGCCCTTTCACATCAGCGTTTTTTTTAAATCGCGGCAGATGCGGTGAAAAAACCGCATCTGCCGCGATTACCGCATACCGGCTGCACTTGCGGCGCGGTTGCGGTTTTTTCCATGCAAAGTATAGGCGGACTTGCGGCAGGTGCGGCAAGTGCGGTTTTGCACTTGCGGCAGGTGCGGCCGCGAAAAAAACCGCGGCTGACCGCGGTTTTTTTCGCGGCCGCACCTGCCGCAAGTGCAATACCGCACTTGCCGCACCTGCCGCAAGTCCGCCTATACTTTGCATGGAAAAAACCGCAACCGCGCCGCAAGTGCAGCCGGTATGCGGTAATCGCGGCAGATGCGTTTTTTTCACCGCATCTGCCGCGATTTAAAAAAAACGCTGATGTGAAAGGGCCCTAACTTAACTATGCATGAAAATGTAGGATTGGCAATATTGAAATATTTGATTATAACAGAAGGCAGTGGAGAGAAGTGCAACAGTGAGTGTCTGCAGGCAATAGTAGAGCATGGTGGAGGCTCCATGTAAGTTTGGGGCTACATTTCAACAAATGTTTTTAAGGATTTGGTCAAGATTTAAGGTGTCCTCAATGGTTAGAAATATTGATGGATGCTAATCCATCATACAATGCCATCATGGTGGTGCCGGGCTCCGAAATTATTCTGCAGCAGGACAACAACCCCAAACAGAGAGCAAATGTCATTAAAGAGCATCTGTCAGCCGGTTTTTGCTATGTTTTGAGGACAGTATACTGCATGGGGTTACAAAACAAAAATCAACTGTGCCTCTTCTCAATCTGTGCCCTATTGATTTTGTAAATTAAAGGCTTTATCATCTGGTGATTACCATTACTGGACTACTTTGTCCGACACAACCCCTGCTGTGATTGACACCTCACTGTTAACACAACCTATTGAGAGGCTGGTGTGGGCGGGGGCAGCTCTCCCAGCTCTGCTAGTTGTCTAAAACTAAATGCTTTGATTGTTTTGGAATGGCTGCACCCAATAATCTAAATTTAACGTATTGGATTCATAATTTTTTGCTTACAATATGCTGCTCTCAGAGCAGGTAGCAAAAATCTGCTGACAGAAGAATTATCTTCAGAGCAAAGAAAAACAGAGTCCTGGTAGTGGTGATATGGTTCTGATCTCAACATCATCAAAAATGTCTGAGATAACATGAACAGCTAGAAGGATTTGTACAAGTGACATCCACAGAAGATCTGTGGTTACTTCTCCAAAATGTTTGGAACAACCACCTCGCTGAGTTTCTTCAAAAAGTCTGTGTAAGTGTACATTGAAGAATTGATGATTCGATGCTATTTGGTCACACCAAATATAAGTTTGATGTTGATTTTTCTTTTTTGTTCATTCACTTTTCATTTTGCTCATTTAAAAAAATAAACTATTAGCATTTCTATTTTTTAAAGCATTCTTTGTAGTATTTTGCACAGTACTGTAATTAGGATATATACACTTTTTCAGTGTCACTCTTGCTTCACAACTTCTCATTTTACTCTGAAATGCTGCGTTTTTTAATAACCTCCGGGGACAAAGCCTTATGGGAGATTAGTTGGACAGGTGGATCCCCAGCAGCTTCTTCCCTCCCATTGCCCTGGAATGTCAGGTCTCTTCCTGTGTGCTGCGTGGATATTGCAGCATGTATCATTTGTTAGGTTCTCGTTAACTTAAATTACCTTTTTTATTTCTGTGCTAAGGGGTTTAGGAGACTGGTTAAGTCCACTATTTTAGATTATAACAGATATGCAGTAGCCAATTGCACTTCCAAGATGTATCTGACTAAGCAGCAGTCTTCAAACACCACTGGAGGGAGGTGTAGTAGCTTATTATACTATAACCTTCCCTTATTTGTGATTGCTGTCAGGAAACCTTTTATTCATGTTTATTCTGATACTCAACCATATGGTTGAACAAGACATCTAGCTGATGACTTTACAAGTTTTTAGCAATATACACAGTCAAAGATCTCCACATGTCACAGGAGGAAAAAAAAACTCCCAATTCTTGTTTGATCATTTTATCACCACCTTCAGGCTATGACTTATTACCAACCACAATAGATCAGCATGTTGCTTAATAATATTGGCTTGTCTTTGGGCTGTCAGTGCTATAAGCTAATGTTGATTTCACTGAATAGGCGTAAATTTCTGGCATAAATTGTAGTAAATCTGTAGGGCTGCAGGCCATGCCCATTCTTGCTAGATCTCACTAATTCTTAGAAAAGTGGTGAGACCAACAACGTTTGTGCAGCTGCAGGCTGAGCAGAAATTTACATCTTTCTAAAGCCAAAAAAGAGATTTGCGGAATACCTCCCATTATGTGTAAGTTATATAAAATTTACAAAAGTTCATGATGCAGAACAGTGGGGATCGCACAACTCCCAGAGACATTGTGATATGTGATTAATAAGATTTTGCGTGTGCCCAGCAGGTAGTGAATGGATCTTGTATACAGCAGGTGGTTAATGGATCTTGTGCCCGGCAAGCAGTGAGTGGGTCGTGTGCCCGGCAAGCAGTGAGTGGGTCGTGTGCCCGAGAGGCAGTGAGTGGGTCGTGTGCCCGAGAGGCAGTGAGTGGGTCATGTGCCTGAGAGGCAGTGAGTGGGTCATGTGCCTGAGAGGCAGTGAATTGGTCGTGTGCCCGAGAGGCAATGGGTGGATCGTGTAGCCGACAGGCAGTGGATGGGCGTGCCCGGCGGACAGTGAGTGGATAATGTGGCCGGAGGACAGTGAGTGGGTCGTGTGCCCGGCAGGCAGTAAGTGGATGGTGTGCCCGGCAGACAGTGAGTGGATCGTGTGGCTGGCAGACAGTGAGTTGATCGTGTTCCCGGCAGGCAGTGAGTGGATCGTGTGCCTTATGCTATGCAGTTTATAAATTGCTCTCTTTTGTTTTCCCAGGTTGGGCTAAGACAACTTGACATGTCTCTCCTGTGTCAGCTCTACTCTTTGTATGAATCCATCCAGGAATATAAAGGTGCTTGCCAGGCTGCCTCCAGTGCAGACTGCTCATACGCCATGGAAAATGGATATTTTGATGAAGAAGAAGAGTATTATCAAGAAGCTGGTGCCCTCCATAAAGGTGTCAGGGAGGACTCTGAAGGAAACCTCACTCTCTCAGTACCTCCTATTTCTAATGATGACTGGATACTGGAGAATATCTAATTTGCCATATGTCGGGAAGGCGACTCTTGATTTTTTTTTTTCTAATCATGCTTTCCAGGAATTTTTTATTTTCCTGAGGAAAGCCATTTCTTATCATTTTAAGCATTTTTGGCCATGTTTATAAGGACTGTACTGTTCTTGATCACCGTTGTTGGTGATATGGAACATCGTCCAAGTGCCTTTAACATCCAGAAGCACTTATATGAGAGGAAAGACTTTTTATAAATTGTATACAATGAGTAGCGCTGGAGACTCAAGTAGTAATAGGACATTTATTATACAGGCTTCCATCATCTGCCTTAAATCATTATAGAGCAATGGTTTATATTATCAGTTTTTAGTAAGTGTCAAGGAGAAGCTCCGGCATTTCTTAGAATGGGACGGTGAGCTCATCTCTGAACGTGCCTCAGACAGGCTGAAAGGAAATACAAATATAGGAAATTGATTGGATTAGATTCATTCTAAATTGTCATAGGATACACACAAAGGATTGAGAGTGTAAAATGTCTAGTATACTATAACCTCATTTCGTGGCCTTAATCCATGTTGATGAGAATGCAGCCTAAGACTAAATGCCACGGAAGAGTTTTTGGTTGTGATCCAAAGATGTCCATACACACTAATGTCTTACTAAAGCCACTCAGATGGGGGGGGCTTTAATCAGTATTACATATTTATACACTAAGGCATGTGACAAACTTAGACATATTTTATAAAAAAAAATTTAAAGGATTATATTGCTCCATCTGTGGTCATGGATTGATTTCGGATTACAAATATGGAGTCACAATCCTAATCAAAACGGCCTTATACAGGACTTGTCGGCCCTCCTGGCTAACGTGTTGGACAGATCCTCCTTTATACCTCTTAGAAATGCATAAAGTAAGTGGGTGGTGCTAGCTGTGTGTCCTCACGCATTCTGCCTCCAATCAGCGGCAGACTTTAGTACACACCCTTCTAATAAAGAAATGGCAATACCATATTGTCAATTAAGTCATGCATTCCTAGGAGGAAATAGAGGGAAAAATAAAAATGCAATGGGCACAGCAACAATAAGAATGGGTTGCTACTGTCCTGTGCACACAAGTTAACATAAAAGAAAAACAAGTGCACAAAATTATATATTGTACACCACATAAGACGTAGAAATAAATACATAACTTTATTGAATAACAGTACAACACTGACAAACAATGTACAAAAAATATAAAAAGAGGAGACTGGTGTGGATAAAATGATCCAAAGATAACCCCAACAGCAGGCAACGTTGACAGTATGGTTATAGCATCCAGACTAACCTGTATGTGGCTGAATGCTATTGAATTTTCAAAGATATATATACATATAATAAAGGTAAATAACACCTTTAAGAAAGGAAGGGTGATCAGCCTTAGAGGAATACAAAAATAAGGAACTATTCATAAAGTGCAAAGTACAGCCACATAAGGTCAGGGGAACATAGATGAAATGCCTGGTGGTGCAAAGTGCACAGATGTGTCGCGACTGCTTTTTTCAGGAGTACTCTGTTCAGTGTGGTGTCAACTCTATAGGGAATATGATCTGCAGTGGATACCTTTTGTGTAGCATAGTCATGCACCTAAAGCACTGTGGACCTTACCCTGCCCTTTGCTTCAGATACACAGCTATGCCGCACATAGGTGCCCGCTGCTATTGATTTTGATGCTGCCTTATTCCTTATATATGACTGACTCCACACTGAACAGACAACTCCTGATGAAGCAATGATTTAATAGTGAAACGCGTAGCCACTTTGTATCACTAGGCATATAATATATTTTCCTTTGACCTTAAGTGCACTTTGCACTTTACCATTAACTCCTTATTTCTGTATTCCTCTTGGGCTGATCACCCTTCTCTAACAAGTGTCTCACCCTTATTACGGTGCGTGTGTGTATATAATATATATATATAAATATATATATAATATATAAAATACACTACTATTTTTTATCTTATCTTTGAAGATATAGAGATTAATCTGGAGGATATAACCATATAATCAACATTGCCTGCTGTGATCTTTGAATCATTATATCACTACCACTGTCTGATTTTTGTGCAGTTTTATTTGTATGTAAGTGTAAACTGTTATTCAATAAAATTATATATATATTTTTGGCATAAATCTCATTATTGTGTGCACAATATGTTCGTTGTCCAGCGGTTTTCTTTTTTTTCTCTTTGTTATCAGAGGGATCACACACTTTATATCAAAGATGTTCCAGTATTGTTATTTATGGTGAATTCCCATTTATTACTAAAATGGACAACATGTCCTGAGAGGTGAGTGATCATCTCTGAATAAGGATGTTTTCACTACCAAAAACTTCCCGTGTAGCTTATGTCTATGAATTATCAGAAACCAAAAATGTCAATAGTTCTGCAATTTGTTATAATTTGTCAGATTTAGACTCCGGTTCCTGGTGATCCGTGGCTCTTACGTGTCTTTGACTGTTGGTTGCTTTTGGCCACAGAATGGCTTTCATCACTGTTTATGCTTCAATTCATATCTATATATAGGAGGAATTCACTTGTGATTTACCTGAAAATATTTATCGCTGGATCTTAAAGTGTATTTTTAACTACAAAGATAAAGGGGTCATACTAAAGCAGAATAATTTTGTTGCTATCTGCTTCCTTGACATTACTTGGGTACGTATCCCGAAAATGTCCCATTTAATTGCCTTTTGAACTGTTTCGCGCACATACATATAACAGGGTCTATTCACATTGTTGCAGCACATCTGAAATTGTATTTTGGAGTAGTTTTGTTCCTGTTCTCGTTCTGTTTTTTACATTACGACACACCGTTCTACACTCATTAAACTGCGGCGTAGACCCGAGCAGATGCATATCGGAGAACTCATCCAATCAGATCACTCTGATCCATCCTTTCTCGGCTCTCGTACGTGTAAAGATAAATAAAGCCCAACTCTTCCCTTAGCTTTAGTTTATTGTCTTGTGCATTTTTTTTTTAACTAGTGAGTTCAAACAGTGTTTAATGTTCTGTTGTTTGTCACTTTATGCTGTATGCTGCTTGTTATACCCTCTTCATTATGCACTTTCCTGTAACGTACGCTGGTTCCGTTATGTGCATGTCCCGCACATGTCCACATCACAATATTACACTCCATACAGACGATTTATACATATGATTGCACAAAGACCACATATTAAGCCTGACTCATAAAAATATCTACTTTTGTTTTTAGGACCTCAACATTTCTTTGCAATCAGCTAAGCAAAAAATAGATATATTTTTTTTTTGTTATTTTATTTTGTGTATATTTATTTAGACATGTTAATAATCCATTTTCTCTAATAAAATTAAAGTCATAGTTTGTGTTTGGTTTAATTCATGTGCGATGTGGACCAATTCTTAGCTACTTTCCACTTGCGTTCCGACCTGATCCGGATGAAAATGGGTGCATCTGCATTTGTTGCCGCATGTGAAAATGCATGCAAATGCAACTTTCCTTTTTTTGCCTTATCAGTTCAAAAAAACGCTGTGGTTGTATCAGTTTTGCATCCATTTTTGTCCTGATCCATCTTAGTGTTTTCCACAGACATTTGAGTAGGATTTAGTACTGTCGGTTGAGAGAGATGCTTCTGTATTTGGACGGATATCGACGCAAGACAAAAAACTGCAGTTGTGAGACCACCCTTAGTGGCTATACAGTTTTATGGCTGAGACTGGAATATGAGTGCCCAAATGCTGGCCCCATTAGGTTGTGCTACAATTTTTTTCCATAACTCCAATGGTACAGTGGTTATAGAAACAGTGTAGCATAAGTGTTAGGTGTTTTCTGTTGTCCAAACTCCTGTGGCTGGTGCTTGGTACTTCCACCTAGAATGTATGTTTGTATTGTCTATGAACCAGGTGAATTTAAAGGGAATCTATCATTTGATCAACCCTAATAAGCCATATATATGGGCATGTAGGTTGTAAGACGCTGAATAATATAATACTTTGATATTATTATTAATAATAATAAGTATTTATATAGGGCCATTAGGTTACATGGCGCTTTACAAGTGAGAGGGTAAACAAAGACAAGGTAGTAAAACGACAATACAGTCACACTGGTACAATAGGGCAGAGGATCCTGTCCACGAGGGCTCACAGTCTAGATGGGGTGGGTTGGGAAACAGTATGAAGGGGAGAGGACAGGGTTAGGTGGTGCAGTGGATGTGACTTAGTTGGGGCACGTAGGCTTGTATGAAGAGGTGGGTCTTCAGGTTTTTTTGAAGGTTCCCAGAGTGGGGAGTGTCTGATGTGGTGGGGGAGGGAGTTCCAGAGTAGGGCAGAAGCACGAGAGAAGTCTTGTATGCGGTTATGTGAGGAGGAAATGCGGGGGGAGGAGAGAAGGAGTTCCTGGGATGGGGCGCAGGTTGTGCGAGGGGAGGTAATGGGAGGCCAGGTCGGAGATGTAGGGAGGGGACAGGTTGTGTATGGCCTTGTATGTCAGAGTTAGGGTTTTGAAGTGGGATCTTTGGGAAGTGGGGAGCCATTGAAGGGCTCGGCAGAGGGGGGAGTAACTGGGAGATAGGTGGATGAGTCGGGCAGCAGAGTTGAGAATGGTGTGGAGAGGTGCAAGGGAGGAGGCGGGGAGGCGGTGAGCAGGAGGTTGCAGTAGTCCAGATGGGAGATGATGAGGGCGTGGACAAGTGTTTTAGTAGTGTTGTGGTCAAGGAAGGAGCGGATATGGGTAATGTTTTTTAGCTGGAGTCAGCAGGCGGTGGCGAGGGCTTGGATGTGGAGCTTGAAGGAGAGGGAGGAGTCGAGGATTATGCCGAGGCACTTGGCGTGGAGGACGGGTAAGAGGGTGCAGTCATTGACAGTGATGGATAGGTCAGGAAGAGGGGAGGGTTGTTAGGGGGGAAGACTATGAATTCGGTCTTGTCCATGTTGAGTTTGAGGAATCGAGCAGAGAACGATGCGATGGCGGATAGGCAGTGAGGAATTATGGATAAAAGGGAGGAGATATCAGAGCCAGACAGAGCTGGGTGTCGTAGGCATAGAGGTGGTATTGGAGGCCATGTGACTCAATGAGTTTGCCTAGGCCGAGGGTGTAAATGGAGAAGAGTAATGGTCCAAGACCGAGCCTTGGGGAACTCCTACAGAAAGGGGGTGGGGTGAGGAGGAGGTGTGGGAGTGGGTGACGCTGAAGGTCCTGTCCATTTAGGTAGGAGATCCAGGAGAGGGTAGGTCAGTAATGCCAAGAAATTCAAGGATTTGAAGAGGGAGTGGTCAACAGTGTCGAATGCGGCAGAAAGGTCGAGAAGGATGAGGACAGAGTAGTGTCGCTTGCTTTTGGCGGTCGTTAGTGACTTTGGTTAGGGCTGTTTCAGTGGAGTAGTGAGGTCAGAAGCCGGATTGTAGGCGGAGGAAGAGAGGTGGGGGGACAGTTCGGAGTAGAAATGTTGCTCAAGAAGTTTTGAGGCGAAGGGGCAGGAGAGATATGGGGCGATAGTTGGAGACTGTTGTACGGTCGAGGGATGTTTTTTTAAGGATGGGCGTGTTTGAAGGGTGAGGGGAAGGTGCCGGATTTGAGTGATATGTTGAAGAGATGTGTCAGGGCAGGGATGAGGACTGTGGTGAGGTTAGGGATAAGGTAGGAGGGGAGTGGGTCAAGGGCGCAGGTGGTGAGGTGTGATCATGCTAGAAGGGAGGAGAGGTGATCTTCTGTCATGGGGGAGAAACTACATTTTGGCAAGGAGGGTTGGGCGATGGAGGGGGTGGGGCAAGGGAATTGTGAGTCGAAGCTTTGTCTGAGTTTGTCAATTTTTTCTTTGAAATAGGTGGCGAAGTCATCGGCGGAGGTGAGGGTTGAGGAAGTGGGTGCAGGGGGATAAGTAGAGAGTTAAAGGTTTTGAAAAGTTGTTTAGGGTTGTGAGACAGGGGGTTATTGGGGAGGAGAAGTAGGCTTGTTTTGCAGAGTCGAGGGCAGTCTTGAAGGCGTTGAGGGAGCGCTTGTGAAGGGTGAAGTACTCTACGGAGTGGGATTTCTTCCATTTCCGTTCGGCCGCCCTAGCCGTCTGTCGAAGTGTTTTGGTGAGGGTCGTGAGCCAGGGTTGTCGTTGTACTCGGGTTGTTTTAAATGAGAGTGGAGCAGCCCGGTCAAGGGCTGTGGCGAGAGTGATGTTGTAGAGGGAGGCGGCTGAGTGGGCGTCTTGAAAAGAGGCCAAGCCTGAGAGGGGGAGGAGGGACTTTGAGAGTGAGTGGAAGTCTATGAGCTTAATGTTTCTACGGGGGTGAGGGAGTGTCCGGAGAGGGGGAGCGTGGTAGGGGGGAGAGGAAGAGAAGGGCAGTAGGTTATGGGTCGGAAATGGGTGAGGGTTGAGTTTGCGAGGTCGGTGAGGGAGCAGAGGTGGGTGAAGACTAGGTCGAGGGTGTGGCCTCCAGTGTGCGTGGCAGAGGAGATCCATTGGGAGATGCCGAAAGAGGAGGTAAGGGACAGGAGTCTGGAGGTAGCGGCGTTGAGATGGCAGTGAGATGGGGATGTTGAAGTCACCCATGACTATGGTGGGGATGTCGGAGGAGAGGAGGTGGAGGAGCCAGGTTGTGAAGTGGCCGAAGAAGGTGGAGGAGGATCCAGGGGGGCGGTAGCAACGGCCTGTTGGAGGTTGCAGGGGAAGTAGATGCGTACAGAATGTGCCTCGAAGGAGGGGAGGGGGCGAGGGGGTGGGTAAGTGGGGCGAAGGAGCAGTCGTTGGCGAGGAGTGGCCAACACCTCTGCTGCGGGTGTTGATGGGGGGGGGGGGTGTGGGAGAGTGTGAGTCCTCCATAGGAGAGGGCAGCCGGGAGGTTGTGTCAGAGGGGTAAGCCAGGTCTCCGTGATGCTGAGGAAGGAGAGTTTTTTTTTTGGAGATGAAGAGGTCGTGGATAAATGGGAGTTTGTTACAGACCGAGCGGGCGTTCCAGAGCGCGCCAGATAGGGGTCAGGGGAGTCAGGGGTGGGGGGAATAGGATGGAGGTTATGGGGGTTACAAAGGTTAGTGTAGGGTCACAGGAGAGGGGTGAGGAGAGTATGTTGTTGTGATGGAGTGGGCCAGGATTAGGGGATATGTTGCGGAGAGTAGGAGGAGCAGGGAGAGGGTTAGGAGGTTGGGGCAGGAGGCTTATATGGTGGGCGTGTACGTCTAGAGATGGTGGTAGAAAGTGGAGGAATAGTTCAGAGGAGCGGGTGAGGTGAGTAGGAAGGATGGAAGGTGAGAGTAATATTTCATTGCTCAGTGAAGGGATGAGTGGGGGAGGTAGGAAATGGAGAAGGATAAGGTGAGGAGAAGCGGGAACATGGTGAGGTGAGAAGGGGAGGAGAGGCGGCAGGGGTCAGAGGTAGCCAGGGGTCGGGTGTAGCGAGGTGAGTTCAAAGTGAAGGGTGATTGGCCGCATTTGAGGAGCGGTCAGGTGATGAGATGCAGATCAGGGATAAGGTGTAGTCCAGTGAAGAGGTGATGCAGCCAAGGACGATGAGGCCGGGACGAGTTGGCGCAGCCAGGGGTGAGGTGATGTAGTTGAGGATGAGGTGGTGCGCCGAGGATGAGGTGGTGCAGCCGGGGATGGGATGAGGCGAGGCAGCCAGGATGAGATGAAGCGGGCGGGGGTGAGATGATGCAGCCAAGGAGGAGATGATGCAGCAGTGGGTGAGACGCTGCAGCTGGGGTCGAGATGGCACAGCCGTGATGGAGCTAGGGGTTCGGAGTCAGCCAGGTGGTCGGAGGTAGCCAGGAGGATTGAATATAGCCAGGAGGTCAGAGGCAGCCAGAGGGGTTGGTTGCAGCCAGGGACCCGGTGTAGACCAGGGGCTAGATGCAGCTGGGGAACCATATATGGTAAGGAAGTTAGTTGCAGCTGGGGTCAGAAGGAGGGCCAGGTGTAGCCAAGGGATAGGGGCAGACAGGGGCCGAGGAGCCCAGGGGCTAGGCCAGCCAGCTTGCTGTGGTGTTCTCTTGGTGGTCCTGGGGCTGCTCTGTGCGGCAGCTGCAGGGTTGATGCCGCACAGCAGCAGTGCCCGCTGCGAGGAGTGATTCAGATGCGGCGGCCACAGGATTGCGGAAGTCGCACAGCTGTTGTGCCCGCTGGGGTGCCGGGGCGTTCTGGGTTGTAGCCGCGGGATTGGCGCCGTGGGTGCTACACAGCTGCTGTGCCCGCATGGGGTGCCGGGGCTTGCGATGGTAGGCCATGGGACTGGCCCTGAGGGGGGCCGCTCACCTGGGTGTCCGCTTGTAATGCTGGGGGAGCTAGGCCGGTGCTGAGTGGAGGGGCCTCCGACTCTTGCCGCAGCACGCATGAGCAGCAGGGCGCCGCTGGAGATGGTCCAGTTGCAGCAGGTCCCTGAGCAGGAGGAGCAGCGTTGATGTCATGCTGACTCGCTGGAGGTGAGCGGCCTGTCACCTGGGAGCCAGTGCGGCCTGGATCATGGATCCCGGGTAAGGAGCCTCGAGGCCCAGCCGCCGGCCGCGTGGACCAGCCGGCTACAGGTGGAGGTGTGTGGCCAGCATAGTCAGTGAGGTGCTCGGGGTGACGGCGGTGAAGCTAGGGAGTGTGCAGGGAGGACAGGCGAGCTTGGATGCTGTGGATGGTGTCCAAGTACCTGGAGCCTCCCTACGTGCGTCCATCACCCCCGGCGGTCATCTTATGAATTCTGAGATACAATGTATTATAATAGAGAAATCTATGTTTTTCCTATATATACATGTGTTATTCCAAGCTATGGACTGGACACTGATCTGCATAAGAATCTGACTCCAGAGCTTGAAATGAGCGGGGGCATTACCAGTATGAGAAATGTAACCAAAGCCTCTTTCACACATCAGTTTAAAAAACGTGCATATTGGACATCCTTATGTTCCATCAGTCCATGTGTGACATCCATGTGACACGTACTAGAGAAAAACACATCACTGAAATTAATGTATTTTTTACGTGTAAAAGATGTGCTAAGATAAATGATAGAGAGAAAGGTAAAGATAGATTAGATGGTAACAAGAGATAGATGTATAGTTTGATGTCACACCTATATATTGTCCCCTCCTACATATTTTAAGTTTGCACTTTTTAGTGTCTTTCATGTGGCACAAAAGGGTGTTTAGGCTTTAGTCCATAAAAACATAATTAAAAAAGCAGACATAGCTCCCCCCTATTTTTAATAATCATAATAATAATAATTTTTATTTATATAGCGCCAACATATTCCGCAGCGCTTCACATTCTCAATACAAAGCTCACATTTAAACAATCATAAGAAACAAATAGAAAATACAATACAATGCCAAAAACAATACAATACAAAGCATAACATAATACAATAATTGGAGCAAAAAATGGCAACCCTGCTCATAAGAGCTTACAATCTAACAATGAGGTGGGGCTGACAAGGTATAGGTGCTCATTTGCAATGAAAGTATAGTCAACTTGAGGAGATGGGGAACAGATTGGAGCAGAATAAGTGGCCACAACCCGTTATATGTGATCCACTTGAGGCGGAACGGATAGGCTATGTCTAGATCAGAGGTCCCCAACTCCAGGCCTCAAGGCACGCCAACAGTGCAGGTTTTCAGGATTTCCTTAGTATTGCACAGGTGCTAATGTGATCATCTGCACAGGTCATGATTCCAACCCCTGTGCAATACTAAGGAGATCCTGAAAACCTGCACTGTTGGTGGGCCTTGAGGCCTGGAGTTGGGGACCTCTGGTCTAGATGACTGACTAGGGATCATGATAGGCCGCCCTAAAGAGATGTGTTTTTAGGGATCACCTAAAACTATTTAATTTGTGGATACCTCTAATTTTTTTGGGTAGAGCGTTCCAAAGAATTGGTGCAGCTCGGGAGAAGTCTTGGAGCCGTGAGTGGGAGGTTCGAATTAATGCAGAAGTGAGTTTAAAGTCACTTCCAGAGCGAAGAGAACGGCTGGGGTGATAGACAGAGATGAGGGAGGAGATGTTTGGGGGTGCTGCACTGTGAAGAGCTTTGTGGGTGAGAACAAGCAGTTTGAAATGGATCCTATAGTATATAGACAGCCAGTGCAATGACTGGCATAGAGCAGAAGCGTCTGAGTAACAATTAGCTAGATAGGTAATCCTGGCTGCTGCATTAAGGATGGACTAGAGAGGGGCAGTCTAGTGCGGGGGAGGCCAACTAAGAGAGAATTACAATAGTCAAGGCGGGAGTGAATCAGGGCCACAGTGAGGGTTTTTGTAGTTTCCAAGGTGAGAAAGGGGCGAATTCTGGAGATGTTCTTCAGGTGCAAGCGGCAAGAGCGGGCGAGAGATTGTATATATGGAGTGAAGGAAAGATCAGAGTCAAACATAACACCCAGACAGCGAGCCTGCTGACTTGGCACTATTGTGGTGCCGCACACTGAGAGAGAGATGTCATATTTAGGGAGGTTAGTGGAGGGCGGACCAGGAGTAGTTCAGCTTTGGAAAGATTAAGTTTCAGGTAGAGAGCGGACATGATATTGGAAACTGCGGTTAGACAGTCATTAGTGTTCTTTATTAGAGCGGGAGTAAGGTCAGGGGAAGAAGTGTATAGTTGTGTGTCATCAGCATAAAGATGGTACTGAAAGCCAAATCTGCTGATGGTCTGTCCAATCGGGCTGTGTGAGTGAGAAGAGAAGAGGTCCAAGGACTGAACCCTGAGGGACTCCAATAGTGAGAGGAAGAGGGGAGGAAGTGGAGCCAGCAAATGATACACTGAAAGAGCGGTCAGAGAGATAGGAAGAGAACCAGGAGAGAGCCGTGTCCTTGATGCCGATGGAGTGCAGCATAGCGAGTAGGAGATGGTGGTCAACATTGTCAAAGGCTGCAGAGAGATCAAGAAGGATAAGCAGAGAGTGGTCACCATTACGTTTTGCCGTCAGAAGGTCATTGGTCACCTTGGTGAGAGCAGTTTCTGTAGAATGTAGGGGGCGGAAACAAGACTGTAATGGGTCTAGAAGAGTGAGTGGAGAGGTAATGAGTGAGGCGGGAGTAGACCAGGCGCTCCAGGAGTTTAGAGATGAAGGGGAGATTGGAAACTGGTCTGTAGTTATTTGTGCAGGAAGGGTCGAGAGAAGATTTCTTTAATAAAGGAGTGATGATAGAGTGTTTAAAGGAGGAGGGGAAGACGCCAGAAGAAGGGAGAGATTGAAGATTTTGGTTAAGTGAGTGGTGACCACCGGAAGAGAGAGACTGGAGTAGGTGTGAGGGGATGGGGTGATCTCTAGACCACAGCTGGAAAGCTTTTACTTTCACTGGTGATCCAAAACGGGGCAGGACCGCTACATGTTAGCTAGAAGTCTTTCCCGCCACATTGCTTCCAACACAGGGAGGTCTGTTGAGGGCAGAAACGGGCTAGGTAAGTCGCAGGGTAGTGCCACCGGAGGTGAATCTTTTTCAACGATTCTAGGTGGTTAATACACCATAGATGATCGTTGTGCAAATTTTAGACCTCCCTCCACTCCTCATCCGATGTCTGAAAGGACAGGGCTTCCTGCAGAGCATATAGCTGGGTCTCGATGGGAATAGGAGGTTAATGTATCACCATGTATGTTGGGGAGACCATTAAGCAGTTGGGAGTCAGATATGAGGAATTTTTGATAGAATGAGGGGAACGTTGGGGCCAATGGGAAGGGCAGGCGGTTAATCGAAGTGAGAAAATGTTAAACATTTGAAGGTATTGAAAGTAAGTGTTCATTAACCTGGGCTTGTCAGTACATGGAGCAGGAAAGGGGACAAGGTAGCCCTCCGAATCAAGTCCCCCAGCGTGTGAATACCAGCCTCAATCCAAGGGTGTAAGTTCAGGTATGGTATGTGAAAGCAGAGAGCTTTCACACTGATCACCCCCACCGGTAGAGAAATCTAGGCTCCCACCATTTGATGCCAACTTGCAAGTGTGGCTTGCATAGTTAGTAAGGGCAGCCAGAATTTTGTGGGATAAATGGACTTTGCCTCTAAGAGGAGACACAGTGAGTGTCCTCTAACGAGGTACGTTTCTATCTACACCCACCCTAGCTTCTCGGAGGGGGCCCACCAGCACTGAGCAGCCTCCAAAATATCAGCTTTGTGGTAGCCAGATATGTTAGGCACACTCATACCACACTGAGAGTATGGGAGGAACATGATCTTCCCCGCTACCCTAAGCTTCTTATTAGTCCAGACATATCTGTTAACCAATTTTTAAAATTTATTGAGAACTTGGTCGGGAGTGTAATATGAAGAGACCGGAAGAAATATAAGATTTTAGGAAGTAAGAATATTTTGAAAGCGTGAATGCAAGCAATCCATGACAAATTTAGCAAGGGGTGCCTGGAAATTTCAGTGTTCACCATGGAGAGCAAGTTTGCCATTTTGCTAGAGGCCAAATTTTGTGGGGGGTAAGAGTGATTCCCAGATATGGGATCCCGTCCTCTTTCCAGCTAAAGGGGAATTCAAGCATTATTTGATTTTGGGAGAGCCAGCGGGACAGCAATAGGAAAAATTAGTGATTTACTCACATTTTATTTATAATAGGAAATTGAAGAAAAGAGAGACAAAGATGATATGATAGCTGCTAGAGATGTCTCTAAATTGGTGAAAGTGATTATGATGTCATCAGCATATAAGCTATGAGGTGTTGTTGGGAATCTATGTGATACCCAGAAATATCTGCATTGGACCCAATGGACTCAGCCAAGGGTTCTATAACTAAAGAGAAAATAATCAGGGATAGGGGACAGCCTTAGCGGGTTCCATTGGTGGTCTTAAAAGTGAGGACAGAAACCTGAAGAGAGCACCCAAGCATTGGGATTTGAATATAAAGACAGCATGACCGATAGGATCGGACCAGCAAACTCAAATTTCTTCAGAACAGAATTGAGGTATCCCCAGTGTACCCTGTCAAACGCTTTCTCTGCGTCGAGGGACAGGAGTACACTGGGGACCCAGACCTCTCAGCCATGCCAATAAGGTCCAACATGCCCTGTTGCCATCTCCAGCCTGCCTACCAGTAACAAATCCCACGTGGTCTGGGTGAATTAGAGACGGAGTCATTTGATTCATTCTAGACGCAAGAAGTTTAGAAAACATTTTCACGGTCACAGTTCAGTAGGGAAATAGGTTGGTAGCTTCCGGCTTGGGTTCAAGGATGTAACAATGGTAGCTTGGAGACCTGAGGAAGTAATAGAACTAATTTCTGCCAGTAGTTGAAGACTCGTAAAAGAAAGGCAGCACGTGTAGAAGATAAACATCTGTAGTAATCATTAGATAGTCCGTCAGGTCCCAGGTGCAGAGTGAAGTTTAGTAGACTTGATAATTTGCCTTATTTCAATCAGGGAAAAGGGAGAATTTAGAGAATCTAGATGGTCTGGCGATAGTCTACGGAGGGAAAGTCAGTCTAAGTAAGTTTGTATGTCTTCTTGGGATGGGAAGGGGTATTAATATCGTACTACAGGTTATACAACTGGAATACAACCCCTAGCAAAAAGCACCAAGTGGACTGACATGAATCCTGGCTCCAACACTAGAGATGTCAATTGAAACAAAGGAGAGGATTATCAAACTCTTAAAAAGGGGAAATCATCACGCAATGTTGCAAAGATGTTGTAGTTCACAGTCAACTGTGTCTAAAATCTGGACCAAATACAAACAATATGGGAAGGATGTTAAAGGCAAACATACTGGAAGACCAAGGAATACATCAAAGCGTCAAGACCGGAAACTTAAATCGATATGTCTCCAAAAAGGAAATGCACAATAAAACAAATGAGGAACGAATGGGAGCAAACTGAAGTGAATGTCTGTGACCGAACTGTAAGAAACCGCCTAAAGTAAATGGGATTTACATACATAAAAGTGAAACAAAAGCCATCATTAACACCTAAACAGAAAAAAAAACAAGGTACAATGGGCTAAGGAAAAGCAATCGTGGAGTGTGGATGACTGGATGAAAGTCATATTCAGTGATGAATTGCGAATCTGCATTGGGCAAGGTGATGATGCTAGAACTTTTGTTTGGTGCCGTCCCAACGAGTTTTATAAAGATGACTGCCTAAATAGAACATGCAAATTTCCACAGTCATTGATGATATGGGGCTGTAAGTCAGGTAAAGGCACTGGTGAGATGGTTGTCATTACATCTTCAATAAATGCCCAAGTTTACATTGATATTTTGGATATTTTCTATATCAATTGAAAGGATGATTGGTGATGATGAAATCATTTTTCAAGATGATAATGCATCCTGCCATAGAGCAAAAACTGTGAAAACATTCCTTGAAAGAAGACACATAAGGTCAATGTCATGGCGTGCAAATAGTCCGGATCTCAATCCAATTAAAAATCTTTGGTGGAAGTTGAAGAAAATGGTCCATGACAAGGCTCCAACCTGCAGAGCTGATTTGGCAACAGTAATCAGAGAAAGTTGGAGCCAGATTGATGATGAGTACTGTTTGTCACTCATTAAGTCCATGCCTCAGAGACTGCAAGCTGTTATTAAAGCCAGAGATGGTGCATAAAATACTAGTGATGTATTGGAGTGTTCTTTTGTGTGTTTTTCATGATTCCATAATTTTTTCCTCAAAATTGAGTGATTCCATAATTTTTTCCCTCTGCTTGGTCTGAAAAAAATTACCCTTACTTACTACCACATTTTTTATCTTGATTTCTTTTAGTGTTTCTTAAAGCCATAAAGTTGCCACTTGAAATTACTTTACTTTTGTGCCATGTCTGTGATGTGCTTTTTTTCTACAACATTACATAACTGAATGAACATCCTCCGAGCATGCTGATTCCATAATTTTTGCCAGGGGTTGTAGTAGTGGGCAAAAGCCTCAGCAATAGGGATTACGGAGAAGAGTTCCAGCATGGTCCCGCATGGCCTCCATGTGGTAAGGCTCTCTTTTTGATACATCTAGCGAGTAGTGCCCCCGCTCTATCACCGATAGCATAAAAGGAACTCTTAACCTTTCTCATATTTTTCTCATGTTCTAACAAGAAAATCCTAAGCTGCATGTGAACCTGAATAATTTGTTTCGAGACAAGAGCAGATGGGGCATCGTTGTTGGTCTGTTCTAACTGATGCAAAGTGGCTAAAAAGTATATCTTGGTGCGTTCTCTATCCCTTTTAATATGGAACGCTTTTTGTATGAAGAGACTGTGGCACCCCATGGGTTAATGTGCCACAATAACATCACAAGGGTTCTCTCCCCCACTACACACTGACAAACACTACCACCTCTGGGCAAGAGGGGGAGCACCACCTGCTTCCTTATATACTCTTGCCCATGAGGAAGGAGCTCAGAACAACTCAGGAGACCGTGCAGCACGGTGTAGTGCTGTGAAGAGCACACAGAGAGCAGAGTTAGCTCAGTGCAGACCTAGCAAGGGTCAGAGGAACAGGAGAACCACAGACAGAGGAACACATCTGGGAGCTGGAGTGATACCTTCACTTGCCCCAGAAGAACGCACAAAATGGACACCGGATCCGGTACTGTGTCTGGCACCCACAGCACAGTGAATCCAGGAACAGTGGGATCTCTAGATGCCCCTAGTACCAGAGCAAAGCAACACGGAGGGGTCAGCACAGCACAGAGGACTCAAGTTGCCTAGCCAAGTGGTACCAGCAGAATACAGAGAGAGAGACGTGAGGAATCCCAGCAGCTCAGCTAATAGCAGCAGCCAGGACACACACACAGTGCAGCATAAGGACGCTGACGACCCCGGACAGGGTTGGGAGAGAGCTTATCCCCATTACAGACTCCGTGGACTATAACCTGCAACAACATCTGCAGTAAAGCTTTGGAAACCCTGAATTGCCTCTCGTGTCAGTCTCTGCCTGCAGACCATTGCTCCCCTCATACAGATCCAGCCTGTCAGCACCAGCTAGGAGGAGAGATCCCTGCAGCCTGCAAAGTAAGTGTGCTACAACTACACACACACAAAAGACTTTAACTCCTTACTGCCCCGGGGGATACAGTTCTCCCCACTGGAACTATACCATCTCTGCTGCCATTCCATCACCCCCGGAGGTTCTGCAGCAGCGGCGGCCCCATCACTGGCCGCACCAAGTGGGTGGCGTCACCCGTGACATCTCCCTTGTAAATATTCCCTTTATTTGCCGAGCCAGGGACACGGTCCGGACCAAGCCACCTGTGACATCCTCAGTACCATCCGGTCCGGTACCGAGTACCCCAGTCCCGTGGGGCCCGACAAGACCTCGGACATAGGCCTTATGGGCCTCCCAGAGCACCTCATCAGTCATTTCTCGATTATAATTGAGAGAGAATTCTAAAAGGCTTGCTTTCACCCTTTCTCCCACATTAGGTCTCGCCAGAAGTCCAGAGTTTAGTTTCCATTGCCATGGAGACTGAGGTCAACATGTCACGGAGAGCTCAAAACTTACAGGAGCATGGTCTGACCACAAAGTAAGGCCTTTACTCCAATACACAAGCAGAGAGGATCTTGCTATCAACTAGGAAATAGTCAATCCTAGAATAGGATTTGTGCCTGTAGGAGACAAAGGAATATACTTTTTCCATGGCATGTAGATATCTCCAAATGTCATGCAAATGTTATTCTCTACATAGGGAACCCATTTCTCCCCATTCTGCGACTGAACTCGAGGAGCAATCTAGGACCCTGGAAGAAGTAATATTAAAATCACCACATATAATAATTCCGCCTCTCGCCACGTCCTCCACCGATTTTAACACAAATCAGAGAAATTTCACAGGGGAGTGGTTGGGTGCATATACATTGACAACAGTATATGCAGAGCCGGCTATTGTACAAACGAGGATAATAAACCTACCACCTGGGTCTGCGATCTCATGGAGAAGCTGAAAAGAAATAGTATTCTCAATAACAATACAGACACAAGCCTTCTTTGAAGTGTGATTAGCAAAGAAAGCTGATGGAAAAATGCGACTATGGACTCAAAAGTTATTCTCTTTTAGGAGATGAGACTCCTGTACACACAATATGTCTGGTTTGGTACGGTGGGCTTCTGACCACAACATAGAGCGTTTTACCGGCGAGTTCAGCCCATTAGCATTCAAAGAGACGATTTTTACACTCATGGGGGAAACAGATAATAGGAAAAAAAAGAGTAGGCCTCACTAGGCATGTAGGGAAGAGGACAGGGAGAAAAAGAGGGAGGGAAGACAAAAGCCAAAAAGAACACCAAACATGTATGTAAACCAAACAGCCTTAGGGTACCTTTACACGCCGCTACTGGCGGGTGGATACAACCAGCTACTTCACGTGCACGAGCACGCACAAACGGTTACAAACGGTAATCGCACCACCTTTACACGCCGCCACAAGGTGCGCTACAGTAGGTTACATCTATCTCTAGATACACCGCCGGGTGCCACAAGTAGCCATCTGTAGCTTACCTTACCTCATTCACACCGCTACAACAAGCTAATATGGGCGGACCTGGTGCAGCAGGGACAGCACATAGGCGTACCACAATTGTGGATTACGAGACGTCCGTACGCTGATAGGACAAAGCAAGAAACCCATGATTGGCCAGGCATCGCAGGAGGCTGTTTAATACATGACTCTCGAGCAATTGTGTAGTGGGGACTGGTCAGCTCCTTAAATATGCCTCCCTATGCAGCGACTACCAATCGTAATGCAGGAGCTTCCTCCAATGATCGCTGATGGGGTGCGGTAACCCAGAGCCTGTGTCACGCCCCAGCTACATACCAGGTACATAGCATGGTGTAGAAACAACCCTTCTGTTTCTTCTTTACACGCCGATACAGCTCGCTACAATCGGCTGTGTAGCCACCTGTTTCAGGGCAGTGCTCGGAAACAGATGCATCTACTGCCGGGTGTCTCCTACCGTCTTCACACGCCGCTACTACGGGGTACATTGCTGATGCAAGCTACATTTGTCGCAAGTAGCTGGTTGTATCCACCCGCCAGTAGCGGCGTGTAAAGGTACCCTAAGTCTGCGGCAGGGGGAACATAACAGCACTGGGAAAGGATGTAGACTTGCACAAGGCAGACAATCATCATCGTGGTAGCATAGGGGGTTCTGCCCCCGCAGGCAGGAACCACAAAAAATGATGGCCAGACAACAACAGCAGCCACATTCTAGTGAGTTCATCTTGCTGTCACCCAGTCAGATGTCATCGGCCTCTTGTTATGAACTCGACCGGGTAGAGGGCTCTCTTTCTTGGATGGGGTAGTAACTTCCATTCCCGGATGGCCTGATCCAGTTTCTTGGGCGAGTGAAAGATATAGCGGGTCCCCTCGTGTGTGAATCGGACTTTCACTGGGAATCCCCAGCTATATGAGTTGTCATTAACCCGTAGGATTTTGAACATGGGGCAAATTCTCTTCGCCTAGCCAGGGTCCCTGCGGAGAAATCTGGAAAGACTGCAATCTTGGAGAATGTCTCAAAGAGGCCATGCCGGCCTTTCATCGCTTGTATAAAGTTCTATTTTGCCCTGTATGAGTGCATGCAGGCTAGTACATCCCTGGGCAAGGATTGGTTAATGTGGGATGGCTTAGGAAAAAAAAAGTATCAACTAAGTACCCTGTTATTGACACTGTTTTGCACTTGCTTTTTACTTTTACCTATATAGCAGAGCATTTTTTTAGATCTTTTTTATACTGTGTTTTTTGTGGTATAGATTCTTGGTGGTGTGAACACGGTTCTACAGACCTGTTCACATTGTGCTCTAGCTCAGCTGTTAGTATTCAATTATTCTCTTGTTATGCAAGATGGGAAGTGCCCCACCCATTCCTTACTGAGCCAGACACAAAAGTTCCATTTCTGCCCTGTGTCCATATTGGACTCTGACCCTGCTGCATCCTGCATCTGAGAGGTATGTTCACATTAGATCAGGTTTTAAATACGTTAGTTTAGGGACCATTCTGATAAGGGTCACCTTGGCGTTCGTAGAACGGCTTCCGTACATTTTTTTCAAAAAATTTACATTTTTTGAAAAAAATGTGGCAGCTAAGTACCCTGTTATTGACACTGTTTTGCACTTGCCTTTTACTTTTACCTATATAACAGAGTATTTTTAGACGTTTTTTATACTGTCTTTTCTGTGGTATAGATGCTTGGTGGTATGAACATGGTTCTACAGACCTGTTCACATTGTGCTCTAGCTCAGCTGTTAGTATTCAAATATTCTACCATTTTCTGTTCAATGTGATCTGTACGGTCACCTAAACTTTTAATGTCCCTCCTCAGCTCCCCAATCGTACCTTTCATGTCATCATGTAATGCTTTCCTGAAGGAGGATAGGAGTCGCTGCATCGTTCCCTTGGTGGACGGGAGATCATCTACGTCTATTGCTGCCATCTACCTGTTGTCTTTAGAGGATGAGCAGGAGGATGCACAGGAGGAGCTGTAGGCCAGTGCCATGTTGGATTGCAGCACCGCTTCCCTGCCGAAAAAATCTGAGTTTTGCAGGGGCTTCATGGCTCTTCGGGTGTCCCCACAGCATGCTGATGATCCTCTGATGTTACCGCTTCTTCTGGGGGTTGTGTCGGCATGTGTAAGCCGCGGTGAGCTGTTAGTCCGTGGCTGCGATAGCTCTCTATGTAGCAACTGGGGCCATGAGCTTCCAGGCCATGCCCCCCAGCAACCACACTTCGGTGCACGCCTAAGGCTGGTTTCTCACTACCATTTTTTTTCAAATTAGGCAAGATAAGGTTTATCAGCAAAAACTCATCCTTTCATGAATTAGTTTTTTGTCTATTCACTTCAATAGTGTCAGGTAGCGACAGGATGCTACCTTATACCATTAAAGTGAACGGGCAAAAAACTGGATCCTAAAAGGATAAGGTTTTTTTCTGAAAAACCTTATCTTGCCTGATTTCGTAAAGGTAGTGTGAAACCAGCATAAAAAGACTGACAACTAGGAAAACACATGCCAAACGGAGTCCGACGAATTTCCAGCTGAATCACAGTGAGTGTTTCCTTCTGGAGTTTTGTCTGAATCACATTTTTGGGGAATTTACATGGAGAACCCAATGTTAGTGCTCAGCACAGAACAGAAGAATATGATCCCAGCCTTATATTGAAGCGATCAAAAAATGTTCTGTAACCCAATAAAATCCCTAGATTATCCTGCACAAAACCAGCCCTCACTCAGGTCCGTCATCTGTCACTGGAAAAATAGGAGGTTCCCACATTACTGGTAAAAAAACACTGCAGTACAAGAATAGTTCTTTGTGGCATTAGTGGGAGGACGGCTTTATTCTGCGCGTCGGTGTAATTATGGCGATTACAGATTTACATAAATATAAAAATGAATTAAAGAAGGAGGTTTTTGGCCCTGTTTTACAATAACTGCATTAAGTAGCTCATACTGTAATTAATTTAATCCAAATTTTATTCAAGTTACATCTTAAAAACTAAATTTCATTTAATTTACAGTTACATATGGAGGTGCAAGATTGATTTTTTTACACAAATTTCATCAGGTGACCAAATAATAATGTGAGTGTGACAGTAAAATCCCATAAAGACATAGAGATGATAATCCCCTAATCATTCACAAAGGGAGTTTAGGTTTTAAGCTGGAGGATCAGCCTCATCCTTATTTAGTTATTACACCGGGGAATCATGATCCACATGGTTAATATGGCGGAGGTTTTTTTTTTATATTAGATTGATCCAACCCTGTGAGATATACTGGAGTGAAGCAATTAAGCTTAGATAACCCCCTTCCCCCATCTCTATACAGGATAGGAACCAGTTTTTACCTTTCTATTGCCCCTTTATAGAGAGAAATTCTCTCAAATGTATGGTTATTGCTGTCTGCCCATAAAGTGCCAGTGCACAACCCACTTTACAGATGCCTAGGTTGGGGTACCCCCCTCTTCAAACACAGGTAGTTTAACATTAAAAGCATCTGCCTATGTAATGCCCGTGCTATGCGTCAATGCAGGGGTTAAACCTATGGTGATCCTAGCTAGCAGACCCACAACCAACAGCCCATAAACTCACCCATATCCTGGCAGAGGATCAAGTCTCCGGGTGCCCCCAGACGCGTTTCGCCAAAGCTTTTTCAATGGAGTCCAGATTTACATAGTTTTGTTATGTTTTCCTGCTATCACGCTATCATTAAAAATGTTTTTTTTTATAATAAATAGTTTTTCTGTCACAAAATTCTGAGAGCTTTAACTTTTTTAATTCAATACAGGGCTATACAAGGGCTTATACAAGTTGGAGATCTTATTTCTGCCATTTTGATGCACATAACTTTTTTTACCGCTTTTGATTTAGATTTTTTCAGATTATGAATGAACAAAAACCAGCAATTCACCTATTGTTTTCGTTATATATTGTAAGGTAGTGATTAGGATCGGCACGACAGAAGGCAGTGACTAGGTACTTTTCACACAGCACACGATTTATTTACAAGTTCATATCAACACAGACCTTTTGTAGCTCCAGGTCATATCCGGTGTAAAGGGTTTCACTCGGACCGATACGGCTGTCAGGCTCTCTCTTAGCCGGGGGCCCTGGGAAAGCCAAGTCCACCCTGCCACACTGTGTTAACTGCACACAGCCAATGCTCACAGGCTGTGTTAAAACTCCACATAGCTGTGCACACACAGAACTCCACACAGCTCCTGCTGCTCTGACACTTCTCCATCTCCCCAGCCCTGGACAGCTTCCTAGCCACCCCACACCTGCAAAGCAATGTGAACAATCCGCACTTCACTCAGACAGAGCTGCCGTTAACCCTGTGAGTGCTTCTACAGAGCAAAAGGCACAATCACCCATGTGCTGTATACCGGTCATGGGGCACATGGCTTTCACATCACCACAATATATAATTTTAATTTATTATGCAGTTCACTGTGCGGTAAGTGATAAGACTGATTTGTTTTTTGCATCAGTACCATTACAGTGATACCAGATCTATATAGTTTTTTTCACGCTTTGATACTTTTACATGCTAAAATCTGTATTTTACTAAAATCTATTTGTTTTTGCATCGCCATATTCTGAGAGGTGCAACTGTTTTTTTTCTTTTTAACAACAAATGAGCTATGTTAGGGCTTGTGTTTTGCAGTTCGGTTTGGCGTTTTCATTTCTACCATTCATTTTTACATATGACTTTTTGTTGCTTTTATTCACCTTTCTGTGTGTCAGTATAATGAAAAAATGTCATAATAAATAACATGACAGTTTTATAGATCGGGTCATTTCCAGATGCGGCGATACCAATTTAATGTACGTTTCTTTGTTTAGTTTTATTTTAACACAAAAGCTGTGTTTTTAGTAGCAAAAGGGGTTTTGTGATTGTTATGCAGTCTTTTTTTACACATTTTATATAGCTTATTTTTACTTTTTCACTTATTCTCACTGTGAGACATGAATATTTTTTACTTTGATTACTGGTTCTCATGCACTGTTGTACTCGTGCAGGAGACCTATCAGTAGTTCACTGACTATACCTGTTAGACCCTGCTTATACAAAAAACTTACAGGCCACAGTACCGTAGGTCATCATATGACATCAGGGTACCATTGCAACAATTAGCACCAACGATTATGATAATGAAAAAATATAGAGGGGGAGTGCACATAGAGCCGTAAAAATGTGATAAAAGGGGGGCACTAACATGTACACACACCTGGAAAGGTTGGGTCGCAACCAACTATCCAAAGCCAAGGGCCGCTGCAGATCCCCATTGGAGAAACAATTCAGGATCAAGAGCAAGACGGGTGTAACTCCGCGTTGACCAAGATGAACACACCGAAGTGTAGAATACTCCTAGCCTAGGTGGTTGGTGAGTGGAATAAAGGATTTTCCTACACTTTGGTGTGTTCATCTTGGTCAGCGTGGAGTTACACCCGTCTTCCTCTTGATGCTGAATTATGATAATGAAAGACATATTCCCCAAAAGGGGTTTTTTAACCCATTTTTTAACCACTTAGATACCGCTATTGGTATTTTAGGGGACTATTCAGTAGACTCTCCTCTACAACTCCAGTTGGCAGAAGGAAGCCTTAGCAATGAACGGTTGTGTTGTTACAGTGTACAGAATGGAACCCTGCCCAGATGGTCGGTCAAGGCAATTTAAGCAACGTGCTGTCAATGAATTCTTCTTGACAGCAGAAGGTGTCACCTCAAAAGAATTCATCAGGGAATGCAAGCTGTTTGCGATAATTGTATTGATGTGATCACTGTGCGTCGTTGCTCCAGTAAATTTAAAGATGGTTAGGCCAGAACGTCTGACTTGCATGACAAAGAAAGAGTTGGGTTTCCTGTGAAAGCAACCACTGAGTTAAACATGCAAAACATTGACAGACGGATTCATGATGATCGTCGTATAGAGAAATTGTCAAATAGTCAAATCCTTGACTCCTCCCTATCCTTCAAACCCCACATCGAGGCCCTCACCACATCCCTCCGGCTCCAGCTCAAGAACATCTCACGGATCCGCTCCTTCCTCACCCACGACACCACTAAAACACTCATCCATGCTCTTATCATCTCCCGCCTTGACTACTGCAACCTCCTTCTCAATGGCCTCCCGGCTAACTCCCTCACACCTCTCCAGTCTATCCTCAACTCCGCTGCCCGACTCATCTATATGTCCTCCCGCTACTCCCCTGTCTCCCCCCTCTGCCAAGCCCTTCACTGGCTCCCCTTCTCCAAGAGATCCCAATTCAAAACACTAACCATGGCGTACAAAGCCATACACAACCTGGCCCCACCATACATCTTCGACCTGGTCTCCCGATACCTACCCTCACGCAACCTCCGCTCCTCCCAAGAACTCCTCCTCTGCTCCCCCCTCATCACCTCTTCGCACAACCGAGTCCAGGACTTCTCCCGGCATCTGCCTTACTCTGGAACTCCCTACCCGAACACGTCAGACACTCTACTACCCTGAGTAGCTTCAAGTGTCACCTGAAGACTCACTTGTTCCGTCAAGCCTACAACCTGCCATGAGACCCAGGCGAACGCCCCATACCTGACATTCCCCCATCCTACTGTATCCTAACCCACCCCTCATAGACTGTGAGCCCTCGTGGACAGGGTCCCTGCCCCTCCTGTACCTGTACGTCCTGATCGCCTAGATTTAGTGTACTTGTTCTTGTCTCCCTCATCCTCATGTAAAGCGCCATGGAACCTAATGGCGCTATATAAATAAATAATAATAATAAAATTGCAAGCATAATCGGCATTTCACAAGAAACACAGTGTGTTGACTTCTGTGACGGCTTCAGAACATCGTTGGCAGAAGTGTATCAAGTTGTCTGGTGATTATGTAGAAAAGTGAATATGGGTAATTAAAGAGCACATTCTAAGGATTGTGTGCATTTGATTTCTTAAAATATTCCCTTAGAAACCCAAGTTACGAAGGTGGAGGCATTACTTTTCATTCAACCCTCGTACTTAGAAAACTATGCATCATTTCCTTTACACTTCACAAACACTTGCTATTTTGGGATGGTATATGACATTAAATCTTAATAACATACATTTAAGTTTGTGGGTTTACTGTCATGTGCAAAAATTGTGGAAACGTTAAGTATGAATACTTTTGCAAGGCACAAGGTTTGTACATTTTGTTTTCTTTGCCAAAGTACATAACCTTACATTTTCAAATTAAACTTTATTTGCCATTTTTCCACCCAAGCCTCTAGATTCCTAATATCCCTCTGTAATATTATATTTTTCTCCTCAACACAAAATAAGCTTCCAATATGTAATGTAACATTTAGGTTATTGGATTTTTCCTCTCCAGCTCTATTTCTTTCCCTAGGGAAGCTGGCGCAAGCATTCAGTTAATGTTCATTGTGGAAGAGATGAGTACAGATCTGTTAATGGAGGAGTCAATGATTATTTTGTTCCATTTATAACTGGGATTATAGCAAATTATTATAGTATTATTGCACAAATAGGACAGCTAAAAATTCCTGTGCTGTCTTGCGGAAACAATTTCACCCAAGTTTCCTTGCATAAAAAGTATAAATAAGAAATGACTGAAAACATTTTTAATGTACTTCTAAGGCACCGTTTTTGTTTTTTCACTCAACAGTCTAGCTGAGATGCCGTGAATGTTCCCTCCAATACACTACGGGCATCCTAATACTTTTGGGTGGCTCGTACATTTCTTATATGACATATGATTATCAATATCTTGAAAAATTATCATTAAAATATTTCATCACTTATTGATCATTAGATCTAACTTTTTTTTTTAAATCAGATATATTTTATAATTGAAAAAGCGTTCATAACAAAATGATGCATCCAAACATAAATTTTTATATATAACAGATCCCCAATCCCAAACTCTCAACCCCCCTTACTTAAGGTACCGTCACACGGGGAGATAGCGCTGCGATGTTGCCGGCAACTGAGGGGCGTGGCCAAGTTGCAGCGACATCGCCGGAGAGTTGCCTCGTGTGACAGGGCGATAATCAGGAGAAAAATCGCCTGAGCAACATCGCCAGGTTTCCCAACATTGTTGGGAAACCTGGCGATGTTGCTGAGGTGATCATCCCTGATCGCCCTGTGTAACGCGGCAACCTGCAATGTTGCGGGCGATTCCGCCTATCTACAACATTGCGGGTTACCGCTCGCTGGGTTGCTAGGCAACCCAGCGAGCGATAGCCGCGGCAACTAGCCGGCGATATCGCCGGGAAGTTGCTCCGTGTGACATCTCCCCGGCGATGTTGCCAGGGATGCGCGCTCCCGCGATCCCGGCAATATCGCCGGCGATATGCCCTGTGTGACGGTACCTTCAGAAAGCAAGAATACCGATATATCCATAGTTCAATACAGAAGAAAAAGACACAATAGAACTATTTTACTTTAACAACTATCTTACTCCAATGCCAAAACATAAGCTCATGTTACATCCCCCCAGCCTATCCATCCGACCCATATTCCAGCCATGGTGACCATAGCTTCTCATTCATATTCATTTTCCCTCGTTTTTTGTATATCCCTTTTTCCATTCGGGAAACATGTACAGCTTGTTTGAAATATTCACTCCTAGATGGTGGTTCTTCTCTAAGGCCAGGGTCACACTTGAGCCTTGGATCAGTTTTTTGCATCATTTTGTGCACTTTTTTTTCTAAGTCCAAAACCTGATGGCAAAAATTGATGCTGCAGTGCGAATGCAATGGTGTGACTGCAGTGGGTGCAGTAAAAAAAACTGATCTGGTTAGTTAACATGGAGCCCTATGGGAATCACATGATAATCCGCACGGCACTAAATGGTACCATGAGTTTTCGCATGAGTTTTTTAAGGCTGCTCCAGACCTAACAGCAAAGACGCAGCCCAAAAACACAGGCTGTGGCTAGGGTCACACTTGGCTGCATTCTTTAAGGTTGTTTTTGACAGCCTGCATTTTTGGCCTGACGTTTTTGCTGTTAGGTTTGGAGCAGTCTTAAAAAACTCATGCAAAAACTCATGTTACCATTTAGTACTATGCGGATTTGCATGCGATTCCCATTGGGCCCCATGTTACAAAAATGCATGCGTTTTTGATAAAGCACCGAAAAACTCATCATGATGCATTTTTTGATGGTGAGCCAAACTCATGGAAAAAACTCATGGCACTTTAGCCATGCTTTTTTGGCATTGGGGCATGCGTTTTTTGTATTGGGGCCTATGGATGAGTTTTTGCATGTGTTTTTCACAAAATACAAGTGTGAAAAATGCATGGGTCAAACTCATCCACAACGCAAGTTTGACCCTAGCCTGTGAAAAACAACCTTAAAAAACGCAGCCAAGTGTGACCCTAGCCTAAAACTGCAGATACATGTAGAGAAAAAAATATGCTTCTGTTTTAAGCATCAACAGAGCTGCATTTTTTAAATTAATCAATGATCAGTCAGCAACAGGCATCATTCAAAACTCAGACCTGTAGTGTCAGCTTTTCTGTGCTTAAGGCTAGGGTCACACTTGCGTTTTTTTCATGCTTTTTTGGAGACCTGCGTTTTTAAAAAAGCATGTAAAAACGCACCCATAGGCCCCCATGTTAAAAAACGCATGTCTTAATAGCAAAAACGCATGTCTAAAGTGCCTTGCGTTTTTGGCATGAGTTTTTGCACTTATGTGAGTAGTTATCAAAAACGCATGCAAAAACGCATGGTACATTAGTACCATTTAGTACCATCCAAAAACGCATGTGTTTTCCATAGGGGTCCATGTTATAAAAACGCATGCGTTTTCTAAAAAATGCATGCGTTTTTAAAACAGCACCAAAAAATAGTGCATGCACTATTTTTGGGTGCTCATTTAAAAACGCATGCCAAAACGCAGGGTGCCATCAGACACCTTAAAAAATGCATGCAGAAATGGAAAAAAGCATGCAGAAACGCATGCTTTTTTTTAAGACACTAAAAAAAACTCATGCCAAGTGTGACCCTAGCCTAATCCAGTATCTAGCAATGAGCTTCCTAGCTAGAAATAGCAGCCTTGCAATAGCCACTTTCAAGTTATTATCCACAGGAATTTCCTCCACGTATCCCAACATGCACACCACCGGGTCCCTCGGGATCACACAATTGTACGCCCCCTCCTGTCTAGTAATGACCATTAACCAATAGGATGCTAATCTAGAACATGTCCACATCATATGGTAAATCCCAGCACCTTCATTCCTACATATAGGACACTCTCAAGTGGATCTCAAGCCCACCTTAAATAAAAAGTCTGATGATCTGTAGACTCTATGTAGCATAAATAGTTGGGATAACCTTCTCGGTTCACTCAAGGATAGTCTCGGCATCCACTCCAGAATGGAATTCCAGGTGTCATCCTCCAATAACACCCCTATTTCCACCTCCTACCTAGCATTGGCTCGTATCGGATATTAAAGCAGAATCGTGTGTAGTAGGTCGCCATATATCGTAGAAATCACTCTCCTCGTAAAGCCCTCTCCACACACATAGTCCAACACAATATCCTGCTTGAATAGACATGTTCCCATATTTCATTTGAGCTGCAAATGCATGTTTTATCTGTGTATACTGGAAGCCAACCGTGGTCCGCAGACTGTATTCCTCCTGAAGCCTTTGAAATGTTTTCAGTCCCTACTAGTCTACTATTTGGTGGACATACTGGATTCCATTGGCCAGTCACTCTCTTAAGTACCCCATTGCCATGAATTTGGGTAAATTGTTGTTATTCCATATCGGTGAGTATCACATCAGTTGGGTCACCCCTTTAATATGTTTAAGTCTCCCCCAAACTTTGGCACTAATAACAGTGTGGGGTAAGTCCTTTCGAGCGTTCCCATAGAATCGTCCTCCAAGCTTTTTATCAATGGCCATCTCTCCGTCATAACCTCCAAGATACGCTGAATGGAGCAACGTGTCACCCTGTATGCTCATCCCCTTAAGTGTTGACATTGGGCTGCAAGGAAATATATGCTCGGATTGGGCAGTGCTAGTCCACCATCATCTTTAGGCCGTTGTAACAATTCCAGCATAAGCCGGACTTGCTTTTTCCCCATATCAGGCTCCTGAATAGGGTATTAATTTGTTTAAATTTCCCTTGTGGAATTCAAATAGGGCCATTATATAGAACATACAGTAATTTGGGCATCAGTATAATTTTAATAAGATTAACCCGGCCAACCACCAAAAGATGTAGTTTATTCCAGCCTCCTATCTTATCTATAAGAGTTCCCAAAACAGGAGTCAGGTTCACATTCAGATATTCCGTGATGGGTAATGATATCCAAATATCCAAATACTTGAACTTGTCAACCAATTTGAGCTCCCCCGTCTCCACAACCCTCCTGGACCCAGTCCCTCTCTGCATCTATTTTAAACAAATTGGATTTATGCCAATTGATTTTCAGCCCTGATAGAGATCCAGAATTTTCAATAAATTGCATAGCACTGCTAAGGGATGCCTTTGGATTATCTAAGAATAAAAGGATGTCCTCCGCATAGAGTACTATTTTTTCCTCCATTCGTCCATATTAGAATCCCATCACCTCTTCCGCTTTCCGTATTTTAGCAGCCAACAGTTCTACAGCCAGAGCCAATAAAATTGGGGACAGGGTACACCCCTGTCTCATACCTCTGCACAGTTCTATGGTCTGAGATAACACACAATTTACCTTAACTTTTGCCAACGGCTCAGTATATAGCAGCTGCACCCATGAGAGAAACTGTGGACCAAAGCCCATATATTCCAGTACTGCCCACAAGTAGGCCCACTCCACACTGTCAAATGCCTTATGGACATCCAACGATACAATTACCCTCCTGCCCGAGTTGTCAGCCGGGAACTGCATGTTCATTTAAAGTCTTCTCAAACTGACAGTCGTAGACCTGTTAGGCATAAAGCCGGACTGATCCGGATGTATCAACTTAGAAATTATGCCAGTCAACCAATTTCACAACACGTTAGCCAGGAGTTTAACATCTGTTGTCAGCAGTGATATGGGCCTGTATGACTCTGGTAGCCGCAAGTCCTTATCATCTTTTGGCATCACCATAATGACAGCCTCTCTTATGGATGTTGGCAAAATCCCCCTCGCCCTTGCTTCCTCTAAGACCACCTGAAGCCTAGGTATCAAAACCTCCTCTAGATCCTTATATACCTCAGCTGGAAGCCAATCTGCTGCTCCTGGTGCTTTCTCGTTTGCCATCGAGGCCAGTGCAACACCCAGCCCCTCACTTGTTAGAGGGGCATCCAGGCACTCCCTATCTGCTATTCTTAATTTAGGAAGCTCCGTGCTCTCCAGGAAGACTGCTATGTTCTCAGTCGATGCCCCCGCTTCCGAGATATATAGCTCCCTGTAAAAATCCTGTAAAAATGCGTAAAAACGAATAACACATCTGCGCTGTCTGTGACTAGGTCACCCTCTTTATTATGAAGTGAATATACAAACAGAGTTTTCCTCTGGGCTACAGCAATCAACGATAGCATATGGCCCACCTTTCCTTCTTCATAAAAATGTAGTTGATGAAACTCATGCTTTCTCATTTCTTTGTCTACTAAAGCCTGGTTCGCTACCTTCTGCGTCTCCCTCAGCCGTTTTCTAGTCACTGGAGTATTAAGTGTGACCATTTTGTCCTCCGCCCTATTAAGTGCCTCAAGTATCTCTTGTTCTGTGTGTTTCATATTTGAGTTACATCTGCTGATATCTCTAAAGAATAACCCTCTCAAATACGCTTTCATAGAATCCCACACAACTAGCGGATCTACACTGCCCTCATTAAACTCAAAGTATTCTTCCACTTCCTTTTTCACACTTTCCATACACTTTCTGTGCTGTGTAACCAGGCAGGGTGAACCTTCTACTCGTCATCCTGCTCATGTCCCCATTGGCTGCATATGTACTACTATTGGTCTATGGTCCAAGATCGCTCTCGTCAAATAATCCACTCCCTTTACCAAGACATCCAGTTTATTATTACCTAGTGCCATGTTGATTCAGGATAGGGTAGCATATGATGGTGAATAACAGGAAAAACATCTAACTCCAACATTCTGTACCCTCCACATATCAATCTATCCCACTTCCTAAATATATGTCACAGGTATGTCAGGAGGCACGGATAAGACTGAAGAGGCCACTCGCAGAAGGTCCCAGTGTTTGGTCAAACTGTCCAAATCCTGAAAGAAATGTCTCTGTCTCTTTAAGATAAGATAAGAGATAAGATAAGATAAACTTTATTGATCCCGGAGGAAATTACAGTATTACAGCAGCAGAACAAAGATCAAGAACATTTCACACTTTACAAAATAAGTCTATATGGACAGCAGATGCTGGTAGACTGGTACATGTACCTCACCTATTCCCCCCATACACATAGAACTTCACATAGTCTTGGGATGCTTTACACTTATACATTTGTTAAACATCCCCACAGCTGTCGGAACAAACGGTTTTCTGTACCTTTCCTTTTTACACATTAGTTGGATTAGACGCTTGCTGAATGTGCTCTTCTGCTTCGCAAACAGTTCAGAGAGCGGGTGTGTATTGTTGCTCATTATAGTCTTGCATTTCTTATTAATTCTATCCTCTAATAGCTCCTCGAAAGTCCTAAGTTGTAGACCCACCACCGCACTAGCCTTCTTGATAAGTTTATTCAGCTTATTAGCGTCAGCTGTGCGCACACTACTACCCCAGCATATTATTGCAGCAAAGATTGCACTCGCCACAATAGATTGGTAGAACATTTCAAACATTTTGCTACACACATTAAACGACCTTTAAGAGGCATTTCCCTTTTAGTGAAAGCTGGAGGTCACTAGGACCCACCTGATTCCTTACCTTGAGCTGTCTATATATTCCCCTTATAATAATGAGAGATATTTGAAGCTCAACCTTAAATGGGTGCTCAGAGGTCAAAATATTTATAAGTCAATATGTATGAAAGACCTCGGCACACTGATAAATTGAAGACCAAGAGTTAATGAAAAAGATGCTTTTTTTATTGGACAATCCAGCATTTTATAAATCCGACGTTTCGGCCCACCGGCCTTTTTCAAGGATTATCTGCATGGATACAGATATACAGAAAATACATAAAGTAAATAAACAGAATATGCCAGTGTCTCAAATAGTATACATCACTGGTGTGAATAACATGGAGTGAATAACACTCATTGTGTCTCAGTAACACATATAGAAGAGCCTTCCCCACCCATACATGCTCCCTCCCCTTGACTCCATTAAACCGCATTCTTTGCTTTTGAACTACGGCTGAATAATCCAGATAAATGGCAATCTTCTTTCCATTGATAGTAAGATCTTCAGCCTCCCTCGCTTTCCTCAGGATAATGTCCTGATCTCTGTAGTTAACAATTCTGGCAAGCATCGTGCAGGGCTCAGAGCCAGGCGGGCGTTGCTGCATCGGGACTCTATGGGCCCTCTCCACTGCAAAAACTTTAGTTAAGGTGTCCTCTCTGAACTTTCCCTTTAACCAGTTCTAAATAAATTCAGTAGGATTCCTCCCCTCTGTTTTCTCTGGGATGCCTACTAAACAGAGATTATTTCTCCTGGAACAATTTTCAAGATCATCATTTTTTGCAGCAATCTCAGACAGTTGTTGAATGTATTTTTTCTCTACTTTCTGGAGCTTAGTGATCTGATCTTCTGTGGTGCTCACCCTTTCCTCTACAGCACCAATACGGATATCAGTTTTCTGCATAGCTGCATGTATATTAGCCATCTCTCCCTGCAGACACATGCACTTGCTTGGATAGTATAGTTAGAGTCTGCTTGCATGATGATACTAGGGAGAATACATCCCTCAGGGTTGGCTCCTCTGCAGACTCCAGCTCATCTTGGCCCCTTGCAGCCCCCACAGTACCTGCACCATCCGTGGGCTGAGCCTCCACCTCTCCTCTCCCTCCGACATAGATTCCTCCTCTTCTGCTGGATCCTCATCACTTCTACAGACAGCGTGAATTGTATCTGAAGCTGGCTCCTTGGCAAACCGCCCAATCTGGCAGCCGCTGCCATCCTCCTCTGGCAGGCCACATTTTCTCTCTTGGCCACTTCTCTTGCGGCCGCGCCATCTTGGGAGCCGCCACCCTCTCCCCTTCTTGCATCTTGCTGTCTCTTGCGGGTCATCACAGCACCCTGGGGTCTCAAGGTGCTGGCTGCCGATTCCAGGTGTTTATCACCAGCCTTGGTGACCAAATACCAGCCTTAGTGATGTGGATGTGGAGGATAAAAGCAAATTGTTCGGCGGGAGAGCTCTCTGCCGCGTCCTCTCACATCACGTGCTAGGCCATGACCCCAGGGATCTAACTTAGTAGGGTAGTTTTGAGGGAGGGCACAGGAGCAGTTGCCCTTAGCACCAATGTCTTGGATGCCCCCTGAGCTTTCAAAAGACACAATTTGGACATGACTCCAAAAATGAATAATCACCAACAACCTTTTCACAGATTTATTATGGAGAATTCAAACAGTTCTACCTCAGTCCCTAACCAAATAAGGAAGACATCATCAATATATCTCCTCCATAGAGTACAGTAACGTATTGTTGATATAAAGGATGTCTGATGACAAAGTCTTTCTCCAAATTTTGCAATAAAAATATTTGCATAGGGGGGTGCTACGTTGGATCCCATAGCGGTCTCCCTATATTTTACGCACTAAAAGTTTAGTTACTCTTTGAAGAATTTCCAGCATTTTACTTTTTTATTGTCATAAGTCAATATTACACATAAAAGTAAACTTTTTTAATTAAAGAAATCTGATCTTTCATTCTCAAAATTCTAAATTCATGAGTAAAATCTGTGTTCAGTGAATGCAGACTGTTTAATGACTGAGACAGGAGATGACACTTATAAAGTGTCATGGAGAACCGCTACGTTTCAGAAGGACTTGCAGTTTAAAGGGATCCTGTCACCTCCAAAACGCCTCCTAAACTATCAAAACATGTCCCTGCAGCATATTATCACTAATCTCACACTCCTTTTGTCTCCTAAAAGAATCCTGTGAAAGTGGAGAAAAACGTTTTAATACTCACTCGTGATTATAATTAGAAGGGGCTATATTCTTTAGTCACCAGGGCGGGCTGTTTTGCAGCTCCAGGATCCAGCCCTCTCTCTGTCTGTGCTGTTGTGAAACTGAAACTGAAGGCAGGACTAATGATTTGCATTCTGTGAGTGATAGAGAGAGGGGAGGGCAATACCTGCACAAGCAGAGCAAACACACAGAGACAGGATGGATCCTGGAGCTGCAAAACAGCCCGCCTTGGTGACTAAAGAATATAGCCACTGCTAATTATAATCCCTAATGAGTGAGTATTAAAACGTTTTTATGCACTTTCACAGGATGCTTTTAGGAGACAAAAGAAGTGTGAGATTAGTGATGGGAAGCTGCAGGGACATGTTTTGCTAGCTTAGGAGGTGTTTTGGAGGTGACAGGATCCCTTTAATTTCTGTGTCTTTCTCCAGCACCTCCATCCATAGAATTTTAATAGCACCAACTGTCTTCCACTTTCTCAGTGATGGGAAAATTTGATCAGATTTTTCCTATGAATTGAAAGGGAAATATCAGTCCATGATTTCCTTACACGGTGTATGTGTAATGTACGAGTGATTTATATAATTAAAAAAAAAAAAAGAAATAATTTAAATGACTGTTCCTCTTTAAAGAGATATTTCTATTCCACTCTTTTAGGCCATGATTACACAAGTGTATAAATCGGGCGAGTGCTATCCAATTGTTTTATCAGATAGCACTCGGACCAATATTATTCAATGGGGCAGTGCTGATGACCAATTTTTTTTTCGCTGACAGAAACTGTCAGTGAAGAAAATCGTAGCAAGCTGCAGTTCAATCTGAAATCGGATGCCATTCACCATTCAAGTCTGTGGGTGCAAAGAAATCATAGAACTGCGCTCAGATGACATCTAAGTGCAGTCCGAATTCTGCAGACTCACAGAAAAGAGGAGATGGAAAAACTTTGTCCTCCAACTTTTCACTACTTGCTCTGATTCTCTGTGACGACCATCCGCTGTGAAGCTGAGCTGCTGGCAAGGCAACACCACCGAGAAACCCCGAGACCCTTAACCCCTATACAGGATCTGGAATTATAGCGGAGCCCAGGGGGTAGCTGCCTATTATGAGCAACAGAGCAGGAAGGTCGCCAGGGGTAAAAATCAAGACCCGAAAAACGAAGTCAGAAGTCCGAGTCAAAACCGAAGGGCAGTGAAGGTACAAAATCATCAGGCAGTAGCAGAGTCGAAAATCCAGGCAAGGGTCAAGGGCAAAACCAAGAGGGCAGCTGAGGTACAAAATCGACAGGAAGAAGCAAAGTCAGAAATCCAGGCCAAGGTCAGAGACAAAACTAAACATACACTATATCACTGGGGAACCAAAACTATATCTGGCGGCCTGCAAGACAGGCTCCAATGTATTTGAAGGGCGTGGTTACCTGCCATAGGCTGGAGCTCACAGCCTGATGATCTCATCCGGACTGCCCTAGAACCAGGCCAGATGGTGATGCACGACTGTCTCCACCCATCCCACTTCTGACAGAAGAACGAAGCCTGCGCCTAACAGACACCTCTGCAGGGCCCGCTCCTCTGCGACCAACACCACCCAAAGGAGAAACACATCGGCGCTCAGCGACAGAGGCAGACGTCGCAGGTCCATATGAAGACAAGGCCCTCCTATCACCGGCGCCATCCGCCGAAGGAATCCGGCTCCTCCCAGCGGCCGAGGCAGGAACACCAGCCACCGAGTCCAATGGCGATGTGACATTCTCTTATTGAAGAGAATCTGATCACA